>CM064871.1:68723722-69323722 GCA_032719365.1 Prinsepia uniflora
TCTGAGTGAATTCTCACGGTCTCAACTATGCACTGTTTTTCAGTCCTTCAACCCGTGCACTCACCTGTTTTTAAAATTTGAGAAAGACGGTGAAGAGGCTTCCATACCCATCTAGAGGAAGCCAGGTGTCCAAAACCTGGTGGACACACACCTCTGATGCAGCCAAGTGTCCCCTGATCACTGGGCACTAATCCCAATGCAAGAAATGACCAAATTTCCCCCTTACCGCACAAATTACCATTTTGCCCCTCGCGTTCCGAGACCCACAACTAATTCATCTGAAGTCCGATGACGATGTGCCGCCTGTTGTTGTATTCAAGGCATCGAGACCTTCCTAACGGTACTCGAAGTTCGTGAAAATTTCATGTCGTTTGCAAAGTCAACAAAATGCCCCTTGTTAACCAGAATTACCAAATTACCCTCGACCTTCCGAACGTAATAACTTCCTCCTCGGATGTCGGAATCGGACGTGCCACCTGTCTATGTACTCGTGACGTTCCGTACTACGTCATAGTTATTGGTCAAAATCCATTTGACCGTCCGAACGAAAAGTCAATATTTTTGCTCATTCCAAGGGCAAAATCGTCATTTTGCACCATCTGTCCGAACACCTCCAACTAATCACCGATTAACTTCACTAATCCATCATTAATAACTAATCTAATTCCAATTTCCAGGACGGGTCGTTACATGGCCGGTTCTAGAGAACTGGACTCACCTGCTTGTCATGTTAGACCATGGATAGTTTTATCTTTAATTAATTTGGAACCTTAGTTAAATAAAATAAATCTATCTCACGGAAATACCGCCCATATCCTACGCAGTTCCCAATCGGTGGTTACATTTATTAGTTACACTTTTACTCGTTCTACAAATCCACTCTTTTATTTACTTCTATTATATACAAGCCCTTGATGACTTATATGGATTCCTATACATTTAGTCGCAATTTAAGGAAACGGGTAACATAACAATATATCATAACAACACTAATAGTCCCTCTTAATTGATTTATGAACAATCCAAACATCTTATAACCCAATTCCATCATAAAAAAACAAAACTCTGTAAGTAACACAATAATTAAACAAGTTTCATAATTAAAGGATCATTAAACAATAATTATAGAATATTAAGAATATTCTTATAATATAAGAAACTCGAATTTATGCCTAAACAGAGACCAATAATTCTACAAATTATACTATTAAATTCAGAAAATTATAAGGATAAAATTTCATGAAGACCGGACCTCCCAAAACAGCCCGCACACTCCCTCACGCGCCGCCATGAGTTCTCTGTGCATGAGGTCACGCGCCTGCATAGGTCACCTTCAACCTCAGTCGGAGCGACCTGTTTCTCTAGTTTTGGGCGGCCCAACTCGCGACATTGACCCAGCTATATCTCGGTCGTTACACGACCATTTTGGTTGATCCAAACATCCAGATTAATTGCAAGAAGCTAAGGATTCGATCTATAAACTCATATATGAAGAATATTTACTCTTTCATATGGTTCTATCTTGCCAACCTGACGACCATGGCTTCCAGGGGGTCATCCTTGGTGTTTCCTTGCCCAAATTCCATCTTTGTTAGTCTAGGGAGATCATAGAACCTCCAGGAGTGTCACTGATCACTAAGAAGGCCATTCCTTAGCCTGAAACCACAAACTCGATATACAATCTTCATGGGTTTCACCATTCTCATCGGTCTTCCACCTTCCTTCACATCCAAATCCTTCTTTTTTTTCCCAATCTCCTTATTCTCTCCTATTTCCCATAGAGCCCTTAGAATCGTCTCCCTCTCACGATTTCTTTCCTTCCTTATTTTTCTCCCTTTTTCGGTGGTCTTGTTCCCCAATGAACCCTTACAAACATACTCCTTCTTAAATAAGATGAGTATGTCGGCGGGGGGGGGGGGGGGGGGGGGGGGGGGGGGGGGGGGGGAAGAAAACATAGTGAGGTTTCTAGAATCAAACATGTGTGATATCACATGTTCAATAACAAAATTACCAAATTGCCCTTCATAAGAAAAATTACCAAAATACCCCTACAAGGTTTAGACCCGAAACATAACCGTTCGATCTTCGTTTCCAACATGACGCCTGTCAGTGAACTTGGGAGATCGAGACCTTTTTAATGGCGTTTTCGGAATCGCTAAAAACTGTCCTGGTCAAAAGTCAGCATTTGACTTAGGGGTAAAGTTGTCATTTTCCTATTTTCAAATGTCTGGGGTGTTACATATTCCCTGGCCAAATTAGACGATCATCATAAGTTTTCCTTCCAATTGGGGGTTTGAGGACATATGGAATATCCTTAGGTGCAATAAGATTCTCCACTACTTCTATAATCCAACCTCCAATTTCCCAATTGATCAGGAAGTCAACTTGCTGATGGGCTTGGATCGTAGTGTTGCGTCGGGGCTTGGGGAAGCCAAACTCAGAATTTCGGAGCCATTTATCAGTCCATAGACAAGCTCTACTCCCATTTAGGACCTGTCAGCATGAATCATTTATGATGATCTCCCTAGCAGTTAGGACGCTGCTCCAGGCCCAAGAGTCACGTCCCCCTTTCTTAGCCTGAAGGAAATGGTTAATGGAAAAATATCTGGCCTTGAGAAGGGTGTCCCATATCGAATTGGGCTTCGTGATAAGACGCCATCATTTTAGACCATGATAGCGAGGTTCAGCTCGTGGAGGTCCTGAAAGCCCATACCTCCACACTGTTTAGGAAGCCCAAGGGAGGCCCAGCTGACCAAGTGGAAACCCAAGGAAGTGACTATTGTACTATATTAGTGTCTTACGTACGGAAACTCAGCTTTGTGCCTAAGCCTCATCAAGCAAGAGAAACCCTATATGAGGTTTACACCAATAAGCATCAATCCTTCTCTTGAATAACTCTTTTACGCCTCGAGAAGGTTGACTACGAAGAATAACCTCAAAGGATTCAAACCCAAGGCTCGAGACATTCCAAACTTATATCAGTTCTCCCCTTAAATAACCAATTTCTTTACGGCCTTGAATACTAGTTAGAAAAAATGACCTCAGAGGATCAAGACTCAGAACCAAGACATCCTTAACTTGTGCCCTCATTATTTAACTACTCTTAATTATTTCTAACAAATTAAATTTTTTATTAACTAAGGAAATACAGCTGAGAGTTAATTTCTACACTCTACTTTTAATTCTGATTTTGTTCAAAATGGAGTGGAAAAAGTAAAATATGAATTAATTGGATTATCAAAGAAGCTTGTTGAGTCATTGAGAGGTATGGGCTGTGTTCATTCCTTGTCAAACAGTCAAGGTTAGAATGAAGAGGGTGAAGATTATGTCAGCATAGGCATGGTTGGTGGTGGTTGCTTCTCCCCAAAAGGAGTAAACAATGTAATGTGAGACACTGAGACCCCATCAGTTGTGCCTCTCAGCCACTCATGGCTTTTATAATGCTAAAAGAATCTTGAAATCGGATTAGTGGACCTGCGAGATTGTTTGAGATTAATCATTAAAGTGAATTTGTATTTATCTCATTTACAGGTGTCAGAATTATTCTTCTTCAAAATCAAATATCAAATCAAAATTCAAGTAGAAAATTCTAATAATGAAGTAGTGTTATATAACTGGGTCACTAGGGTAAGGAGAAGAAGCGAGTCTTGATTTGTCATCATGTGGGGGGGCTTTGGTTTTTAAACATACCCAAGTACCCAACTTCTTTTGCTTTTTTTGGGTTTTGGTTTTGGTTTTGGTTTCTGTGAGGAGGAAATTCCAAACTACGCATGAATTATGTGGATGTGGCGTCCACTTATTATAGTGCATGTGAATTGGTGAAAGGACGATATGGAACTATGCTTATAAGTCATTGGTCAATCTTTCGAATTCTACTTGTTGATGCCAAAAATGGCACCAACGAGATCGGGATGATTACGGATAAATATTAAGACACAAACACGTACGTGGTTCACCCGAATCGGGTTACGTCCAAGGGACAAACTTTCCGAGATAGTTTTATTGATAATAATAGTGCTTACATATTTGTGGTCTTGAGCCATTGAGGTAAATGTGGAGAGGATGTCTCCACATGTGTTGTGGAGTTGCGAGCTTGTTTTACAAATGAAGGGATGTCCTCCTTAAATAGGCAAAAATTAGGATTTCCATTATATTATGAGCCAAGTGCGGAGTGAAATCCCGCACGAATACTACTCATTCTCGTCAAGTCTTAATTTAAGAAGTGGGTGTAGAGTCTACATCGGAAACCTCAATTTACTAACTAAAAGTGAATCCAAAGAACTCTATCTTAGAGATAATTTAAATGAATAAGGAATATCCCTATGCCATGAGCACTTTCAAGTTTCTAAGTGAAAAAGGAATAATTCAAAGCCATGAAAATACTTCCAATATATGTAAGAATTTTTTCGTAATTGAATTTGACTACTTAAAATTTCGATTAGAGCTTTTAAATTGAGAAATTCACTTAATAGTCAGCCAAATTATTTATTCAATAACTTAAATTAAAATTTAAACATTGAATATATAATAAAAGTGAATAAACAAATTACCATCTACAAACTTCTACTGTTTTGAGAAAAAATTACAAGGTATAAGGAGAGTGAAATTAGGGAACTTGGCATCATCATCGTGACTTATTCTAGTCGACATTGTTAGTAAATATATACAATAAATGTGCTATCGCAAATGGATGATTGACTTTATTAATTTGAAGTAATTCTCAATATTAAGATGAATAAAAATAGCTCATTATAATGTGTGGCCTTAGATTAATTTGTTTAATACTGCCACATCTGAAGGGTGGATTTCATAATGCTTAACTAATAGGAGCTCGATACTCGTTAGAGCGCTCTTATAGTTAAGAAAATGTCATATTCCAAACAGAAATTAGTCTCATTTTTTAAATATACGAATCGTATGGTATTTCCCAAAAAAATTGTAAAAAAAAGGTACCCATAAAAATAATTCATTTGTATTCTCACTGTCATTGTTTGTCTGAGTAAATCTCCACTCTTAGTGGATTGTCAATATCTGGGGATGGAGGGAGGGTGATGACTAATGAGTGCAAATAATAATACACAAACTTATAAAAGTGTACAAATGGCTTCTTTTGGGGAGACAGAGCTAAATAAATTCATTAAAAGCAGACTGCTAGCAACACAAAAACAAATTTTAGAAACCAGATTAGGGAAGGGTAAAAACAATATTATTACTTCTCCAAAAAAAAATATTATTACTAGACATAAATTGGGAAGAAATTTCACCGCCATCTTTTTAAGTTTTAAGAAATTTGGGATTTTTTTTTTTTTCAAGAAATATGGGAGCTTTCTTACTATATTTTTTCTTTGTTTGTAAAAATGTGTTAAATATGGTTATCTTAAAACGTTTTTTATTGTTTTTTACTAATGCATTTACTTCTTGGCATCCACTAGCATAATGTTGGGATCGAATTATTATTTTTAATTAACGAAATTTTAGTTGAAATATAATTCTAGTTTTTCAAAAACTAGATTTAAAAAGTTAGTCGAGTCTTTTTAAAATTTTACTCCTATTTTGACTATTCACATTTAAATATGTAAAATATTAAATCTCTGTTATTGTATATTTTTTACGATATTTTAAATAAATGAAACATCTCTTCTAAAAAAAAATTAATTCAGATATAAAAAAATATATTATTTAATTAAAGGTTTGAAAAAGAATTGGAAAAAAAAATTAAGGTCGAAAATGTTGATAGGTGTAAATTAAATTAAGTACCACGCCCGGTAAATGTGTGGTGAAAAAGTCGTTTTTTTTTTTTTTTTTGCGTTTTTAGCTTTCTAATGGATTTACATGTGCATGTAAAATTTGTTTAATTTTGATTGAATTTGTTGATTTCAAAATCAACAAAAAGAAAACCTCAATTCATATCCTCTAATTTATAATTATTATTTTTGTCCCTCTCCTTTCACTAAGCGGAGAATATAGGATGGACTGATGGAGGCATTTTATGTGCATCTGTAAAAGAATAGTCAGTGACTCACGTAATGAAAGAGAAATACAGAGACATCGAGAATCGGAGGTTTTCACTTTTTTTTTTTTTTTTTAATCTGAGTTTTCTTTTTCATCTTCGTTGATCTAATTTTATCCGTTTACTTTGAAGGGAGAGTTGTTTTTCTGTGTTCTGGTCACCATTAATGGATGCACGTCAGCACGTGGAGAGCACGCAGAAGGTAAATTCCTTCTCAACAGCTACTTGTATATTTTTTTAATAGTCAGTAAAATTTGGATTTTTTAGAGTAATGCGATGCAATGATACTATAAATAATATTATATTATAATTTCGTGCTGATACCCATCTTCCAGGGACTTCATCAGTTTCTCACTTCTCTGTCACCTCTCTCTCTCTTCCTTCTCCTCTTCTTCTTCCTTTGCTTCTTTCTCTGTAGAGAATCTGTTTTCTTATTCGTTAATTCTTCTTATGCTCCGCACTTTCTATTTCTTGCAGTTTCAGTAATCTCAGATTACCTGGCATTATCTATTAATCTTTGCGTTTTCTTAGTTGCTTGCTATAATGGGTTTTTGAGTTTTGATTGCTTTGTGATCTGGGTTTGTTTTCCTTTTTTCCCCCTGAGCTTATAAATTTGGAAACTTGATGTGTTTATGTGTTTGCTCGCTTTGATCTTCGGATTTTGACCCTCGAACACTTTGGTTTCATCGCAGTGTGGAAACTCAAAATTAAGATTCCAAGCTCTTTATTAGTGATTATGATTGATGAGACTTGATGTTATATGAAATCCAATCGAATTTATAAATTCTTTGGACAATTATTGAAAACCTTGTGTTTGTTCAGGTGGTTTTTAAATAATTTTTTGCTTCATCTTCCTTTTTGTTTTGACCAAAACAAAAATCAAAGTTAACATTGCGTTTGATTCTTTTCTTGTGGGAATAGTGCTGTTAAGCTTGTTGGAGATATGGCTCTTTCCGGGGATGGTCAAGAGAGAGAGTTGAGAGTTCATGAAAGTTTGGATGAGCTCAGCACTCATTTGGCAGATTATATTGCTGAACTATCTGAGGCATCGGTGAAGGAGCGCGGTGTCTTTGCCATTGCTTTATCGGGTGGTTCTCTCATTGGCTTAATGGGGTATCAATGCTTTGCTTTGCTTTCCTTTCCTTTTGCCACACTTAGTTTTCTTTGTGTTTTATCCTGTTTGTGTTAATAATGTGTGTAATTTATGGTGGAAAAAACAGAAAACTCTGTGAAGCTCCTTACAACAAGACAGTAGACTGGGCCAAATGGTACATATTTTGGGTTGACGAGCGTGTGGTGGCGAAAAGCCATGCTGATAGCAATTACAAGCTTGCAAAAGATCGCCTTTTGTCTAAGGTTTGAATGACTATTCTTGTGTACAGGCTGTATTTTTGTTCATTGAAGTTATTGAATTGAAGGAAAGAAATATGATTCACAATTTAACATTATTCATTTTGCTTTGAACTTGATGTTTGTTTTTATGCGTTTCGACACTTTATGTGCACCCAAAAACTCTGAACCAGATCTAAATTGCTATCCATATTTATCCAGTCAAGTTCTCGTATAAAGAATTTCACTATCTGTTGCTGATTTCTATGGTATAATTTCAGTAAATCTCCATATCACCATTGGAACCACAACCACCCTTATGTATATTGGCCATCTTCTGGTACAGATGACGTTTAACAATTCATGCAGGTACAGTTGGGTCTTAGTTAAGGGAAGGGTCATTACTGAAGACTGGATACTTCTTTGTTCATATTCTATTTATGGTCTTATATTATTGGTTTTTTAAAGGATTGATTTGAACGTTTCCATTTAACTGATACTAAATAGCTTTAACCGTGCTCGACTTAGGGCTGAATGGATCTAGGCCAAAGCCATATAGGACATGTGTGCGATAAATCTTTAACCTTTTACTAATCTTTGTTAACCTAGGCAAAGCCATCTTAGGTTACTTTCCTTCGCCTTCTATGGTTGTTACTGTCTAATGATTCAAATCAAAGGAAACATATATGTCGTGGATAATAACCTTTCAATCTTATGGATAGAGGTATAATTCGGCCTCTAGGGACATCTGAGAAAGGTCTCAAGTTTCAGACATACATTAATATGCATGTGTTAGTATGTCGGAACTGAAAAGTTTTGAGCTGTCTTTTTCGTTCACTGGAGAGCTTTTAATTGACAATGGTGGCTAAGATTATTGCAATGTTCGTTTATTTTTGTTAAATTTCCGTCATCCAGGCTGTATTCTCGTGTACATTTTCATTCATTCATGTATTGCAATTTGCAGGTACCTATAATTCCCAGTCATGTGCATTCGATTAATGATTCAGTGTCGGCAGAGGAGGCTGCTGATGAGTATGAGTTTGTGATTCGTCAGCTAGTGAAATCTCGTGTGATCAGCGTATCTGACATGAGTGACTGCCCCAAGTTCGACCTCATCCTCCTTGGAATGGGACCTGATGGTCATGTCGCGTCACTATTCCCTAAACACGCGGTGCTTGTGGAGAAGGATCAATGGGTAACTTTCATAACTGATTCCCCCAAGCCTCCACCTGAGAGAATAACATTCACTTTGCCGGTCATAAACTCGTCTTCCAATGTGGCTATAGTCGCTACAGGTGAGAGCAAGGCAGAGGCGGCACATCTTGCAGTTGACGTGGGATCAGTGCCTGCAGGAGTTGTGAAGCCACTGAAAGGGAAGTTGGTGTGGTTCTTGGACAAGGCGGCCGCCACAAAACTTGAGGGTGCCCAATTTTCTGCGTAGGGGTATGGAGACCTCTTCATGTCGGAATGTATGTTTGTATTTAGTGGAGGGGATTTGATGCCGGTGATTCAATTTTTTTTTTTTTTGTTTTTTTTTATCAGGATTTCTTTTTTTGTTAAGTCACCTTTTGGGCTAATTTCCCCATTTTGCCTCGTCGTCCTCTTACTCATCCTTTCGTAAGAAGAGGTCAATAAAGTTGGGGTCTTAATGCAAAAGCCATTTCTGCTTCTTCTCGCTCAAAGAAATTACTCAAAGTCAAGGCTAATAAACAAGAGCCTTCATTATTTACCCATCGTCTGTAATTTTCTCGTTAATCGGAAACATCGTCACTTGATATAACTGCGTAAACTTTTCTCCTAGTCATACCTGCAAATTTTTTTCTTCCATTTTGGCGATATCCTTTTGTGGAAAAGTATAATGATTGGTGAGGTGAGAAACTGGTGGGTGAGTTTAGCAAAATTGGGTATACCGTATACGTGTATACGTGTGGGTTACCACAACCTCTGAGTTTGTGCTGATTCTTTTATCTTGTACGAAATGTCGATAATCTATGGATGGAATATTTCTGTACCACTCTTCGAAGACCAAAGCCGGTTTAGATATAGGTCGGCATCAACCCAATCGAACCGAAAAATCAGCCATTCCAACCTAACCCAAACCAAACCAAACCAAACCAAACCAAACCAGATTGTAATGATTTATTCTGGTTTTGTGGCCTTAATAATCTTTATTGTAAAAACCCGAACTAAACCAAACCTTATTAAGCGTAAATCAATTTCCGGACCGCAATCCGACTTGGTTTAAGCAAATCCAATCCATTACAATGTTGGTGTAGCACTTGGTATAATTTGAGGTACTATGTTGGACCAAACATTTAAAAAAGAAAAATCCTATCTCATTCTCCTCATCTAGGGTTTGACATCACTCTTCTTCACCTACCCTCAACCACTCCAAATGAATTATAGAAACCTACTTAACATATCCAATCTCTTTCAATATATAGTGACACTTAAAGCGTGTGGAAATTGGAATACAGACTCTTATGTAGATAAGATTAAGAATGTCCATAAGGTATTGCATTTCGTGACTGAAAAGGCATCAAACATGTCAAAATCTTAAATTAGTGCTCTGATAAATTGAACTTTTCTTAGCTCTGATTATGAACGCTGTCCATCAAACACAAAAATGGTGGAACAAAACTGAAGCTACATGACTACATTCTAGCTAAATTCTATTCCTCAGTGGAAAAAACACCTGGACGTTTAACTTAGTGTCTCTACGGTCTTTAGTGTGCGATATTCCTTTTCTGTTGTAGACCTTATGCCGTTTGGATCCGGAACCACTTCATCCATATCTTCCGTCGGAGGGAAGCCGCGTGCTCTCCCAATCAACCATTGATCTATGACCCCACAGTCAATTGCATACTTGACTGAGTGCTCCAAATATTCTTTATCAGTCATAAGATGTGGTTGAACTGTCAACATTCTCATCAGAGCTGAAAACAAGACATAAAACAGAATTAGAAAAAGTGAGGAATAAAACAATGCTCACTGGTACTAAAAAGTCGTAGGAAGAAAATTAGAGAATATAAGTATATGTCTTCTAGATCATATCTAAAATTGTCACTAAATTTGTCGAAGATGAACCATGATCGACCATTGGTATCTTCTATGTTTGCATGAGCAAATACAAGAAGCGTCTTCTTCAAACATTGATGGATAGTATCGGTAAAAAACTATTTAAGATAATAGAAGTGATGCCATATTATTAAAGAGAACTAAATACTATATGCACCAACGAATTTCTACATAGTCCTATTCCCTAGGAAGAGAAAAGGATAGGTTCTTGTGTTAAAGTACTATGTGTGATTGAAACTTGACAGAAAGTGCACCACACCAATAGCTGGAATCTAAATCTAGCAATGAAAAACTTTATTCAAAGAATAAGGTAGGGAATACTACAAACCAGAGGCACAAACTGCATTTCTTGACTGAAACACCACTATCCTCAGAAAGAGAATAATTATAATGGACCAACTGAGGCACAATTAATGGTTCTTATTTAGGAGTTCTAGCATGTTACCACGCAAATGCAGGGCTACGCAGGGATGCAGGGCCTACTCTCATAGTGACACCCATTGGCGAATATGCTTAATCATTAAAAAAAATAAGAAAATCATCAACAGAATGAAGATCACAGGAGTGTACCTGCCACAATGCCATCTCCGGATGCTGACATATCAGAAGTGAAAGGACTAATGGGGGGATCCTCCATCCCATTAATGGCACCATGGTACTCCTTTGTGTAGTAGTGTATCTTGGAAGTCCCATTTGTCACAAACAAAACCTTAAGATTTTCATGCCAAAGTGGTGCAATCACTTCTGGAGTATGATGGATAAATTTTGATCTGGAATTATTTTTAGTGTCAAATTCCGCCGAGGGCTGGATTCCACAAAGAAACTCAAGCTCTTGTTTAGTAACTTCAATAATTTCAGCGAGATTCCACACTTTCTGAATGAACAACTTGGTTTCTTCAGAAGAGTGCCATAGCGGTAATGGAAGGTTTACATCATAGAAAATAACTCCTCCTAGTTTCTTTGAAATCTTGATTGCTTGAAGTGTAGTTGATCTCATGTTTTGGTCAAGTAGAGAATGTGTGCTGAAGTAAAACATCTTTGCCTGCACCATAGGTTGTCAAAAGATATCCATGAATCAGAGCATGACACTTGTGAAAGCAGCTAAAAGTCTAAAACATCTAATGCTACTCAACATGAGAAATTTTTATTATCATGTTTATTAAGTCTATTGAAAATTAGTCACGGATAAAGTACATTTGTAGAAATATGAGGGTGATATTTAGAATGTCACCCTTGTCCTCAAATCCCACCCGCTCCTCCCAAAGAAAAAAAAGTTGAAGAATGAAAGCCAACTTATTGATAACATTCTTTGTGTGGGATTTCTTTCACAGTTTCATGTAAAAATATTGCACGACATTAATAATTGGAAGAAATCAGATATACCAATTAAAAACAAGGATCAATAAGCAAGTGAAATATCTTCTCAAAAGACTGAAAGCTTTACCTCCTTCAGCACATCAACGTTGATGTCTGACTTTGATAAAGAATCCTCAGCACAGGGTTTGGCACAAGTCAATCTCAAGCGAGCCCTTTTACCAACCTTCATCTGTGACACTGCAGTTGCCCTTTTACTATCAATGCGAACAGAACGAGTTTGAACATTGTTGACATTCATATAATATAGCATTGCCTGACCGTACTCGTCATCCCCAAGTTTTCCCATGAAAGCAACCTTGCCACCCAAGCTTGCAAGAGCAATTGCAACACTGCCCGCAGATCCACCCGGAGACCTAATAAACTTTTCGGGGGCCCATAATGCATCTTTCTTTCTTTCATGTATTTCATAATTTATAAGTCTGTTGGCTGGCCTTCCGGAGGGCACAAAAGCATGTTGTGCAGCCCCAAAGCAGCAAACAAGAGGAGGCCAATCATAAGTATCGCTAATATCCTCTCCCTCATCTATTTCCAATTCTAATTCTTCCTCATTTTCATCCTTCACATCCACAGTAAATGCAACCTCCTCTGTCTCACTAATTTCACCATCCCTAACCTGATGCTCACTTTCATCATCTTTCTTCTTTGTTCTTCTCTTCCTTACCTTCTTCTCAGCTTGTTCTTCCACCGCACTTGTAGAAGCGGCTGCAGCTAGATATATTAAATTACAGGTACAGCACATACAAGATACGGAGTTAAGAAAAAAGAGCAAAAAGCAATAAGGAGGGATACCTTTCTTTCGAGTTCTTCCACGTGGTTTCTTGGTGGTATCTTCACTAGATGAAGAAATAATGCTTTCCTCATTAGAAGAATCATCACCTGCTGTTGTTTTCTTTCTAGTTCGCTTAGGAGTCTTAGTTGTCTTTTTCTTATCTTCGACCTCATCCTCAACGGATGCCTCTAGAGCTGAGTTCTCTGAGTTTATCTTTTTAGGGACAACTGTAAGGCCCCATTTTTTACTATGTAATTTAAGACCCTGAAGCTGCACAAAGCTCAATGTCGGGATTTGGGGACAATCCCAGTGGCATCTGCAGGTTCAATAAACACGTAGACAATAACAAGCATACCACCGATTTGGAAAGTAAGCTTAAGGAAGTTTAAACCCAAATGTTTATTGGACAGAGAGTATGAAATTCAATCAATTGTAGGGTTTTAGAGGTTTAAGAAAATTTTGATTTTTTTTTTTCACGGGTTTTATCTTAAAAGCCATCGAGAAAGCTCTGCAATTATCCAAACCCAGAAAAGATTCCTCATTTTTCAAATACTTTATTTTTTTAATTTCCATTTCTACTCGGTTTGGATTGGATTGCCATTTGGATAAGAAGCAAAAAGAGAAACACACAATTTTGAACTAAAAGACTGGATTTGCAAGAGAAAAAGATAAAGAGGGAAGGAACCTTACCTGGGTAAGAGGAGAAAGTGAGTGAAAGGAAGAGACGCCATCGAAAGTGGTGCCAAGAGCTCAGCTTCTTGGTTGCCCAAGTAATTGCAGCAACTGGGTGCTTCTATTAACTAACTACTAAGCCATGAGAGAAGTGTGTGCTAATAGTCGAAACTTGGAAATTTGTCTTCACTTTTCAGGCTAACAACAGCTTAGCGGGAGAAGGAAATAGGATGAGAGCTTTGCACGTGCATAACGCGTGCAGGCAAGGACGCAAAAAGACCCGCATCGTCGGAACTTGGTACTTGAAAGATCTCTATGCAATTGCATCACATTTGGTACTTGAAAGCTTCCATGGTTCTGCTTCTTTAAATAAAATCTACACTTTTGCATTGTGAATAAGGATTTCTTAAGCATTAACAACATACGCTTTCGAACTTGAAATTTATTTTGAATTGTTACATTTCAACAGTACTTGGCTAGTTGGCTCGACGGTTCCTCATAAGTCACAACCCACAACCATATTTGAAACACAATGCCTGTTCACTTTCAAACTTTCAAGGAGAGGAAGAACTAAGAAATAAAACCATAAATAAAATCATTCAGTGAGTTAAAAGCATCCATGACAGGAAGCACTAAGAAAAAACAAACACCACAGAGACACAACAAAACCCTTTTAACAGTAGTATAAAAGGATTGATTGCTCATCTACTAGACATTTTGAATCAAGTATTAGTTTCGTCAGCAAAGTTTTACAACAAGGATCTGATGGGCATGCATGCATATTTCTCTCAAAAAATTTTAACCGGAAAACTGTGGAACTAGTCATTGTTTCAAAATCTCTGCTTCAGCCCTTGCCATGGGGTCATCTTTCATCTCAATTTCCTCCTCTTTTTCGCCTTCCCGTTCTTGTGTCTTCTTTTTCCTGTGCAACTCTTCTGCGGCTGCCATGGCAGCCTTGTTCTCTGCCTGGATTCGCTGCATTTCCTCTTCTTGTTGCTGTCTCTCAAACCATGTGTCTGCATCTGCCCAAACTGCAATACAAAAAGAAAAGAAAGACCTTGAGCATACCATATATTTCAAGCTGGACTCAAAATGAAGCTTATATTCAAAGAAAGAACCCTTTAGGGAATGTTTGGATGAGGAATTTCAAAGTTTCAAGGAACTTAGGCTAAATTAGTTATAAATGAGGAACTTCAAAGTACTAAGGGATTTCAAGGGATTAGATGCAACACATTTAGATGGGATTCCGAATTTGAAATTCCTTGCTTAGCTGTTTTTCCATGCTCATTTGAAAGCCATTGGTACTTTGAAGTTCCTCTTTTGAACTAATTTAGCCTAGAATCCATGGAATTTTGAAGTTCTTAAGTAATTCTACTTTAGTGCAAGACAAGACCAAGTCAATTTCTACTCAATATGAATAGTGCCTGCAAAGATGGTATTCACAAGTTTACATGTCAACAATAATCTCTCTCTTTCACCCTTATCTACACACTCAAACCTGAAAGGTTGCACTGCACTTCTGTTTTTGCATTATTTCATAAGTTCATAACTACAAACAAAGTTATTTATAGCACATTAATCTGAAACTTCCTTTATTAACCAAAACCAATAATACTAGAAAGCTCCAGAACTAAGGAATCTAAGCTTAAGATTGAAAACTAAACCCTAAACGCCACAGCTACTTAATACCAAGTAATAACAACTAACTGGAACAAGCCAATCCAACAGAGACATCAATCATAACCCCTATACAAAATTCACTCCAAATCCAAAATTCCAAAACACGGCTGCCAGCCATAACGTAATTCATCAATCAAGCAGACCCAGCTAAACAATTCAAGCCAACAATCAAATTCATACAGACTAATAACAGCAATGATAATGTAAACTTCACATTGTAAAGAAGAAGAGGAGTAAAAGAGAAAAAAGACGTACTGGGCTGAGCGGCCCAACCCTGTTCACCACCCTTGATCTTCTCGGGGAGGGCGTAATTGACGGTGAGGACGCGGCCGTAGAGCTCGGCGCCGTCCATGTTGTCCATGGCGGCTGCGGCGTCCTCTCTCTCCAAGAATGTGACGAAACCAAAAGAACGGTGCTTCTGGGTGGCTTGGTCCAGCGGCGTCTTCACGTCCTTGATGTCCCCGAAGGGTATGAAGGCCGCGTGGAGTATGGACTCGTTGACCTCCTCCGCCAACCCTCCGACGTACAGTGTGTTCTTCTGCACTGATTGCTGCGCCATATTCCGAGCCCCTTTGCAATTTCCGATTCTTGTTCCTTCTTCTTTCTGCCTCTTCTGTTTTTTGAGAGTTTCACTTTCGGGTTTTGTTCTCTCCGTGTGCTTTTGGGCTGCGCCTACATCGAATATTCGAATTTGAAATCTTTCATTATATTGATATAATATTGATCTAACTCTTTTGAGATATTCAAATTTGAAACATTGCACTATATTGACGGAAGATATAGTATACATATTACTCTTTAAGATATTTGAATTCGGAATAAGAGAGGAATTATAAACACTGTCCATCTAGTATAACAATAAAGAATGATAGGGTATAAGAGATTTAAGCTAACTCACTAATATTGAATTCAGAATGGGTATGTCATTGTCATGCATTGAAGTCGAACATGAAATCAATAATCCTCGATATAGATAGGAGTCCAACATAAGATATCTAGAATCTTTTGGTGCATTTAGAATTGTTTTATAGCTGTGGGGTGTATTTAAGAAATCAAATACTTGTGCCCACCCGGCAAATTGTGAGAATCATTGCCAAAGTTTCAAGTATTTAGTTCTTTTTGTACGCAAAAGACAAACGAGTAAAAGATTCCCCAATTCGAATGGCACACATTTCCTTAAAATTTGTAAATATCATATTGAAATCCACGCACTAATCTGTCAATCTTAACATGAATCTTCCCCAATATTTGTGGAGAGTTCAAAATAATGAAGGGCAAGTTTTCTCATCTGCTATTCTCTCCTACTTTTATTCAAAAATCGTAAGGCCTTTCCTCTTGAGTGGTCAGTGGTGACGAGCAAAATTGTATATTTGAATCAATTCTTGCGCAGATACAAGAAGCCAACAACGACAGAGATGCCAACAGCAGCCACAGGCATGGCCCAGAATTGCTTTGTCAAGTCGACGAGCTTCTGAGGATAACCAATTGGTTCATTCTTGGAGAAAATCTCAAGTTCTGGAATAGCTGAGGAAGTGGTGTCAAGCTCTCCAATGCAAAAGGATTCCATGAGCTCCCTAGCAGTCTCGCTATGCCCGGAATCTTCAAAATCATCAGTAGCATCTTTACCTTTCAATCAGAAATCAAATTCACCAGGTGAGATTATATATCAGAAACAAATTCTTGATGGTTGAAGTGAACTAAAATGAGAAAACGATTAGAAAAAGGAAGCTTAGAGATATGTATGTACCAATGGCAGCAAGGATTACCTCGTCTCCACCAGGGTGATCGTCTAAGTATGTTGACACATCGTATACCTGTGATTAACAAATGTGTAGTGGATTTAAATGATATAATGTGCAACCATGATCAGATAGATGACAACTTTTAGTCCTCCAAACAAAATAAAACACAGAAACCAAATTAGTGATGAAAAATTAAAGTCCAAATTCCCTATGGCACACAATCAAACTGACCACCAGACATCAGAGGATATGAGACACTACCTAGATAATGATTTGAAGCCTATCATACTAATGGCCTGTCCTCATTCTGCATACTCCACGTTTCAGATAGTTGAAAGAAAAGACCCCCAGATATCAACCAAATTCAACAGAGAGAAAGCATACGGAAATTTAAAAATACCCAAAAACCAGGTATTGCTAGCAACAGTGGGTTTAGCTGACCAACCAGTCACCACTTAATCTCATGGAAACAAAATTTTGGGCGATGCTTGCTTCAGTACGAAAGCCAGTGATATTTTAACAGAATACAATTGGCCCCATAAGCTATACTATGCTTATAGTGAGGAATAATCATCTATACTTCGATAGGTTTGTGAGTAGAAAAACCACACATACAGATCACTTCAATCCTACCAAATTCTGTAGGTAGACATTTATGATTGAAATTATACTTAATCTGAGGAAACTTCAGCTGGGAAACAAACATGGAGAGGGAGTTTCCTGGCTGGAGAAGAAACTATAGCATATGGGATATTTCCTAGTATAACTCAAATGTAGGTAATCTACTAAGAAATAGCTAATATATGGGGGTTCCTCTTTCTTTTCCAAGAAAAATTCCCTAGTGTCCATCTTTGACCTTCCTCCCATGACCAAAGATGAAGATCAAAACATGGTCAGTGAGAGTGAAAATAAACCTCTTGAAAAGGTTTCAACCTCCTAAATACAAACCTAAACTTGTTACAAATTTTAGAATATGCAAATTGTTCTTGGTGGAGTCCTCTCTCCTAGAACCAAGCAATATAAACATATATACACAGATCTGAAAATTAACTAATACAAATACCCAAAAAAAAGAACTCACAAAAAAAAAGAAAGAAAATTGAAACAGTTGGCAAAAAAGGTGAGGTTTTTGGTTTCAATTCACACAAATACAATAAAGGTGGGTGCTTCAATGCCATGAATATAAGATAGGAATGATTATGAAGAGAAGGAAGGCGAATGGTACAACTGTAGAAGCTCTCGATCAAAAAAAAAAAAAAAAAACTGTAGAAGCTACCTTGCCATCAATGACGACCCAGCAGTTGTCTTTGGCGTTGTGCTCGGAGGCTTCTTGCATTGTATAGAGCTTCGTCAGCGTCGGCATCGTCGCGACTTTGGTCAATTAAACTTCACAGATTCCTCTTTCCTCAGGCTCTTGACTCTTCGGCTTGGCTACCGCTACCAGATATTCTCTCTCTCTCTCCATCTGTTGAATCTTCGTTGAGGTCTCTAATTACTGCCAAACCCCAAGCATCCATTGCAGACATCCGTTTCGTGCAGAGGAGGCTGTTGTTACTATTTCAGTTGGGCTTCATGGGCCTGACTAAGGCCTGGCTTAGTAGGCTCAACATTATGTAACTATAATCGTCTTGAAAAATTACTTCATATAATGACTTATTTCTCCTCATGAACAAAATACAGAATGACATGTGTACAAGAGACTTCTAACTCTGTGCTTTGAATGATTATTTCGTACACTTGTCAATCAGTAATTAACATGCAAAGTATTAGGAGGCGACGGATACGTAAAGAATTAGAATAAGTAACACAAGACCAATTTCCATCAATAAACAAACCAAAGGTAAATGTCTCTGTCTCTGTTAGCACGTGCAAAACTTATTTGGTGTATAAAATTAAATTGAATAACTCATTATAATTGAGGTATTTAAAAGTAAATGTAAATGTTTTGTCATTGTAAGAAGTTAGAAAATATTAGATATGATTATTTTTTTTTTAATCCTTCTATGTAAAAAAAAAAAAAAACCTCTAATCCTTCTATTTTAAGGAAAAATAAGTAAGCGCTCTTTTATGTGTAATTTCTTATCCAAACCAAAAATGTTGTCGAGAATTCTTCATTCCTGGGCAAAGATCAAAATTTTAAACTGTATTATAGTGATAATAATAATATTAATAGCAAATTACACTTTAGTATCTTTTATTTTACACTAAATTTAGAAATATACCTAATTTTCAAATTTTATATTTACATACCATAAACTTTAAAATATAACAACTTCACTCTACATGTCATAGTTACATATAAAACTTACAATTTAATTTAAATAAATGACATAAATACCATGCAACAAAATACATTGTTTTTTTTTTAAGAATTAAATTTTATTTTTTCCTTCTCATCTTATCTTTATTTTTTTTCGTTTCCTTTGGTTTTTGGGTTTCTCTTTTTCGTCTTCCTTCTTCGTTGTTCTTCTTTCTTATTTCTTTCCTACTCTCTTCTTCTTCTTTTCCTCCTCCGCCTCCTCCTTCTCGTTCATTATGATTTTCTTTCCTAGATGTGTTTCAACTTTTAGTGATGAAAAAACGCAGATGAAGAAGAAGCAGCAGCAGAAAATACACTTAACAAAATATTTAAGTGAATAGTTAACGGTGGAATCATGTTATATTTTTAAGAATTCAGGATTCGTAAATGACATAATTCTGAAATTTGGTGTAAATCATTGTACTAAATTATAATTTGCTCTAATGCTAAACTAGCAAATCCCAAGCAGTATCTAAGGCAAATTACTGTTAAGTATACTTTTCTAGGGCATTGGGTAGTTCTGTAGAGTTTTATCCGGATTCGTTAAGCTCATCCCAAGCTTCTACCCAAGTAACCATGGCATCAGCCAGCTTAATGAAGTAGGGATCGATCTTGCCAAGCTTGACCTTGACTTGCTTCGAGTGTTCGACGTAGCATTTCTGAACAGTAGTGCAATCCTTTGTAAGGACTGCAGTTTGGAAGAAGGGGATGAGCTCTTCTTGCCAGAAAATACCATTGTACTCCTTCTTGAGGTTAACAAATGGATTGCTGGCTTTACTGTGCCATATGTAGGGCAGTCCAGTCTTCACTCCATATCCTAAATGGTCGCATATAACCTACAAGCATATCGATGTGAAATAAGTCTTAACCTCATCAAGATCAAAAGAAAGTTCCAAGGCAATCATCACAAGCTAGAAAACCTATTACACTACATTTCTCAGGTTATCTATTATTCATTCCCGAAAATATGAACATTACAATTCAGACAACTAGATGAACAATACCACAAGTTAATGCAATCTTCAGATAAAATGGTATGATCCAAACAATGAACACTGAGTTATTTCATGAAGCGTAGAGCTGACAACCTCAACGAACATAAATAGGGTGAATAACAAGGAAGCAATTTGAATTACCTTCATGCACCAACCAGCCCACATATCATCATATCTTCCAATTGGCTGCCCATCACCCATGAGTCCAAAGTACATTGCCGGTCCAATCAGTTCACGGTTGAATGCCAAGTTCATACCACACATAGGAAATAGAGTTCCCTTGGGAATAGTCAGAACTGCATCAACAAACCTGAAAACATTGTACCAAGAAACGAACAAACAATTGGAAAAAATCGGGTTTCCACTAATTATTGCTCAAAGTCCAGTATTGTGTTAGTTGGGATAATTATTATACCTATTGTTCCTTTCTAGAGGCTTGGCAAGCTGGGTAGGAGCATCATAGTCAGGTATGTTGAGCCAGAGGCCATGAGAAACCGCGGTAGGGACACCCCCTCGGAGGCTGAATGGATATCCCCGGACAAAATCGGCACCTTCTCTGAATGGATCATAAAGAGTATTGAAGAAAAAAGGAGTTGATTGGTTTAGCAGGTTCTTTATATGCTGTTCCAGAGCATTGATCTCTTTCCCAGATGGGTCTTTGGCAACCTTGTAAGAGATATATCAATAACACAGATCAGATCATGAAATTTTGATTAATAAAAAGAACCAGTGGACCAGATACAGTTCATAAAAACAGATCAACAGAAATTGAGAAATTGAGAAAACACGTGTACTCATATATCAAACCCTTGTTATGATTCTAATGAAACCACACACAAAAAAATCCAGATTAAAAGCAATTAATTTTGGTTATTATATGATGCAAATGGCACCATCTAAATTAAAAACCATGACACGCTTAACATGATCGGAAAAATCCAAGCTATAACAAAAGCCTTAAACAAACCCTATAAAACCAAGTACTCCATTGCCTTAAAAACTTCGAGATCCAACCAAGTGAACCTAAAAATTCCAACAATTCGAATCAATCACAATCACAGAGATGGATAAAGAAAGCTTACAAAGCAATCGTCGTCAATGGTGAAAATGTACTTCTTCTTAGAGACCAAGTAGCCAAAGCATCGACAAGCAGAGTCCTTGAAGGAAATGCAAGAGGCCTTAGGACCCAGAATGCGGTTGATGTCGTTTCGATTGTAAAGCTCATAGTCGAATCCATCTGGGACATTGATCGTCCTTGACGGGTCACCATCCTGGACGATGATCAGGTGGTATGGCTCGAAGAAGGGCCTCCACATCTCCAAGAAGTCCAGGTTTCGAATCGTCGGGATCACGATGTCGAGCTCGTCTTTCAGGATCGGCGTGGGTTTGACATCGACAAAAGCTCCTGCCATTGCTGCTGCACGCAGAGAGACAGAGACACGGAGAAGAGCCAAGCAAAACGCAAACCGCGAGGGACAGATATTGAGAAACGCAGAAACGGATTCGACTTACGAAGAAAATCGCGTTTGTCTTTCAGTTTGACTCTTTGACTTTGAATTATATAGATCGACGGAGTGGTCACGTGGATTATGCGTGCAGGGGTAGTTCAGTCCATTTATTAGCCTTGTAAGTTACATTAAACTACACGAACTGTTCATGGATCAAGGAATCCGAACTGGATCAGCCCACAACCAAAAACCCAAAATATATGGCATCTGACCCATCAATTAAAAAAACACAAGAACGTCCGAACTTCATTTCCTTTTTGGTGCTCGAGGATGTTGGTTTGATTTGTGTAGACTTCGGCTTGGAGTGCGGGGCATTCTTTCCTTCTAGAACGGAAATTTTTTAATGAAGTCACTTGTACGTACCGGCCTGACTTCTATGTGGAGTATCTTTTTATTGAATGACATCTAATATATTTATCTTCAAAGAAGGAAACACAAGAAGAAAAAAAAATTAAAGTAGAACAATCTAAACTTGTGAAAATTTCTAGATCGAAAACTTAAGAAAATTTTCTGCATTTCAGTTTGATCAGGCTGGATGGAAACTGGTGTGGGAATTTAATTTGCGCTACTTGAGAGGCCAACAAAAACAAAATATGCATTTGCACTACTTTCTGTTTATCAAGTGTGAGATTAGTATATCTATATATATCCCAATTCAAAGGCATGTGACTGGGAGAATTTTACATTGCAGGCGACTTTTTCGAGAGCATGTAAACCAGCAACTGATCGTCTCCAGCTACAGCTACAGCCACAGCACCTGACCTTGAATCATCATCGGTAGCAATACACGAAACACTGCCACCTAATAATTATCACAAAAGATTATGTGAAAAAAATAATAGCACAAAAAAGTTTTAACTAAGATGACTCATCAGCTTTATCTCAAGTTTCCGAACCAGGAGTTGCGTCTAAATGTCAAATATTAATAGGAATCCGAGGCAGAATGAAGCAAGCAAAATCGCAGAAAATGTAGGTGATATACTGATGTTTGTTTGCGGAATGAATGAAATGTGATGTGGAATGACTTGATGAATGATGTGCATACCTTTGAAATGATCCACAGAGCCAAATTTAGTTCCTGTGGATATCTCCCACATATGCACAATTCCATCACAAGTTCCATAGATTCCTTGACCGGCTGTTGCACCAACTACAGCAGCCCTGTACAGCCAGTTCAAATGTCAAATAAACAGATTAATTCTCGATTCTGGAATGTGATCTTCCTTGAAAAACTCACCAGTACTCAAGTTTTCTAACACCAATAACTGATGTTTAATTAGTTCAATACTTCAGACTTCCTTGGAAATATAAAACACTTTAGTCATTACATTAATTACAAATTAAATGGAGCAACTATACTCTTAAAATTCCATGTGTGATACTTACGTTGCATTGCAACATCTGCAACATCTTAACATTCAACAGTAGCTATCTGAAAAAGGTTTTTGCTATATAGAAATCTAAGCAAAGCAAAATTGAATGGTTCCAATTGCAGGAAAGTTCATTGCCCTGAAAAGTTTACATTTGAAGAATTCAATTCCAGTACATGAAAAGGCCAACGCACCTCGGATCCAATGCACTTCCGAAGATCACCATATTTTTCACCAAGAGAGCAAGCCTCCACCTCCCCACTGGATTTGGGTCGTAGTCACCTGATATAAAGTCTTGTTGAAAATCAGAATCAGAAGATGATGAGACAAGAAGGGAGACAGCAATGTCTTCCCCTTTCAGAGAGTATTGGTCATCAGATGTGGCAGCCATCATTTGATTGACGTGCTCTTCTATATCAGAGTATCCGGAAACAGGGGATTTAATTTTCCAAGTAAACAAACTGATAGGAAGGAACTGACTGATTGAAGTGCATGAAGCAGAGAACCGTGATACTAGGATGCGTTTAGAAATATCCCTGAAAGAAAGAAATTGATGCCTGTTAGTATTAGTCAAATCTACGTAAAAATATATGGAACAGCCAAAATTTCCACTTTCTGAAAAGTAAATTTCATGATCTAGTCTAACTATCATTTAGGTCAAAAGAAAACCTATAAACTACTATGTTCACATTGCACAAACCAGACCATCTACAAACTGATAGAATTAAACAGCAAATATATGGTGGGATAAAACTGATTCAGCCCTAGATATATAAATATGCAATTCGTGATCTAGTTTTATTTAAAGCATACAACCGATTACGTTCCTTTGTTTATCCAGAAGAAAGAAATAATGCATGACTCAAATAAACAATTCAGATCATGTAACATAAAGAACAAGCAGGCAAGCCTATATGATTCCACATACTAGGGATAAGTGATATATCAATTGATGTAAGAAGATTGGTTACACACAGTAGGCCACTTGAGTAGGTAAGAAAGACATACCATAAACTGAATTCACCACAACCATTATGGCCAACAACAATATGCGAACAATTTGGAATTCTCTTCAACTCCACTAATCCAGGGGAGATGCAATCTTCAGCTGGCATAACAAAGGTCTCTATCTGCTCGCTGCAAACAAGGAGTTCATCGTTCAATTAAACTGTGTTTAACACAGGGAATAGATGGATAAGAAACAGGTCAAATTAGGAAATGATGTTTTGACAAAGATTAAAACAGTAACACAATTTATGGGTAACATCAAATTTATACATGATCGGAAAATTTTGGTTGGGGAGGGGAAGGAGAATCCATAAATGACATAGCATAGAGATAGATAATTGCATAAGGTTAACACGAATCATGTGTCGCCACAGAACCAATGGTTGACGTACCTTTATTAAACATTTTTACAAAATATGCTCCAGTAATGAAAAACCGCATTTTAAAACTTTGATTCCTACTCTTGTATCAGAATTCATGAGAGAGAGACTTACGACACTCACCTCCATGTTGAATTCATAACCCATAGATGCACTCTCCCACTTTCTCCAACAGCAACAAGGTTGTTAGGTTCACAAATCAATATACATTCTAACCGGTCTATTGCTTTCAATCTTGCCACCATTGAAACATAGCCAAGTTTTACTTGCACAATCTTCACCATACTCTCGTCGGAGCAGCTTGATGTACATATGGAGCACAAACAATTGATACTCCCCTGCCTGAGAACATGTGAAGTAAAATCTTATCAGTAACTTTCCTCTTCATTCATGTAATCACTTTGTAAAATCTGCAAAGATAGTTAACCTGCAGTAAGGTGTTTTAATGCAGTCAAGCAAAACAAGATACTGCCCGTCTGGGGTGAATTGCAAACTGGAACTTTCCAAAGCAATCTAGCAAAGAGAACATATGTCAAAATATTTAACAACAGAGAAGTCATGCCTATTAAGCCAAGTGCATAGAAGAACTTACTCCGCCAAGGTAGTCTTTTCGAATCGGCAATGTTACTGATGTGTGACCAACAAAAGAAGGGGATCCAAACTCTGGTTCTTCAATTGCTACCTTGTAGATGAATAGACTTCCATCCTTGTCAGCCAGAAGGCCACATAAAACACAAAAGTAAATTTCAGACCCCTTTGCACACAGCAATACCGACAGAACGGGATTTGGATGGGAATAACATCCTACAAACGTAAGACTTCCTGCTGGTTCATTATTAAGCTCCATATTGTGAGGCTTCAAGTCTGGACTATGTGACACACTATTGGCATGCCACATCTTCCGTTTCTGAGATGTTTTAGAGTCGTTTATCACAAGGAGGTCCTTGTGCCCAATCACATCCTTGTCAAAATGGTTTTCTAACCCTGAAGAAGTATCTTTCTCTTTGCAGGTACCAACTAATGCTTGATCTGGTAATACAGTAGAAACAATGCAGTTTAAGAGACCTTCAGAATTCGCAGAAGGTTTCTCGGCATTCACACAAGTGGAATGTTCTGCAATCCTGGCTTCATCGCAGAAGGAATCTCTTTGAATTGAATTGTGATCAGAAGAAATCTTTTTCCCAACCAAATCCTTGTCAACATGGTTTTCTAAATGTGTAACGGTTAAATCAAGGGAGTAAGAAGTGTCTATTTCTTTGGAGGCGCCAACTAATGTCTGATCTTGTAAGACAGCAGAAGCGACTCTGTTAAAGAGATTTATAGAATTCATAAAAGGTTTCTCTGCATTCAAACTACTGGAATATCCCTCAATCTTGGCTTCAGCACAAAAAGGATTTCTTTTATTTGATTTGTCATCAGAAGAACCCATCTGCAGAGTCTCCAATGCAAGCAAAGTCTCTGTGGAAGGGTAAGATTCAGGAACACATATATCTACTTTGTTTCTGCATATTATACTCTCTGAGAGTGGACCACTGTAGTTTCCTTTAATAGGACATATATTTTGAACTTTTCTCCTGGTATATGCTAAGTTTGGCACAAGAGTGAAGGACTCATTTCTATTTTCAGCAACAGTTGTCTTAACAGCAGTTTCAGATTCTGATGGCTTCAAAGAATTCAGCTCGCCTCCTTGGTTATGATCAATTATGTTTATGGCTGATAACCAAAATCAATACTTGAGTTAGCTAAAGTTTCACAAAATCAGAGGAGATAGAGTTCTAGAAAAAAATAATTGTTCAAGTACCTAAAATTGTTCACCTGATCATGAAAAAAGGGCTAATTTTAGAAATGATAGAACTAACATTACTATTGAGTAAAGGATTTCCAACAAATTAGCAAACTTCAAATGGCAAAGGAACTAAATAATTATGCACTATTATGTACTTAAGAGGCTAAGTAGAAAGTAGACCAACTAGACTGAAATTGAGTATTTTAGATTGACGTATTCCAGCATGTGAGAACCAAGATTTACTGAAACGATTTTTATAAATTACCTTCAGGAAGATCCACAGCAGTTGCATTGCTTTTCCTCGTTTCTTCTGAAAATACAATTTTATGAGGAGACGAACAAAGTGGAAAAGACTCAGCTACGAATTGATCACATTCCTGAAGCTTCCCAGTAGAAACCATGTGAGCTGCCTTACAAGAGAACATATCTTTGCTTTCATTGATCTCAAGATGTCCATCTAATAATTCATTATGCTCAGTAACAGCAACACAATTCCCATGAGTGTTGAGAAGATGCCCATGACTGTTGAGAAGGCATGCACCGTCAGAACTATCTTGATCAGCTTCAGCCTTCTCAGAGGAAGATATTATGTGGTTGACTACATGGTCAACATATTGATCATCCTCTAAGCTGTCAGGAACAACAGACTTTGCCTGAACATTTGAAACAAAATCAGTATGTTGGGTACACATCTGCTTCTCCTTAGCATCTTTGACTACAGCAACCTTTACACCTATATGGCCACTATATTGATCATCCTCTAAACTGTCAGGAACAACACACTTTGCTGGAACATTTGAAACAAACTGGGTATTTTGGGTATACTTCTGCTTCTCCTTTGCATCTTTGTCTACAGCAAGCATTGCACCTACAAGTGTAAAGAAGAGAATAATCAACCAACTGCAAAAAGGCTATGCATAAAACTAACAAGGTGCGATAAAGCACCAGGAGATGAAGCATTGGTTTCATTAATTTCCTTTTTTGAGTTCACCACAGAAGGCAGAAGTTCTAAAGGGCTAACAATACCCTTTTCCTTCCTCAACCCCTTTGTAAGAAAAGGAATAGCTTGCGGGAGAAGAAATTTCATCATTGACTTGGTCATTTCTTGACCAACAGAATCAAAATCACTCATTTCAGAACTTGCATTTGATTTAGATGGGGCTGTGTCTTCTTCTGGATGTGATTCTATTAGAAATTCTTCAGAAATAACCACATTCAAGGAACTTCTATTCTGGATAGTTGAAGCAGAATCAGCAGTTGTATCTGCCATTAAGACGAAAAAAAAGGTGAAAGATGACGATCAATTACCAGAACTTGCAGGGTAATCACAGTAGAGCCCACATAATATGAAACAAGTAGAAGTTAATGATACCCTGTGCAAAATCTAAGGTATCGGGAGCACAAAGGTCAAGGTCAGTAAGACCTTCACAATCTTTTGGAGCTGTAGTGTCAACATTTTTGTCCTCCGGTGACACTGGAAAATCAAATCCTTCCACCTTGGCATATTTTGACCTATGAAGCTGTACGAAGTTGACGAATATGTCTCATTCAACAGAAACTGACTACAGAACAATGACACAATTAAAATTGAGGACAAATAGATAACTGTTCTAAACAAGCATACAGAAGCCTAGTTTGACTAAGCACAGTGATTTGAGTACCTAAATAGGAATGGCCGAATGGGAACAAATAACTTAGTAAAGTGGTTTCAGCTTCCTTTGGGTTTGGAGGAAAAATTAATAAAAAAGGATAAGTGCTCACTGGTTTTTCTTCGTCCACAGACAAGTTGCTAGCTACGGCAGTAGATTTACAATTTCCAGAAGCAACTAAAACCCGTGGTTCTTTATGGATAGCATCCTTCCTGAGATGCTTTGAGAAGCCAACAGAATCCAATTGCAAACTATCTTTGGGTGAAATGCCACTCTCTTCTTGATTAGCAGGGACAAAATGAACTAATGGTTGCAACACTTTTGGATATTTACAAATGCCATCCTTTTCTTCCATTGAAGAAGGCATGGAATTCCCATGATTATGAGATCTCTTATTCTCTTTTGTTGAATTTGAAGCCTCAACGCCACATGCCAGATCATCAGATCTGGTTCTTTTAATGCTAGCCCAACTAAATGACTTGGAATTTACACCTTCACGTCTCCTACTTCTCTTCCCTGTGATTCGTGGTATTTCCAAGTATGAACATGCATCTGGGGAGCGATTTTCAATATCTGCTCTAGAAGCTCCGTTGCAGAAGCTTGAGGGTACCAAACTCCTTTCTGCTGTTCCATTAACATTT
This sequence comes from Prinsepia uniflora, assembly GCA_032719365.1. Taxonomy (NCBI): domain Eukaryota; kingdom Viridiplantae; phylum Streptophyta; class Magnoliopsida; order Rosales; family Rosaceae; genus Prinsepia; species Prinsepia uniflora. The sequence continues at coordinate 68,752,016 of CM064871.1, forward strand.
GCTGCTAGCTCCCGAAGTAACCTCTGGACAAAAGGATTTTTGAACCCAAAAAACTGTGTATAACATGCAAAAAGAATCAGTCTTCTGAATTACTGTCAAGTATCTGTTGAACTTTTGCAGTAAATGTGAAGGCAATAGAATGGGCAGAAAACTTATGCTTTTCTAGAGACGGAAAAGGGCACTGTTCTAATATATAAACCAACTAAGAAGGTATAACAAGAAATAACACCAACACTAGCAAGGATAAAGTTTTTATGAGTTCAGTAATGAGTTGCAACTAATTGAACATGTAAAAGGTGACTAACACAAAAAGTTCTCACACCTCATAGTTACTGTGTCACTAGTGAATGAGTTCAATTTCATGTTTGTTATGTTTACTAAGTTAACTTAGACTTAATCATTCTTTCTTACTAGGATTGTTTACATTAGACTTAATCATTCTTTCTTACTAGGATTGTTTACAGTTAGGTAACAAATTAACCCCAGTTACTGATGCTAAAAGCAACTCTGAAATTAATTAATTATGCAAAAGAAACTACCTCCACACCATCTATCTTGCGGGAAAATATCTTCCCATGCCAAATCTTTGTGCGGGGAAAAAATGTCTTCTGAAATTTTTTCCATGCAATGTCTGGTGTTTGTCCGGAAGATGATTGTCCATCGGCAGAAATAATCTACATATTAATGAAATTATCTATGAAAACAAATGACAACTAAAAATAAAATATCATGACAAGCAACAAGGCCTGGTTAGTAGTAGATACACACGGAGAATAAAGGTCCTTTAGGACCCTCTTGAATTTCCATCTTATATGTGCTCCCATTATCAGCTCGAACAGCCCGATACCCTACTGGATAAGGATAACGATCCTTCCCCTACATTTTGAATAATTCAATGAATTAGGGCAACTGATCGATATGAATGACAGAAAAGCTAATTGCTCACCGAAATTACATATTCAAACTTTCATTTTTTATGAACATAGAACCGAAACTCAACAATAATAGTAGCAATCAACAACTAATTAAATGAAAATCCCAAAACAAAGCTCATACAATTTGACGAAATCAAAAGGAAATTTGTGAAATGAAGAGGATGCAGATGAAATCTAACCCTGGAGGAGCTCCAATACTTCTTGTCCCAAGGTCCATTGTAGAGGGAACCGATCGAATCGATTTCCAGATCGTCAGGTTTCTCTCCAGATTTAGGCTTTGCTTCCACGACTGCTTTAGGCTTCGACATTTTAGGTCTGTAAGCCATTTTCTGAGTCTGAGCTTTCCAAATATTTTATTTATTTATGTTTTTTAAGAGAGGGGGAAGGACTAGAGGGCGGGTTTGTGGCGGGAACGAAAATTAGAGGGTCCTTCAGGCGCTATAGACTTCCAAAATATGATGACTGTATCTGTAAATTTTGGTATGTGACCGCGAAATTTGATTGGGTAATTGGATAGAGAATGAAAATTTATTCCTACAGATCATATTTTATTGGGCTGTTGTTTCTTTCAGTCACAGGCAAGATTAAACTCACTCACAAGCAGGACGGGTCACCCGTGTGACAGGCGGGATACCACTATACTACAACGATAGCGTTGGATTTGATTCGATGGTTATTTATTTTAGTACAAACAGCATTAAAAATAAAAAGAACGCCGTTGCCGGAGATTGAAGCCGGGTCACCCGCGTGACAGGCGAGAATATTTACCACTATACTACAACGACAATGGCATTTTTATTTTATTTATTTATCTTCCAATTAATTAATTCATTACTTGTTAATTGGATTCTTGGAGCATTTAAAAGAAGGATGCAAAAATAATAGCAATCAAGGAGCCACTGCTCCAGAATTCAATCTCTTTTTTGTTTTCATTTTCAGATGTAAATTTCATCTTTGGTTTTTAGGCCGGCTAATATAAGATTTTAAGCATTTGAGAGTTATGATACGTGAATTAGAATCTTTTTCATAATGATTTCAATGTTAATTTTCCTTTTTCCTTTTTTAAAATGTGGTGTAACAACTCGGATTTTTATTTATGGATTTTTATGGGATTTTATTTACGATTGGACAATTTGGCCTTTAAATCTTTTTATTAGGTTGTTATTTGTGAGGGGCATTTTGGTCATAAAGAATTTGGGATATTTTTGGTGGAATAGTCCACTTGTGGCTAGGAGCCACATATATCAATTCATCACATTCTCTTCATCTTTCATTCTCTTTCTCTCCCCCAGCACCCGAAAAACACCAAACCAACCCATTAATTCAAACTTTTGATTTTGGACATTTTCAACTCAATGGTAAGTTTGGGATCGTGTTCTTTAGACCCTCACGAGCAAAACCAATCCATTTGAAGGAAGAAATGCGTGGAAACCGACCATACTCGAGGATGAAGAAAGCCAAAACTTTCGAGGCTTATTTCATGAATTTCAGATACTTTTTCTCAATTTTCCGCTTGGATTTGAATTTTTGAGGTTGAGTAGAAGAACCCTCATATTTGGTTGGTTCGATTTGGTTGAAAAATAAGGAAGATATGGAGGCTTGAAATTCTGGCTTCAATGGCGGACTCCGGCCAGACCTAGAGGCAGCGCATGGAGGCCCAGTCATCTTCTCCAATGGACGATGACATCAGCAAGACATCATGATGATGTTAGCATGTGACGTCAGTAGCCACGTCAGTAGGAGGACAGCAACCACATCAGCATGGTGACATTAGTAAGGTGGCGTCAACAGCCACATCAGCGCGCGTGGGCGACATGTGGGAAAGACTGTCAGCCTTCACCAATGCATGGAGGCGCGTGGGAACGTTTCCCAAGACACAACAATGTGTATCAGACAGTTCTTAATTTTCTGAATCCAATGGCAGTGGTTTCAGATCGATCGGAATTCATTTCATGGTAGTTTTAGGCATCAAAGTGGTGGGTTGTTTGTTTAGGACGTGTGTGCAATCCTGGAGTTTAGGGGGGATTTACGTACAAGTTTTTATTTAATGTTAGTGACATCGTTCGTTACTTTGACAGGTAAGAATGCTCCGGAGACTTCTGAGGAGCGCACAAATCAAGAGTGAGCTACCGATTTGACTGTGAGTGGAATTTTTGTTTATTACATTGAGATGCTTGCATATACATGTGTTCATGTAGTTTTATTGCATGATATGGATTGTAATGGTTTGAATATATGATTTTAAATTCTTTTGGATAATTTTCTAGTTTTAGAATATATATTCACGATAATAATTTATGAACACTGATTATTATGGATTTTGGGAAAACCGAATTTAGGCTCATATCCGGCTTACAACTGTTTTTGGGTGTTTATGGGTTATTTCAAAAGCAAGTTAAATGATATTTTTGTAAACTGTTTTTTTCTAGTACGATCATCCTCATGAGATTGAATCTCTATTTTCGGGCGTCCTTAGAGTTAGACTCCGCAGATTCCTGGAGACGGACTCGAACGTCCTTAGAGTTAGACTCTGCAGATTCCTGAAAACGGACTCGGACGTCGTCGGAGTTGAACTCCACACGTTCTGACGGAGTTGGAGTCTGCAAATTTGGTGACTTTCTACACGTTATACGAGTTGATTAGTTGTCTGGGTTCGAAGTTTAACTATTATTGGTTATTATGTCCAGGTTTTTGAAATGCTTATAAATAGGGATTTCAGGAAAATATGAGCCAGAAGTATTTATATGTTTTACTTCATTTTATTGGTTCCACAGTTTATTTAGTTAATTATTTTATCTGAAATCAAGTGTTTATTTGACTATGCATGCATGTATTATAAATTGAAGGGTAAAAAAAAGAATATTGCAGAAATGTTTTCCAAAAGCATTTTTTTTGTCCACTCATAATTTCACGGTTTTTGTACTCTCCAAGTTGTACTTTGTGATGAGGGCTATCGAGAGGCAGATGCTAGTAACTTTGGACAACGCACTTCCATTATCCAGAGTAGGATTCTGGTTATTTACCTCTTACCTAGTTTGCTCTATATAACCGTTAATTACTGAACGTTTGTTTAACGGTTGACATATGAGATTTATCTCTTGTCTAATATCAATTTTTTATTTATCTTTGGACTAAGGGTACTTTTAGAATTTTAAGTATTTGTGAACATGCTCTTTCACATGTACCAAAGTGAATTCGAGAAGGGTCATGTCATGTGGGTTGCCGAGAAAATGGATGAACCTAAATTAATAGTAGTTGGAGAAAACTTAAATAAATAAAAATAAAAATTTGAAAGTAAAACCATTTGAGTAACACTAAAACGAAAAAATAAAATAAAAATACAAATAGTGAAGTATTGTACTTATTATTGGTGCTTTGGAAGGCCAATAATAACTCTCTTGTGCTCAGTTTATTTTATGAGTATTTAGATTTGAATTTAGAGTTGACAATATGGCCACATTTACTATAAAAACTGCAAAACTATATATTGAATTTTTTTTGAAATAACTTCATGTAAAAGAAGGATGAAAAAATAATAGCAATCCGACAGCCACTGCTCCAGAATTCGATCTCTTTTTTGTTTTCATTTTTAGATGGAAATTTCTTCTTTGGTTTTTCAAGCTGCACTAATATAAGATTTTAAGCATTTCAGAGTTATACTAAGTGAATTAGAATCTTTTTCATAATTATTTCAATGTTAATTTTCCTTATTTGTTTTTTAAGATATGTGCTAACAAGAAAGGGGAAGAAGCTTAGTTATAATAGTTGGAGGACACTTAAATAAAAAAAAAAAAAAATTTGACAGTGAAACCATGTGAGTAACACTGCAATGAAAAAATAAAATAAAAATACAAAATGATGAAGTACTGTACTTATCATGGCTTCTTTGGAATGTCAATAACAACTCTTTTAAGCTCTGGTTGTTTTATGAGTATCAATCTTAATTTAAAGTTGACAATATGGCTACATTTACTAAAAAAATTGCAAAACAATAGATCGAATGAGTTTGAAATAACTTGATGTAATATTAATAAAAGATGCTTAAATTGGCAATTGACACATACTAGTCTTTGAAATTTGTTTGTTTTCTTCACTTTTCATCTCATTCAAATCCTTATAAATATATATATATATATATACACATATATATATAAATACACTGTAATACTCTAATTAACAAATATTTAGTCTTATTAATTAAGCATGAAATCCAAAACCGTTATAATTAAAACAAAGGGGGGGCTTAGGGTACATGTAAGACTCGTGTCCCAGGCAGCCGATGTTAGGGGTGTTCCCAGATGGTTGATGCTTGTGGGTTGTGTCCCAGACAGTCGGAGCTAGGGGTGTTCCCAGACGACTGTTGCATGGGGAATAAAAAGGGTAAACACTCTCATATCACTTAGGGAGGGAAAAGTGAAGTGTCTTATACGTGTGGACACGTATCTTCCTAGCATGAGACCTTTTGAGAGCTCACAGGATTAGGATTATTTTGGAACTCCAAAGTTAAGCGAGGCTGAGCTGGAACAATCTTAGGATGGGTGACCAACTGGAACGTTGCGCGTAAGTTTCTAGAAACAAAACCATGAGGTGTGACCCAAAGTGAACAAAAACGTGCTAGGGGAGTCGACCTGTGATAATTTGGTATCATAGTTGGACCCCGACCGGAAGTGTGTCAGCGAGGACGTTGGGCCCCAAAGAGGAGGGGGTGGATTGTAAGACTCGTTTCCTAAGAAGGTGAAGCTAGGGGTGTGACCCAAAGCAAACAAAATCGTGATAAGGGAGTCGGGCTGTGACAGTTTGGTATCAGAGCTAGACCCCGAGTGTGCCAGTAAAGACACTGGGTCCCAAAGATGAGTGAATTGTAAGAACCGTGTCCTAAGAAGCTTTGGGGAGTCGGGCTATGACAATTTAGTATTAGAGCTGGACCCCGACCAGAAGTGTGCTAGCAAAGACATTGGGCCCCAAATGAGGGTGGATTGTAAGAACCGTGTCCTAGGAAGCTGAAGCTAGGGGTGTGCCCAGATGGCTAATGCTCTAGGGTTGCGTCCCAGGCAGACAGAGCTAGGGGTATTCCCAGACAACTGATGCTTGGGGAAGCAAGAAGGGTGAACAATCCATATCACTCGGGGAAGGAAATGTGAAGTGCCTGATATGTGTGGGTACGTATCTTCCTAGCACGATACCTTTTGGGAGCTCATTGACTTTGAATTCCTTTGGAACTCCAAAGTTAAGCGAGATTGGGCTGGAGCAATCACAAGATGGGTGACCTATTGGGAAGTTGCGCTTGAGTTCTTAGAAATCAAACCATGCGGGCGTGATCCGAAAGGGACAAAATCATACTAGGGGAGTCAGGTTGTGACATTATATGTATATATTTAGTAGAGGAATTCAAAATACCAATGAATTTAAGGTGTATCACTAAGAAACGGCAATTTTGGAAAATTTGGATTGTTAAATCTGTACACTTTCTCTCTCCTTTGGGGATTGGCCCATTCTGGAACACTCTTTCCCCTCTCTCTTGACTAGCGAGGGACGTACGAGGTTGGGATTGGAGCCGCCATTCGACGGTGACCTAGGCCGTTGCAACACCACCATTTTGTTCGTCTCATCCGTGCGAGCACGGTGGTACCAGCCTTGGACCTTGAAACCCCATGTGATAACGTTAGGAAGCTTTGGGTTCCTGCAGCTTTCAAGCAGTTTTTCAGCCACCACGTGTATTATTTTGGTTCCTTGGACCTATATCCTCGATCCTCTCATCGACTACATGTTTTTATGCTATTGGATTGTGGTTTTTGGTCGCGAATTGAGGAAGTTGTAGAAAATTGAGTTTCGACCATCAATGACCAATTATGGCTGGCGCCAGCGACGGCTGGCCAGTGCCAGACCAGGGGCGCGTGGCTTTAACCACAACCAAGAGGGGCTAGGGTGAGGACAGATCGTGGGGGCCTTCCTCGACCTCTAGTGAGTTAAGTTTTGAAGGTTTCGACTTTCTGGATCTGATGGTGTGGGGTTTGGAGCCCATTGAAGTTCAATTAGTGTTAGTTCCCGACGTCCAAAGTTGTTTAATTTTGAGAATTTAGAATTTGGGTTTTCAAGAGTAATTGCCTTACTTGTATTGATTATTTTTGTCATGTATTAATATGAATTACTTAATTGTGAGATACCTTGATAATAGAAACCGGTGAGACTCATAAGCTAAGATGAAGCTCGTGAGGGCTTACGAGGTAAGTTCCTAGAAGTACGTGTAACATTGCACTTGGTCGGGTGAGTTCTCCTTGACATGACGTGAGTTGATTGCATACCCTAAACATATATTTGTGGTTGCAATGTATTGAATGAGTGATGATTATATTGTTATATTGTGTATTGAAGACTTGTTTTTGTTACTTGAGAATATTGGGTTGTTTGCCTTTGTTTGGACAATATTAGAATCCTAGACGAAGTCACGAGTTATGCTCTAGAGCCTAGATACATTTTATACTTAGGAATTAGTACATTAGTGATAGATTTCAAGTTTAGTCATGTGATGTATTGTGTTGTTAGCGAATATTCTGGAATGAGTATAAACTACCACTAGGGTCGGACATCTTGAGGGTCGATATCAGATTTGAACTTTAGACGGGTCGAGGTATCAAATTGGGTCTTCAGGTGAGTCAGAAGTTCATAGATAGGGAGCACGCGCAAAATTATAGTCCGTGAACATAAGTTATGGGTCTGAAATGGTAGTAGCATAACGATAATTTTGGAAAAGTAGGATGGTTAAATTTGGAAACTTTCTCTCTTATCTGAGGATTGGACCATTCTAAAACACTCTCTCTTCTCTCTCTGAACCTGCAATGGTAGTGGGAGGCTAGGATTAGAGCTGCGATTCGATGGTGACCTAGGCTGTCATGTCACCACCATCTTATTTGACTCATCCGTGTGAGCACAGTGGTACTAGCCTTAGACCTCGAAAGCCCTTGTAAATGGTACATCGACAATAGGAAGTTTTAGGTTCCCGTGAATTTTGAGTTATTTTTAGGCCACCTCAAGTACTGTTTATGTTCCTTGACTCTATATTCTTGATCCTTTCATCGAGTAAATGGTTTTAGGCTATTGGATGGTGGTTTTTGGTCGCGTATTAAAGAAGTTGCAGAAACTTGAGTTTCGACCATCAATGATTGATTCCGACCGGCACAAGGTCAAGGGCACGTGGCTCCAGTCGTGGCTAGGAGTGGCTAGTGTAATATCCGGTCTTGGAAGTAAGAACAGTGAGTAAGACCCATGAGCTTGAGAAGCAAAAACGGTGAAGAAGACCCGTGAGCTTGGAAACGGAAGAACGGTGAACAATCCTACATCACTCGGGGAGGGAAAGGTGAAGTTCCTTATATGTTTGGGCATGTATCTATCTAGCGCAAGGCCCCTTGGGAGCTCACTAGATTTGGATTCCGAGGGAACTCCAAAGTTAAGCGAGTGGAGGCTAGTGCAATCCCATGATGGGTGACTCACTGGGAAGTTGCACTGTGAGCTCCTGAAAACAAAACTGTGAGGGCGAGGAGGCCCAAAGTGGACAATATCGTGCTAAACAAGTCTGGTCCTGATTGAGGAAGGTCAGTTCCTAATATAATGGTATCAGAGCTGGACCCCGACCGGAAGTGTGCTAGCGAGGACGTTGGGCCCCAAGGTGGGGTGGATTGTAATACCCGGTCTTGGAAGCAAGATGTCAGGACCCACCCCGATTATCACCCCGATAACCAAGGTGAACCATGCTCCCGTCTGACAACCCAACACAAAAGACCAAAATAACCTCACGAAAACCACAAATTACACTGTCAGACGAAGCGTTATACAGAGCATAGTACGAGTCAAAGTAAAACAAAACCACACACAGAGTACACGCACAACAGAACACTGAAACCACTCCGGGAAAACGCTCGAGTACTCTATGCCTCAGACGCTGCCTCAACGTCAACCCCCGCGCTAGCTCCACGGCCTGGAGGGCAATTAAAAACCAGAAAGTGTGATTGGACCAAAAGAGTAAAAGTTTCAAAAACCATTTCATAAACAAACCCAGGGTTTGGCCCTCCGTTTTGAAAACATGCATGCATAACCCAATTTATGAAAACATTTATAAATCACATTATTTTCATCATGGGAAACCGCAGTAACATAAACACGGTAGGATAAACGTTATAAAACATTAGCAGTAAAACATAAGATACTAATATAATCATCCGATCAAACCTGCTGGATTTATCCGAGTCTTTAAACTCCCGCGTCTTTAAACTCAATCCAGGCCTCAATATAATCTGAGTCTTTAAACTCCCGAGTCTTTAAACTCAACAGGCCTATGGGGGAAATATCAATATATCCGAGTCTTTAAACTCAATCCGGGTCTTTAATGACAAGACCCACCCCGATTATCACCCCGATAACCTAGGTGAACCCTACTCCCGTCTGACAAACACAAATAAAAGACCAAAAGAACGTTACAAAAACCCAAAATTTACATTGCCAGACCAGGGAGAAAAGTTATATCGTTTACAGAGCATAGTAACAGTACGAGAATAAAACAAGCCCTACTGTAAGCTAAGCGCGCAACGGATGACTTTATGCCTATGACTCAGCCTCAACGGTAGCCCCCAACGCTCGCACCACGACCTGGAGGGTGTTAAAAACATTAAAAATGTGAGGGTGTAACGACCCGTCCCGAATATCGGGATTTAATAATATTTAATTGTGATTTACTAATCTGGGATTAGTTGAGCGATTTCGGACGAATTGTGCAAAATGACCGTTTTGCCCCTGGGCGTGGGCAAAACGTTGACTTTTAATTCGGATGGTCAAATGGACTTTGACCGATGACCGTGACATAGTTCGGGACGTCACGAGTTCATAGACAGGTGGCACGTTCGATTCCGACGTTCGTGGTGAAAGTTATGATGTACGGAAGTCCAGGGGCATTTTCGTAATTTGGACGATATAAGGGTGAATGTTGACTTTTCGACCGGGATGTCCGATGGCCGAGGGCCAAGGACCGTTACGTAGGTATCGTCGATACGAATCCAATGACAGGCGGCACGCATCAATCGGAGTCCGTATGACCGAGTTACGGGTCAGGATGCGTGGGGGGCATTTTGGTAATTTTCTGCACAAGGGCAGAATTGTAATTTCACACGGGGGGTACTGTTTCATTGCACTGGCCGTGTAGTGGATACTTTGTGCGATCGATCCTTTGATTGTTTATCAATTAAATGGCTGGATTGGGACGGTTTGAGGTGGAATTGCACATGGGGATTGTGCTAGCATCAATTGCACGACATGGCACTGGGTTTTTCTATTGTTTTGGGACAGTGCAGGGGAACATTACACAGTGGGAATTGGATACTTTTGGATGCCTTTAACGGCTAAATTGAATTAAAAGAATGAAGAGTGAGTCGTGGGCAGTTCACTGAGATTGAGAAAGGGAAAATTGGAGTGGAAATGGTGGTGGAATGCTCAAAAACCCGAAACTGGTTTTCTGGGAAATTCAAATTCGAACTTCCAGTTTTAGGCCAGCCCAAGCCTAATTGATGATGGATTAAGCTTTCTGGAACTTCAACGTGTCGAACCAGATCAAATGGGGCAAGCTTGGGAGCTCCTAGGGCCGTGAACGGACATGGTGGACGGCCGGAAAACTCAAGCTTGAGTTGTGGTGATTGAGGTATTGTCGAGTTCAATTAATCATGCTAATTAGTTCGTATTAGTCCTTATTAACTTCCTGTGAAGTTAATTTGATAATGGTTGAGGATTGAAGGAGTTTTGGTGGTTGACCCGTTTTGGGTGATCACGGGTTGTTGACACGATTGATCGATGGTTGATGCTAATCATGGACACAGAACTGAAATTAGTGGATTGATGATTGTTGTAGGATCAAGAACGGATTGAATTGATATCGAATTGAGGGTGATTGAACTGGATCCTATCGCGGGTAATCAGACCCGTTTACCAGTCATTCGGGTGAGGAAGGAGCACTGTAGCAGGCGCGTGGCTTTCACGCGCAGCCACTCACGGCGGCGCGTGACGGCGCGTGGGCACGAATCTCGAGGTGAGGTCAACATGACTTTTATCCTATACAATGTAACGAACATTTTAGCGTTGGTTTCGTGTCGATCGGATCCCGTTTCAATATTGTTCGGGATGTCCGAAGGTTTTAAATCCAGTTTAAAAATACTTAAAAATTCGGGAAAATTACGGGATTTGAATAGGATGTTAATGATGAGGTTAGTAATCCTCTAATGTGATTTGGACAGGATTGGGAGTTCCGGTGATAGTGGTGTGGCCCGGGAAGGCCTATGGCACGCATATCGAGGCGCTCGGTTAAACGGTCTGTGAGTGGACATTGGTTTCATAAATTCGATGCATGCATAACTGTTTTATGATTGTTATAATTATGATTAAATGATTTACTTTGGATATCGGTGAATTTTAAATGATTTCACGTATTTTGAGGTAAATTACGTATTTGCACGAAAACCGAGGTTTTCTGGATTTGCACCGATTTCCATAAATGTGGTTGGATATGATTTCATGAAACGGTTACGAACTTGAATAATGTAAAATCGGGCCAGGGGCCCAGTTGAACTATGAAATCGGGCCAGGGGCCCAGTTGATTTCTACATGTGATTGCGGGTCGGGGACCCTAAATGGAATTGAATAAATGTTTCCTGGTTTACATTTTATATATGTTCACATGCTGGAATCTATAAATGGTTTTGATGATATTTCGGTTATGGCACGTTTCACGGTATTTGGGCATGAGACCCGTTTGATGAAACGTAACGATTGGTTCGGATTTTTATCTATGTATACCTATATGTTTTGCATATGGATATCAATAAATGTATTTAGTACTGCACTGTATAAATCCTTCCATATTATATTGTCTCCTCCGGCGAGGTACCCCGAAGAGGTCACGGACGTCTAGTACGTCCAGCGTCTATGACGCTAAGCATCGGGGATGCTGTACCCGAACGGGGTTCGGGGAATGAACTCGGAAATTGAGACCCGAGTGGCACGCGTAGCCTTGTGATTGTGACCTTATTGACGTCAGGGACGTCAGACATCAGGGATGTCGGATTGGAGTGTGTAGTGCAGTGGCTAAAATAATGGTTATGGTTTATATTATATGCCTTATGGTTCATATTACTGGATTTATGAAATAACTCTTGGATTTACTTTTGGAAATTGAAACTAGGCTTTGGTTTCCGGGCTAAGGGCCTAATGGTTATTTCTAAATAAATATGGGATTATTGGTTTTGGTGCATGCATATGATTTTACTGAGGGGCATAAATGTCTTATAAATGTTTTAAACAGACTTGTTTATTTTCGTCCACTCACAGCTTTTGTTTTCAATGCCCTTCAGGTTGATTCCGGATACGACTGCAGCAGAGACTTGAGCATCGCACACCTCCTCCATCGATCCTTACGCACTCTGGAAGCCCGTTTGGGCAATGGCAATCGGTTATCCCTTGTCTGGCGCCTCTTGTCAGACGGGAGCACGTCACATTCCATGGTAATCCCGGGGGGATTGGGATGGGTCGTGTCAAGTGGTATCAGAGCAGGTTTTGCTCTTTGGTGCGCGAAGGACGAGGGTGTGATGTTTCTTTGGGCTGCAGTTCCGTTGTCAACCTGATAGATAGTTTTGGGTTTGTATGGTGAATTGGGTGTGTTTGGCCCGATACGCCGTGCATTGATGCGATTCAACCCAAGTGGGGTTGTATACGATTAACTGGTAATGTGGGACCGTCGGTTCGGTCATGTGATTATGGGTTGTAGTGCCGCTGGGCACAGCCGGGTTCAGGGAACCCCAATTTGAATAATGTTATGGAAAAACGAAACTCAGTTGAGTATTGGTCTAAGTTTTGGACCCTAGTAGTGTTGGCTAGTGTACGGGGTGTTGGTGCATCGGAGTTAGCCGATGACCTTCATGGTGGAACCCACGTTGAATTGACGATTGGATTGGATTGGACGTCTATATGATGTCAGGACCGCGGGGTCGGTCAGGTTGTGGATTTTGCTGCAAAAGGCAGTTGGGTTCGGTGGAACCCTAGGGTGTGATCTTGGAACCCTAATCGATGGACCAAAAGGTGAACCTTAAGTGAGAACTGGTACTGCGATGTGCGGCTGAGGTCGTGGATGACCATGTGGATGACTCTAGTGAGTCTTATGGGTTTCGATCTACGGGTACGGTTATGAGGAAATATGGAATCCCGTGTTGGATCGAATATTAGCGTGATGTGTGGATACGGATCTTGACAACGATGACTGTTGGTCGACAGTTGTGTCGAGATAACTGGCTATCGAGGGTATTTAGCGTGGTTTTAATACTTGGGGATGTTCAGGGAACGTCCATTGCCCTGATGTGCGGATGGTCAAATTGGAGGTACCCATAGTCGTGGGGTACGAGTGCTGTTACGGGATCGACGTTCGGAATGAACGGAGATCCAGGGTAACAACTTTGCACACAGTGTGCTGGCATGGATGTTCGTGTGCTAGTGTGGACGTTCGTGTGCTATGTATGGATGTTGGTATGGTGGTACCTTATTGCCAATGCTAGTATGGATGCCTGTGTGCTGATGCTAGTGTTGATAATGGTGCGTTGGTACTGGTACTAGCGCTGGTGCAGGTGTCAGTGATTGCGATGACGATGAGCCACCAGTTGGGGTGTGACTCAGTCGTGATGGGTAGACGATTGGTATCTGCGACTCGGAGGTGGTTGAGTCTTGGACTGGATAGGTTCCAGTGGAGGTCGTGATGTGTTGGGATAAGTCCCAACAGAATTATGATGACAAGTGATGAATGGATCAAAAGGTATGATTGAAAATTTGGGGAATCTTGGGATGCTGTTCCCTATGTCATGTGTATTGGTGGATTTGGGGAGTTGTTGTCAACTCCGAGATTGGTATGATGGTATACTTCTTATCTCCCCAAGAAGTACAAGGGAATTATAAAAAAAATTTGGAAAAGTCGGGAAACCATTTGTGGTATTGACGTGTGATTTTGTGATTGTGAATCACTTGGAACCTGAGGATTGAACCTGTTTAGGTTGAGATGTGAGGCGAAGGCAGTATGGTATGCACGTCCAGGCAGAGTTGAGGAAATTTCCGTTCGGAATCGGGGTGTGTGCATACATGATTATTGGCGGACGTGAGGTCCGAGTAATGAATTGATTTTGGACACGTGGTGGTCCAAGTGAGGTATGGACATGGGCAGTCCAGTGGTTGGACTTGACATCTCATTGGGAGCATGTCTGTTTCCAGCATGGTGGGAACCCTCGTTTCGGGGAGAGTTGTGATTGGATGACGAGAGGAGTGCTCGTCTCCGCATCGGTGATTGGTATTCCGAAGTCTTTGGGGTTGACTTCTTATTTTCTGCCATGGCAGATGATGATTGTTGCTACCAGTACGTTGAGCGTGTATTGGTGGGTGGACCCATGTTGGCTTGGGTTCATTGGACACAAGAAATTTTGTATGATTTTGGATTCGGAGGTGATATGCGTGGTCATCTTTCCACCAAGGGAAATTTGGCGAAGGATTCAATTGAGGGTGTAAGACCCTACGATCAGCTTTCAGTTGGATTGTTAGCTATGTGAGCATGTGTGGATCCTAGGTGGATCTGATTTGTGATGTTGTCGACTTTGGTCGATGTGACGATCTAGGATCGTGATGTTACATGTCGGGTGACGTAGCGATGGATATGGATTGTGATCTTGATGATCCAGATGGGTGGAGAGTTTATCACTCTTACCTTGATATGTGAGTCGTAATTGACGGGACTGAACTTCTTTTCGGAGTGAGTCCATATGGGTTGTGACTTGGTTGAGTAGGTTTCCGAAGTGGTCGGATTTTGTCAACCTTTGATGTGTGAATATTGGGATTGGCTTCCCTATGAAGTCAATCGAGTGTTTGGACAGGCAACCGATAGATTCGGTTATGTTACGTCTTGATGGACGTAAACGAGATTTTGGGTTTTGGAATCGAATTTCTGGGTGACGATTCAGGATTCGATTGCGAAGCTCGAAAATGGATTACTGAATTTGGGTGCGGAATGATTATTCCAATGCTAGCTTACGGAATAATGATTTTGGATTCGGATTTGGACATGGAATAAAAATATGATGTTGGGTTCGGATTCGGGATTTCTTACGAAATTGCGAATTCGGATTCGGAATTGGAACTAGATGACGGGTGGAGTTCGTTTTGTCTCAGGTTGGTTTGGGGCAAAGGTACTTCATTATTGGAACGTGTTTGGCTATGACCTGGGTGGTTATAGGTAGATTGATGGATTCAGGTGCGTACAGGGTACGTTGTACGAGGATTGATATTGGTTGGGCTGAGTGGTGCCTAATGGCGGTACATGGGATGTACCAGTGGTGTGTAACTAATGTGTTGGTAATCGGCTTGGTTCTGATAGCATTTGTTTGGCTGTATTGTGGACTGGACATTGGATACTGTGCGCTGGGCAGATTGATCTTGTCGGGTTCAGTGATTTTATGAGCAGGTGCTCTTAGCCATGGTTGGCTTGTGGAACCCTAGTATTGTGATGTGTGTTCACTGGTGGGCTGGTATTCAATGTGTTCCAGTTACACCACTTAATGGAGTAAGTTGACGGTATACGTACACTCAGGATGAGTGAATTGGTGGTCTGAGTAACCACGAGTGGCCTTGTGTGACTTGATCACACCGTGATTTCCCAGCGTTTTGGTTCGCTGAGGGAGTCGGCAATTATGGACATTGAGAGTATTTTGTGTCGCAGGAATGGGTTTGCCCTGCGAATTGTGATCATGTGGTTGATCTTGTGCTACATCGAGAGTGATGTAGTACGTGGTGTTGTCACTGACGGACAGATGGTTGGAGCCTTACCAGGGTGGTAAGTTTTGTGATGACTGTTGACTGATGGTGTCAGCATGGACTGACAAATGAGATTTGGTGACTCCCAATGGGAGCAAACGTAAGGATATATTAGCAATGGAAGGGAACCGTTTAGCTGAAGGAGTCAGCTAAATAGTTATGCGATTTTATCGCGGATCAGGTGATCATTTCCACTCGCGGTGGTCGAGTGTTGTTGCTATTGTGACGTATGACCGTGATGGGATGTCTGGGTACAAACGAGGCTGGTGTTGTCCCAGTATGTGGGTGTACAAGTGTACACAGATGTGTGGTCGAATTGCTTTCCACAAGGTGGTTGTGGAATAAGATTGTTGGTAATTTCGAGGACGAAATTCTTTAAGGAGGGAAGGTTGTAACGACCCGTCCCGAATATCGGGATTTAATAATATTTAATTGTGATTTACTAATCTGGGATTAGTTGAGCGATTTCGGACGAATTGTGCAAAATGACCGTTTTGCCCCTGGGCGTGGGCAAAACGTTGACTTTTAATTCGGATGGTCAAATGGACTTTGACCGATGACCGTGACGTAGTTCGGGACGTCACGAGTTCATAGACAGGTGGCACGTTCGATTCTGACGTTCGTGGTGAAAGTTATGATGTACGGAAGTCCAGGGGCATTTTCGTAATTTGGACGATATAAGGGTGAATGTTGACTTTTCGACCGGGATGTCCGATGGCCGAGGGTCAAGGACCGTTACGTAGGTATCGTCGATACGAATCCAATGACAGGCGGCACGCATAAATCGGAGTCCGTATGACCGAGTTACGGGTCAGGATGCGTGGGGGGCATTTTGGTAATTTTCTGCACAAGGGCAGAATTGTAATTTCACACGGGGGGTACTGTTTCATTGCACTGGCCGTGTAGTGGATACTTTGTGCGATCGATCCTTTGATTGTTTATCAATTAAATGGCTGGATTGGGACGGTTTGAGGTGGAATTGCACATGGGGATTGTGCTGGCATCAATTGCACGACATGGCACTGGGTTTTTCTATTGTTTTGGGACAGTGCAGGGGAACATTACACAGTGGGAATTGGATACTTTTGGATGCCTTTAACGGCTAAATTGAATTAAAAGAATGAAGAGTGAGTCGTGGGCAGTTCACTGAGATTGAGAGAGGGAAAATTGGAGTGGAAATGGTGGTGGAATGCTCAAAAACCCGAAACTGGTTTTCTGGGAAATTCAAATTCGAACTTCCAGTTTTAGGCCAGCCCAAGCCTAATTGATGATGGATTAAGCTTTCTGGAACTTCAACGTGTCGAACCAGATCAAATGGGCAAGCTTGGGAGCTCCTAGGGCCGTGAACGGACATGGTGGACGGCCGGAAAACTCAAGCTTGAGTTGTGGTGATTGAGGTATTGTCGAGTTCAATTAATCATGCTAATTAGTTCGTATTAGTCCTTATTAACTTCCTGTGAAGTTAATTTGATAATGGTTGAGGATTGAAAGAGTTTTGGTGGTTGACCCGTTTTGGGTGATCACGGGTTGTTGACACGATTGATCGATGGTTGATGCTAATCATGGACACAGAACTGAAATTAGTGGATTGATGATTGTTGTAGAATCAAGAACGGATTGAATTGATATCGAATTGAGGGTGATTGAACCGGATCCTATCGCGGGTAATCAGACCCGTTTACCAGTCATTCGGGTGAGGAAGGAGCACTGTAGCAGGCGCGTGGCTTTCACGCGCAGCCACTCACGGCGGCGCGTGACGGCGCGTGGGCACGAATCTCGAGGTGAGGTCAACATGACTTTTATCCTATACAATGTAACGAACATTTTAGCGTTGGTTTCGTGTCGATCGGATCCCGTTTCAATATTGTTCGGGATGTCCGAAGGTTTTAAATCCAGTTTAAAAATACTTAAAAATTCGGGAAAATTACGGGATTTGAATAGGATGTTAATGATGAGGTTAGTAATCCTCTAATGTGATTTGGACAGGATTGGGAGTTCCGGTGATAGTGGTGTGGCCCGGGAAGGCCTATGGCACGCATATCGAGGCGCTTGGTTAAACGGTCTGTGAGTGGACATTGGTTTCATAAATTCGATGCATGCATAACTGTTTTATGATTGTTATAATTATGATTAAATGATTTACTTTGGATATCGGTGAATTTTAAATGATTTCACGTATTTTGAGGTAAATTACGTATTTGCACGAAAACCGAGGTTTTCTGGATTTGCACCGATTTCCATAAATGTGGTTGGATATGATTTCATGAAACGGTTACGAACTTGAATAATGTAAAATCGGGCCAGGGGCCCAGTTGAACTATGAAATCGGGCCAGGGGCCCAGTTAACATGTGGATCGGGCCAGGGGCCCAGTTAACTTGTGAAATCGGGCCAGGGGCCCAGTTGATTTCTACATGTGATTGCGGGTCGGGGACCCTAAATGGAATTGAATAAATGTTTCCTGGTTTACATTTTATATATGTTCACATGCTGGAATCTATAAATGGTTTTGATGATATTTCGGTTATGGCACGTTTCACGGTATTTGGGCATGAGACCCGTTTGATGAAACGTAACGATTGGTTCGGATTTTTATCTATGTATACCTATATGTTTTGCATATGGATATCAATAAATGTATTTAGTACTGCACTGTATAAATCCTTCCATATTATATTGTCTCCTCCGGCGAGGTACCCCGAAGAGGTCACGGACGTCTAGTACGTCCAGCGTCTATGACGCTAAGCATCGGGGATGCTGTACCCGAACGGGGTTCGGGGAATGAACTCGGAAATTGAGACCCGAGTGGCACGCGTAGCCTTGTGATTGTGACCTTATTGACGTCAGGGACGTCAGACATCAGGGATGTCGGATTGGAGTGTGTAGTGCAGTGGCTAAAATAATGGTTATGGTTTATATTATATGCCTTATGGTTCATATTACTGGATTTATGAAATAACTCTTGGATTTACTTTTGGAAATTGAAACTAGGCTTTGGTTTCCGGGCTAAGGGCCTAATGGTTATTTCTAAATAAATATGGGATTATTGGTTTTGGTGCATGCATATGATTTTACTGAGGGGCATAAATGTCTTATAAATGTTTTAAACAGACTTGTTTATTTTCGTCCACTCACAGCTTTTGTTTTCAATGCCCTTCAGGTTGATTCCGGATACGACTGCAGCAGAGACTTGAGCATCGCACACCTCCTCCATCGATCCTTACGCACTCTGGAAGCCCGTTTGGGCAATGGCAATCGGTTATCCCTTGTCTGGCGCCTCTTGTCAGACGGGAGCACGTCACATTCCATGGTAATCCCGGGGGGATTGGGATGGGTCGTGTCAGAGGGACTAAAAATAAATAAGAGTTATAAAAGCAGTTCCATAAAGAAATCAGGGTTACACCCTCCGTTTTGAAAACATGCATGCATAACCAAGTAACTTAAAACAACAGTAGTACGAAAGGAAACAACGTGCAAAAATCATCAGAAATCAAAACCAAAGTTCAGGCCCTCGGCCCTAAATCCATAAAGCTAAGTAAATCGTGTCATAGCCCAAAACATTTGCAAAACCAGTGAAAAACATCAATCATACAAGTTTACTGAATCTCAAGTGCGCCCGAGTCTTTAAACTCAAAACACAATGCGCAAATAGCCAGGCCTTCCCGGGATATCAACGAGTCTTTAAACTCAAAAAACAATCACATGCCTCGGGGGGTATCATTATCACCGAGTCTTTAAACTCAAAGCCATACCGAGTCTTTAAACTCAAAACACATTAGTCCAGGGCCCTCCCCCCGTAAATCAGTTCGAGTCTTTAAACTCAAAACCAGATCCAGTGGGTTTTCTCTTTTCTTTCCGGGTCTTTAAACCCAAAACCATTTTTCATGTATAAGAAAATCCATCAAATCCGAAAACCAAAGCCAAACCGGAAATCTTCGAAAACCGAAACTACGCTTGATTAAAAGGAGACTTCCTCCCGAATTTCACTTCCAACCTAAATCAAATGCACAAATCTTACTAAAACAGAATGCATATAAACATAATCATTCATCCAAAACCATACTCAAAAGCATCACAGAAATCATATTCTCGAAGTACGTGCAAATCTGATAACTCGTATTGAAAAGCGTGTAATCAAGTAAAGCAAGCATATAAATCATAAGCATAAATCCATATATCGAAAGCGTAAAAGCATAATCGAAACATAAACAATAGAAGTAAAAACAGTTATGCATGCTCGGTTAGAAAACAAACAGTCCACTCATGACAGGACCCGCCCCGATCCTCTCTGGAACCATATGAGGACGTGCCCTGCTCCCGTCTGACACCCAATAATTCATACCAATTTTGACCTCAAAACCTCAAATGCATAAATAATCAAATTAAAGTCATACAACAAATCTGAATTAAACAGATGTCAGACAAGGGATGAAATCCAAAATTACAAGTTGCGAGCACGACTCTAACAATACCGTGCGGGTACACCACCCAGCAGGGGTTCAGGTACGCTGAAGTAGATCTATGCCTCAGCCTCGGGTTCCTCCTCTACCTCAGTATCACGACCTGAGGGGTTACCAAAAACATTAAGGGTGAGTGGACCGAAACTCAAGTTTATAAAATCATTTGATAAGTAAAACATATAATTTACCCCTCCTTTTTTCCAAACGTGCATGCAACATCATTTAAAATCATAAATAATATAATATGAATCTTAAGGCATGTAATAAAACCATAACCATAATTTTAGCCACTGCACTATACACTCCAATCCAACATCCCTGATGTCTGACGTCCCTGAAGTCCAATAAGGTCACAATCACAAGGCTACGCGTGCCACTCGGGTCTCAATTCCGAGTTCAGTCCCCGAACCCTGTTCGGTTACAGCATCCCCGATGCTTAGCGTCATAGACGCTGGACGTCCTAGACGTCCGTGACCACTCCAGGGTACCTCATCCGGAGGAGACAGTATAGTATGGATGGATCTATACAGTGTAGTACCAAATACATTTTATTGATATCTACATGCAAACATATATGTATACATAGGTAAAATCTGAACCGATCGTTACGTTTCATCAAACGGGTCTCATGCCCAAATACCGTGAAACGTGCCATAACCGAAATTTCAATATCATCAAAACCATTTATAGATTCCAGCATGTGAACATATAAGTAAATCAGAAAATATTTAAGCATGCAAGGGTTTAATGAAAACGGGCCCACTCACTGTACGATTCCGCTGCGAATCTGCGCGTACGGACCTGTACCGAGATTATCGTACAATTCCTGTCAGTTCAATTCACACGTAAGGGTCACTACAAGTCCTTAATATTTATTCAAAAGAAAGTTCGAAACAGAAGACGGTTCGGGGAAACCGTCAACACGTTTCCCGAGGAAACCGGCCCTAAACTGACCCTTCAAACTATCTCAGATCAACATGGTTAATTCAGCAAAAATGTTCAGAATAATGAGAGGAATAAAAGTCATGTTGATCGTGATCGGAGATAAGCCCCAACGCGCCCTCACGCACCGCCCAAAGTGGCTGCGCGTGAAAGTCACGCGCCTGACACTGTAGCTACAGTGTCAGCATCTTCACCCGTTTGTCTGTAATTCGGGCCTGCCACCCGCGGCTTGACCCGGTTGATTACCCATCAATTCCTACTCGATTTCAATCCAATTTGATCCTAACATGTTATTTAAACATCTAATTTAAGTTCTGAGTTATTAATTATCCAAATTCAATCCTTAAATGGCCCTTCGACCCGTGATCAACCAAACAGGTCAATCACCAAAACTCACTGGTTTCAAACCCATTGTCCAATTAACTTCACAGGAAGTATAATAGGATCAAAACGAACCAAAATGAACAATCAATTGCGTCTGAAAGTACCTGAAGGTCGTCGTCCCAAGCACTGCGATTTCCTTGAAAACAGCAGTCACCGTCCCAGCTCAGCCGTGGCTGATGGCCTTCGATTTCGATGCGGTTGAGTTCCAACCACTCCTAGAAGACTAAAACAGGCCTTGGTTTGGTCCAACAGTCACCAGAAATCAAAACCCGATTTTCCCTCCAATTTTCCCAGAAATGGCTTCTCTGGTTTTCCTCACCCGTTCTCAGTTATCTCTGCATCAGAGTGATGCTCACACATGTCCTAATCAGTTTTAAACAAATTCAAGCCATCCCAGAGGCTCGTGGGTGTCCAATTGTCCACTGAAATTTGTCCCCTGAAAGCTTCGAATTTCGATTAATCAATTTGATCGTGTAGCTGGAAGAATCAGACCACGTTTGATGCTTCAAAAAGGTTTAAACAATCAATACTTTCCAACCCACACTCACCAGTAAACAAATCGCACTCAGAGCCACCGCACACGGTGGTGCCGCCCATGTCCCCCGCGGTTTGCTACAGTAACCAGGGCAAAAAGACCAAAATGCCCCTAGTTCAAATAATTACCAAACTTCCCTTCACTTTCTAGACCCGTAACTCAGCCATACGAAGTCCGATTTCGGCGTGCCGCCTGTCTACGGACTCAGGACGTCGAGACCTACCTATCGGTCCTGGAGTCGTGTGAAAATTAATTGTTAAACGAAAAGTCAATATTTTCGCCCCAACCGTCACAATTACGGTAATGCCCCTGAACTTCCGATAGTCATAACTTTTTCCCTGATCGTCCGAAATGGACGTGCCACATGTCTATGAACTCGTGACGTCCCGAACTACGTCACGGTCATTGGTCAAAGTCCATTTGACCCACCAATCAAAAAGTCAACAATTTGGCCATACCATTCACAAGGGTAAAAACGTCAATTGATACATTAAATTACAATATTAAAGTCCTCGAATGTCCGGGGTGTTACAACCTTCCCCCCTTAAGAAATTTTGTCCCGAAATTTCAAAGAAACAAATGAGGAAATTGTTCTCGCATCTGAGCCTCAGGCTCCCATGTGGCTTCTTCCACATTCTGGTTTCTCTAGAGAATCTTCACGAGAGGGATCGTCTTCCGACGTAGTACCTTGTCCTTACAATCCAAGATCTGTACTGGTTGTTCATCAAAGCTCAAATCCTCCCGTAGTTCGACAGGTTGTTCCCCAAGTACATGAGAAGCATCATGTACGTACTTCCGTAGCATTGATATGTGGAAAACATCGTGAACTCTAGATAGTTTTGGAGGTAGTGCCAATCTGTAAGCAACTCTGCCAATTCTCTCCACGATCTCATATGGTCCGATAAAACGCGGACTCAGTTTCCCCCGTCGACCAAATCGGATAATCCCTTTCCACGGAGATAACTTCAGGAAGACAAAATCTCCCACTTCAAATTCCAAGTCTCGAATCCGTCGATCGGCATAACTCTTCTGGCGATCCTGTGCCGCCTTCAATCTCTCCTTGATAACACGAACAGTTTCCATGGTTAAGTCCATCAATTCCGGCCCTACAGCCGCTCGCTCTCTTATCTCCGTCCAGCAGATAGGTGTCCTGCACTGTCGACCATACAGTGCCTCATAAGGTGCCATCCCGATGCTTGCCTGATAGCTATTGTTGTAAGCGAATTCCATCAATGGCAAATGAGTATCCCAAGAGTCCTGAAACTGTAGTACACATGACCTCATCATGTCCTCCAGGGTCTGAATGGTTCTTTCAGACTGTCCATCAGTCTGAGGATGGAAAGCAGTACTGAAACATAGGGTTGTTCCCAAGGTAGCTTGCAAACTCCACCAGAACCTGGAAGTGAAACGCGGATCACGATCGGACACGATCGATTCCGGCGTACCATGCAATCGTATGATTTCTTTCACGAACAATTGAGCCAGTCGGTTAGGTTTATAGGTCTCCTGAACTGGCAGAAAATGGGCTGATTTGGTTAACCGATCCACGACCACCCATACTCCATCCACCCCACTCTGAGTCCTCGGTAACTTAAAGAGGAAGTCCATGGTGATGTGATCCCACTTCCACTCGGGAATCGGAAGTGGCTGCATAGCCCCATAAGGTCTCTGCCGTTCTGCCTTAACCTGCTGACAGGTTAAGCATTTGCTCACGAACTCAGTAATATCCTTCTTCATTCCTGGCCACTAATAATGGTTCCGGAGGGTACGGTACATCTTTGTACCTCCCGGATGCATAGCATAAGCCGAACTATGGGCCTCCTCAAGAATCTCAGCTCGTAACTCTGCCACTGCAGGTACACACAAACGGCCCAACTTCACAAGTGCTCCATCGTCCCGGATGAAAAATCCTGTCTCCCATCCGCATCGACCTCAATTCTGTAAATACAGAGTATCGGATCCTGAAGTTGTGCTTCGATAATCCGATCAATCAGTATAGGTTGTACATGGAAGCTGGCCAACAAAGCTCCAAGTTCATCCGTACCCAAGATAACTCCCGCCTTCCGGAGTTCCACCAGCAAGGGAAGATACACCATCCTCAGGTGTGCGATAGATCCCGCTGACTTCCTGCTGAGTGCATCTACCACCACATTGGCCTTACCCGGATGGTACTCAATCGTACAGTCATAATCCTTCAGCAGCTCCAACCATCTCCGTTGTCTCATGTTAAGCTCCTTCTGAGTGAATAGGTATTTAAGACTCTGGTGGTCGGTGTATATCCGACACGTTGCGCCGAACAGATAATGTCTCCAGATTTTCAGAGCATGAACCACCACCGCCAACTCCAAATCATGGGTAGGGTAGTTCAACTCATGAGTTTTCAGCTGCCGGGATGCATAGGCAATAACCTTGCCAGTTTGCATCAACACGCAGCCCAGACCTTGCAGCGATGCATCACTGAAGACCACAAACTCTCCACTGTCATCCGGCAATGCAAGGACAGGTGCAGTGGTCAATCGATCTTTCAACTCTTGAAAACTCCGATCGCACTGCTCGTCCCAGATAAACTTCACTCCCTTCCGAGTCAAACGAGTCAATGGTGCAGCAATTTTGGAGAAACCCTCCACGAATCTCCGGTAGTAACCTGCTAATCCGACGAAACTCCGCACCTCGGTCACCGTTGTCGGTCTAGCCCAGTTGGTCACCGCTTCTGTTTTCTGGGGATCCACACAAATCCCATCCGTCGATATCACGTGTCCCAGAAAACCAATACTGCTCAGCCAAAACTGACACTTGCTCAGCTTGGCGTACAATTGTTCTTGTCTCAGCCTCTCCAAGTCCAACCGTAAATGTTCCTCATGTGCACGAGCACTCCTCGAGTACACCAAAATATCATCGATGAACACAATCACGAACTTATCTAGGTAGGGTCGGAAGACCCGGTTCATCAGATCCATGAATGCTGCTGGAGCATTCGTCAAGCCAAAAGGCATAACCAGGAACTCGTAGTGTCCGTAACGGGTTCGAAAAGTAGTTTTCGGAATATCCTCCTCCGAAATCCTCAGTTGGTGATACCCAGACCGCAAATCAATTTTCGAGAAGCATTGAGCTCCCCGCAACTGGTCAAAAAGGTCATCGATCCTGGGTAGAGGATACTGTTTCCTCAGTGTCACCTTGTTGAGTTGTCGATAGTCAATACACAAACGGAGACTTCCCTCCTTCTTCTTTACGAACAACACCGGTGCCCCCCACGGTGAAGTACTCGGTCGGACATATCCCAAACCCACCAACTCCTGCAATTGAGTCTTGAGTTCTCGTAACTCGGCTGGCGCCATCCGGTATGGTGCCTGGGATATAGGTCGGGTACCAGGGAGTAGTTCAATTGTAAACTCGATCTCCCGTGATGGTGGTAATCCAGGTAAGTCTTTCAGGAATACATCCGGAAACTCACATACCACTGGTATCTCGTCGATACCCAGAGTATCGACCCGATCCGACACGACATGCGCCAGATAACACTGGCATCCTTTCCGTAGAAGTTTGGTAGCAGTAAGTGAAGAAATCACTTCAGGAGGCGAACCGTCACGTTCCCCCTGAAAGACAACCTCCGGAAAACCCGGGCTCCGCAAAAATACTTGCTTGCTACAGCAATCGATGAGCGATCCGTGCTCCGATAGCCAATCCATCCCTAGGATTATATCGAAGTCGTGGATATCCAGAATAATGAAGTCTGCTGGTAAATCCACATCCTCAATTCTTACCGGGCACCTCCGAATCACCTGATTCACAAGGTACACGATGCCCATCGGGGTGTCAACACCCATCTCACAATCTAAGGCGGATACCACACAATCAAGCATACCAGCACAACTCTTCGAAATAAAAGAATGTGTAGCCCCCGCATCCATCAATACACGTTCAAGAAGGTTTAAGATATGTAGTGTACCTGTGACCACGCCTGGGGCAGTCCTCGCCTGCTGTTGGGTCATTGCAAACACTTGGGCCCTCGGCCCTCCGTTTCGTCCGCGCCCGCGCGCGCCACGCCCAGCACCACGGTCACCTCCCTGACCGCGACCTCCATTAGTGTGGGAAGCCGTGCTCTGCACCACACTAGAGCCCCCATCGTCGTTGTTCTTGGACAACTGCGGGCAATCACAGGCATAGTGGCCCTCCTCTCCGCAAGCAAAACAAGTTACTGGCCTCGGCCTGTCCGAATGCCCACCAGAAGCACCGCTCCAAGATGGGCGCTGCCCAGAGTTGTATCCAGATCCTCTGCCCTGAGAGCCTCCGCGTCGACCTGACCAGCCACGACCCTTGAAGGATGAGGGTGCTCCCCTGTAGCCCCCTCCCTTGTTGTTCTTCTGGCCTGATGGCCCACGATGTGGGCGATCTTGACGTCGCCCCTCGCCCGAAGGCTGTCGTGTCTGGTGTGCCGCCAGACTGGCCTCGACACGCACCGCAGCATCGACCAAATCTCTCAGTGAAGCATGAGTAACAGCAGTCACACTTGCCCGGATCTCCCCTCGGAGTCCAAGCTCAAACCATTGGCATTTGTCCTCCTCCGTGCTCACGAATGATGCAGCGAACCGGGATAGTTTTCCGAAAGTTTGCTCGTAGTCCGCAACGGACATATCACCCTGCTCCAGCCGCAGGAACTCAGCCTCCCGTGCCGCGCGAAAAGATCGCGGGTAATACTGGTCCAGAAATATGGAACGGAAAGCTTCCCAAGTAGTGGTATGGACAGACCATCCCGACATTTCGAGTCCGTGCCACCACTGGTAGGCTCCTCCTTCCAGTAGGAAGGCCGCCAAAGTTACCCGTTCGACCGGAGGGCAGTGCATCACCGAGAAGATCCTCTCCCACTTGGTGATCCAATCATGAGCATCCTCGGGGTTTGATCCCCCGCAGAAAGGAGTGGCTCCCAACCGTTGAGCCCTTTCAATGCTCGCGCATTCCATCTCCCTTTCCAGATCCTCGTCAGTTCGTGTATGAGGAATTCTCCTAGGAGGCATAACCAACTGTCAAGAGGCATAGATCAGATAACGATAATCTTAAAAGTCGAAAAGTAACTAGTACTAATCGCTAGTCTAGCATGCTGACCATAACCTAGTACTGACCACAACCTAGTGCTCTGATACCAAGCTGACAGGACCCGCCCCAATCCTCTCTGGAACCATATGGGGACATGCCCTGCTCCCGTCTGACACCCAATAATTCATAACAATTTTGACCTCAAAACCTCAAATGCATAAATAATCAAATTAAAGTCATACAACAAATCCGAATTAAACAGATGTCAGACAAGGGATGAAATCCAAAATTACAAGTTGCGAGCACGACTCTAACAATACCCTACGGGTACACCACCCAGCAGGGGTTCAGGTACGCAGAAGTAGATCTATGCCTCAGCCTCGGGTTCCTCCTCTACCTCAGTATCACGACCTGGAGGGGTTACCAAAAACATGAAGGGTGAGTGGACCGAAACTCAAGTTTATAAAATCATTTGATAAGTAAAACATATAATTTACCCCTCCTTTTTCCAAACGTGCATGCAGCATCATTTAAAATCATAAATAATATAATATGAATCTTAAGGCATGTAATAAAACCATAACCATAATTTTAGCCACTGCACTATACACTCCATTCCGACATCCCTGATGTCTGACGTCCCTGACGTCCAATAAGGTCACAATCACAAGGCTACGCGTGCCACTCGGGTCTCAATTCCGAGTTCAGTCCCCGAACCCTGTTCGGTTACAGCATCCCCGATGCTTAGCGTCATAGACGCTGGACGTTCTAGACGTCCGTGACCACTCCGGGGTACCTCATCCGGAGGAGACAGTATAGTATGGATGGATCTATACAGTGCAGTACCAAATACATTTTATTGATATCCACATGCAAACATATATGTATACATAGGTAAAATCTGAACCGATCGTTACGTTTCATCAAACGGGTCTCATGCCCAAATACCGTGAAACGTGCCATAACCGAAATTTCAATATCATCAAAACCATTTATAGATTCCAGCATGTGAACATATAAGTAAATCAGAAAACATTTAAGCATGCAAGGGTTTAATGAAAACGGGCCCACTCACTGTACGATTCCGCTGCGAATCTGCGCGTACGGACCTGTACCGAGATTATCGTACAATTCCTGTCAGTTCAATTCACACGTAAGGGTCACAAGTCCTTAATATTTATTCAAAAGAAAGTTCGAAACAGAAGACGGTTCGGGGAAACCGTCAACACGTTTCCCGAGGCAACCGACCCTAAACTGACCCTTCAAACTATCTCAGATCAACATGGTTAATTCACCAAAAATGTTCAGAATAATGAGAGGAATAAAAGTCATGTTGATCGTGATCGGAGATAAGCCCCAACGCGCCCTCACGCGCCGCCCAAAGTGGCTGCGCGTGAAAGTCACGCGCCTGACACTGTAGCTACAGTGTCAGCATCTTCACCCGTTTGTCTGTAATTCGGGCCTGCCACCCGCGGCTTGACCCAGTTGATTACCCATCAATTCCTACTCGATTTCAATCCAATTTGACCCTAACATGTTATTTAAACATCTAATTTAAGTTCTGAGTTATTAATTATCCAAATTCAATCCTTAAATGGCCCTTCGACCCGTGATCAACCAAATGGGTCAATCACCAGAACTCACTGGTTTCAAACCCATTGTCCAATTAACTTCACAGGAAGTATAATAGGATCAAAACGAACCAAAATGAACAATCAATTGCGTCTGAAAGTACCTGAAGGTCGTCGTCCCAAGCCCTGCGATTTCCTTGAAAACAGCTGTCACCGTCCCAGCTCAGCCGTGGCTGATGGCCTTCGATTTCGATGCGGTTGAGTTCCAACCACTCCCAGAAGACTAAAACAGGCCTTGGTTTGGTCCAACAGTCACCAGAAATCAAAACCCGATTTTCCTCCAATTTTCCCAGAAATGGCTTCTCTGGTTTTCCTCACCCGTTCTCAGTTATCTCTGCATCAGAGTGATGCTCACACATGTCCTAATCAGTTTTAAACAAATTCAAGCCGTCCCAGAGGCTCGTGGGTGTCCAATTGTCCACTGAAATTTGTCCCCCGAAAGCTTCGAATTTCGATTAATCAATTTGATCGTGTAGCTGGAAGAATCAGACCACGTTTGATGCTTCAAAAAGGTTTAAACAATCAATACTTTCCAACCCACACTCACCAGTAAACAAATCGCACTCAGAGCCACCGCACATGGTGGTGCCGCCCATGTCCCCCGCGGTTTGCTACAGTAACCAGGGCAAAAAGACCAAAATGCCCCTGGTTCAAATAATTACCAAACTGCCCTTCACTTTCTAGACCCGTAACTCAGCCATACGAAGTCCGATTTCGGCGTGCCGCCTGTCTACGGACTCAGGACGTCAAGACCTACCTAGCGGTCCTAGAGTCGTGTGAAAATTAATTGTTAAACGAAAAGTCAACATTTTCGCCCCAACCGTCACAATTACGGTAATGCCCCTGAACTTCCGATAGTCATAACTTTTTCCCTGATCGTCCGAAATGGATGTGCCACCTGTCTATGAACTCGTGACGTCCCGAACTACGTCACGGTCATTGGTCAAAGTCCATTTGACCCACCAATCAAAAAGTCAACAATTTGGCCATACCATTCACAAGGGTAAAAACGTCAATTGATACATTAAATTACAATATTAAAGTCCTCACGCGCGTGCACTGTTCATCGTATTCAACCTTCTGCTCAGTCGGTTCAGACTAGTCCAGGTGAACCGAACCAACATGACCGGTTTTCTCCTCAAATCCAGTCCGTTTCCAACCCTTTTAATCCCACTAGTTTCGTCCCCTTCCTAGCAACCTATTCCACTACTAAACACACGACATCACGGCCTAACACCCCTCTCCCAAATTCGAACTTAGACCCAGAAAAATCCCAAATTCTGTTCCCGGCCACATGTTGTTCTCCCAGCCACAAGTTGTTTCCCTGCGCTCAAATTCAACTTACTAAACCTATTAGGACCCACAGAACAGCTCGACTAAGCTCCTAAACCCACGACTTTTAGTTTGAAACAAAACTTAAAAACAGGGGAACCAGGGGACTCACCTGTGTTCTAGCCTCCGCCGTGCTCGCCGCCGTGTTCCTCTAGGTTCACAGGGCTGTCCTCAGCCTTCCTAGCCTTCCCTCGAACTGAATTGGATCAAAAGATCGATTTTTGGTTGCATCATTAACCTCGACTCTTCTCTGTTTTCCTGAGTTCTGCACACCTCACACACTCTCTCAGTTAGTCTCTAAACACTCCACAAAGATCACACACACGGCTCGGACTTGGGGGATGGTCGATTCTCTCACGGGTCAGTCTCTCTGTTTTCTTAATCGATCAACATAAACTATTTAAATGTGCAACCGTGTAGGCTAGAACCCACTGGAATGTGGCCAGGTGTCACACACCTGATGGATCAGCCCCAAAATATCCAATTAACACTGTCCACTTGTCCTCAGCTGATTGGCACGCTTCCCAAGGTGCAAAAAGACCAAAATACCCATGTGAGTCCAAATTACAATTTTACCCTTTACTTCCTATACCCGTATCTCACTCGTCCGATATCCGATGAAGGCGTGCCGCTTGTCGTTGTACTCAGGACGTCGAGATCTACCTAACGGTCATTGGTTTGCGTGAAGAAACCTTGTCTTTCAAAAAGTCAACAAATGCCCCTATTTTAACCAAATTACGAAAGTGCCCTCAACCTTCCGAACATCATAACTTCCTCCTCGGATGTCGGAATCGGGCGTGCCACCTGTCTACGGACCCGTGACGTCCCGAACTACGTCACCTTCATTGGTCAATGCCCAATTGACCGTCCGAGCTAAAAGTCAACATTTTGCTCGTTCTAGGGGCAAAATCATTATTCTGCGCCAAACACCCAAAAGTAACCAACTAATCACTGATTAACTTAGCTAATCCGTCACTAAACACTTCGCTAATCCCGACTCCTGGGATGGGTCGTTACATTTAAACCTAATCCAGGCACGTCCCCCGTCATATCATAATCCGGGTCTTTAAACCCAATAACCGGATCTAGTAAATCCAATCCAAAACCGTTTGAAAACATTTTCTAAATCCATATCCAAACCCGAATCCGAAACCACTAGTCCAAAGCCCTTCCGGCATCCAGAACTGTCATTCCGAACTCAAATCCGGAAATCCACTTTTCAACTTTAAAACCAAATCTCGCTTCCCGAAATCTGATTCTAAAATCGAAAACCTTGATTACCAAGTCATGTCTCAAAATCCATTATAATCATTGAAAACCATTTATCTTTTGAAATCCCAAAATCATAGCATCCTAATCAGAAATCAAGCATTTCTCGTAAAACGTGCTGAAAATCGTACTTTCTCGAAAAACGTGCAATAATGTAAAACAGTTATAACATATTCAAATAATCATGAAATCACATATAAAACCATAAATCAAGTAATTAAAAGCAGTTATGCATGCTTAGTTTAAGGAAGAAGTCCACTCACAGTTACCGGGTACGTCACTCGCGTCCCGAACGTCCTGTACGTTCCTCGTCCGCCTCGGGGATTCCCGATCCTGTCACAAGTCACCAAAGCGAGTCACTAACACGTCCACTAAGTTCCTCCTATTTCCCCCCAAATTTCCCGAATTTTCAACGTAACTAACCGGGACCCTAAACCTTCAACCTCGTAGAACTAACCCAAAACAACGTCCGATCGTCCTGAAACCTATCCCAAAAGTCTCGTTACAACGGTTAGACCAAAAACCTAGTTAACCACTTCCCCGGAAACCGCCGCAAGCGCCCCCACGCGTCGCCCAAAGTGGCTACGCGTGGGCCTCGCGCGCCTGCACAGAAACACTGTTCATCGTCTTCTTCGATGGGTCGACTGGTCTGAACCAGCGAAGGCGGTTCTTCGCCATTCCTCCACCATTTTCCTTCCTTTTTTCCACCAATAGCTTCGTCCTCATCCTAGCCACTAATTCCAATCCTAAAAACTCGAAACTAAAACCTAAAACTCACCTCCCTAAGCTCGAACAAAACTCAGACAAAAGCCCTGTATCTAAATCCGGCCACCCGTCCTTCCCCCCGTCACGACTTCACAACCAAAAGCTCCCTAGGAACCTACTGAGTCGACTAGCACCCACCAAACACCTCGACTCAGCCCCTAACTTCACGACTTTCAGTTTGAACCAAAATGGAAAAACAGAGCATACTGAGGGAACTAAGAAATTACCTGTGCTCAAGCCGCCACCGTGAGCTCCGCCGTGCCCTAACCTGTCAAGCACGTCTCCACCGTTCTCTGAGCACCACCACCAGCCTCGTTTGGTTGAAACACGACAGCACCACCTCCAAACTCCCCCTCTGTTTCTCTGGTCTACTACTCACCTCCCTCACACAGTCACACCCAAAGCCTCACAAACACGATCACACACTCTCACAACTTTCCTTCGAACACCAAAAAACCTCATAACACCCACATTCTCACTCAGTTGGATCGATTCCTCCTCACTGTCTCCAGTCTCTGTTTTCCTCTTCGAACACGACTCAAAACACAAACAACCATTTAATTTGCACCGTGCAACATCCTAGAACCCACTACACACACACACCACGTGTCCACAATCCCATGGTCCCCTCTCAAAAATATCCAATCCCTCCTGTACTCTTGGCCTTATCAGATTGGCCCAATTCCTAAGGCACAAAAAGACCAAAATGCCCTTGTAAATCAAAATTACCATTTTGCCCTTCACCGTGCTAGACCTGTATCTTGCTCGTCCGACATCCGATGAAGGCATGCCACCTGTTGTTGTGCTCAGGACGACGAGATCTACCTAACGGTCCTCAGTTTACGCGTAAAAACCTGATTGTACAAAAAGTCAACTTTTTCCCCTTCGTTTACCCAAATTGCGAAAGTGCCCTCAACCTTCCGAACATCATAACTTCCTCCTCGGATGTCAGAATCGGGCGTGTCACCTTTCTATGGACTCGTGACGTCCCAAACTACGTCACAGTCATCGGTCAATGCCCAATTGACCCCCCGAACTAAAAGTCAACATTTTGCCCATCTAGGGGCAAAATCGTCATTTCTGTGCTAACGCCCCGAACGTAACCAACTAACCACCGATTAACTCAACTAATCACCTCACTAATCCTAACTTCCGGGACGGGTCGTTACACAAGAACAGTGAGCAAGACCCGTGAGCTTGAGAAGCAAGAACGGTAAGCAGGACTCGTGAGCTTGGAAATGCAAGAACGGTGAACAATCCCACATCGCTCGTGGAGGGAAAGGTGAAGTGCCTTATATGTGTGAGCACGTATCTATTTAGCGCAAGGCCTTTTGGGAGCTCACTGGCTTTGGATTCCGAGAGAACTCCAAAGTTAAGTGAGTAGAGGCTGGTGCAATCCCATGATGGGTGACCCACTGGGAAGTTACACCATGAGCTCCAGAAAACAAAATCGTGAGGGCGAGGAGGCCCAAAGCGAACAATATCGTGCTAGATGAGTCTGGTCCTGACCGAGGAGGGTCGGTTCCTGACAGCTAGGGTGAGGGCGAGGCATGGGGGTGACAAGACCTATCCCTAAAATCCATGAAAACTGGACTGGTTCTGCTCCCGTCTGACAACTCTTGTCAAATAAGGGATCTTACCAAGTTTTAATCATACCCAAAGCTTATTAAATTAACCAAAATAAATTCACCTTTATGGGATACCGCCCACGTCTAACCCACTTCCCCGAAAAGTATTGGTATTTTTCGATTTGACCATATTTTAAACTCATGTGTCATCGTTCGTTCTTATTATAGTTATAAACTTTGGGGACATTATAAAATAATTACATATCAAGATATACCATAAACATCACAAGTATTTACAACTTCTTATCAACACGCCGTCACCGTATTATTACTTTTATATCATCATAATTCACTTACTCATTATAACTCACCTTTATGGTTTTTTAATCTCTAATTACTCATATAAATTTATCAATTCAAATTAAATTATGAACATAGCTTGCACATATGCAATTTGCTCTAGCATTCCTTTAATTATTTACCCAAAAATCACCATGTTAAATCACTTAGTTGTTTAGGTCCAACTATCACTATACTTGTCATCAAACAATCATAGTCACCCAACTAGTTTTGACTTTGTAAGTTTCCAAATATAGCTCACATGGAATTCATGGAAATAATTTCCCAAAGTAGTCATAATTTCTTCTTAAAGAGACAATGATCACATAATTCTTTATAAACAAATTATATTTACTTTTAAGGCTTCCATATGATCAAGTTATCCATAATTTATGCCTAATTAAATTTTTAATTAAAATATAACCACAATATTTTGGAAATTCATAAATATATGCAAATGTTTTCCAATTTAATCAAACCTTGGACCATTGAATTCATTATTTTATAATGAACAACCTTCATGTTGATGACAATGGGAGATGACGCCACATGCGCCACCATAAGTTTTTGCTTGTGGTGGTCATGCACGTCACAGTGCAGTCGCAGCTTTAGTCGTCGTCTTCCTCGCACGAGTCTGCTATATAGGTCGCCCAACCCAGTGACCCTTCATGGCCGTACCTACTTCGTTTCTCACTTTTTTTTAGTTCTTCAACATTCAATCCACTCGTAGTACATCCAAATGGAGATCTTTAATCTTAAAACAACAAGAACTTACCTTGAACGCTTTGTCCAAGAATCATGGCTTTTCAGCCATGGAGTCCAAACGCAGCTCAGTTGCTTTTCCATGACCAAAATCACGCCTTCTCGACCCAGAAGGATCGCATGACTTCCAGGAGCATATTGGCATACCCTTTGGCTGGTTTTCTGGCCTTGAACTAAAAACCCAACTTAGGGATTTATGGATACCTTAGCTTTCTTCACGTTTTCCTACTCTTCGTACCATCTTTTCTTCATTTTCCTTCTCAAATTCCATCCCCTCTTATTCTTTTCCTTTTCCTTTCCCCCTTCCGACTTCTCTCTTTCACGATGGTGGTTGGCTTCCATTTTCTTCCTTTTCGGCCACCACCCACCGATGTTTTCCTATGCACACACCTCACCTATTTATAGAATCATAGGTCGGTAGGACAATTTGGAAAGAAAATCTAGATTACTCTAGAGACACATCAAATGAAACAAGTTAAATTGTGAATTTACAAAAATGCTTTTTATACCAAAATTTCCAAATTGAGCTTACTCCTTCTTAATCCATAATTTATTGTTCGAACTCATTTTTCAACATCCTATCTGTCTAAGGCCTTTCATACGCGAGTCTAATATACCAACAAATACTTCAATTTTTACTACTGGGCTTATTTCTATTGGGACCCACAAAAGTTTTCCTTTAGTCAACACACAATATTCACGTATCCAACTGATAACCCAAGTCCATTTACAGCCCTATAACTATCATGGGCTCACATACTCATTTCACTACTAGGTCATACACAAGGCTTGCCCTCAATGGCATGATCAACAGTAACAATCTTTAGCTCATAAGCTAATAGTTTCACAACCAATATTAACCAAATATTATCTCAATAAACGATTCCGGAATCGAGCCTACCCTTAAGTCATTTAAGCAATCTCATGCTAGCCACTTTCCAAGTTACCAAAGTGACTCGTATTTTTATCAATCCAAAATTAAGTTTAACCAATTACTATTTCAAGCACTAACCACATCATATAACTCGTATCTCACTAGTCCGTATCCAATCTCAACCAATTCGTAAAACAGGACCCAACCCCGAAAACACCCTGTAAGGTGTACTCGGGCCCTATTCCCTTCTGACAAGTACCCCAAAGTGCTAATATTACCTTTGAACTTTGCAGACAAGGGACACATGTAAGTCTTGCTAGTTCAAGCCTCCGTCTTCCGAGTCTCGATTCTGCACTCACTACTCACTTCATTTTTTTCATCCTTCTTCTCTCATTTTCTCTCATCTCTTATCTCTTATTCTCCCCTGCTCATTCTTCTCTCTGTTTCTTTTCTTTCTCAACCGAAAACACACAAAACATCCTTACAAAAACTCAATATAACAAACACACACATTTACATAGTCGGTGGCACAATATAAGATAAGTGACATTTCTCACTATCTCATTGAGCCAAGAAAATATCTCCCAAAGGAAAATTACCAAAATGCCCTTCCTTAGCAAATTATTAAAATGCCACTATGTAGTTTAGACTCATAACAAAACCAACTGAGCTTCGTTTCCGATATGTCGTCTGTCGACGTACTCGGGAAGTCGAGACCTTCATAACGGTCTCCTCGAATTACCTAAACAAGGTCCCGGCAAAAAGTCAACACTTTGACTATTGGGTCAAAACTTAGCTTTTGACGTATAAGGGCAAAATGGTCAATTTCATTTGACTTTTCTGATTTTACTCTAGATCAACGTCCGGATCGCTACAACCTACCCTCCTTAAAAAACATTCGTCCTCGAAATTTACAATCAATTAAATCCATATGCCAGTTCTAATAAAAAATCCAAATTAATAACACGGGCATATAGTTCACATATGGTTCCTATAACCATATCCAAGACTAAAACTCAAAACCACATCCATAACCAAGTTCAATCAACTAACAACTCAAGTAGCAATCACATCACACGATGACACTACGCGTAGACGATTACCCCAATACTTTCTGAATCACCTTCAACACCAAACTGGAATCCAACACTAACTAGAAAATTTCCATATCCAATCACACTTTTCGGCTCCTCCTCGAGCCTTAATCCTTATGTTGGATTCCTTCTGAGTCCTAGTCCACAATCCTGACGCATGTTTGAGTCCTCATCCAACATGACCATGTTCATAACCAACACATATATGAACATACGAAGACAAATAAATCACTCTTAGCTCAGCTCACAATGAACGAATATCGGGGAGTCATACACATCAATAATCAATCACACTAAACCATTTCATCTAAAACACAAAATCAACAATCACCCTTATGCTTACACATTTTCCAATACACGCAAATACATATAAATACATAATATTCACAATTAGACCTCATAATCCAAAACTACTGACAAGCCTACAACTATCCAGGGCTCATTTACCTATCTCAACTGACACGACCCATCCCAATCCTTCCTGGATTAAAGCGGGATGTGTCATGCTCTCGTTTGACACCCCGTGCCAGACCAGGGATAAACCTAAACCCTCTCGGGGCTGCTAGAGTACGCCAGGATCTGTGGCGGCATGTGATGTCTCGATCTCTACTACAACCCGCATCCGTGATCAACTTCAAGGGTATTAAAAACGGTAAAAGCTGTGAGGGGACAAAAATAAATAGTTTATAAAACCATTTCATGAAAAGACATTTTTACCCTTCACTAAAAAGCATGCATGCATCAAAAAACAAGTTATAACAACCACTTTCTTTAAATGTTTATCAATCAAAGTCATTTCCTCAGTAGGGTCTCAGCCCAAAACCAAAACACGTGGGGTCTCTTCCCAAATCAATAAAATACAGTTTAACCAATCATCGATATCCCAGATGTCTAATCCATAATGTCACGGTATCTAAGGCTACGCGTGCCACTCGGGGTCTCAAGTCCGAGTACTCCCCAGGATCCACTAGTTTCCGGGTGATATCACTAGACACTGTCATGGGTGATATCCATATCTAGCAATCTTGATCTTGAGCCTCTGCTCGTCGGAGTGGCCCTTCCCACGCAATGCATCATGACTACTCCAGGATACTATGAGACGCCTGAAGGAGGCGATCCACACATAAGGATGGTATATGTAAAAAAATAATCAAACCAGAGAAAAATCATAAAAACCATTTATACCCCAAATCCAGTCTAAAGCATTTCTGTAACGCCCCGGACGTTCTGGAAATGTAATATTATAAAATATTGAATAAAATGATGTTTTTACCCCTGTGTTTGTGTGGTCAATTTGTTGACTTTTTGATTTGGAGGTCGAACGGACGTTGAGTGATGGCCGTGACGTAGTTCGGGATGTCACGAGTTCATAGACAGGTGGCACGTCCGATTCGGACGCTCGGAGTGAAAGTTATGATGTTCGGAAGTTCAGGGGCATTATCGTAATTTGGGGGCTATAAGGGGAAAAAGTTGACTTTTTGTTTGACAATTGATATTCATTTGACTCGAAGACCGTTATGTTCGTCTCGACACCCCGAGTACAACGACAAGCGGCACGCTTGAAACGGACGTCGGATGACCGAGTTACGGGTCACGGAAGTTGGATGGCATTTTGGTAATTTTTGCCCTGGGGGCATTTTGGTAATTTCCGCACGGGGTACTGTTCACCACTGTGGAAAACAGAGCAGCGGCCGTGGGTCTTGTGCGTTCAATTGTTTAAGGTTTAGTGGAAGGCTCAGGCTTTGTTTATGTCGTTTGAGGTAGTGGGGCTGGACTGAGTGGCTTTGGTGCACGATTTGGGCAGTGCTCAGTGCACGGGGGAGACTGAATTGGCCAGGGTTTCTGCGTGCGTGGGAAACAATTTCAGAAAAATCTCAGACGGTTTCCCACGGGTTGCTGGCCGCTTTGATCGATTACCTGGTCGCCTTTGAGTCTGGGAACTCATTTCGATCACTTTGGCAGGCTGAGAGAGAGTTGAGGGAGGTTCTGAGACGGGGAAGAGAAAAACGCAGAAATGGAGGGAAATTCAAAGGTTGGGTTTTGAGGCGAGTTGAACCAAACTGAGGGTGGAATTAGTCTTCTGGGATCCTTGCTAACGCAACCGTGCAAGTATTGAGGAGGATTGATCGAGGTTTGCTCAGGGACTCAAGTTCCAGTTTCTGGAAAAACACAGTATTGAGTACGACGACTTCCAGGTTAGTTTGGGGTTAATTGGTTGGATGTTTTGGTTCGTTTGGGTCCCTTATTGCTACTGGTGAAGTTAATTTGGGAATGGAACCGTGTAGGGTGAGTTCCAGGAGTCGACTTGTTCGTTTGTTCGAGTCTGGATTGCATCGATTTAGGGACAGTCGAGGTTAACCATTGTTGCAGACCCAAAATAAATGAGTTAGAGAAGATAATAGGATTGAAAATGGGTAGAATTGATTGAGAATTGAGGGCTAACTGATCGGGTTGAGTCGCGGGTATCAGACCCGTTTAGCAGGCTGTTCGGGTAAGGGAGATGACACTGTAGCACGGCGCGTGGCCTTCACGCGCAGCCACTTTGGGCGGCGCGTGACGGCGCGTGCGATGTCATCTCCGATCACGGCCAACATGGAAATTGTTCCTTTCAGTCCAATTAACATTTTACCTTTAGGATTCGAGTTGTTCGGGAGTCATTCGGGATAATTTCGGGAGTCCGGAAGATTAAGTCTTTAAGTTTATTTTCGCCGAAAAATCCGGAAAAATTATGAAAAATCCTACGAGTTATTTTGGGATGTTTGTAACCCTTCTTGTACGTTTTCACAGGCCCGGACACTTCCGAAGCTACGGAGGAGCACGCGGGACGCGATTGACGCGTCCTAAAACCGTGAGTGGACTTTTTGATTTCCTAAATTGGGCATGCATGACTATTTTGCTTATTTATCTCATGGTTTTACATATGATTTTATGATGGTGATATGTTATATCGGTTTTACGTGTTTTCACGTTTTTCGAGATATTTACCGTATTTCACGCATTTCGAGGTTACGATTTTCGCTTATGCATGCGTGATGATTTTGATTAAGTACCTGGATATGAATATGCATGTTTCGGATTTATGATGTTTGATCACATTGTGAAGAAATTTCTGGAAATTGCATGTGTTGGAATTTGCATGTGAATTCGGGCATGAGTCCTGTTACGATGAGAAATGTTTTTTGGAATAATGTTGGAAAAAGATTTGTGATGAATCCTGATTTATTATGTTTAAAAACGGTTTTGGGTTTAAAGACCCGGTTAATGGTTGGATCTGGTTTTGGGTTTAAAGACCCGGTTATTTAACGACGGGGGCGGGCCCGAAAATTGGGTTTAAAGACCCGAATTGAGTTTAAAGACTCGTGAGTTTAAAGACTCGATCATTATGATACCCCCCGAGGCCTATTAATCATGTTTTGAGTTTAAAGACTCGTTGATATCCCGGGAAGGCCTAATGTTGAGTTTAAAGACTCGGATGGATCCAACGGCATAATTGTGGTTAATGATTTACGTTTTACATGATTTGTGCAATTAACGTTTAAAATGACGGTTTCTGAAACCTGGAATTGTTAAATGGTTTTTACATGAATTATGGTGATCCTTTGTAACGTTTTCCATGTGTTTCGGAAAAAGAGCTTTCAAAAGTTTAATATGCAAAATTTGATATTTGGTTATGCATGCGTGTTACAAAACTGGAGGGCGAACCCGATTTCGGAAAAACTGTTTTCCCTATAAAGCTTATGTTTCGGTCCACTCACACTTTGTTGTTTTAAATTCCCTCCAGGTCGTGGAACAAGCGTGGGGGCAAGCGCCGAGGCAGAGGCGGAGGCATAAAGTTTTTCCGTTGCGGAGTAGTTAGTTCACAGAGTAGGACTTGTTTCTTTAACTTGTTTTGTAATATTGCTCTGTGAAACTGTGGACTTGACGTCCAGTCGGATGTATTTGTTTAATCTCCCTGGTCTTACAATGGGTGTGTTGTAATTTTAACTAGTTTCCGGTCTTTTTGATTCGATTGTCAGACGGGAGCAGGATGCTTCCCGATTAGCGAGGCGATAATCGGGGTGGGTCCTGTCAATTTGGTATCAGAGCCTAGGTTTACGATTCGTGTCCGGCACTCGGGTGTGCCTTGATTATTGTACTAACTTATGCCTCTTTCAGAGAAGGACGACCGGCCATGCCTCCGCGACGCGAACCCCCTCCACGACCTAATGGCGATGCCGAGAGCGCTTCGATCGAGCGAGCCCAGCGTCTTGGGGCTACGGTGTTCAGTGGTGGAGCGGATCCCGAGGATGCTCACCGTTGGATTTCTCGGATTGAACGGATTTTTACTGTGATGCACTGTCCTCTTGAGGAGCGTGTGGTGTTGGCCACATTTCTACTTGATGGCTCTGCTTATGAGTGGTGGTATACTCTGGAGTTGTCGGGCTGGGATGCCCGTACAGTGGCTTGGGAGACCTTTCGTGAACGGTTTCTGGATCAGTATTATCCCCGTTCATTCCGTGATGCTAGGGAGACCGAGTTTCTGCAGCTCCAGCAGGGGAGCATGTCCGTAGCTGAGTATGAACAGAAATTTCAGATGCTAGCTCGTTTTGCCCCTACCTTTGTATCTACTGAGGCTGAGAAATGCCGTAGGTTTGAGCTTGGCCTACGGGGTGAGATACGGGCCATTGTGACGGCCGGAGCTTTTGCTACTCTCAGGGAGTTGTCTGATGCCGCGGTGCGGGTTGAGGCTAGTCTCCCGACACGTCCACAGTATTCTGGTGGTGGACAACGTCGCGGGCGTTCATATTCTGGATCGTATGGTCAGGGAGCCTCGAAGAAGGGACGTTATGGTGGAGCCTCATCTGCAGGCAATGATCGTTATGGCAGGCCTGGTAACTATCAGGGTTCCGGATTCCGAGCGCCTAGGGCGCAGACTGCTCCGCAGGCGAGCGCGACTTCTGTTGCTTCCACGGGACGGCAGGGTGGTGGTTTTGTTCGAGATGCTTCCAGTGTCATTTGTTTCTTCTGTGGCGAGCGGGGCCACTATCGGAGGGACTGTCCATCTTTTCCACAGGGTGGTGGTACAGGTCGGGGTGGAGCAGAGCAGGGACGGAGCACAGCTGCAGTTTCTGGGACTGGGAGCACTCGCGGAGGTGGTACTGGAGCGGCTAATGGACAGAGGGGCCGGGGCCGTGGGCGAGCAACTGGACCACAGGCCCGAGTTTTTGCAGTTACGCAGCAGGAGGCCAGGGCAGCGCCTGGTGTTGTGACAGGTACACTCACGATCTTTGGACATGATGTTTGTGCTTTAATTGACCCCGGAGCTACTCATTCATTTATTTCACGGGACTGTGAGTTGTTGGCGGGTAGAGAGGTGTCCGCACTGGACTGTGACATGGGATTGAGTACGCCCACCGGAGATGTGTTTGTGGTGAATCAAGTGTTGCGGGAGTGCCCCGTAATGGTAGGTGATGTTGGTCTGGTGGCAGATTTGATACTCTTGGACTTGCATGACTTTGATGTCATCTTGGGTATGGATTGGTTGACGCTCCATCATGCCTCTATCGAATGCGTCGATAAGAGGGTTACTTTTCGGAGCCTGGGGTTACCGGAAACCACTTTTCAGGGAATTCAGCGAGCAACTCCTGTCGGAGTGATATCTGCCCTGAAGGCAAGTAAGTTGTTGAGGAAGGGATGCCAGGGATACTTAGCCCGAGTGATGGATTCACGAGCTGCACCATTGAGGGTGGAGGATATACCGATTGTACGGGAGTTTCCGGATGTCTTTCCGGAGGATCTACCGGGTTTGCCACCGTATCGAGATGTTGAGTTCACTATTGATCTGGTTCCAGGTACGCAACCTATTTCTAAGACTCTGTATCGTATGGCGCCAGCCGAGTTGAAAGAACTGAAGGCGCAGTTACAAGAATTACTTGAGATGGGATTTATTCGACCGAGTGTATCCCCCTGGGGAGCTCCGGTGTTGTTTGTGAGGAAAAAGGATGGGAGTTTGAGACTTTGCATCGATTACAGGCAACTGAATAAAGTAACAGTCAGGAACAAATACCCGTTGCCTCGGATCGATGATTTGTTCGATCAGCTGCGAGGAGCGCAGTACTTCTCCAAAATTGATCTACGTTCTGGGTATCATCAATTGCGGGTTAAGGATGAGGATGTACCCAAGACAGCCTTTAGGACCCGTTATGGTCATTATGAGTTCCTTGTGATGCCGTTTGGCTTGACCAACGCACTCGCAGCGTTTATGGATTTGATGAACCGAGTGTTGCAGCCTTACTTGGATCACTTTGTCATTGTGTTCATCGACGATATCCTGGTCTACTCGAGGAGTGCGGAAGCGCACGAGGAGCACTTAAGGATGGTGCTGGGTACCTTGAAGGAAAACCAGTTGTACGCGAAGCTCAGCAAATGTCAGTTTTGGTTGACGAGCGTGAGTTTCTTGGGGCATGTGATCTCAACTGACGGGATCAGTGTGGATTCTCAGAAAATTGAGGCAGTGGCGAAGTGGGAACAACCGAGGACCGTCACTGAAGTCGGGAGTTTCTTGGGTTTGGCTGGTTACTACAGGAGGTTTGTAGAGGGTTTCTCTACCATTGCTGCCTCGTTGACGCGACTGACGCGGAAGGGAGTCAAGTTTGAGTGGGATGACGATTGTGAGCGTAGTTTTCGGGAGCTAAAGGAAAGGTTGACATCTGCTCCTATACTGACCCTTCCAGACGACAGTGGGGAATTTGAGGTGTACAGTGATGCATCCTTACAGGGTTTGGGATGTGTACTAATGCAGCATGGGAAAGTGATCGCCTATGCTTCGCGCCAGTTGAAACCGCATGAGCGCAATTATCCGACGCACGATTTGGAGTTAGCTGCTGTTGTGCATGCATTAAAAATTTGGAGACATTACCTGTATGGTGTGACTTGCAGAATGTTTACGGACCACAAGAGCCTGAAGTACTTGTTCACTCAGAAGGAGTTGAATGTGACGCAGCGACGGTGGCTAGAGCTAATTAAGGATTATGATTGCACGATTGAGTACCACCCGGGAAAAGCCAATGTGGTGGCTGATGCTCTAAGCCGGAA
The DNA here is from genome assembly GCA_032719365.1 of Prinsepia uniflora. NCBI lineage: Eukaryota > Viridiplantae > Streptophyta > Magnoliopsida > Rosales > Rosaceae > Prinsepia > Prinsepia uniflora. Next base: position 68,795,880 of record CM064871.1, read on the forward strand.
GTCAACGCATTCTGTAGCACATCTACGGACGGTTCATTTACCACTTTTGGTTGAACTCCGTAAGAATAGCATTGATTTGGGTTTGGATGGCCAAGGTGTCTTGATGGCTAATTTTCATGTGAGACCACTTCTGGTCGATCGGATCGTTGAGGCTCAATCTCAAGATCCTGTCTCATGTGTACTTCGGATTGAAGTGGAAGCCGGTGAACGGCTAGATTTTTCAGTCAGGGAGGATGGAGCTTTGCTAAAGGAAGGACGGTTGTGTGTGCCCGACGTTGAGGCACTGAAGAAAGAGATCTTGGACGAAGCTCATAGTTCGGCCTACGCGATGCATCCTGGTGGGACCAAGATGTATCGTACCTTGCGAGAGCACTACTGGTGGCCGGGAATGAAACGGGAGATTGCCGAGTTTGTCAGCAGGTGTCTGATTTGCCAGCAAGTGAAGGCTGAGAGACAACGACCTTATGGAGCCTTGCAACCACTACCTATTCCGGAATGGAAATGGGATCACTTGACGATGGATTTTGTGTTTGGACTTCCTAGGACACCCAGGGGTCACGATGGAGTTTGGGTGATTGTGGACAGGCTTACGAAATCAGCTCACTTCTTGCCAGTGCGAGAGAACTTCAGGATGACACAGTTGGCCCAGTTGTTTATTGACGAGATCATCCGTTTGCACGGTACTCCGGAATCAATAGTTTCTGACCGAGACCCAAGATTTACTTCTCGATTTTGGCAGAGTCTGCAGGAAGCATTTGGGACGAAACTTCGTTTCAGTACTGCATTTCATCCTCAGACTGACGGCTAGTCTGAGCGGACCATCCAGACATTGGAGGATATGATGCGAGCTTGCGTTTTGCAATTTCAGGACACTTGGGAGTCACATCTAGCCTTGATGGAATTTGCCTACAACAACAGCTATCAGGCGAGCATTGGGATGGCTCCGTACGAAGCCTTGTACGGACGGCAGTGCAGAACTCCGTTGTGTTGGACGGACGTGGGTGAAAGGGAGCTGACTAAATCCGAATTGGTGGAACTGACGACCGAGAAGGTCAAACTCATCAGGGATCGGCTCAAGGCAGCCCAGGACAGACAAAAGAGCTATGTGGACCATCGGATTCGAGATCTGGAATTTGCGGTCGGAGATCGGGTATTTCTGAAATTGTCCCCTTGGAAGGGTGTAGTGCGATTCGGCAGGCGAGGAAAGTTGAGCCCTCGTTATATTGGACCTTATGAGATTACCGAGAGGATTGGCCCGGTGGCCTACCAGCTGGCACTACCGCCAGAGCTTTCGAGGGTCCACGATGTTTTCCATGTGTCGATGTTGCGGAAATATGTGTTTGACGCATCTCATGTACTGGAGGATCAGCCCATTGAACTTCGAGATGATTTGAGCTTCGAGGAACAGCCGGTACAGATTTTGGATCGAAAGGATAAAGTGCTACGTCGGAAGACCGTTCCTCTGGTAAAGGTTCTCTGGAGGAACCAGAATGTGGAGGAAGCCACATGGGAACCCGAGGCGCAGATGCGGGAACAGTTCCCCTACTTGTTTCCTTGAAATTTCGGGACGAAATTTCTTAAGGGGGGGAGATTGTAACGCCCCAGACGTTCTGGAAATGTAATATTATAAAATATTGAATAAAATGACGTTTTTACCCCTGTGTTTGTGTGGTCAATTTGTTGAATTTTTGATTTGGAGGTCGAACGAACGTTGAGTGATGGCCGTGACGTAGTTCGGGATGTCACGAGTTCATAGACAGGTGGCACGTCCGATTCGGACGCTCGGAGTGAAAGTTATGATGTTCGGAAGTTCAGGGGCATTATCGTAATTTGGGGGCTATAAGGGGAAAAAGTTGACTTTTTGTTTGACAATTGATATTCATTTGACTCGAAGACCGTTATGTTCGTCTCGACACCCCGAGTACAACGACAAGCGGCACGCTTGAAACGGACGTCGGATGACCGAGTTACGGGTCACGGAAGTTGGATGGCATTTTGGTAATTTTTGCCCTGGGGGCATTTTGGTAATTTCCGCACGGGGTACTGTTCACCACTGTGGAAAACAGAGCAGCGGCCGTGGGTCTTGTGCGTTCAATTGTTTAAGGTTTAGTGGAAGGCTCAGGCTTTGTTTATGTCGTTTGAGGTAGTGGGGCTGGACTGAGTGGCTTTGGTGCACGATTTGGGCAGTGCTCAGTGCACGGGGGAGACTGAATTGGCCAGGGTTTCTGCGTGCGTGGGAAACAATTTCAGAAAAATCTCAGACGGTTTCCCACGGGTTGCTGGCCGCTTTGATCGATTACCTGGTCGCCTTTGAGTCTGGGAACTCATTTCGATCACTTTGGCAGGCTGAGAGAGAGTTGAGGGAGGTTCTGAGACGGGGAAGAGAAAAACGCAGAAATGGAGGGAAATTCAAAGGTTGGGTTTTGAGGCGAGTTGAACCAAACTGAGGGTGGAATTAGTCTTCTGGGATCCTTGCTAACGCAACCGTGCAAGTATTGAGGAGGATTGATCGAGGTTTGCTCAGGGACTCAAGTTCCAGTTTCTGGAAAAACACAGTATTGAGTACGACGACTTCCAGGTTAGTTTGGGGTTAATTGGTTGGATGTTTTGGTTCGTTTGGGTCCCTTATTGCTACTGGTGAAGTTAATTTGGGAATGGAACCGTGTAGGGTGAGTTCCAGGAGTCGACTTGTTCGTTTGTTCGAGTCTGGATTGCATCGATTTAGGGACAGTCGAGGTTAACCATTGTTGCAGACCCAAAATAAATGAGTTAGAGAAGATAATAGGATTGAAAACGGGTAGAATTGATTGAGAATTGAGGGCTAACTGATCGGGTTGAGTCGCGGGTATCAGACCCGTTTAGCAGGCTGTTCGGGTAAGGGAGATGACACTGTAGCACGGCGCGTGGCCTTCACGCGCAGCCACTTTGGGCGGCGCGTGACGGCGCGTGCGATGTCATCTCCGATCACGGTCAACATGGAAATTGTTCCTTTCAGTCCAATTAACATTTTACCTTTAGGATTCGAGTTGTTCGGGAGTCATTCGGGATAATTTCGGGAGTCCGGAAGATTAAGTCTTTAAGTTTATTTTCGCCGAAAAATCCGGAAAAATTATGAAAAATCCTACGAGTTATTTTGGGATGTTTGTAACCCTTCTTGTACGTTTTCACAGGCCCGGACACTTCCGAAGCTACGGAGGAGCACGCGGGACGCGATTGACGCGTCCTAAAACCGTGAGTGGACTTTTTGATTTCCTAAATTGGGCATGCATGACTATTTTGCTTATTTATCTCATGGTTTTACATATGATTTTATGATGGTGATATGTTATATCGGTTTTACGTGTTTTCACGTTTTTCGAGATATTTACCGTATTTCACGCATTTCGAGGTTACGATTTTCGCTTATGCATGCGTGATGATTTTGATTAAGTACCTGGATATGAATATGCATGTTTCGGATTTATGATGTTTGATCACATTGTGAAGAAATTTCTGGAAATTGCATGTGTTGGAATTTGCATGTGAATTCGGGCATGAGTCCTGTTACGATGAGAAATGTTTTTTGGAATAATGTTGGAAAAAGATTTGTGATGAATCCTGATTTATTATGTTTAAAAACGGTTTTGGGTTTAAAGACCCGGTTAATGGTTGGATCTGGTTTTGGGTTTAAAGACCCGGTTATTTAACGACGGGGGCGGGCCCGAAAATTGGGTTTAAAGACCCGAATTGAGTTTAAAGACTCGTGAGTTTAAAGACTCGATCATTATGATACCCCCCGAGGCCTATTAATCATGTTTTGAGTTTAAAGACTCGTTGATATCCCGGGAAGGCCTAATGTTGAGTTTAAAGACTCGGATGGATCCAACGGCATAATTGTGGTTAATGATTCACGTTTTACATGATTTGTGCAATTAACGTTTAAAATGACGGTTTCTGAAACCTGGAATTGTTAAATGGTTTTTACATGAATTATGGTGATCCTTTGTAACGTTTTCCATGTGTTTCGGAAAAAGAGCTTTCAAAAGTTTAATATGCAAAATTTGATATTTGGTTATGCATGCGTGTTACAAAACTGGAGGGCGAACCCGATTTCGGAAAAACTGTTTTCCCTATAAAGCTTATGTTTCGGTCCACTCACACTTTGTTGTTTTAAATTCCCTCCAGGTCGTGGAACAAGCGTGGGGGCAAGCGCCGAGGCAGAGGCGGAGGCATAAAGTTTTTCCGTTGCGGAGTAGTTAGTTCACAGAGTAGGACTTGTTTCTTTAACTTGTTTTGTAATATTGCTCTGTGAAACTGTGGACTTGACGTCCAGTCGGATGTATTTGTTTAATCTCCCTGGTCTTACAATGGGTGTGTTGTAATTTTAACTAGTTTCCGGTCTTTTTGATTCGATTGTCAGACGGGAGCAGGATGCTTCCCGATTAGCGAGGCGATAATCGGGGTGGGTCCTGTCAATTTGGTATCAGAGCCTAGGTTTACGATTCGTGTCCGGCACTCGGGTGTGCCTTGATTATTGTACTAACTTATGCCTCTTTCAGAGAAGGACGACCGGCCATGCCTCCGCGACGCGAACCCCCTCCACGACCTAATGGCGATGCCGAGAGCGCTTCGATCGAGCGAGCCCAGCGTCTTGGGGCTACGGTGTTCAGTGGTGGAGCGGATCCCGAGGATGCTCACCGTTGGATTTCTCGGATTGAACGGATTTTTACTGTGATGCACTGTCCTCTTGAGGAGCGTGTGGTGTTGGCCACATTTCTACTTGATGGCTCTGCTTATGAGTGGTGGTATACTCTGGAGTTGTCGGGCTGGGATGCCCGTACAGTGGCTTGGGAGACCTTTCGTGAACGGTTTCTGGATCAGTATTATCCCCGTTCATTCCGTGATGCTAGGGAGACCGAGTTTCTGCAGCTCCAGCAGGGGAGCATGTCCGTAGCTGAGTATGAACAGAAATTTCAGATGCTAGCTCGTTTTGCCCCTACCTTTGTATCTACTGAGGCTGAGAAATGCCGTAGGTTTGAGCTTGGCCTACGGGGTGAGATACGGGCCATTGTGACGGCCGGAGCTTTTGCTACTCTCAGGGAGTTGTCTGATGCCGCGGTGCGGGTTGAGGCTAGTCTCCCGACACGTCCACAGTATTCTGGTGGTGGACAACGTCGCGGGCGTTCATATTCTGGATCGTATGGTCAGGGAGCCTCGAAGAAGGGACGTTATGGTGGAGCCTCATCTGCAGGCAATGATCGTTATGGCAGGCCTGGTAACTATCAGGGTTCCGGATTCCGAGCGCCTAGGGCGCAGACTGCTCCGCAGGCGAGCGCGACTTCTGTTGCTTCCACGGGACGGCAGGGTGGTGGTTTTGTTCGAGATGCTTCCAGTGTCATTTGTTTCTTCTGTGGCGAGCGGGGCCACTATCGGAGGGACTGTCCATCTTTTCCACAGGGTGGTGGTACAGGTCGGGGTGGAGCAGAGCAGGGACGGAGCACAGCTGCAGTTTCTGGGACTGGGAGCACTCGCGGAGGTGGTACTGGAGCGGCTAATGGACAGAGGGGCCGGGGCCGTGGGCGAGCAACTGGACCACAGGCCCGAGTTTTTGCAGTTACGCAGCAGGAGGCCAGGGCAGCGCCTGGTGTTGTGACAGGTACACTCACGATCTTTGGACATGATGTTTGTGCTTTAATTGACCCCGGAGCTACTCATTCATTTATTTCACGGGACTGTGAGTTGTTGGCGGGTAGAGAGGTGTCCGCACTGGACTGTGACATGGGATTGAGTACGCCCACCGGAGATGTGTTTGTGGTGAATCAAGTGTTGCGGGAGTGCCCCGTAATGGTAGGTGATGTTGGTCTGGTGGCAGATTTGATACTCTTGGACTTGCATGACTTTGATGTCATCTTGGGTATGGATTGGTTGACGCTCCATCATGCCTCTATCGAATGCGTCGATAAGAGGGTTACTTTTCGGAGCCTGGGGTTACCGGAAACCACTTTTCAGGGAATTCAGCGAGCAACTCCTGTCGGAGTGATATCTGCCCTGAAGGCAAGTAAGTTGTTGAGGAAGGGATGCCAGGGATACTTAGCCCGAGTGATGGATTCACGAGCTGCACCATTGAGGGTGGAGGATATACCGATTGTACGGGAGTTTCCGGATGTCTTTCCGGAGGATCTACCGGGTTTGCCACCGTATCGAGATGTTGAGTTCACTATTGATCTGGTTCCAGGTACGCAACCTATTTCTAAGACTCTGTATCGTATGGCGCCAGCCGAGTTGAAAGAACTGAAGGCGCAGTTACAAGAATTACTTGAGATGGGATTTATTCGACCGAGTGTATCCCCCCTGGGGAGCTCCGGTGTTGTTTGTGAGGAAAAAGGATGGGAGTTTGAGACTTTGCATCGATTACAGGCAACTGAATAAAGTAACATTCTGGAAAAACACAGTATTGAGGACGACGACTTCTAGGTTAGTTTGGGGTTAATTGGTTGGATTTTTTGGTTCGTTTGGGTCCCTTATTGCTACTGGTGAAGTTAATTTGGGAATGGAACCGTGTAGGGTGAGTTCCAGGAGTCGACTTGTTCGTTTGTTCGAGTCTGGATTGCATCGATTTAGGGACAGTCGAGGTTAACCATTGTTGCAGATCCAAAATAAATGAGTTAGAGAAGATAATAGGATTGAAAACGGGTAGAATTGATTGAGGATTGAGGGCTAACTGATCGGGTTGAGTCGCGGGTATCAGACCCGTTTAGCAGGCTGTTCGGGTAAGGGAGATGACACTGTAGCACGGCGCGTGGCCTTCACGCGCAGCCACTTTGGGCGGCGCGTGACGGCGCGTGCGATGTCATCTCCGATCACGGTCAACATGGAAATTGTTCCTTTCAGTCCAATTAACATTTTACCTTTAGGATTCGAGTTGTTCGGGAGTCATTCGGGATAATTTCGGGAGTCCGGAAGATTAAGTCTTTAAGTTTATTTTCGCCGAAAAATCCGGAAAAATTATGAAAAATCCTACGAGTTATTTTGGGATGTTTGTAACCCTTCTTGTACGTTTTCACAGGCCCGGACACTTCCGAAGCTACGGAGGAGCACGCGGGACGCGATTGACGCGTCCTAAAACCGTGAGTGGACTTTTTGATTTCCTAAATTGGGCATGCATGACTATTTTGCTTATTTATCTCATGGTTTTACATATGATTTTATGATGGTGATATGTTATATCGGTTTTACGTGTTTTCACGTTTTTCGAGATATTTACCGTATTTCACGCATTTCGAGGTTACGATTTTCGCTTATGCATGCGTGATGATTTTGATAAAGTACCTGGATATGAATATGCATGTTTCGGATTTATGATGTTTGATCACATTGTGAAGAAATTTCTGGAAATTGCATGTGTTGGAATTTGCATGTGAATTCGGGCATGAGTCCTGTTACGATGAGAAATGTTTTTTGGAATAATGTTGGAAAAAGATTTGTGATGAATCCTGATTTATTATGTTTAAAAACGGTTTTGGGTTTAAAGACCCGGTTAATGGTTGGATCTGGTTTTGGGTTTAAAGACCCGGTTATTTAACGACGGGGGCGGGCCCGAAAATTGGGTTTAAAGACCCGAATTGAGTTTAAAGACTCGTGAGTTTAAAGACTCGATCATTATGATACCCCCCGAGGCCTATTAATCATGTTTTGAGTTTAAAGACTCGTTGATATGTTTTGAGTGGACTTTCGGAAAAACTGTTTTCCCTATAAAGCTTATGTTTCGGTCCACTCACACTTTGTTGTTTTAAATTCCCTCCAGGTCGTGGAACAAGCGTGGGGGCAAGCGCCGAGGCAGAGGCGGAGGCATAAAGTTTTTCCGTTGCGGAGTAGTTAGTTCACAGAGTAGGACTTGTTTCTTTAACTTGTTTTGTAATATTGCTCTGTGAAACTGTGGACTTGACGTCCAGTCGGATGTATTTGTTTAATCTCCCTGGTCTTACAATGGGTGTGTTGTAATTTTAACTAGTTTCCGGTCTTTTTGATTCGATTGTCAGACGGGAGCAGGATGCTTCCCGATTAGCGAGGCGATAATCGGGGTGGGTCCTGTCAATTTCAACAAGGTATCAACCCGAGGTATAGCTTCCACAAAACTAGGATTCCCTAAATTCGATCCAATCCAATCCAAATATCATAGGGACACTGCCCAAATCCAAATCTCATAGGGACTCAGGCCCAAAATCATCTCAATAGGGTCTCAAACCTGAAATCTCATTTCATAAACCACAATTGGGATTCAAGCCCGATATTATAAACCAACTAGCATCAAGTCCGATATCATATTTCCAAATTTGAAATCATTTCATTGTTCAAATCATTTGAAAACACAAGTACTTATAAAACCCGGCATAAGCCCAAGGTATCACATAAGCATAAATCTCGAAATACATGCAATACCATATTTCCACAAGAATACCAACACATCACAATCAAATATATAAATTGTAACGACCCGTCCCGAGTTTATGGGATTAATTAAGGACTAATTTAGGATTATCGGGATTAATCGGGGATTAGTCGAGAATTTTCGGACGAATGGTGTAAAACGACGATTTTACCCTTAGAAATGGGCAAAAAGTTAACTTTTGACCCGGGTGGTCAAAGGCACGAGGACTGAGAATCGTTATGTAGATCGGGATGTTACGAGTCCGTAGACAGGCAGCATGTCAAAATTGGACGTTCAACGGGAAAATTACGGGTTTAGAACGGAAATTAGAACTATTCACGTATACCGAGAAATGTTGACAAATTACCCAATTAGATTGGATTGAGAATCTAGGTGGACTAATCAGTGAGTGACACTTATCCCTCTTCTGATTGGCCCAAAACCCAAACAATTGGGATTGTTATTTCATCCTTCATCTCTGTGTTTTCCACTTAACCCGAAACCATGATCAAACACCCAAACCCACACCCTCAATCCACGAAACCTCACCCTTTGAGACGAGCAGGATGGTGGCCCCAACGTGGACCGTCGTGCACGGTGGCTGGAAACCCGAGACAGTATGTTTTTAAGTTCAAAAATTGGAAGTTGGATTTTAGGGTTTGTTGATCGATTTGGTTTCTTGAATGATGTTCTAGGGACCTAGACTGTCAGGACCCGTCTCCAATCCCCTCGGGATTAACGCGGAACGACCCTGATCTCGTCTGACACGAAGTGTCAGACAAGGGAAATTCCAACTTTAGCCCTCTCGGGCTTCAAAGTACGCTAGGATTTGGAGTAGGTATGTGATGTCTCGATCTCTGCTACAGCCCGCATCCGCTGTCAACCTGAAGAACAATCAAAACATTTAAAAACTGTGAGTGGACAAAACAAAGAGTTTATAAAAACAGTTTATCGAAGACATTTGTACCCTTCACTAAAAAGCATGCATGCAATCGAAAACCATTTAACCAAAAGAACCATATGTGGGAACTAAGCCCAATACCATAACTGAAAGAACCATAAAGAGCCAACCATACAGGCCACTGCCCAAATCCATGTGGGACTCAGCCCAAAACCTATACACAACACATATCATATAGCATATACATATAAATCACATAACCAATTCTGTCACGGTTTCCAAAGCTAAGCGTGTGCTACCCGGGGTCTCAAGCCCAAGTCTCTCAGGGTCCACTCAGGTCAATGTCCGTAGATCAATGACCCTCCCTGAGGTTATAATCCAAGCCCTCCTAAGAGTAAGGTACCGGGCGACTCCACTCAGTTAGTGCTACATGACTACTCCGAGGTCCATCCAGGCTAACGACCCTCCTCGGAGGAGACATTCCAAATAAAGGAAGGTATATGAATATATATATATATATATAACGTAAACATTCATGCCCAGTCCCCATAACCGTCATGATCCATACAAACCTTTCAAGGGTTCATGTCGGTCCCCATAAACCGTCATGAACCTGGAAATCCGTTTAGGGTCCCCGACCCAAAAACATAAACGTGAAGTAACTGGGTCTCGTACCCGAACATATGACTCAACTGGGCATCGTGCCTGATATCTTAGGGTCAGTCACGACTCTGATCGTAGTGATGCGTGCAACCATCCATCCAGGACCGCCCACAATCCTAGTATGTCACCGTGAACATATCAACCGACGCGACCACCACAAGATCATGGTGCACCCATCACTGATCGATATCCTGAACCATCAGCACTCCAAATTCGAGCCTCCCTTGGCTGCCCGACAACGGATCGTGCATCGTGACCTCTCCGGAAGGAACACATCCCAGTTCGGAGGCTAGCGTCGTATTGTCCGTCGCCATGCACATAGCACTCGCCGTGACCAAAATTCAGACCCGTAGGCCATCAATAGGGTCATATGCCCGAGACGAAACCAAATGGGTCTCATGCCCGAGTTTATCCCTTTTGAATTCCAAAACCATTTCATTTAAATCAACGTAGAAACACAAACCCGTATAAGGTCGAAACCTCGAAATACGTGCCAATACGTAACCACACACAAATGCACTCATGGTATCACAAAACAACTAATTAAAACATATAATAAACATTTATGCATGCACCAATTTAGAAAACAAGGTCCACTCACAGACCGTCCGAGCTGCCGCCTCGATACGCCTGCCATACGGCTCTCCCGGGCCAATCACCGTCACTGGGACTCCCAAACCTGTCCAAATCACTTTAGAGGGTTACTAACTACCTTATTAACCTCCCACTAAAGTCCCGTAAGTTTTCCAAATTTTTAACTATTTTTAAAGTTGATCCTAAACCTTCCGATGTCCTGAACATTATCTAGACGGTATCCGATCGACACGAAACCAATCCCAAAATGTTCGTTACATTGAATAGATTAAAAGTCATGTTGGAACCTTCCCTATCGGACGGCTCACGCGCCCTCACGCGCCTCCCAAAGGGGCTGCGCGTGAGCCCACGTGCCTACACTACTCACTTTATTCTTCCTCTAGTGAACCGGTCCACTGGGTTGAACTGGACCGGACCGGTCTGGACCGGTCCAGCACCCAATCTCGTTCATTTCCAATCCATTCCTTCCCTTTTTGATTCCTAAAGCTTCCTAACATCAAATCCAAACTTCCTAACTATTAAAAACACAGAAAACCTAAAAGAAAACTCACCTTCCATGCTCAAACCGTGGCTTGACCTTCAAGCTCAGTATTCCTAGCCTTCTAGCCTTCCATTTCCTTCGAAAACAATCCCAGACGAGTCCTCCTTGTCCCTAGGTCACATTAGGATCAAAAGGAGCTCAAAACTATGACTAAAAGTCAATTTTCGATTTTTGAATAAAACAAGGCTCTCGGGTTACTCACCTCCGTCGTGGACTGCCGCTGTGGCCTGTCACCGTCTTGTCCTCACCATCTCAGTCTCTTCCTATCTTGGTCACTCTCACGGTTGCACACACACAACAAAGATGGTGGGGTGGTGTGGTTTGTATGTTCGGTTTTTGAAAGAAGAAGAAGAAATGGAAAATGGTGTCGCGGGAGAGAAGATGGATTTGTGAGATGATGATGATGATGATCAGAAAAGAAAGAGAGAATTGGATGGTGAAGATTGAGGGAGGATAGGAATGGATGGCTAGGATTAAAGATGAGATAATTGGATATTATAAAATAATAAAGATAATATTATTTAATTAATTAGATCCACAAATTAGGGGTTTGGGCCAATGGGATGAGTGACACTTGTCACTCATCCATGGGTCCCACTTAAAATATCTGCCCAATCAGATATTGACACCTCAACATCGCCTCGATATACATGCATAGTAAAATCAAACTTCCGTGACCTATCATTTTCCGGTTCGAAGTTCGATTTCAGCGTGCCGCCTGCCTACGGATTCATATCGACCCGATCTATGTAACGGTCCTCGACCCTCGACCATCGGACCTCTCAGGTCAAAAGTCAACTATTTGCCCCTTTTGAACCAAATTACCAAAATACCCCCGAAGTTCCGAACGTCATAATTTCTTCCTCGAACGTCAGAATCGAACGTGCCACCTGTCTATGAACTCATGACGTCTCGAAATACATCACAGTCATCGGCCAAAGTCCATTTGACCGCTCGAATGAAAAGTCAACATTTTACCCACGACCAGGGGCAAAACGGTCATTTTGCATCCTTCATCTGATTTCGCTCAACTAATCACCGATTAACCTCACTAATCCTAATTAGTCACTAATCTGAAATTCAGAACGGGTCGTTACATAGACGACTCGATTGGGGTTGGTTTCGAAGGCAGTGGTGGCCTAAAACGGCTAGATACGACGGAGGAAAAACCACAGACACTGTTCATCTTTCAACAAGTACCTTCGAGCCTTTTTTTTTAGATTTCTGGGTTGGTAGAATGATTCTAGCGAGTGAGACGATGAGAATGAGAGAAAAATAGAGCATTTTGGTGGTCGAACGGCGGAAAACCGGCCAGGTCACAGTTATAGGTCTGCGAGACCTAGTTCAAGTATTCGGGTTGACCCAGACAAAGGTAGGAGACGAGATGACATCATCAGTGACATCATTTGATGATGTCATCATGTCAGGTCAGACATGTCAGACTAACTAGTGTTAGAGGTGGACCAATGGGAGATCGACACGTGTCACATGTCAGTGCCCAATCAGCATTGACATGGCCCAATCAGAGGCTGCCACGTGTCACTAACATGTCAGTGATGTGGACCAGTGAGCAGCTAACACGTGGCACTATCAGATCTGACAGCTGTTAGAAACTGTCAGGTGACGTCAGTGTTGACTGCTGACGTTAGTGTTGACTTTGCTGACGTCAGCAGTTGACTTTGAATTTTGCGTTGATCGATGCGTGGGCGTGCATGGGCATGAATTGTGAGGTGGGACCAATGTCATTTTATAGGTTTCGACGATTCGGATCCAATGGTAATGATTTCGGGTCGATCGGAGATCGTTAGGTTGGTCAAATTGAGGTTTAAAGTCTAGGGAAGCGTGTTTGAGACACGTTCCTGGGCTGGTACTGTTCATAGGTCTTAGGTATGAACTTATAGAGTCTATTAGTGACCATTGGTGTGATTTGGACAAATTCAAAAGTTCCAAAGACGGTAAATTAGCCCCGGGGAAGCTTATCGCACGCATATCGAGACGCAACTAGGACGGTCTGTGAGTGGACATTGCTTTCTAAAATATGATGCATGTATAACTATTTTACATGTTTTATATATGTGATTTGTGATGAACATGATTGTTGTATTTATATTTACGTATTTACACGTATTTCGAGGGTTATGGTTTTATACTGTGTTTATACTTGCTTGTGTTTCAAATGTGGTTTAATGGTATGATTTCGGATTTGGAAATAAAAAATCGGGTTTGAGACCCATTTGATTTATAAAACATCGGACTTGGAGTTCATTTGGTTTATACTATCGGGCTTAAGGCCCAAATGGTTGTGAAATCGGGCATGAGGTCCAGTTATGATTTATGATATCGAGCATGAGTCCCATTTGTGGTTGAAGTGTTGGATATGTGGAAACAGTTTATGAAAATTATACTTCGAGCTGAGACCATATTGATATGGATTTGGTTTTGGTTTCCAAAATACCATCCTTATGATATGATATCGCCCCCCCCCCCCCCCCCCCTCTCTCTCTCTCCTCTAGGGAGGGTTAGGGACCTGGTTGGACCTTGGGGGATACTCGGCTGAGACTGAGGGGCATGCGTAGCTCTAGACATGACATTTGGGATGTCAGGCATTGCTTGCGAGGGGTTCCCGTACGGAGAAACCGGACCATAGAGAGGCTGAGAAGCAAGATTGCTATTATGAGATATGAAGTCTGGGACGTCAGGCATTTGAGATGCCAAGGATTGGTATAAAATATGTTTTATCGGATTTACAGATTACGGATTTGGGTAGTGACCCACGTGGTAGTACCCCATTGGCCACGTGGCCTGACAACCTTGACAGATGATGACATCACCCGCTGACGTCATCGTCGTCTACCTCCTGCTGGGTCGACCCGGTTCCCAGTAACGAGTCGATCGGACCCGTGACCTGACCTGATTCGATCTTTCTCCTCCGACCACCAAATTGTGCCATTTTTTAATCCCTAGACTTGTAATGAACCCAAAAATAATCCTATGGACTCAAAACACCATAAAGAGGCTAGAAGTTACCTGTCCGAGCTCAAACCTCACGACCCAGTTTCGAACCTCCGCCCAGGGCCATCTTGTGCTCCTCCGCCTCTGGTTTTCAATCCTACAGCCTTGTACAGTCCTAAGGAACACGTTTTGATCAATAGAAACCCCTAACATGCCCTAGAAATTGAATTTAAAAATTGGATGTAAGACTCGTGTCTTGGAGGGAACGGTGAACGATCCCACATTCCTGCGAGGGGAATGATGGTGTGCCTTAAATGTGTAGGCACATACCTATCTAGCACGAGGCCTTTTGGGAGCTCACTGGCTTTGGATTCCGTGGGAACTCTTTAAAGTTAAGCGAGTTGAGGCTGGTACAATCTCAAGATGGGTGACCAATTGGGAAGTTGCACGTGAGCTCCCGAAAACAAAACCGTGAGGGCTGGGCCCAAAGCGAACAATGTCAGAACCCGACCCTCTTCTGTCAGGTCCCGATTCATCTAGCACGATATTGTCCGCTTTGGGCCTCCTTGCCTTTGCCCTCACGGTTTTGTTTTCGGGAGCTCACTGTGCAACTTCCCAGAGGGTCACCCATTATGGAATTGCACCAGCTTCAACTCGCTTAACTTTGGGGTTCCCCCGGAATCCAAAGCCAGTGAGCTCCCAGAAGGCCTCATGCTAGATAGGTGTGTGCCTACACCTTTAAGGCACACCACCATTCCCTTCCCAGACCATTCCCCCATTGCAGGAATGTGGGATTGTTCACCGTTCCCTCCAGGACACGGGTCTTACAATCCACCTCCCTTAGGGCCCAGCGTCCTCGCTGGCTTACTTCCCAGTCGGGGTCTGGCTCCGATACCAAATTGTCAGGACCCGACCCTCTTCTGTCAGGTCCCGATTCATATAGCACGATATTGTCCGCTTTGGGCCTCCTTGCCCTTGCCCTCACGGTTTTGTTTTCAGGAGCTCACTGTGCAACTTCCCAGGGGGTCACCCATCATGGAATTGCACCAGCCTCAACTCGCTTAACTTTGGGGTTCCCCCGGAATCCAAAGCCAGTGAGCTCCCAGAAGGCCTCATGCTAGATAGGTGTGTGCCTACACCTTTAAGGCACACCACCATTCCCTTCCCAGACCATTCCCCCATCGCAGGAATGTGGGATTGTTCACCGTTCCTTCCAGGACACGGGTCTTACAAACAATATCATGCTAGATGAGTTAGGTCTTGACCGAGAAGGATCGGGTCATGACAGAATGGTATCAAAGCCAGACCCCGACCGGGAAGTGTGCTAGTGAAGACGCTAGGTCCTAAGGGGGTGGATTGTAAGACCTGTGTTCTGGAGGGAACGGTGAACGATCCCACATTCATGTGAGGGGAATGGTCTGGGAAGGGAATGATAGTGTGCCTTAAATGTGTAGACACACACACCTATCTAGTACGAGGACTTTTAGGAACTCACTAGCTTTGGATTCCTTGGGAACTCCAAAATTAAGTGAGTTGAGGCTGGTGCAATCCCAAGATGAGTGACCTACTGGGAAGTTGTACGTGAGCTCCTAACAACAAAACAGTGAGGGCTGGGCCCAAAGCGGACAATATTGTGTTAGATGGGCCGAGTCATGGCATTTGAACTTAAAAACTTACCTTCTCGGATTTCCAGCCTTCGTGCACGATTATCCAAACCATTGCCGCTGTTCAACTCGTCTGGTCTCACTCTCTCACTTCCCTTCTCACACCAACAACATAGGATGAAGATGGGTGAAGGTGTGTGAGTTTTGGGGTGGTTTTTATGTGGGTTTCGGGTGTGAGGAAACAAAAGGAAGAAGAAGATGAATACAAATATTTATGGTATTGGGCCAATCAGATGAGTGACACTTGTCACTCATCAATTGGTCCTCCCAGATATTTGAACCAATCCAAATAAGCCAACTGTCCAATTTCTCGGTATTCTTGAATAGTTCTGTTTTTCTTCCTTGACTTGTAACTTCCTCGCTCGATGTCCAATTTTGACGTGTCACATGTCTATAGACTCGTATCGTCTCAATCTACATAACGGTCCTCGATCCTCGTGCATTTGACTTCCTAGGTCAAAATTCAACATTCTGCCCATTTTAGGAGCCAAATCGTCATTTTTGGCCGACTGTCCGAAAAAACCTCGACTAATTCCTGATTAGTCTCGATAATTCTCAATTAGTCGTTAATTAATCCCATGAACTCGGGACAGATTGTTACAACACCAGGCCATGCACAGGCTCGCATATCAAAGGTATGACATTAGTAACACAACTTAGTACCTTAACTCTGATACCAAATTGACAAGACCCAACCCCGAAAACACCTTGTAAGGCGTACTCGGACCCTACTCCCGTATGAAAAGTACCCCAAAGTGCCAACATTACCCTTGAACTTGTGAGACAAGTGACACGTGTAAGTCTCGCTAGTTCATGCCTCAGTGACACGACCCATCCCAATCCCTCCGAGATTAACGCGGGATGCGCCATTCTCCCGTTTGACACGAAGTGCCAGACAAGGGATAACTCGAATCTCGAAACCTCAGCCCAAACGGGGCTTCTAGAGTGTGCTAGGATCAGTGGAGGAGTGTGATGTCTCAGTCTCTACTCCAGCCCGCATCCGCGATCAACCTGAAGGGCATTAAAAACCATTAAAAGCTGTGAGTGGATGAAAAATCAATAGTTTAATAAAACACATTTCATAGGAAGACATTTATGACCTTTACTAAAAAGCATGCATGCATTCGAAAAGCAATAATCAAATCATTTACTTTTAATTAAATCATTAGGGCCTTAGCCCAACATCACAAATCCAATGTATGAGGGAACTCAGTCCAAAACCTATCATGTGACAACTCAGCCCAAAACCATCAATATTAAATATCTAGTTTATCGAAATACAATTTAACCAATCCTTGGCATCCCAGATGCCTAGTCACTATCACTGTCACGATTTCCAAGCCACACGTGCTCCTCAGGGTCTCAATCCCGAGTCTCCCTAGGGTCCACCCAGGTGAATGACCCGCAGATCAATGACCCTCCCTTGGGGGCCTTATCCATAATTGCACTCCTGATTCTGAGCTGCGCCTCGGGCAGCCCCTCTCAGATAGTACGTCATGATTACTCCAGGATACTACGAGAGATCTGGAGGAAACAATCCACACATAAGGATGGTATAACGAAAACATTTCATAAATCATCTCAAACCGTTCAAAAGGGCTATGCCCAGGATTTCTATAAAACCATCGTAAATCCACAAATGGGTCTTGTGCCCGAAGTATAACTTTCATAAACCATTTCCACAAATCCAATTTCCAAATTCAAGGGACTCAGCCCGAAGTTCCATTTCATAAACCAACTGGGCCTCAAGCTCGATCCTGTAAGTCAACTGGGCCTCCGGTCCGATGCCTCATTAAATCAAATGGACATCAAGTCTGATAGTATAGTTTGTAAAAAAAATGGGTCTCATGCCCGGTTCCATATTTCCAAATTCAAAACCATTCAATTAAATCATCATAGAAATACCAGCACATATAAGCACAGTATAAAACCATAAATCTCGAAATACGTGCAAATACGTAAATCATTAATACCACAATCATAATCATAAAAATCACATGTATAAAAATATAAAACATTTATGCATGCATCATATTTTGAAAGCAAATGTCCACTCACAGACCCTCCTAGCGGTAGCATCGATACGCGTGTCATAAGCCTTCCGAGGCTATATCACCATCACCGGAACATTCGAAACTGTTCAAATCACACCCGAATGTCACTAATCAACTATACAAGTCTGTAGGATAAACCCCCAAAACTCCCGGAAAAGTCAACATGTCCTAGACAAGTTTCCCAACATGAAAAACCTTGATTTGACCAACTTAACGATCTCCGATCAACCCGAAACCACCACCATTGGATCCAGATCATCAAAACCTTTAGAAGAACACTAGGTCCACCTCAAAATTCGAGCCCACACGTTCCCACGCTTCTGGTCAACCCAAAAGTCAACCCTAAAAGTCATTGCTGACGTCAGCACTGATAACTCTAATAGTGCCTCGTGTCGAGTTCCTATTGGCCCTTGCCTGACATGTCAGTCTTACATTGTCAGACTTGACATGATGACGTCACCTTGATGACATCATCATGTCATCCTTGTCTTTTGACGGGCCCTGCAACCGGGTGGCACAGTACCTGCGACCCGACCCGGTCCCCATTCCTTCGATTCTCAACCAAAATCGATGAGATTTCTTCCTACAGACTCGTCCCACTGTCCTTAATCGATCTATGACCTTAAAATGTGAAATCAAACTGTAAACTTACCCTTTGGATCAGATTCCTCCGTCGAGTTCGCTCGTTTCCGACCACCTCTGGCTTCGATACCAAGCCCACTAAGTTTGTCTCGACCTCAGGAACATCATCCCAATCATCAAATCGATCAGCAATCAACCAAACCAATTCCACCATTTTTACCCAAAAACAGAGCTCACGAGTTTGGGCTTACCTCGCCGTCGTTGCTCCGTCGTGGTCACCATCGTGATCGTCTCTCCTTCCATTTCCATTTTCCTTCACGGGCCACCAGCATTATACGAGGTTTAGGGGGTGTTGTATAGGATGGGTTCACAGGTTTCAGTTTTTCTTTCCGTACCGTCGTGATCCCCGCCGTGGCTCAGACCGTCCATCAACCTCATCGTCCATTCCCAGTCTCACAGTTCCATAGATGAACACAGAAGGGGATAGGGTAGTGGGGTGGTGAGTGTTTGTATGTTTAGTTGTGTGTTTGAGTTAGGAAGAAAATGAAAGAATGATGCACGAGAAAGGGAAGAGAGATGTGAGGGAAACTAAAAATATATTTTAATAAAACCCACCCAATCAAAACATAGATCCTTTTTTTTAAGGAAAGTGACCAATGGGATGAGTGACACTTGTCACTCATCCAAAGGCCCCACATTAATTAATCAACCAATCAGATTTAATTATTATTTAATTCGAATCCCGAGGCACTAACTAAATCGATTTCGATCCCGTGACCATAACTTCCCCGTTCGACGTCCGATTTCGACATGTCGCCTGTTTACGAACTTGTAACGTTCCGATCTACGTAACAGCCCTCGATCTTTGTTCATTTGACCATCAAAGTCAATAGTAAACATTTTGCCCAATTCTAGGGGTAAAAAGGTCATTTTACACCGTTCGTCCGAATTCTCTCGACTAATCCCCGATTAGTCACACTAAATCCATAATTAATTGATATTAAATTCCGAGATTCGAGACGGGTCGTTACATCCGCCTCTCGAGTCTTGATTCTGCATTCACTACTCACTTTATCTCTCTTTTCCTCATCCTCTTTCTCTCATTTCCATCCCTTCTCTTCTCTCTTCTTCTCCCCTGTTTTTTCTTCTCTTTGTTTCCTTCTTTCTCGGTTGAAAACACACAAAACACCCTCACAGAAACTCAATATAACAAACACACAAAATTACATAGTTGGTGGCACAATTGTATAAGAGATAAGTGACACTTGTCTATCTCATTCAGCCAAGAAAATATCTCACAAAGAAAAATTACCAAAATGCCCTTCTTGCCAAATTACTAAAACACCCCTATCTACCTTAGACCTAGAACGAAACCAACCGAGCTCCATTTTTGACATGGCGTTTGTCGACGTACTCGGGAAGCTTAGCCCTTCATAACGGTCTTCTTGAAATGGTGTGGATAGTACTTCATAAAGCGTGTATAACAACCAATTAATTATCATATTTATCATACGATCATAATATCATCAACTTAATCATGCTTCTCTCACATGAGCATCATATATTCATCATTGCACATAATCCCATCATTCTTATCACCAACATATCATATATATTATCATTATTTCAACAAATGTACCACCATGTCATATCATCATTTATTTATTTCGCAAAAACCCAACGTCATTTTACAATCCAGATCGAAACCAACACCAATTTTTCATAAAATCTAGTATAACATATACTCAAAATTTCCAACATATACGTAATTGAATTTTAGTCCAAAAATCGATTGTGAACAAAATCTCATAAAACATCTATTTCAATGATTCCCCAGATAAACATAATTTGAACCAATTTTATACACATTACATAATAAGATTGAATAGCCAAATCTATATTTTAAAATCCAATATGAACCAACGCAATTTTTACCTCGTAAATCATGCACAAATCACAATTTCTATAGAGTTACAGAATCATTTGAAACTCATTTCAAATGAGTATTCATCATACTATAACCTTAATTCTCAATTTAAGATAAAACATAATTTCAAACCGAATTTTAGTCCAAACACCATTTATAATAAATCTCGTATAACGTGCTCCTCAAATAGTACCACAAAAATATCAAAAATCATTTTTAAGAAAAAATCATTTCACAACATAATTATTTAAAACTTATGCTCTGATACCACGTTGACAGGACATGTCCCTACAATCCATGAAAACACTACGTCATAAATGGGAATAGACTTCACTATAAAGGCATCGGACAACCAGTAATTTGATATTATTACTACTACAAGCATCAATTTTATATTACTAAAGTTTAAAGTGTAATACAACTTCCGTGCAAATGTAGACCGATGTCTTTATGTCCATTTAGCATCAGCTGATTATATAAACCGATGTCTATATAGATTTTTTCCTTCTTTTAGTTTAGCATCAGTTGTTAAAACTTCAATCGACCGGAGTTTTTACTAAAAAGTCAATATATTCAAAAAAAAAAAATATTCCTTCCATTAAATTTAGTTTTTCCTCTCCTTGGTTATAATTCATTTCCACCAATTCAATTCTAGATTTAATTTCCCCCTCCCATTCTAATTTCTATATAAAATAAAAAATTAGAAATTTATTAAATGAAATTTATTTGAAAAAAATCTAAATGAAAACCTAAAGTAATAATTCATGTATGTGCACCCCCGTTTATTTTCTTTGAAAGCCACGTGTGCACACTCCAATTCTCACCAACGAAGTTTCTCCTCGCGCCACAACCAAATTAATTCCCTCCCCTTCATTGTTCTAAAAACCCTTCCTCGCCACAACCAAATTCCATCTCGCGTGCATGAATTAGATGGCATGAATCAAACATAGTCTTCCAAAGCCCTCCATGTATCCTCCCCTATTTCGAACAAGAACAAAACTCTCTCTCTCTCTCTCTCTCTCTCTCTCTCTCTCTCTCTCTCTCTCTCTCTCTCTCTCTCTCTCTCTCTCTCTCTTGCATCTCTGCCTTGTCACAGCTGTTCATCACCGCCTATCGTTCATCACCGTCGGCCGTGTCGTTCATCACCGTCATCTCTGTCGTCATCCACCTAACCAATCCTTCAATTCGTCATACATCATTCTCCAATCCTACTATTCGTTCAAGTGGGTAAGTCTGTTTTAATTCATTCAAACATCTCCTACTTTAATTCTCATTTAATTTATGATGAATATAAGGTTTCAGGGTTTATGTCTCTGTTTGAAAATATATTGAAAATTTAATTATGATTGGAACACGTCAGTCGTGTTAGTCAAGAGAAAGTAAGAGATTCACATATAGAGTGGAGGAACAAACAAATTTTCAAAGGTTAGTATTTCCTTCTAATTATATGACAAGACCAACCCCGATTATCCCTCGATAACCGTGAAAGATCCTGCTCCCGTCTGACAATAACTCGAAAGTACAAAAAGTAGTCTCACATATATACATATAGAACATACAAACGATAAACATTGTCAGACAAGGGATAGTTCAGTATTCCGAGACCGTTGATCTAGTCAACAGGTTTACAGAGCATAGGAAATATTTACAAGTAGGGATCAAAATCCTACGCTGCAAAGTGTCTGAGTATGCAACGGTCTGTTTATTCCTCAGCCTAGATATTAGCCTCAGTACCTGTGCACTGGCCTGGAGGGCAAATAAAACATCAAAGGTGTGAATGGAAAAAAATCAAGTTTAGAAATACATTTATCAAAAAAATAGTCTTACCCTCCAGTTTTCACAAACATGCATGCATATCATAACTCAGAAATCAATTAATCAAGATATGAATATAAATTTCAAACATCAACAAAAACACAGGATCCAGGTCCAATATAGAGTCACGTTATCCCTGCAACGCGTGCAAATCAATAGGCTCAAGGACCGCTCAAATCCCGAGCATCCGCCGCTATGAACACATCACCAGTCGGCAATCCAGGTCGTCATGAACATATCACTGACTGACCTCCATATAATCTAGCATATCTGGTCTGAGTCGAGCCTCCATTTGGCTGCACGACAACATACCGTGCTACGTGACCTCTCCGGGGTAAACACTTCCATCCCGGAGGCGAGCGTTATCTCCAGGGTCCATTTCGGGGGGAAACATATTCCACACCGAAAACCCTCACGAAAACCAGTGAAAACAGTTGCATGTAATATCAAAACCATTTTTGAACTGGGCTTTAAGCCCAAAAACACTTTTCTCAAGTCCATAAACCAATCCACGCAAACCTGCGCAATCACAATCTCATTCATGATATAAATCCATCAAATCTAATACCAGACTCATAATCCGAGTCAAAATCAAGTTCAAACCCCGAGCCTTAGCTCGAAATATCAGTTTCACAATTTTCTCGAAAATCGTGCCCAAAAGCATATAAAATAATATAATATTCCCCAAAATCCGAAATTCATCATATCGAAAAATTAATTATACCAAATCATTTCCAATCATATTATAAAGCATTTAAAATAAATATGCATGCATTCAGGGTAGAAAACAAAAGTCCACTCACACACCGTCCAGATTGTTCCGTTTCGAGCTGTTCGTATTCTTCCGACGTCCTGAAAGTATTCGGGCCTGTCAAACAAGTAATATAAGGTTACTCACTTGTTACATAATCTCCTGTACGAATTTCCTAATCGTCAGAATAAAATAATATTATTTTAAATGTAACCTATACGCTTCGGGTACACAAAACTACTCTCAGTTCATATCTGATTGACCCGAAATCAACGCTAATAGGTCCGTATCATCGAGAGTATCAAAATTGCTGTTGGACCCTTCCTCAGATTCCCGGCCACGCGCCCTCACGCGCCGCCGCAAGCGGCTGCGCGTGACAGCCACGCGCCGTGAACAGTGCCTGCTACAGTGCACCGCTCTCACCCGTTTCTCTGATAAACTGGTCTACAACCCGCGATCAGACCCGACTCAATTTCCTTCAATTCCAACTCAATTTCATCCGTTCTTTCACTCATTAATTTCTATCCAATCTAACTTACAGTTCTGTAACTTCAATTAAATCAATTAAACCATAAAACTCCTCGACTTAGGATGAACACCCGTCGGGTTTGAATTCGGGTCCTATCCAAATATCACCTGTTTCCTTCAATTGTTCATACCAGAAGCATCATAGGACTATTATAAACACGAATTCGAGATCAATTTCATGAGTTATTACCTCTAAGTCACTGAACTCAAGCTCGATTTTCCGAAACGGTTACAGGGTCTGTTCATCACGGTTTCTCCACCAATTGCCTTCCCAATTGATTCAGTTTGGTTCGTCTTGTTCCCAGAAAGCTTAATACCACCTCCAATTCGAACGAAACCGTCTCAAAAATCGAAATCGAATTTAGGTCCTTCAATGGTTGTTTCGGGCATTCCCAGTATGGGTTTCCCTCGAGTTCTTTTGGTTTTTTTTTTTCGGTTTTTCACTCCAACCTACACCAATTAATCACTCTAATTCACCGAATTTCCTTTGTTTTGTTGCTAATTGATTTACACGATTTTGAGGAGGTTTTTTTTGGTTCTCTGTTTTGTGTTCTTAGTCGACTGTATTGTTTCCCCTTCCATTAGCTGCTAACTACAATTAATTAATTGTAACCCATAACCCAAGTGCCACTAATCATCAATAACAAGTGACACTTGTCACTTGATAAAACATATGCATCACTTAAGGGGCTGAATCAACATTTAAAGTGAAATGATAATTATCCTTCCACCGTTTACTCATAACCCACATAAAATTATATTTTACCCTTGTGGTCACAAATGACCATTTTGCCCCCGAACTTCTCAGACCCATAACTTCTTCATATGAACTCCGTTTTCGACGTGCCACCTGTCTACTGATTCAGCGTTCCGAGACCTACACAACGGTACTCGAAAAATGTGCAAAAAGAACTTTAAACAAAAAGTCAACTTTTAGCCATATGTCATCAAGGGTAAAAACGTCATTTTCACATTATTTTAATATTTTACAACTTTTGGATTTTTCGGGGCGTTACATTATAAGTTAGGATATCTAAAATAATTTGGATGGTTCTGGGTTCTATATGTAATTAGTTCTTAACTCCTCATAATGTCATATTTGATTTTTTGCTGCTTGCTGCTTACTGAATGAGTTTATGTTATGCTCATTGCTAAATGTTATATCAGTTAGGATAGTTGGATGCTACTCTCTTTTGATTCTTTGCTGCTTATTATACATTGTGTTGGGGTAATAGATGTAGTGGAATCTGTTTTGTACTTGAATAGAGTAGATGTAGTGTAGTGGAATCATTTTTTATTTGTTCTTCTTTTCGAGTATGTGTTTATATTTGAATTTGATGACAATTTTTATTGTTGTTAGTGAACTACTTTGATATGAACCTTTGAATGAGTCTAATGAAGTGTTGAATGTTAGTTTAGAGGGATTATCTGGATGAGGGAAAATACTGAAGGGCGGAATTGAAAATGGCAGGCTAGATGAGGAACTTGATCATGCTCGTGTATGGAAGAAAGCACGAGAAGATAAGAATGGAGTTATTACTGATGAAAATGCTATTGAAATGGCAGAAAAGATTGTAAGTATGTCTTTAGTTGATCAGATTTACTGAATTTCTAGTTTTTCATTTCCTAAATGATTTGGTCCAAAGTTGTTTATCTCTGTCCTGTGTGTCAATGTTGAGTCACTCCTATATAAATTTTCCAAAGAATAATTGCAGCTAGTAAGTCTTAAGTGTGTATCAATATGATGTATGGTTATATGTTGATGGACTTTTAGAAAGAGGAGAATGAAACACAACAACTTGGATTCTTAGAGGCAAGGAACTGTGAATATGTACATGTCATTGCAATTAGAAAGATTATTAAAAAAATGATGGTGAGATCTTAGAAATCTTAGAAACATGAGAGCTAGGGAGATAAAAATCTCACTAAGTGCTTGAACCTTGCAACAATTTGGGAGGTTTGTATTATTTCTTGGATGAACTTACCGAATGGACACTCGTTGCACATCATCCTAATATCAACAATGTCACTCAAGTCTTCAACTTCAACCAAAGTTGTTTATCAAAGGGTTTCACAGTTTTCTATTATTTCCTGTTTACCAAAATAGCTTATAGGCTACTGCTTCCTCTACTCACATCATATGAATTCAAGTCACTTATTAGCTAAATAATATAATGTTTTTTAAATCTGCTTTATTTTCAGGAAAAGTTAATTAAGGACAGAAATGAAGGGCTTACCACCACAAATGGCAGCAATGACATCTTATCTTTGGTATTGGGAAATGATGAACATGGTGGTAAGGTAAGAGGTGTAGGAGGCTGTGCGAAGCCGAATGTGTACTTCAATAATCCTAGAAGGAAGAGGGAGTGTGCAACAAAAGATATGGTTAAAGAGCAAAATAATTTGCTCGAATATGCAAGAAGAATGATGGAAGAACAAGAAAGAAGGCATGAAGAAAGACAGGCAGCCCTTCAAGTGGAGCTGGAAATTTTAAGGGCACAAATTCAAGATAAACTCCAACCACATGTTCCTCATGCACCCAAGCATCCACATTCGTCACCCAATTTTTCTGAAAAGGCATATACAAATGTGAAGATCACAAATTATAGTGCAGAGAGAGGGAACAAGTTAGATTTGGAAGATGTTGTTGAAGTGGAGGAAATTCAATTGGAGCCTTTAAAGGTAATTGAAAGTAATGTTTACATTAATTTATGGTACAAAAATAATTTTGGTTCATGCTTATGTTAGGGTAAGGAATGCAATTTGGCTGTGGGTTCAAAAGACAATATATTTGCAAGTGGTACAATTATTGAGCTTAATACACCGAATGAGATGGTTCATAATGTACCTTTGGGAAAGGGAAACGTAAGAGTTGCTGTTAATTTTTCCATAAATGGAGATGCCTTACTTCCAATCCCAAGAAGAGAGTTGAAGACCGTTAATGATGCAATTGGGTCTCAAGTAGCTTGGCCTAAAAATCTAATTATCCATTACATGGAGAAAGGGATAATAGCCTGAATTTTTTTAAAAAAGCTGTTAGTATATATTTTTCTAGATGTTAAATGGAGTGTTTTATTTAGTTAATAATTTTTTAGCTAATCAATCTTTGTAGAAGAAGAAGGCAACATCCATAAAAGGGCGAAAAGTAAAGCCATTATTCAAGTCACTTGACCAAACAATGCCCAAATTTTGCAAGATATTATATGTCCATGCAGAGAAAATTATAAAAGAAACTGATCGAAATATTGAAACAATAATAAACTATGACATATTTGGTGTGATAGACTTGTGCACATTTTAAAGGAAGATATTTACTCCATCTGTCCAATGAATGAAATAGGACAAAATGCAATTGTGGTTTACATCAGGTAAGAAAAAACCAATATTATGTTGTTATGTTTATTGAATGTTGAGAGTCTTTTTCTTTCAAGTAAAACCATATGAATATTTAGTTTGCTAATTGATTAACATGAATTGAATACAACTACCTATTTGAGCAATTGAAGCAGGAACAAAGGAGTGACATGGTTGGATTTATGGATCCTGGGCAGTTAACTTCTAATATCAACACAACAGAAAAAAAATCACCCTATGTTGTCAAACGTTTGCGCGAAGCTAGCATTGACAATATATTTTTATCCCTTACAATCCTAGGTAATTAATACTTGTTGCCAGATCTTTATATTTTAATTAAACATATACATGTACTCTAGTGTTATCAGTGATAGAATAATTGATTAATATGCAGTAGCCATTTGATATTAACAATTATCGATGATGATAACACAAATGTCTATGTCATGGATTCACTTGGGAGTCGGTTTCGTGACGAGAGGTGGAAAAGTATTATTAATGCATAAGCTATTATTTTTTAGTGCTCTTGGCATTACAAACATTTTACATTTTTCTTGGTACTTTTTAAGGACTAATTTTGTGTGCAACAATGGCATCAAAAAATTTAATGCTCAAATTGATAGATAACTTCACCAACCACCAATATGGACAATACTTCAGGTATGGTTGTATAAACTTAAGGTAGATAATTTTTTTTTTTTTTAAAATATGAGCCTAAGTAATGAAATGATGAATTATTTGGCTATTATAGAGTGCTCCTAAGCAAATGGATGGAAAGACATGTGGCCATTGTGTGATGCGGTATATGAAGGAAATATGTGAAGATGCAACAACTTCCCTTCACATCAAGGTACTTGGTAGATTTGGATTTCCAATAGTTGCTATGAATTAGTGTTATTGATGGATTAATGTTGCTATTGAGTTGCTTTTGATGGATTGGTGTTGTTATTGATAGATTAGTATTTCTATTGATGGATTAGTGTTGTATTGGGATCATTGTTATTGATGAGTTAGTATTGTACTGAGATTAGTGTTATTGATGGATTAGTATTGTATTGGGAATCATGTTACTATTGAGTTGTTTTTGATGGATTGTTATTGTATTGGGATTGATGTTGCTATTGATTTGTTTTTGATGGGTTTGTGTTGTTATTGATAAATTAGTGTTGCTATTGATGGATTAGTGTTCCATTAGAATTATTGTTATTGATGGATTAGTGTTGTATTGAGATTATTGTTATTGATGGATTAGTGTTGTATTGAGATTGCCATTATTGATGAATTAGTGTTATTGATGGATTAGTGTTGTATTGAGATTATTATTATTGATGGATTAGTGTTGTATTGAGATTACATTATTGATGAATTAGTATTGCTATTGAGTTGCTAAGGATTAGTGTTGCTATGCATTCGTGTATTTTTCTTGTCTTTTTCTAATGCTAGTTTCATCTTTTATGCATGTAGTATAATAATCCAGGTAAACGGAAGGAATGTTATACACAAAAACAATTGGATGAGGTTCGAAGTGAATGGGCAGATCAGGTCATAGGGTGGATTTGACATCTTAGGTGTTTTTTTTTAACTCCTAGCATTCACTTTGACTAATTACCTAGTATAATTTGAATTTTACCTTAACATGAACATGTGGTATGAGTAGCATATGATACATTATATGTGCAATGTTCACTTGTTACTATGATGTATTAGATTCATAAATATTTCTAGTATTATGAAATTGTAAGCACAATTTTATTGAATTAATGACTTGAATCAACATTTGCTTTTGCAAAGTAACAATGCATATGTATGTAATTATTAATGTCTTTAATTTCAATCCTTTAAAGTTGGTGAATATGTAAAAACAAATGTATAATACACAAAAAACTTACAAAAAAATTATAAAAAAACCGATGTTGGTAGTCTATAACGACATCAGTTTAAACAAAAAACTGAAGTCTGTGCTATAAAAATTGCATCAATACTTTATAATATTTGAAGTCTTAAGAAAAAATTAACATCAAATTATTATTAAATACTAAAGTTGTGATAATAATATATCAGGTTTTAAGTTGAGACTGATGCTATTAAGTACAAAGACATCGGTTGTAAAGAAGAGACTGATGTCATTGTCCACATAAGACATCAGAAGTCAACACTTTTAGTCTAGTTGGAAGGGTCATATACATCAGATATTAAGAAAAACCGATGTTGTAGATGAAATACATTTCAGTTAAAAACCGAAGTCTATTCCTATAGAAACAACATCATGTCCCAATACTTCGGTTTTAACCCCCAATAGGCTTCCGTTTTTCACTGAAGTCGATCTAGGACCAAATTTGGCGTAGTGAAACTGGATTGGTCCTGCTCCCGTCTAACAACTCTTGTCAAACAAAAGATCTTACCAAGTTTTAATCATATCCAAATCTTATTAAATTAACTAAAATAAATCCACCCTTGTGGGGTACCACCCATGTCTAACCCACTTCCCCCGAAAAGTAGTGGTATTAGCCGATTCGACCATATTTCAAAATCACGTGTCATCCTTTGTTCTTATTATAGTTATAAAGTTTGTTTTTATTATAGTTATAAACTTTGGTGACATTCTAACATAATTAAATATCATAATATACCATAAACATCAACATATACATCACCAGTATTTAAAACTTCTTATCATCATGTCGTCGCTGTATTATTACTTTTATATCGTCATCATATCATCATAATTCACTTACTCATTAGAACTCACCTTTAAGGTTTGTTAATCTCTAATTACTCATATAAATTTATCAATTCAAATTAAATTATGAACATAGCTTGCACATAATCAATTTGCTCTAGCATTCCTTTAATTATTCACATGAAAATCACCATGTTAAATCACTTAGTTGTTTAGGTCCAACTACCACTGTAGTTCCCATCATACAATCATAATCACCCAACTAGTTTTGGCTTTGTAAGTTTCCAAATATAGCTCACATGGAATTCATGGAAATAATTTCCCAAAGTAGTCATAATTTCTTCTTAAAGAGCCAATGATCACATAATTCATTATAAACAAATTATCTTTACTTTTAAAGCTTCCTTATGATCAAATTATCCATAATTTATGCCTAATTAAATTGTTAATTAAAATAAAACCACAATATTTCAGAAATTCAGAAATATATGCAAATGTTGTCCAATTTAATCATCAAACTTTGGACCATTGAATTCCTAATTTTATAATGAAATACTTTCATGTTGACGGAAACCGGAGACAACGCCACACGCGCCCCCACGAGCCACCACAAGCTTCTGTGCGTGGTGGTCACATGTGTCACAGTGCAGTTGCAGCTTCAGTCGCCATCTTCCTTGTATGGGACTGCAATACAGGTCGCTTGACCCGACGACCCTACCCGACCGTATCTTCTTTGTTTCTCACTTTTTTTTAGTTCTTTAACATTCAATCCACTTGTAGTACACCTAAAAGGAGATCTTTAATCTTAGAACATCAAGAACTTACCTCAAATGCTTTGTCCAAGATTCATGGCTTTTCGGCCATGGAGTCCAGAAGTAGGGTAGCTTCTTTTCCACGATCAAAATCACGCCTTCTCGGCCCAGTAGGATCGCATGACTTCCAGGAGTACACTCGCATACCCTTTGGCTGGTTTTCTGGCCCTAAACTAAAAACCCGACATAGGGACCTACGGATCCCTTAGTTTTCTTCACGTTTTCCTACTCTTCGTACATCTTTTTTTCATTTTCCTTCTCAAATTCCATCCCCTCTTCTTCTTTTCCTTTTCCTTTCCCCATCTTGACCTCTCTCTCACTTTCTCACGATGGTGGCTGGTTTCCATTTCCTTCCTTTTCGGCCACCATCCACCGATGTTTTCTTATGCACACACCTCACCTAGTTAAAGTATCATAGGTCGGTGGGACAATTTGGAAAGAAAATATAGATTACTCTAGAGACACATCATATGAAACACATGTCAAATTGTGAACTTACAGAAATGCCCTTCATACCAAAATTACCAAAATGCTCTTACTCCTTCTTGACCCATAATTTATTATTCTAACTTTTTTTGACATGTCACCTATCTATGTACTCAGGTGGCTGAGACCTTCGTAACGGTCTTTTCAAAGTTTCTAAAAGATATCCTGGTCAAAAGTCAACACTTTGACTTTCAGGGACAAAATGGTCATTTTTCATTTTCTTGAATATCCGAGGTGTTACACTTCCTCGACCTCCAGTGATTTGGGTTTTGATGGTTTCGATGTTTCAGATTCGATGGTGGGGATTTGGAGCCCATAGGAGTTCAATTAGTCTTAGTTTCAGACGTCCAAAGTTGTTTAATTTCAAGGATTTGGAATTTGGGTTTTCAAGAGTAAATTCCTTGTTTGTATTGATTATTTTTGTCATGTATTAATATGAATTACTTAATTGTGAGATACCTTGATAATAGAAGCCGGTGGGACTCATGAGCCAAGTTGGAGTTCGTGGGGATTTCCGGGGTTAAGTGCCTAGAAGTACATGTAACGGTGTACTTGGTCGGGTGAATTCTCCTCGACATGACGTGAGTTGATTTCATACCCTAAGCTTATATTTGTGGTTGCAATGAATTGATTGAGTGATGATTATATTTTTATATTGAGAATTGAATGCTTGTTTGGATACATATTATGCCTGGGAATTAGTACGTTAGTGATAGATCTCGAGTTTAGTCTTGAGATGTATTGTGTTGTTGGCGAATATTCCAGAATGAGCATAAACTACCACTAGGGTCGGACGCCTCGAGGGTTGATATCAGATTAGGACTCTAGACGAGTCGGGATATTAGATTGGGTCTCCAGGCGAGTCAGGATACCGAATTGGGACTCTGGCGTGGGTCGAGTTATCAGTTAGAATCTCGAGCGGAAGTAGTACATTTGATGGGTTACCTGCTAGTCATGGCTATTAGCCGAGGAAGTTACAGGTTATTTGAGATATTGTTCTTGCCATGGATTACAAATGAGATCAGGGTTAACAAATTGGATTTTATATAGCCTTTAGGGTTAGTGGGATGGTGTGGGCGATGACGCATGGAGAGTGAGTTATATTTGATTTATCCCTTGTTGGACAGATTTTTGCTTGTTAGGAGCCGTATTTTTAGGAAACTTAAGAAATTTTTCCTAGTTGTCAGACGGAAATAGAACCAGGTACGTTTTCTGAGGCCATTTTCGGGGCAGGTCCTATCACTTTATATATGTAAATCATTCCAAGAACAAAAATGCCCTAGTTAGCTGTGGATTTATAATACTTAATAATGGACTTATCATCTTCCTCAGAAAAATAATAAAAAATAATAATGGTCTTACTAATATATATTCTAATATATATATATATATATATATATATATATGTACATATATGTTATCAAGTATGAACCCTAACCTAACAGGAAGTAGCTGTCGTAGGGAAGGTTATTAATCAGCTAGGGAAGAAGTGCCCCACACATGACCAAATCTAGGGCTAGCAAGCGAGGCAGCCAGTGCCTATGATATATATAGGTGCAAGAGATCTGAGTCGAATCAAAACTTCCCAAAAGAGGCACAAAATGGAAATGAGCATAGATATCATGATTGTGTCCAAATATGTAAAGAAACGAAACCAGAAATTGGAAGAAGTTGATGATGAGATTCATTCATGTAATGACTACTGATGAAAAGGGCCTGGTCTGGTCTGGTCTGGTCTAGTCTGGTCCGGTCTTGCGAATGGTGAGCTAGTTTGAAACGAGACAAGGGAATCTCGTGGGCATGCAACAACAATCAATTAAAAAAAAAAACAGATGAGATGAATCCAATGCAATCCAAGCTGCCAATCCACGTACAAATTAAAACAGAAAAAGAAAACAGCCAAGCAGCAGAGATAGGGCTGCAGACTGCAGAGGCATGCAATGCAGTTCACTCCTATGAAGAGGCCACAATGCAAAGGACTAATACATTTTAATTAATTAATGGTGATGGAAAAAAGGCAAGGCAGGGCAGGCATTGGGAAGATAGTTTTATACACAAACAAAGCAAGGTGGAGATTCATGGGTAAAAATGGCTTTATTTCCTCTTGGGGAAATTAAAGAATCGTCCCATCACAAAAAAAGACGCAAATATAAACAACCCATGTCCTGGCGCCTGGCCTTTTGCCTTTTGCGCTCCTTTCGCCTTTTGCAATCTCCCTAATTCATTTTCACGTACACTTACCCGACGAGGCAAGTAGCCCAACTTCTCATCGATATTGGACGGTTTTCCGCCATATCTAACTATTTGGCTTCACACACAGACTATTCGGTTCTCATAGGAATTGGATCGATGTACACTAATATTTAAAACCGGCCAGCTGGTAATTATATATGGAAGAGCAGCCGACTCAACGAGACCAATGGTCCTACTCGCGCGTTATAAATATTGGCTCATACAAGGTCTATTCGTCGTATGTAGAGTACTGATACATTTTGATTCGATGAATTTTTTTTTTTTTTTGGAGATTTTACACAATTCATCATGATTCACACTTACACAACTAGGCGAGTACGTAGCATCCCAATTAACGTACTCCTTAGGCCAACTAGATCGTACAAGGTTTTTCTGTGAAACGCCTAGCTAGCTAGTTGTTTTGCTTCACATACACGTGGACTATTTGATATCGATCGATATGATGTAAGAAATTCACGAGGTCAATAGTCCAACTTCTTATAAAAAAAACCTATATGATCGACTATATAAATAAAATTTCCTTGACATATAGTAATATTGTAAATTAATATAATTTGATACATGAAAGAAGCCGAGGTTACATGCATGCTTAGAACTAAATGGTAATAATAGCTACTAGCTAGAGCTAGTAACGGGTTCGAATTCGTATAAGTCCTAATAAGATTTATCAAATTTTGAAAGTGGGATATTTGTTGTAAAGAGATAAGATAAAAAGGAAGTGACATGTGATTTTAGCAGTGGTCTTTTTCAAGTTTCCAACTTTGGCAATGCACCCACAAAAGAAGGAAGAGGATGACAGGACCTCTTCTTCTCACTACACTTACACTATCTTTTCAATTTTCAATTTTTTTTTTCTTTCGAAC
This sequence comes from Prinsepia uniflora, assembly GCA_032719365.1. Lineage (NCBI taxonomy): Eukaryota > Viridiplantae > Streptophyta > Magnoliopsida > Rosales > Rosaceae > Prinsepia > Prinsepia uniflora. The sequence goes on from CM064871.1 coordinate 68,829,707, forward strand.
TGATCATAATATTCAATTCGACTTTTTCTTTCCACATCGATCCAACCAACTTTTCTTTCATTCAACTCATTTTACCTAGCTAACTAGCTGACTAGCTGGTTCTGGTTGGCTTCAAACTCCAATTCATTTTCATTACAGCCCAGCTAGCTCATCGTTGCCTGCATGATGATGATCGACGTGGCCGATCGTTCATGTATGATTTCGAGTAATGTTATGTAAACCATATTGTAAACAATATTTCTAATATATATATAAGTACGTAAAATTTACGGTGTAATGCATTCTTAGCATCAACGTATGTATATAATGTTTATAGGCTCAAGCAAGTACAATAATCACAGGGTAGAATGCATAGGATTCAAATTCAATTTTTTATTTATTTTTTGATATTTAGAAGAGAAACACGACTAGATTGATGCGTTGATATACATATGATATATTATCCCATTAAGCTCTCTAGACAAGATTTTGTGTTTGTGATTGTCTTGGATTCCTAGCTAGAGATGCCAATAGGCAATATAGGCATTAGGGGTATTATATCACAAGAATTTGCTACAAGGTTTCTTTCGAATTGTTTCTCTGGTGATTTTATTGCGCAACAACATTTTGATGGGACATCCCCATTGCCCTCTCTTGTAGGTCGACTCTCGTTAATTATCTGTCTACATGGGGGTCATATATCATTACAATTTAATTACCTCTATACGCGAGTGTAACTTTTTTTTCCGCCCTTACTTGTACGATATTTTCTTACAAGCATGCGATGAAATTGGTATGATATAAACGCTGATATATGTGTATTATAAAACTTGGATCATAAGTTGGTGCATTAATTAATATTGTCTTTAGTTATGATGATTATAATGATGATTAAAGTACTTATAGAATCTTTATTAGGTTAATTCGTCCGTATTCATCTATGTCCTTATTCATGTAAGTACACATACATTTTCTTCTTTCGGTTATGACATCAAATTAATAGAAGATTAGTTGGTAGATATGATGAAGTAAAAGAACAATAAGAACAGAAAAGTTGAACTTACATTGGAAATTCCTCTCTCTCTCTCTCTCTCTCTCTCTCTCTCTCTCTCTCTCTCTCTCTCTCTCCCTCTCTCTCTCTTTTAGATCGATCGATTGTTTAATTCACATTGGACGCTAGAAAAAAAAAAAAAAAAGGAAAAATTAAGGGTGGACGGATGTTGGGTCGAAATCTTTTTAGCAAAGTTTGTGGTTGGTACGTACGTGCAACTGAGGTCTGCAAAATTAAGTGCAGCTAGCAGGACTGGTACGATGATGGATCATGACTTGACTATACCTATATCTATACCTATTAGCTATAAGGGTATGTATGGTAATTAACTACACGTACGTTCCACAATCATTTAAGGACTATTTGATAACCATTCGATCTTTCAATTTCCAAATTTTTTTATGTTTGAAATATGAGAGAATATTCATATATAGATGAAGACTAATGAATTAAGGAGAGTGACAAATTAGTGATTAAAATGAAAAATAAACAGCAAGAAGAAAAACCTATCTAGCTATTTTTTGTAATTTTCATTCTTCCTTCTTTATTTTCATCTCCGTGCTATTCTTATATATCTAATTTACAAGAAGTAAAAATCAGAAACTAAAAATGAAATAGTAATAAAATGACCCCTTAATTTTTTTTTCACCTTTTATACTATGAGATAATGAGGAATGAATAGGAGTGAATAAAATATAGATACATAGTGAATACGTATACAATTGGAAAAAGAAAATGCACATAGCTAGCAAAGGCTACAAATAAAAACTAAAAAATAAAAAGAATAAGTTTATGTGATTTTCGCTTTTAAGATTTTATTTTAATGCTTTCTTTTCGTATTATTATTTTCTTCATTTTTTTTTGAATTTTTTTACATATCTTACGTACACATAAAAAGTAAATGCTAAGTAAAAAGTAATGGATTATGGAACAGTGGTAATTAAGGTGCTTAGATTTGGATCAAAAAAGGTGCTTAGATTTGGTTTTGGCACTTACTAGTTGACATAGCCACTTTCTCCAAAACTATAAGTTCCCCTAGTCAGCCCTTCATATTTACTTACACAAACCCAACTGAGCTAGGAGAGTGTAAGAACTATTAAACCACCTACCTTCTCTTCTTCTTCTTCTTCTTCTTCTTCACCATATATATCGATATTCATCTTCACCAAACACTTCAGCTAGCCTTTTTCCTTCGAGCTGCTAGCTAGCAAGGGTTTGCTTTTTGAAACGTGAACATGAACATGGACGAGAAAGTCACCATGGACTTGATCAATCAACCATCCGAGCATCTTTGCTATGTTCGGTGCAACTTCTGCAACACTGTTCTTGCGGTACCTAGCTATCTAATTCACCAAACATATATTTATATATATATATATATATATATACTTCGATCCATCGATATGAATTGATCTAATAATGTTAAGTATGTATGTGTAGGTCGGGATTCCGTACAAAAGGTTGCTGGACACAGTAACAGTGAAATGTGGGCACTGCAGCAACCTCTCCTTTCTCAGCACCAGACCTCCGCTTCAAGGTCAATGCCTTGATGATCCCACCTCCTTGACTCTTCAGGTAATTCAGTGAACCCTACCTACATTCTTACTACATATTTTCAACCAAACATATATGCATGCTAACAATCATCTATATACTTACATTTATATATATAGTATTCTGTATCTTAATTGCTTTTAAAAAAAAAAATTAAGATTTCGTATATATATATGTTCATATATAATTACTCCATAGTAATCTCTCTCTAGGGCTTTTGTTGTAACTAGCTAGCTATAGCTAGGGTTTTAATGAGAAAAAATATTGCAGGCGGGTTGTTGCAGTGACTTCAAGAAGGGCTCATCGTCGTCGTCATCATCACCGATATCAAGCGACCCACCCTCCCCCAAAGCACCCTTTGTTGTGAAACGTAAGTAATTATATATTAATATAAAGAAATTCATGTTACCCTTTTTTAACAATCAGATTATTAATTATATATGTGTTGTTTGCAGCTCCTGAGAAGAAACACAGACTTCCATCTGCTTACAATCGGTTCATGAAGTAAAAAAAACCCGAGCCAAACCTAATTCAGTTCTTTATAATTTATACGCGATTTAAATGAATGAATTAGTAATTTAGTAATATTTAATTTTATGTATATGCATCGATCGATGTTATCATTTGTTGATAGAGAGGAGATCCAGCGAATCAAAGCAGCAAACCCAGAGATTCCACATCGTGAAGCTTTTAGTGCTGCAGCAAAAAATGTAAGCGCTAATTAGCTAGCTTTCAATTTCTGCTGTTCATAATTAGGGTTTCCTACATACAGTCATTAAATTTTTAATTTGGCATAAATAAATTGAAATATAATACTGATAATAAAAAATATAACAATGTATTTATACAGTGGGCAAGGTACATTCCTGGTCCGTCCTCAGCTGGATCAGATTCTGGGAATCGCAGCACTAACAACGTAAGATATATAATTAATATATTCTCTTCTTGACATGTCTTTCAATATAATTAAATAGCCTATATTATAATATATCGTTAATTAATTAAGCTATTTTTTGTCGATGCTTGATTATTTATTTTTAATTAATTTTTGTGGGTTGAAGAAGTTGGGTATGGATCGATTTGCGTGTCAGATTGATGCTTTGAAGGGGTCGGATTTTGCAGGAATGAACATCCTGGCAATGTGCTGCCAAAACCCCAAAAAGCCATGACAACATGACATGCATGGAGATTATCAGCATCATATCGATCATCATCATCAGCTGCTACCACCACTCATATATACATTAATTATTAATTTCAGCTTGCATGTAACTTTTTAATTAAGTACTTGTTTAATTACTCATTTAATTTGTGTGGCAACTTTGAGTACTTAATTCCTATGTTTGGTTTGCACTAATATTAATTTGAGTCATTTCGATTAGGGTTTCATGTGTAATATCAACTATATATTCTATCATTTCTCCTAGTATTACTATTATTGGATATTTCTGTTAATGAACCTGTTAATGAGTTTCATTATTTTTCTTGTTTATATTAGTCATAGTTATTTCAAGGTGACTCTTTTAATTTAGCATCGGAAAAGAAAAATCATTAGTTGGTTAATTATATTCATTGATTGAAACCAAATAACCAAATTAAACCAATCTAGCTATTTGAAAGTTTAGCATGTACAAGTTGAAACAAGTGAAATTAAATGGTCTAACTATTGGCAATCAGAGGTTTCACAGGTGGAGCTTCAATCTCACAAATAGAGGTATGATCTTCTCTCTAATCAAACTTCTAGCTGAATCGAATGTTTGAATCAGGATTAGCTCATGATACACTTCAATTACTTCTTCTATTTTGTGTTTACTAAAAGTGGACTGAAATCTATGATGAATGTTGAGTGATGATCACTATTATGATAAGTTCATTCTAGTTGTTCGATGAAATGCTTGATACGAATTTTCTATGTAAAATCACTCGGCTATAATTGAGATTTTTCATATATTCATTGTATTGAATTCAATTGCATACATACATCACGCACACACTCAAATTCAATTACACAAGGATGCTATGACATCACTTATTACAACTTGACACCTAGCACTCTAGATCCTAGCTGCAAACTCACGTAGTTTCCACTCCGGCTAATAGTTTAGCACACTATTTGTTGTTACTATGGGGTCCTGAAACACAAAGAGATTTTACTCATTGGTGTTAATTAGGTGATTTGTGGAATTTTGTTGCTCTACACGGTGCTTTCAGATTAATAGGTTTTATGTTACGTCAATTTGAACCTGCATGATCTGTTCATTTGAGACCTTATAATGCAATCGCATTCTCCAATCCAATTGCTGTTTTTTTTTTCTTTCTGTATTCTCAATTTATCTGCTAGGTTAGTTTGGTTGGTTCTTTGCACCAAATTTTGGTGTAGTGGCTATATTTAGATTCATCCTCTTTTTCCAAGGATTTCATAATTAGACATTGAACTTGTTTCGTATGATGGAAGTTGTTGGGGTATTGGGTGCTGCTCTGTTATGCATTATTCATGGTGCTATCGTAGAAAATACGTTATTTGAAGATGGTGATGGTGCAAATACATTCGGTGCTTTTAACCCAGAAGTTTTGAGAATTTAAGAGAAGGTCATGGTGCCGCTCATGCAAAAGCACACGCGATGAGCACACTCCTTTCTGTTATCACACACTCAGCACCTCACACTCCTTGTCATTCTGTTTAAAAGACCAACTAGCAACTTAGTTAGCAACACTCCCTTTTAAGCTGGAGGCTGGTATTATCCGTAGGAATAGTCTTAGGCGTCCAAGTCTTTCCTTAGGTAGTGCCTTGGTGAAAATGTTTGCTAGTTAATCTCCTTTCCTGCAGTACATCAGTGTGATCCTATCTTGCTGCAGTGCCTCCCTTACGAAATAATATCTTTTGTTTATTTATTTTTCATCTTTTGATGGAACACAGGTTTCTTAGCAATAGAAATTGTAGACATTTTATCATAGAGTAGTGTAGTAGACTCACCTTGTTCCTCACCAAAATCCTTTAGGACAAATCTGAACCAAATTGCACGAGTTTTAGCCTCAGCTGCACTTACATATTCGACATCTACTATGAACAAAGCCACACTGATTTGTTTCATAGAGGCCCAAAAGAACACACCACTGCCTATAGTAAAGGCATAACCCAAGGTGTTTCTCATGTCATCTTCTGAACCTCCTCGGTCGTTGTCACAAAACCCAATCAATGTAGATGTCTTCCCTTTAACATATTATATCTCATAGGAGAGTGTCCGTTAAACATACCTTATAACTCTCTTGGTTGTCCCATCGTGTTTGCTTGTAGGACTGTGCATAAATCTTGGTAGTAGGCTAGCTGAAAACATAATGTCTAGTCTTGTAGCTGTTAAGTATAACATGCCTCCTATTATCTTCATGTAGAGCTGCTCATCAGCAGGTTCACTATCATCTTCTTTCCTTAGCTTATTTCCTAGAACCAGTGGAGCGCTTACTGGTATACAATCCCTAAGACCAAACCTTTCAAGTAGAACATATGCATTTCAGGTAGAGCAGGAGCATACTTCCTTTGATGGATGAAAATACTTCTGTTAGTCTATATGACTCCCATTTTGAGAAAATGATGCAACAAGCCAAAATCAGACATTTCATACTTGTTCATCATGTTAGCTTTGAACTCTACCATTAGATGTAAAGACCCGTCCCGAGTATCGGGATTTAATATTATTTAATTATGATTTATAATGACTAAATCTGGGACTAGTTGAGTAAAATCGGACGAATTGTGCAAAATGACCGTTTTGCCCCTAGGCGTGGGCAAAATGTTGACTTTTTGATTGGGCTGTCAAACAGACTTTGACCAATGACTGTGACGTAGTTCGGGACGTCACGAGTTCATAGACAGGTGGCACGTTTGATTCCGACATTCGAGGAATAAGTTATGACGTTCGGAAGTCCAAGGGCATTTTCCTAATTTGGACGAAGAGGGGGAAAATGTTGACTTTTTGATCGGGAGGTCTGATGGCCGAGGGCCGTTAGGAAGGTCTCGATGCCCTGAGTCCGTAGCCAGGCGACACGAGTCAATCGGAGTTCGAATGACCAAGTTATGGGTCTAGATGCGTGAGGGGCATTTTGGTAATTTTGAACAGAAGGGCATTTTGGTCATTTCTACAGCGGGTTACTGTAGCAAACCGTGGGGGGAACATGGCTGCACCACCGTGTGTGGTGATTCTGAACAATCCCATTGTTTAAATGGGTAGTGGACTGAAAAGGAGGATTTGTTTTAGCCTTAAAGGCAATGGAACATGGCTGAATCATCCATCAAGCATGGGCAACGTTCTTTAATCAAATTCGAAGCTTTTGCGGGGAAACAATTCTCAGTGGCCAGGTTGGCTTCCACGAGCTTTTAGGGTGGCCAAGTTGGCTTCCACGAGCTTTTAGGGTGGCACAGGTTGATTAAAATGAGTGGGAATTGAGTGGTCTTCACTCTGCGGGACTGAGGGTCGAGTGATAGAGAGAAAAACCAGTGAAAACCGTTTCTGGAAAAATTAGAAGGAAAATTGGAATTTAAATTGTGAGACGAATTGGACGAAACCAAGGACTGAAATGGTTTTCTGGGACCATTTGGAGATCAACCGTATCGATTGGCAAGGGAATCGATCACGGTTTGGCCAAGATCACATGTTCCAGTTTCAGGGAAACTTCGAGCTTGAGGACGACCACCTACGGGTAAGGATTCATGAAATTGGTTAAGGTTTAATGTTTGTTTGGGTCATACGAAGCTTCTGTATGTTTTAATTTGAAAACCAGGATGATTTGTGTGAGTTTCGAATGTTATGACCATGAGTTTGATCTTGGGAGAATTGTTGGATTTAAGGTTTGATGTGTTCAATTAGGTTTACAGAACCTTAATTAGACACAAGGCGATCCTTTTGATTGATTGAATTGATGAAATTAAGTTGGAATTGACAGGAATCTAGCCGGGTCAGGTCGCGGGTAACGAGACCCGTTTACCAGTCATTCGGGTAAGGACGATGACTGTAGCAGTTACTGTAGCAGGCGCATGGCTTTCACACGCAGCCACTCACGGTGGCGCGTGAGGGCGCGTTGGACCGATTTTCGAGGTAAGCCCAACATGACTTCTGTCCTATGCAATGTATCGAACATTTTAGCGTTGGTTTCGTGTCAATCGGACCCCGTTCAGACATTGTTCGGGATGTCCGAAGGTTTTAAGTCGAGTATATAAATAGTTACAAATTCGGAAAAATTACGGGACTTGAATAGGAGGTTAATGAAGAGGTTAGTAACCCTCTAATGCGATATGAACAGGTTTGGGAGTCCCGGTGTTAGAGACGGGGCCCGGGAAGGCCGAAGACACGCGTATCGAGGCGCATGGTTAAACAGTCTGTGAGTGGACTTTGGTTTTATAAATTCTATGCATGCATAACTGTTTTATAAGGATTATGATTGTGATTGTATGATGTTGATTTGGATATTGATGAATTATACTGTTCACGCATTTCGAGGTGATTTACGTGCTTGCACGTAAATCAAAATTTTTTCGGTTTTACACCGATTTTCCATACTTAAGACCTTGGATATGATTTCATGAAATGGTTTTGAAATTGGAAAGAGAAACTCGGGCATGTGGCCCAATTGTTTTGGAAACCTCGGACTTGGAGTCCAATTGAGTTACGTAATCGGGCCAGGGGCCCAATTGCTTTATGAAATCTGGCTAGGGGCCCAGTTATTTACGAAATCAGGCTGAGACCCATTTGAGTTATATTATCGGGCCAGGGGCCCAGTTGATTTATGAATTTGGGCCGTGGGCCCAGTGATTTACAGAATCGGGCATGAGGCCCAGTTGGTTTCATAAACGTGATTTCGGGTCGGGGACCCTAAATGGAATTGTGATGTTTTATGGAAATTTTGGGCAGGGCCCATTGAGATGTTGTGAAATGATTTAATAAAACTGTTTTCCATATACCATCTTGATATGAGAATATGTGAAGGTCTCCTCCAGGTGTTTGGGACACTGGGGAAATCACGGTGCATTGCCTGCGAGGGATCATTGTGCGGAGCTACCCGGCCGTATAGTGACTCAGGAGCAGGATTGCTATGATTGGGCGTCTTGGACGTCGAGCGTCTGGACGCTAGGAATCTGGGATGTTGTACCCGGACTGGGTTCGGGGATTGGACTCGGGATTGAGACCCCGGGCAGCACGTGTAGCTTATGGTTATACCGTGAAATATGACGTCTAGGACGCTAGGCATCTGGGATGCCGGTTATGGTAATGTGGTAAATATGAACTATTGGATCTATGAAATGGTTTTTCGGTTGGATTTATGGTTTACGGTTTTGGGCTAAGGCCCTAATGCCTTGTTGAGCAAATGTTTTGGTTACTGGTTTTCGTGGCATGCATAGGTTTTTATTGGAGGGCATAAATGTCTTATGAAATGTGTTAATAAACTTATTTATTTTCGTCCACTAACAGCTTTTGTTTTAATGCCCTTCAGGTTGATTCCGGATGCGACTGCAGCAGAGACTGGGACATCGCACACCTCCTCCATCGATCCTTGCGCACTCTGGAAGCCCCGTTTGGCAGTGGCATCAGGTTATCCCTTGTCCGACACTTCGTGTCAGACAGGAGCATGACACATTCCACGGTAATCCCCGGGGGATTGGGATGGGTCGTGTCAAGTGGTATCAGAGCAGGTTTGCTCTTTTGTGCGCGTAGGTCGAGGGTGTGATGTCTCTTTGGGCTGCAGTTTCGTTGTCAACCTGATAGATAGTTTTTGGGTTTGAATAGTGGATAGAGTGTGTTTGGCCCGATACCCCGTGCGTTAACGTGATTCAACCCAAGTGGGGTTGTTTGTGATGAACTGGTAATGTGGGACCGTCGGTTCGGTCATGTGATATTAGATTGTTGTGCTGCTGGGCGCAACGGGGTTCGAGGAACCTCTTTTGAGTAATGGTCTAAAAATGTGAACCCTAGTGGTGATTGCTAGGGTGAGGGATGTTGGTACATCAGAGTTAGCCGATGCCCTTAGTGGTAGAACCCACATTGAGTTGATGGTAGGGTTGGATTTGACGTCTATACAATGTCAGGACCGCGGGGTCGGTCAGGTTATGGATTATACTTCAGAAAGCAGTGGGGTTCAAAGGAACCGTAGGGTGTGACTATGAAACCCTAATTTATAATTGATGGACTGGAAAAGTGAACTTTAAACGGGAACTTATGCTGCGATGAGCGGCTGAGATCGTGGATGACCATGTGAATGACTCTAGGGAGTCTAGTCAGGATTATGGGATTCGATCTACGGATACAGTTATGAGATAAAATATGGAATCCCGAGTTAGACCGGGTATTAGTGTGATGCGTGGATACGGATCTCGATGGTGATGACTGTTGGTCGACAGTCGTGTCGAGATGACTGGCTATCGAGGGTATTTAGTGTGGTTACAATACTTGAGGATCAGGGGACGTTCAGGGAACGTTCATTATCCTGATGTATGGATTGTCAGATTGGTGGTACCCATAGTTGTGGGGTACGAGTAGAGGTACGGGATCGTCGCTCGGTATGAGAGGAGATCCAGGATTGTCGGATTTGCACACTACATGCTAGTGTGGATGTTGTAAGCTGGTGCTGGGGTCGGTGATTGTGATGACGATGAGCCACGAGTTGGGATGTGATTCCGTCATGCTGGACATATGTTTGGTATTGAGGTTTGGTAATGATTAAGTCATGGACTGGATAGGATCCAGTGGAGGTTGTGACGTGTTGGGATAAGTCCTAACAGTTATGAGATGACAAGTGATGAATGGATAAAAAGGTATGATTGAGACTTGAGGAATCTTGGGATGACGTCTCCTATGTCATGAGAATTAGTGGATTTGGGGAGTTGTTGTCAACTCCGAGATTGGTAAGATTGTATATTTCTGATAACCCCAGAAAGTACAAGGAAATTATTGGAATTAGAAAAGTTGAGGGAAATCATTGGTGGTGTTAAGGTGGAATTTTGTAATTGTGAATAACTTGGAAAACCGAGTGTTGAACCTGTAAAAGTGAGGATGTGGGCAGTCCAGTGGTTGGACTTGACATCTCATTGGGAGCATGTCAGTTTCCAACATGGTTGGAACCTTAGCTTCGAGGCGAGTTGTGATTGAGGGACGAGAGAAGTGCTCGTTTCCGCATTGGTGGTAGGTATCCTGAAGTCATTGGGGTTGACTTCTTATTTTCTGCCCTGGCAGACATTGATTATTGTTACCAGTACGTTAAGCGTGTATTGGTTGGTGGACTCATGATTGACCTTGGGTCATTGGACACAAAGAGTGGTGTATAATTCTGGATTTGGTGGTGAAAATCGAGGTCATCATTCCACCTAAGGAAATTTAACGAAGGATTCAAAGAGGGTGTAAGACCCTACGATCAGTTTTCAAATGGATTGTTAGCGACGTGAGCATGTGTGGATCCTAGGTGGATCTGAATTGTGATGTTGTGGGCTTTGGGCATGGTGACAATCTAGGATCGTGATGTTACTTGTCGGATGAAGTAGTGATGGATCTGGATCGTGATCTTGATGATCCAGATGGGTGGAGAGTTTATCACTCTTACTTGGATGTTTGAGTTGAGGATGTAGAGACTAAACTCTTTTCGAAGTGAGTCCCATATGGTTTGTTACTCGGGTGAGTAGGTTTCCGAAGTGGTCGGATTTTGTCAAACTTAGACGTGTGGATATTGGGATTGGCTTCCCTATGAAGTCAATCGAGTGTTTTGAGCAGGTAACCGATAGGTTCGATTTTGGTACGTCTCGGTAGACGTGAATGAGATTTTAGGTTTTGGAATCGAATTTCTGGGTGACGATTCAGGATTCGATTTCGGAGCTCGAAAGTGGATTTCCGGATTTGGGTGAAGAATGATTATCCCAATGCTAGCTTACGGAATAATGATTTCGGATTCGGATTTGGAAATGGATATTGGGTCGGAGTTTTGATCTGTCTGGTACAGAATCTGACAGATGGACTCTAGAGTAATTAGAACGTGTTTTGCCACGACCTAGGTGGTTGTAGGCAGATTGATGGATAGATGTACGTACAAGGTACGTTGTACGAGGATCGATATTGGATAGGCTGTGTGGTGCCTAGTGACGGTACATGGGATGTACCAGTGGTGTGTGATTAAACGGGTTGGTAATCGGCTTAGTTCCGATATCATTTGCTTGGTTGTGATTGTGGACTGGACATTGGATACTGTGCGTGGAGCAGAGTGATTTTGTTGGGTTCAGTGATCGTATGAGCAGGTGCTCTTAGCCATGGATGGCTAGTGGAACACTAGTGTTGAGATGTGTGATCACTGCTGGGCAGGCATTCAATGTGTTCCAGTTACACCACTTGATTGAGTAAGTTGACGGTATACGTACACTCAGGATGAATGAGTTGATGGTCAGTGTAACTACGAGTAGCCTTGCGTGATGTTATCACGCCGAGATATTTCCAGCGTCATGGTTCGCTGACGGAGTCGGCGGTTATGGACATCGAGATTAATATATGTCGCAGGATTGGACTTGCCCTGCGAAATGAGATCATGTGGTTGATCTTACGCTACTTTGAGCGAGTGGCAGTATGTGGTGATGTCACTGATTAGTCGGTGGTTGGAGCTTTACTAAGGTGGTAAAGCTTAGTGGTGACACTTTAGCTGGTAGTGTCAGCGTGGACTGACAAGTGGGATTTGGTGACTCCCAATGGGGGAAGATCTAAGGATGTATTAGCAATGGAAAGGAACCGTCTAGATGAAGGAGTCACCTTGATTGTTAAGCGATTTCAACGCGGATCTGGTGATTAAATTCACTCGAGGTGGTCGAATGTTGTTATTACGACGTAAGACTGTGATGGGATGTCTAGGTACAGACAAATGTTGTTCCAATTAGCGGGTGTACAAGTATACACGTGTTGGGAGACCAAATTTTTTTTCCACGAGATGGATGAGGAATAAGAAATGTTGGAATTTCGAGGACGAATTATTTAAGGGGGGAAGGTTGTAACGACCCGTCCCGAGTATCAGGATTTAATATTATTTAGAATGGCTAAATCTGGGAGTAGTTGAGTAAAATCGGACGAATTGTGCAAAATGACCGTTTTGCCCCTAAGTGTGGGCAAAATGTTGACTTTTTGATTGGGCTATCAAATAGACTTTGACCAATGACTGTGACGTAGTTCGGGACGTCACGAGTTCATAGACAGGTGGCACATTCGATTCCGACATTCGAGGAAGAAGTTATGACGTTCGGAAGTCCAAGGGCATTTTCGTAATTTGGACGAAGAGGGGGAAAATGTTGACTTTTTGATCGGGAGGTCCGTTGGGAGAGGGTCGTTAGGAAGTTCTCGATGCCCTGAGTCCGTAGACAGGCGGCACGCGTCAATCAGAGTTCAAATTACCAAGTTACGGGTCTAGATGCGTGTGGGGCATTTTGGTAATTTTGAACAGAAGGGCATTTTGGTCATTTCTACAGCGGGTTACTGTAGCAAACCGTGGGGGGAACATGGATGCACCACCGTGTGTGGTGATTCTGAACAATCCCATTGTTTAAATGGGTAGTGGACTGAAAATGAGGATTTGTTTAAGCCTTAAAGGCAATGGAACATGGCTGAATCATCCATCACGCACGGACAACGTTCTTTAATCAAATTCGAAGCTTTTGCGGGGAAACAATTCTCAGTGGCCAGGTTGGCTTCGACGAGCTTTTAGGGTGGCACAGGTTGATTAAACTGAGTGGGAATTGAGTGGTCTTCACTCTGCGGGACTGAGGGTCGAGTGATAGAGAGAAAAACCAGTGAAAACCGTTTCTGGAAAAATTAGAGGGAAAATCGGAATTTAAATTGTGAGAAGAATTGGACGAAACCAAGGACTGAAATGGTTTTCTGGGACCATTTGGAGATCAACCGTATCGATTGGCAAGGGAATCGATCACGGTTTGGCCAAGATCACATGTTACAGTTTCGGGGAAACTTCGAGCTTGAGGACGACCACCTACGGGTAAGGATTCTTGAAATTGGTTAAGGTTTAATGTTTGTTTGGGTCATATGAAGCTTCTGTATGTTTTAATTTGAAAACCAGGGTGATTTGTGTGAGTTTCGAATGTTATGACCGTGAGTTTGATCTTGGGAGAATTGTTGGATTTAAGGTTTGATGTGTTCAATTTGGTTTACAGAACCTTAATTAGACACAAGGCGATCCTTTTGATTGATTGAATTGATGAAATTAAGTTGGAATTGACAGGAATCTAGCCGGGTCAGGTCGCAGGTAACCAGACCCGTTTACCAGTCATTCGAGTAAGGACGATGACTGTAGCAGTCACTGTAGCAGGCGCGTGGCTTTCACGCGCAGCCACTCACGGCGGCGAGTGAGGGCGCGTGGCTTTCACGCGCAGCCACTCACGGCGGCGAGTGAGGGCGCGTGGGACAGATTTTCGAGGTAAGCCCAACATGACTTCTGTCCTATGTAATGTAACGAACATTTTAGCGTTGGTTTCGTGTCAATCGGACCCCGTTCCGACATTGTTCGGGATGTCCGAAGGTTTAAAGTCGAGTTTATAAATAGTTACAGATTCGGGAAAATTACGGGACTTGAATAGGAGGTTAATGAAGAGGTTAGTAACCCTCTAATGCGATATGAATAGGTTTGGGAGTCCCGATGTTAGTGATTGGGCCCAGGAAGGCCGATGGCCCGCGTATCGAGGCGCATGGTTAAACGGTCTGTGAGTGGACTTTGGTTTTATAAATTCTATGCATGCATAACTGTTTTATAAGGATTATGATTGTGATTGTATGATGTTGATTTGGATATTGATGAATTATACGGTTCACGCATTTCGAGGCGATTTACGTGCTTGCACGTAAATCGAGGTTTTTCCGGTTTACACTGATTTTCCATACTTAAGACCTTGGATATGATTTCATGAAATGGTTTTGAAATTGGAAAGAGAAACTCGGGCATGAGGCCCAATTGTTTTGGAAACCTCGGACTTGGAGTCCAATTGAGTTACGTAATCGGGCCAAGGGCCCAATTGCTTTATGAAATCGGGTCAGGGGCCCAGTTATTTACGAAATCGGGCTGAGAGCCATTTGAGTTATATTATCGGGCCAAGGGCCCAATTGATTTATGAATTCGGGCCGTGGGCCCAGTGATTTACAGAATCGGGCATGAGGCCTAGTTGGTTTCATAAACGTGATTTCGGGTCGGGGACCCTAAATGGAATTATGATGTTTTATGGAATTTTTGGGCAGGGCCCATTGAGATGTTGTGAAATGATTTAATAAAACTGTTTTCCATATACCATCTTGATACGAGAATATGTGAAGGTCTCCTCCAGGTGACTGGGACACTGGGGAAATCACGGTGCATTGCCTGCGAGGGATCATTGTGCGGAGCTACCGGGCCGTATAGTGACTCAGGAGCAGGATTGCTATTATTGGGCGTCTGGGATGTCGAGCGTCTGGACGCTAGGCATCTGGGATGCTGTACCCGGACTGGGTTTAGGGATTGGACTTGGGATTGAGATCCCGGGTAGCACGCGTAGCTTTTGGTTATACCTTGAAATATGACGTCTGGGACGTCAGGCGTCTGGGACGCTAGGTATCTGGGATGCCGGTTATGGTAATGTGGTAAATATGAACTATTGGATCTATGAAATGGTTTTTCGGTTTGATTTATGGTTTATGGTTTTGGGCTAAGGCCCTAGTGCCTTGTTGAGCAAATGTTTTGGTTACTGGTTTTCGTGGCATGCATACGTTTTTATTGGAGGGCATAAATGTCTTATGAAATGTGTTAATAAACTTATTTATTTTCGTCCACTCACAGCTTTTGTTTTAATGTCCTTCAGGTTGATTCCGGATGCGACTGTAGCAGAGACTGGGACATCGCACACCTCCTCCATCGATCCTTGCTCACTCTGGAAGCCCCGTTTGAACAGTGGCATCAGGTTATCCCTTGTCCGACACTTCATGTTAGACGGGAGCATGACACATTCCACGGTAATCCCGGGGGGATTGGGATGGGTCGTGTCATTCGAACCATACTATAACCACTAGAGACAATGTCTTCTACATGGCTTGAGACAATTATGATTCCTCCATCATTAGTTGTCTTCACATACAATGTAGCTTCACTAGAATTTTTGATATACCCACATTGAGACACACATGAATTTATCCCACCATACCACGGTCCATGAGCTTGTTCCATCTCTTCCTCTTTCTAAACCGCATACACTTCAGGGCGGTATATGTAGACTTCTTCTTTTAGGATCCCATTAAGGGCATACTTCATATTCAGTTGGTACAGCTTCCAACTTCGTTGAGCTGCAAGGTAAATAAGTGTCGTGTTGGTGTCTAGCCTTACTACTAGAGCAAAGGTCTTATCGAAGTTGATTCCAGGCTTCTATGTAGCCACTAACCTCACCTTATGTTTTTGAATTGAGTTATCCAAGTTCGACTTTGACTTATATAGTTATACACCCATTTAACCCCAATTATTGGCTTATCCATGGGCCTGTCTACCATATCCCATGTTTCATTCTTGTGTATAATTTCTAGTTCTACTTCCAATATTGTTTTCCAAACTTGATCCTTAGCTACTGCCATATAAGTTTCAGGCTCAATAATACGCTTATGACTTCAAGCATAAATGTCATTGATACTTTTGTATCTCACTAGAGTACTTGAGGATTCTGGTTCAGATTGTGCTTCTGAAATCTGAGGTTGACTTTCTTGTGAAGTAGCTACTGCATTCTTAGTTTGAGAATCAGTCTTCACATCCCTATATTATATTCCTTAACTCAGGGAAATTGATCTAACCTCATTATACTTTACTTCATTCCAATTCCATTCTCTTCAAATATTACACTCATAGATATGACCATCTTGCCAGATTGCAAGTTACATAATCTGTAACCCTTTTCACAACTACCATATCCCATGAATACACACTTAGTGATTTTCTCATCCAGCTTCTGTCTAAGTTAACTAGGAATATGAGAATAACAAATAGAACTAAACACCGTTGGATGCTTAAGTCCCGGTCTTCTTCCGCTGAATTGTTCAAATGGTGATTTACCATAACAGCTTGAGTATGACATTCATTCTGCAAGTACACAACTGTATTTATAGCTTCTCCATAGAATTTGTATGACACATCTTTGCCATGCATCATGGCTTTGGCCAATTCAACAATGGTCATATTCTTCCTCTCAACTACTCCATTTTGTTGAAGGGAATATGCCATTATTTATTGCCTTACAATTCCTGCATCATCACAAAATTTCTCAAATTTTTTTGAGAGATACTCACCTCCATTGTCACTCATTAACTACTTTATCTTGTATCCACTTTGTAACTCAAACATGCACTTTAGTTTATTCAAAACTGTCAGGACCCGTCCTTAATCCCCCAGGGATTAACGAGGAATGCCACTGATCCCGTTTGACACGGAGTGTCAGACAAGGGAAATTTCCAGCCTTTGCCCTCCCGGGCTATCAGAGTACGCCAGGATCCGGATGAGGCATGTGATATCTCGGTCTCTGCTACAGTCCACATCGTATCCAACCTGAAGGGTATTAAAAACAGAAAGACTGTGAGTGGACAAAAATAAAGAGTTTATAAAAACATATTTCATAAAGACCTTTATACCCTTCATTAAAAGCATGCATGCATAGTAAAACCATTTATCCAAACACATATGTTTAAACAACCATCATTAGGGTCTCAGCCCCAAATTCCGTAAATACAAGTCACACGGGCTCCTGCCCAAAACCATTTACAGAAAACCATAATATAATAAACATATGTGGGACCTCAGCCCAAATCCATTTATCATCATAAAACACAATTTCCCAAACGACTTGACATCATGTTTATCCATTATATTTCATATCCAAGAACCTGTCACGGTAAAATAGAGCTACGCGCGTGCTAACTGGGGTCTCAAACCCAAGTCTCTCCAGGGTCCACCCAGATCAATGTCAGTAGATCAATGACCCTCCCTGGAGGTAACGAACCATGCCCATCCTGAGAGTAAGGAACCCAGCCGGGGGGCGACTCCACTCAGCCAGTGCTCCATGAATATTCCGAGGTCCACCCAGGCCAACGACCCTCCCCGGAGGAGACAATCATATATAAAGGATGGCATATGAAAAACCTTTTGAAATCATTCTTTAAACCTTTCAAGGATTCATGCCCGGCCCTCACTAGCCGTCATGAATCATAAATCCTTTCAAAGGTTCATGCCGGTTCCCATAAATCGTCATGACCCGTAAAATCCTTTCAAGGGTTCATGTCGGTTCCCATAAACCGTCATGACCCGTAAAAACCATTTGTAACACAGCTGGCCCTAGGCCCGAATCCACATACAAACTGGACCTCTGGTCCGAATCGTAAACCAACTGGGCCTCCGACCCGATGTCTCGTTAAATCAACTGGACCTCAAGTCCGAGAGTTCATAAGTTAAATGGGCCTCGTGCCTGATCCATGTTTCCAAATCCGAAATCAATTCGAGAATCAATTGGGCCTCCAACCCAAGAATGTAACTAAAAGGGACATCGAGTCCGAGGGTTTCCGAACAAAGGGGTCTTGAACCCGAGTTTACCTTTTCAAATCCAAAACCATTTCATGAAATCATATCCAAAACCATAAGTACGGAAAATCAGTGTAAAACTGAAAACCTCGATTTACGTGTAAGCACGTAAATCGCCTCGTAATGCGTGAAACCATATAAATCACAATCATCCAAATCAACATCATAGAATCATATTCATAATCCATATAAAACATTTATGCATGCATCACAGTTTAGAAATCAAGGTCTACTCACAGACCGTCTTATGCTGCCGCCTCGGTTTGCATGCCATACGGCTCTTCCGAGCCAATCACTGTCACCGGGACTCCCAAACCTGTCCTAATCATAATAGAATGTTACTAATAGCCTCATTAACCTCTCATTGAAGTCCCATAATTTTCCCAATTTTCTAACTATTTTTAAAGTCGATCATAAACCTCCGGACATCCCGAAACCTATCGAAACGATGTCCGATCGACACGAAACCAGTCCCAAAATGTTCGTTACATCGAATAGAGTGTTTCATATGTTGAACACTTCCCCAAATAATGGGACACGCGCCCCCACGTGCCCAATGAAGGTGCTGCGCGTGAGATCACGCGCCGCACTATTCATTGTCTTCTCCAAGGGGTGAACCGGGTCTGGCCTGCAACTGAACCGGTCTGGACTGGCGTGGTCAGTTCACGGTCCAATCCTTCCTGTTTTCGATCCTTTTTGTCCCATTTTAATCCTAATCTCATCCTAATATCATTCCCTATCTTTTAAACATTAAAAACGGTATCACAACCACCAAACCCGTACCTTCACAAGTCGACAATGGCGGTGGCGGGTTCCTCCGTCGTCCACCGTCCTTCCCTGGCCGTCCTATGCCTCGAAAACGATCCATTTCGTCTCCTAAGGTCCCCAGAAGCATAAAAAAATCCTTAGATTCGATTAAAATTCAATAAAAACTAAGTTTCAATTTCAAACCCAAACCTACCTCCTCGGGTTTCTCCGGCCACCGTGCGTGTCGGTTCACGCCGTCAACGCCACCGTCCACGTCTCATTCCACTCCTCAATCCTCACATGACAACCATGATGCTAAGTGATGGTGTGAGGTGTGTTGTGTGTTTTGGGTTTTGAAGGAAAAGAAGAAGAAAGAGTAATGGTGGTTTCTGGTTTGAAGAAGAACAAAGAAGAAGATGATATCTGATGAGTGGGAAATGAATGGATGGTTGGGATTTAAAGATTAGATGAGAGATGGTGGGCTAGGATTGAATGTTAGGTGGATTAATTATAAAATAATCCAAAATATTATTATTTAATTAAACTAGATCCACTTTTTAGGGGATTGACCAATGGGATGAGTGACACTCGTCACTCATCCAGGGGTCCCACCAAAATATCTTGTCAATCAGAATATGCCACCTAATCATCGCCTCGAAGTACGTGCATAGTGAAACTGAACTTCCGTGACCTATAACTTCCCCGTTCGAAGTCCGATTTTAGCGTGCTGTCTGTCTATGAATTCGTATCATCCCGATCTACGTAACGGTCTTTAGCCCTCGGCCATCGGACCTCTCCGTCCAAAAGTCAACATTTTGCCCCTTTTAACCAAAATTACCAAAATGCCCTTAAACTTCCGAACGTCATAACTTCGTCCCCGAATGTCGGAATTGAACGTGCCACCTGCCTATAAACTCGTGACGTCCTAAGCTACGTCACGGTCATTGGTCAAAGTCCATTTGATCCCCCGAATGAAAAGTCAACGTTTTGCCCACGCCTAGGGGCACAACGGTCATTTTGCATCGTTCGTCCGATTTCGCCCAACTAATCACCGATTAACCTCACTAATCGTGATTAAGCACTAATCTAATCTAGGAATTTGGGACGGGTCGTTACAAAAACATTCAAAACCCTTTACTTGCGAGTGAGAAAATAAAGAAACCACATTCTTACGAAATCATCAATGAAAGACAGAAAATATTTGTTCCCTCCTCCTGTCTCTCCTTGCATTGATCCATACACATCCATATGTATGAGTTCCAAAGGTGCAGAGGCCCTCCATGCCTTTTCTTTATAAAAAGTCCCCACATGTTGTTAACCAGTAACACAATCTTCACACACTTCACTTCTTTGGCTTTGACTTTAGGTATCCCACTACCATATCCTTTTGTTGCAGCGAGCTAGCATAATTTAGATGGCCATATCGCTTATGCCACAACTTTGACTCTTCAGGTATTGTTGACTTCAATGCTATAGGATTTACACCTTCCAATGACATTAGAAAACATCTATTCCCTGTTATAGGTACTTTAGTAACTATGTGTCTGAGCTCCTTGTCCTAAAATATGTCAGCAATGTTATCACCAAAAAATAGACAATAACCATGTTCTATCATCTCTCCTACATTGAGTAAGCACTCCTCTAAACTAGGTAGAAACATGACATCATTGATATGCCTATCACCTTTCTTGGTTTTTATGATTTAATTAATCAAATGTTCCACGGGTACAACTTTAATCCAGCAAGCAGAGCAAGAACATAGATGATCTTCTCTAACCAAACATCTAGGTGAATCGTTTGAATCAGGATTAGCTCGTGATGCATTTCAATTACTTCTTATATTTTGTGTTTACTAAAATTGGATTGAAATCTATGGTGAATGTTGAGTGATGATCACTGTTATGATCAGTGCACCCTAACTGTTCGATGAAATACTTGATGCAGATTTTCTATGTAAAATCACTTAGCTATAACTGAGGTTTCTCATATAATCATTGTATTGAATTAAATTGCATACATACACCATTCACACATTCAAATTCAGTTACCCAAGAATGCTATGACACCACTTGGTCCTATTACAACTTGACACCTAGCACTCTAGATTCTAGTTGCAACTTCTTGCTACTCAAGCAAGAGCACACACACTGAGCACACTTTTTTTTTTTCTATTATCACACACTCAGCCCCTCATACTCCTTACTTGTCATTTTGTTTAGAGGACCAGCTAGCAGCTTAGCCAACAACAATAACTTGTATGCTATTGCAGAATACAATCAAAATGACAGTTGATTTCGATTCAATTAATTTTCCTAAATATGTCAACTGATTAACTAATCTGCTTCGTTCAAACTATTTTTCATTATTAAGAACAGGTAAGAGAGAATTGGTTCATGTAAAATTGAGCATAATCTTGCATATCTATCTATGTATTCTCTAAAAAAATTGGGAAATATGTTCGATTTTCATTTGATTGAATAGCTAACGATCAATAGTTACTAGTGTTTTATATTATATCATTCTATCAGTAGGGAACCCAGCTGATCATTATTTTTGAACGAGTACCACTTCAAACTTCCGCTTTCATTTATGGCAACTCAGTAGCCTGTATGGCCCATGGAGGATAGCAAAGCACACTCCTAAAATTAGGCCGTACGTAAGCCCAACTATAAAACCCGTGTGTTTTTTTTTTTCTTTTTTTATTGTATAAAAAACATTCAAATTAAAGTTTATATATATATATATTAAATATCGATATCATCATTATAGAAGTTGAATAATATATTTCTTACAATATAAAAAAGGAATAATACCAAAACATAATCTTAGGGGCGAGAAAGTGAGAAATTATTAGCTGGTGCTAGAACATCACGTCAGCTTATGGTACCTCTATTCAAAATTTGTCATGTGTCCATTTTTTTTTGTATGTGGATGTAATTTTATTTTTCTATTTTGAAATTAAATTAAAAAATCAAATAGAAAACATAAAAAAATAAAAAAATAAACCCAAGAATCACGCCTATTTGTTATCTTCTCTTCCGTTTTCCACCTATTTTGTTCTCTTCAAGGCCACTTACATTTAGCTAAAACAATCTGAGTATATAAATTGGCGTAGAGATCTCTGAAAGCCACTCCTTGTCGTTCTCTTTCTCTCGCCCCCACTCTGTGGTTCTCTTTCACTCTCCCAAAACCTCTCCCTTCTAATTGGTGTTTATATGATTTGCAATAAACTGCATTTAAATCAACATCAAATCTACATCAAATCGTATTCTTGGAAAACTAATTGAATCAACATCACAAAATCCATTTATAAGCAACAAGACCCAATTTTCATTTCTTCTAAAGTGAGAAATAATAGGAACCCGTAAAACACTTTGATAATCACGCCCGTCCAGCTCCCATCTGACAACAATCCCCAAATACCAAAACTACCCTTGTCAGACAAGAGATATTTGTACTGACTTACTGTTCATGTCTCCGCTTCTCGTTCAACCCCAATCTTCGTGCAATGGCTCTAGAGGGTCACCAAAACCACGAAAACGTATGAGTGGACAAAATTAGTCTTTTAAAAATATTGTTGGAAAAATATAAGTAATTTACCCTCCGTTTTACAAAACTATGCATGCATAAAGTGAATCGTAACAAACAAACAATCGAATTTCAAATTAAACAACATTTTCTTGAAAATTCAATTAGAAAGTCGCATAAACAAAAACATTTGCAAATAAGCAAGTCCATACGAAAACATCAAGGCATAAACAACAAGAATCACATATAACCAAGCAATACAAGTAAATCAACCGACCAACCAGTCCTCGATGCTTAAACAACATTCACCATATCATACCCACACTACAGGTAGGCAAAACCACTCGGTAAACAGAGCCCAGCTCTGGACGTCCAAGTGTGGACCAAACCAAGAAACAGAGTCCAGTTCTGGACATCTGAGTCATAGCCCAATCACCAGTCTCAGGAAACAGAGCCATACTCTGGACATCTGAGTCTAATCTAATATCCAACCCAGGGAAATAGAGATGTGCTTTGGACTTCTGGGCACCGACCATGTACGAGGATGGTTGACCATGGAAAATAATTCACAAATAACAAGAAAACATATAATTATAACATACATCAATTCCTTAAAACCGAATCCACATTTCAAAAACTAGGCCCAAACCCAAAACACAGTTTTTTTTTTTAAAAAAAAATCTCGTAAAATGTGTACTCCAAATAATTCCATAAAAATCATCAAAATTATAATCGAACTATCATCACAAAAGTCATATAATAAAACAATTAAAACATTCAAATATGCATGCATAATCATTAATAAAAGAAAAGTTCACTCACACACTGTCCACGCAGTTGAATTTCGTGTCACAGTTTTGTTTCTGGAAACTCACATGCAACTTCCCAGTAGATACGTGTCCACACATACAAGGCACTTCACCTTTCCCTCCACGAGCGATGTGGGATTGTTCACCATTCTTTCCAAGAAATGGATCTTACAATCCACCCCCTTTTGGGGCCCAGCATCCTCGCTGGTACACTTCCGGTCGGGGTCCAGCTCTAATACCATTTTGTCACGGCCTGACCTATCTAGCACGATATTATCCGCTTTGGGCCCAACCCTCACGGTTTTGTTTCTGGGAACTCACATACAACTTCCCAGTAGGTCACCAATTCTGAGATTACACCAGCTCAAACTTGCTTAACTTTGGAGTTCCTAAGGAATCCAAAGTTAGTGAGCTCCCAAAAGGCCTCATGCTAGATAGATACGTATCCACACATATAAAACACTTCACATTTCCCTTCCCAAGCGATGTGGGATTCTTCACCGTTCTTCCCAAGACACGGGTCTTACATTTCAACTTGCACGTGCTTTTGTAATTTTTGAGAATCGTACCTCCTGTCATAAATCAGTACTAGAGGTTACTAACGTCCCAAATAACCTCACATTTAATTCCCTTAATTTTTGGGATTTTAAATACGAATTTAAAACTATGTATAACACTTCGAACAGTCAAAACTGCCCCGAAATGATGTATGTTCGCCTTGAAAACTATACTAATATGTTTGTGAGACCAAATAATCAAAGAACCATGTTGATTGTATCCGGAGGCAAGGCGTCACACCTTGATGATCCTTGGGCCAAAATTTGGGTTTCACGGGTTTCAGTTCTGTGTTCATCCCAGCCCTCCCTTATTCTTCTCACTCTTTTCCTTCCTTTCTGTCTCTTTTCCTATCTTTCTCTCATTCCCTTTTTTTTTTGAATTGTTCTTTCCCTCCCTCTCCATTTTCCATTCTTGGTTTTCCTTTTGGCTCCACTCCACCGAAACTCTCTCTCTCCCACACACACACACACACACACACATACACACACACACACACACACATATATATATATATATATACATATAAGTATGTAAGTGGAAGGAGGAGATAAGGAGGGAAAAGAAAATTCTAGACTATCTATGAATATACATCTTGTAAAATTACCAAAATACCCTTTATACCAAAATTACCAAACTACTCAACTACTGCCTGTCTACGAATTCAGAGCATCGAGACCTACGTAACGATCCTCACGAAACGTCCAAAAAGTGCTGAGGTAAAAAAATCAACTATTGACTTTATAAGGACAAAATCGTCATTTCTCTTTTAATTTTTCAAAAAAAAAATTCGAATTTTCGGGCCAAACTACCCTCCTTACAAAAAATTTCATCCTCGAAATATTAACAAACATGTAATATCAACCGAATGCCCGAAAGTAATAAAGGCAACCTCCCTGTAAGGTGGTAACCGTAGTAAGTCTTTCGCGAATACCTCATGAATTCCCATACGCAACATGACCCATCTCAATCCCACCGGGATTAACGCGGGATATGGCATGCTCTTTTCTAACCCACGTGCTACACGAGGTAACACGAAGGCCAGACAATGGATAATCCGAAATTCTGAGCCCAATTGGCTCCTAGAGTACGCCAAGATAAGCCGAGGAATGTGAGGTATCGGTCGTTGCTACAGCCCGCATCCACTATCAACCTGAAGGGCATTAAAAAATATAAAAGCTGTGAGTGGACAAAAATAAAAAATTTAATAAAACACAATTCATAAAAAGACAGTTATGCACTCCATGTAAAAACTATGCATACATTTGAAATCAGTTAATTCAAATATCATAAAACGTTGATAAAACCAAAGCCATTTCATTTTCTCAAATCATTAGGGCCTTAGCCCAAAACTAATTATGTGGGAACTCAGCCCAAAACCGTAAAATACCAAAATCCGTAAATCCAAATCCAAGTCCATGTGGGCCACTGCCCAAATCCATAAACACAGAAATATCATTTCATAAATCCAATCATTCATGTTTACCAAATACCAATCCTCGGCATCCTAAATTCCTAGCATCCCAGACGATTGACGTCCCAGATGTCATATCTCACGGTCTAAGCAACGCGTGCTGCTCGGGGTCTCTCCGGGTCAATCTCTAACATCCCAGATGTCTGACGTCCCAGACGTCTAATCATAACAATCCTGCTCCTAGGCCACTATACAGCCTGGTCGCTCCGTGCAATGACCCCTCGCAGGCAATGCACCGTGACTTCCCCAGTATCCCAGACATCCGAAGGAGACCATCCACATATCCTCATATAAGAATGGTAAATGGGAAACATCCTTATAAAATCGTTTCAAAATATCTCAAAGGGGTTATGCCCGGACTTTCCATAAAACCATCATAAATCCATAAATCCAAATCCATTTAGGGTCCCCGATCCGAAATCACATTTATAAAACACAATTGGGCCTCATGCCCGATTTCGTAAACCAACTGGGTCTCAGCCCGATATCTCATTAAATCAACTGGACTCCAAGTCCGATAGTTTCCAAAACAAATTGGTCTCATGCTTGAGTTCATCTTTTCAAATCCAAAACCATTTCATCAAACCATCACCAAACCCACAAGTACATATACATACAATATAAAATCATAAACCTCGATATACATGCAAATACATAAAATCAAACATCATATTCAAATCATCACAAAACACATATAAAAAGCATATAAAACAGTTATGCATGCATCATATTTATAAAAAAAAATTCCACTCACAGATCGTCTTAACTGCTGCCTCGATATGCATGTCATAAGCCTTCCCGAGGCTAATCACCATCACCGGAACCTCCGGACCTGTCCAAACCATACTTGAAGGTCACTAATTACTTCAATTAACCTCTCATTAAATCCTCCTAATTTTACGGAATTTTTGAACGTATTTAAAATAGACCTTAAACCTTTGGAAATCCAAAACTACCCCAAAACGGTGTCCGATCGACTCGAAACCTGTCTCAAAATGTTCGTTACATCAAAAGGATAAAAACACATGTTGATTACATCTCCTAAATCTGCCCCATGCGTCTCCACGCGCCAGCACAGTGTCATCCATGTCCTCCAGTTGAACCCGGTTCATACCGATTAACTGGTTTCCAGTTCAACCGGACCGGCGAGACTGGTTTTCCATTATTTCATAGCCATTTTCAGTCTCGTTTGTCCCAATCTCCTTTCCTATCATTTCCTATCGATCTACGTGATCAAATTCGTGAAATAAGGTGAAGATCATACCTGCTCAAACGTTGAACAGTGACCCCATTTTCGAACTCCGTTTCTAGCTAACTCCGGCCACCTCCAACCTTGGTTCCAATCCCACTCGATTCATTTGACCCTTTCCAATTGTTAGAATCGATCAACAAGCACCGAAAACAAATTTTCGAATTTGAACCAAAACTCACTGTTTCGGCGTCCAGCCGCCTCAGGCCACCGCAGCCTTTGACTCCTAGCCTACTGAGTTTGTCTCACCTCCAGAGACCTCATCCAATCAATAGAAACGGTCAATAACTACCGAAATCAATTGCACCATTTTTGAACCCAAAAGCAGAGTTTTCGTTCCTCACCTTCGAACTGGGCCACCGTGAACGACGGTCGATGTCATTGGTACCACCCTCATCATCTCACTTCACTCTCTCTTTTTCATTCACAGGTCACAAGCAACGGAGGGGGTTTGGGGGTTGATACATGGGATGGGTTCACGGGTTATGGGTTTTCCACTAGTTTGGGAAGAAGGCTCGAGAGGATGATCGATCGAAGGGGATAAGGACCCCAATTAATTGGGTTATGAGCCTATCAAATGGGTGACACTTGTCACTTATCTTGTGGGTCCTTCCAAAACCTTCCCCAATCAAATCCTGCCATGTGTCAGTTTTTCCTCGGTTTACGTGAATAGTATAGTAAAACTTCCTAGACCCATAACTTTCCTGTAAAACCTCCAATTTTGACGTGTCACCTGTCTATGGACTCGTAACGTCCCGATCTACGTCACGGTCATTGATCAAAGTCCATTTGACCTTACGAGTCAAAATTCAACATTTTGCCCAATTTCCTAGGGTAAAATCGCCATCTCACACCATCCGTCCGCATTTCTTCGACTAATCCCCGATTAGTCCCGCTCATCCACGATTACTCGCTAATCTAAACCTGAAATTCGGGACGGGTCGTTACAATACGTACCGATATCCTTCAAGATCTAAATAGTTTCCTCAAACTGACCATCCATCAGAGGATGAAAAGCAGTACTAAAATGTAATTTTATTCAAACATGACTCATTCTGGGATCCCGTGTAATCTAAAAAACAGTTTCGCAAACTATTCCATGCGAAATTTTTTTCTGATAGGTAAGAAATGGGTTAACTTGTAAATCTATACACGATTACCCATATCTCATCATAACCTCTTCGAGCCCTTGGAATTTGTAATATAAAATTCATCATTAAGTGATCACACTTCCACTTAGGAATCGGAAGCAACTACCAAGTTTCCACAGGGCTTTCACCTTTCAATCCTTTGTCTACTGGCAAATCTTGGTATCTATCCACAAACTTCGCCATCTATCATTTCATGCCAGCCTACCAAACATATTTCTTGAGAGTATGATACACTTTGGCTCCTCCAAGATGTATCAATATACATCCTAACCATGTACAATAACCGTCAGAAAATCCAAAATTAGTACTACCCCTTTTCGGCCTTCTGACTCGATATTTCAGTGTACGGGGGTTCACAACATTAACCCAAGCTCACACACTACTACTGTACCAGCTTGCCTCTACTCTATTGGAAACATCTGATAGTTTTCTAAAGGTAGTGAAGGATTCTACAATCACAACAGCCCGAAATTCATTTTGTAAAACTAACTGGGATTCAACGCTTGTTATCGGGCCAGCAACAATAGCTCAACTTCCTCCCAAAACTTATTCGATATTCTACATTATAACTAACATTTTCACCTTCTAGCTCCTTCCTGAGCCTTAGCCCTTATTTTTGGCTCTTTCCAAGTCGTAGTCTGCTATCCTGGCTTATGTTCGAGTCCTAAACCAGTATTTAAGATCTATGCCACCTTTTGCACACCTAGTCATCAAGTAAAAACATTGTTACCCATATCAGATCCAACAGAGGATATTTTCATCACTTCAAAACCTCAAATAATCATTCTAAATAAGGAATTCATTCATCGTATCCAGGTCCAACTTGCCCGTAACTACTATAATTCTCGCCTTCGGGCTCACTCATTATCCGAGCCCATGTAATTCCTCATATACTGAAACACAATACCCAATATTCGACCTAATAATCTAGGTCATTTCTAGCCCTAAGCCTATCCTGGCTCGTTTTCTCATCTCATTACTAGGTCGTGCACGGGGCTCGCATCTTGGAGGTATAATATTGGAAAACATATCTCAATACCCATGCTCTGTTTCCAAGTTGATAGGACTCATTCCTTAAAACACTCTAATAATCACGCTAGTCTAGTTCATGTCCAACAATAATCTCCAAATACCGAAACTACCCTTTGTTAGACAAGGGATATTCATACTGCCTTATCGTTCATGATTTCGCCTCTAGTTTAGCTCTAATATTCATTCAACGGCCCTAGAGAGTCACCAAAATCACGAAAACGTGTGAGTAGACAAAATAAGCCTTTTAAAAATATTGTTGGAAAAACATAAGTATTTTACCCTCCATTTTCCAAACTATGCATGCCTGAAGTGAATCGTAACAAATGAACAATCGAATTTCAAATTAAACAACATTTTCTTGAAAATTCAATTAGAAAATCGCATAAGAACCAAACATTTGTAAATAAGCAAGTGCATATGAAAAAATCGAGGAATAAACATAAAGAATCACATTTAACCAAGAAATACCAGTAAATCAATCGACCAACCAATCCTCGATGCTCGAACAACATTCACCATATCATATCTGTATTACCGGTAGGAAAAGCCACTCAGGAAACAGATACCGGCTCTGAATCTCTGAGTGTGGACCAACTCAGGAAACAAAGCCTAGTTCTAGACGTCTGAGTTCTAGCCAAATCACCAATCTCAAGAAACAGAGCCCTACTTTGGACGTCTGAGACTAATCCGATATCCAACCTAGGGAAACAGATCCGTGCTCTGGACATCCAGCACCCACCATGTCTAAAGATGGTTGACTATGGAAAAAAATTCTCAAATATCAAGAAAACATACAATTATAACATACATCAATTCCTTAAAACTGAATTCACATTTCAAAATCCCGGTCCAAGCCCAAAACATAGTTTTCGTAAAATCTCATAAAATGTGTACTCCAAATAATTCTGTAAAAATCATAATCGAACCATCATCACAAAAATAATGTATTAAAGCAATTGAATCATTCAAATATGCATGGATAATAATTTATAAAATAAAAGTCCACTCGCACACTAACTAATCCACGCAGTCGAACTCCGAGTTTCACGCTCTTTCACAAATTTTGGGAATCGTACCTCCTATCATAAATCACTAATAGAGGCTACTCATGTCCCAAATAACCTCAAATTTAAATCCCCTAATTTTCCGAATTTTAAATACGAATTTAAAACTGCGCATAACACTTCGAACAATCAAAATTGCACTGAAATGATGTGTGCTCGTCTTGAAAACTGTACCAATATGTTCGTAAAATTGAAAATTCGAAGGACCATGTTGATCGCATCCTGATGCAAGGTGTCATGTGCCGCCTACAGCCTCTGTGCGTGGGCCTCACGCACCCAGTAGAGGTTGTCTTTAACCTCCAGTAGGTCAGACCCAGTTCCTAGTTTCAGGTCTTTCAACCAGCGAGCATGACCTGATTCTAAAACCCAATTTTACATCCGTTTTAACGCATTTTAACTATCTAAACCTAGGATAAAGCCTATGATGTCAAAACCAAGAAAACTCACCTCGATAACATGGTTCAACCCCAGGAACTTTTGGCCATGGTTCCATAGTCCTTTCTACAGCCTTCCCACGTCTAAAATTTCATTATTTTAGGTTCATACTGAACTTAAGGACTCGAACAACCTCCCAGGATCCTTGGTTAGATGTTAGGAGGCTTCAAAACACATTGATGATCCATTGGACAAAATTTGGGTTTCACAAACTTTGGTTATGTGTTCATCCTAGTCCTCCCTTTTTTTTTTTCTTCCTTTCTCTGTTTCTTGGTTGTTCTTTGCCCCCCCCCCCCCCCCCCCCCCCCCCCCCCCCCCCCGCCCCCCCCTCCATTTTCCTTGCACGGTTTTCCTCTCGGCTCCATTCCACCGAAACTCTCCCACACACACCATGCATATATATATATATATACATATATGTCGGTGGAAAGAGGAGATAGAAGGTGGGGAGGGGTGGGGGGGAAATAAATAAAATTCTAGGCTATCCAAGAATATCCCTCTTGTAAAATTACCAAAATACACTTTACCCTTAATCAACTTTTGACCCGTAACTAATTCATTCGATCTCCGATTTCGACGTACCGTCTGCCTACGAATTCAAAACATTGAGACTCTGTAACGATCCTCACAAAACGTCCAAAAGTGCCCAGGTCAATAAATCAACATTTGACTTTATAAGGGAAAAACCGTCATTTCTCTTTTAATATTCGTAAATTATCTTTTTTGAATTTCCGAACTGTTACAGAAAAATTGGGAGAGGGACTAACAAGACCTACTCCTAAATTTTTTTGACAATCATGCCCGGTCCTATTCCCTTCTGACAAGTGACCTGAAATACTGAAACTACCCTATCTCTTGTTAGACAGAGATACTCGTACTACCTCACTATTCATGCCTCTGCCTCTCAGTCCATCCTGATTTCCATGTAACGGCCTGAAGGGTCATCGAAAACATGAAAAGTGTGAGTGGATGAAAAAAATATATTTAAAAAAAATACATTAATCAGAGAAAAACAGTAGTTACCCCTTATCTTTTCTTAAACATGGACGCATAGAATAAAACGTAAACAATAGAAATTGGAATGAATAAATCGCATCAAAACAACCAATCCAATATCAATAAGTCAAACTGTTCAATAAATACTTGTAATTCTAACCATCCAATCCAGTATAATCAACCAATTAATCCTCAATAATCAAACTGCATAGACAACCTCAGGAACTGTACTAAACACCATATGTGTCACCTCCAAGAACTTGTCACAATAGTAGTAAACATAATCCATGGATTAAGTCACACAAGCCTCATAACTAGGCACAACTGATCCGATATCATTCTTAAGTACCAGTCACAATTAACAACAACACTACACGTAGGATAACTCAGGAACTGCACAAAGCATAATTCAAGTCAAGTCATGTGCTTCGAGTTAAGTCCGAGAAGTAAACTAACGCACCATCTGGACAAATCATGAAACTGTACATAGCACCATCCAAACTGTAATAATATTCCCCAGGAACTGCACAAAGCTCAATTTGGGTCATATAATAATATTCCCCAGGAACTGCACGTAGCACCACACAGGTCATATAATAATATTCACCCAAGAAAAGCACTATCTGACAGAACCCCCCTAGATTATAGTAGAACGTGCCCTACTCCTGTTTGACAATCAAACTCAAAATATCAAATATGACCCTTATGTTTTAAAAGAAACACTTCAACCACAACATTGTCAGACAAGGGATAAGTATCTATACATAATCGAGCATACATGTCAGTACAATAAAAGTACCAAATCCTACCCCGAAAAGTATTCAGGTGCGCAACAGTACTGTTTATGCCTCAGCCTCAGTGTTAGTCCCTATCTCTATGTCACGGCATGGAGGGTTAATAAAACAATGAAAGTGTGAGTGGACAAAATTAAGCATTTTCGAAATATAATTCAAGAACAATATCATTTTCCCCTCCGTTTTATAAACATGCATGCATTTAAATCAGATTGTATGAAAGTAATTCAAATTATATATATATACATGTATCTGGACACACATATCAGTAAAACACAATATAACAAATCCTTGACATTTGCGATGTCTATAACCAGTAACTGTCACGATTTTAAATGCTACGCGTGCAACTCGGGGTCTCATCTCCGAGTACCTCCCCAAGATCAACTCAACGATGTCCGGGGTGATATCATAATGGAGTGCCTTCCCCGGATCTACCACGTCCGGAGTGATATCATAATCTCGCACTCTTGAGCCTGAGTCTCTCCTCGGAGCTACTCATCCCAGGCAGTGCACCGTAACTACTCCATAATCCTCAACGTCTGGAGGAGACAATCCAACTCACTAATGATGGTAGTGACCAAATCCGGTAGAAAATCATATTAAAACCAATTATGTCTCAAACCGAGTCAAAACATTGTGCAATCGAGCCAATGCTCGAGACATAACTTTCACGAGACTTTTCCACAAAACCATTAGAAAACAGTGTCCATAACTCATTTATAAATCCCGATTTATCCAAACCGATCATACCAGATAGCTATTCAAATCCATAAAAAATACAGTCTTTCTTTCAAATTCTCGTTTGACTCTAAATCTAAGTCAAATCAGTATTTAATCGGATCTCAAGCCCAAAACACCATTTCCACGCATATCAGTAAAACCTTTCATAAATCGATGATTAAATCCAAAACATAATCAAATAACGATATCAAGGCATTTCAACTTAAATCATATAATAAAGCATTCAAAACAGTTATTCATGCATTTTAGTTATTAAACAAAAGTCCACTCACGCTCGGTCGCACACTCAATATCCGCGCTGTAATCTCACCGAAGCTAATCCAAAGTTTTCGGGCCTGTTCAAATCACATCTGAGGGTCACTAATATTCTATACAAGTCTATACATTAAACCCTCATAAAGCCCGATACTAGAAACGTGTCCCGAACACGCTCCCGAAGCTAAAAACCACTAAATGACCTATCAAACGGTCTCCGATCGATCGGAAACCAACACCATTAGATTCTGATCGTTGAAACCTTTCGAACAAGACCAATTTGACCTCGTAATTCAAGTCAATGAGCACCCACGTGCCGGTTAAAGTTCAATCAACGTTGGTCGTCGCTAGTCAATGGCGGTTAACGCCGGTTAATGCTAACGTCATGCTGACGTTAGCCTGACATCAGACAGGTTTGACACCCTATGATAGCCTACCGCGTGGCACCACCCCACTGGTCCAATGGTTTGACAATGATGATGTGGACCTGCCACATCAGCTGCCATGTAAGTGTGATAACACTTGACACCTTACCATGTGGCACTCTCCTCACTGGTCCATATGGTCTAACATGGCTGACGTGGACTGCCATGTCACCTACCACGCTACTCTGACATCTTCTGACAGGTTACCACATGGCCCCACCTCACTAGTCCACATGGTCTTACAATGCTGATGTGGACCTGCCACATCAGCTGCTGACTGGGCCTGACAGACTACCACGTGGCATCATCTGATTTGCCACGTGGATTGAAAATGATGGTGTGGACTGTCATGTCATCACCTTCAACCTCTAGCTGGGTTGACCCGTTTGACTATAACGGGTCGTTTGACCCTCGATCCTAACCCGACTATATCTCCTTCATTTCTCAATTTTTTCACTCCATTATTTCACTCACATGCTCGCAATCAATCCAGGAAAGGATCTATGGTGTCAAAATCAAGAAACAAAGGCTGGAAATTACCTGTTCGAGCTTGATCTTCAACGACCAACTTTACAATGTCCACCCGGGTCTACCCGACCACCACTTCCTTCTCTTTTTGTTCCTGCAACCTCACACATGTTCAAGGATCAAAACCATGACCTCAGTTCATGTATTTAAACCCTAAAACTCGAAAACCAATTTTGAAATCCTACGACTTACCTTCTCAGTTTTTCGGCCACCATACGCAGTTGTCCTCTCCGTTTATGTCTTCCTTATCGTCTCAAGTCATTCTCTCAGTCTCTCTTTCACTCGGGCAACAACAAAGATGATGGAATGGTGGTGTGTGTGGATGATTTGGGTTTTGGATGAATGAAGGAGAAGGAAATGAAGATGAAGATGAATGCATGAATTTGGGTATTTTGGCTAATGAGATGAGTGACACTTGTCACTTATCCATTGGTCTAAGTTGGGATATTTTGACCAATTAATATTTTCCACTGTACATGTCTCATAAAACGTGAATAGTATGTGATTTCTTCAGTGACCCGTAACTTTCTCGTCCGTTATCTGATTTCGACGTGCCGCCTGTCTACGGACTCGTGACGTCTCAATCTACTTAATGGGTCTTGGTCAATGTCCAAATAGTTCCCAGGTCAAAAGTCAACATTTTTTCTTATCTATGGGCAAATTGGTCATTTCACTTTTAATTTTTCGAATTACATTTTCTTAAAAGTTCGGGTTGTTACACTATCCACGTCATATCTAAGAACCAATTAAATCTTCAACATTCGAAAAATAGAGCTGTCCTCTGGACGTCTGAGCGCTAACCATATCTGATGATGGTTGACCATGACAACAGTCTACAAAACTAAGCAAAATAACTTAATACATATCATTAACTTAAAACAAAGTCAAAAAATTATCAAGACCGGGCCTGAGCCCAAAACAAAATTTCCAAAAAACACTGTAAAATACACATTAAAAAATCAACTAGTAATTCCAAGAAAATCATAAAATAATCATTTTGAAATCATAATCAAACCATTGCAACATAAATTATATAATAAAGTAATTAAAATATTTAAATATGCATGCATAATAATTTATTTAAAATAAAAGTCCACTCATAGTCTTTATTCGTAGTTTAATCTCGAACCGCACATTCTTCGTCGGCTCTGGGGGTTGTGTGTGCCTCGAGACGGTGTACGAGCAACTCGAAACCTGCGCCAATGAGTTCGTAATATCAAAAACATGAAAAATCATGTTGGCCGAACATCAAGGGACTATCGTGCGGGCCGCCACGTGTCGTCCACCTTCCTTGCACGTGGGTCTCATGTGCCTGCAGCAAGGTCACCCCTACCTCTAGCCGGGTCGAGTTACGAGTCTGCACTGAGGACCCGTTCTAGCGGCCACGACCCGACTCAAAACCTAGTTTTTCTCCACCATCTTCTTCGTTTCAACCATAAATTATCTTCTAATCAATCTTAGAAACAATTCTATGGCCTCAAAACAAAGAAAAAACTGATATTAGCTTCAACCCGAAATCTAAGTTTTTGACCAAACTGTCCTTCACGGTTTCCAAGCCTTCCCACGTTCCAAGCTTCATGTTCTTCAATGTGTTCGGTTCCTTGGAACTTAAGGAGACTAATAGGAACATTGTCTTGAAATTTGAACACCTCAAAAGGGCTAGGGTTCTCAGATGGAATTTTTTGATTTTTCGAAATCACGGTTGTCAGGACCCGACCCTCCTCGGCCAGGACCCGACTCATCTAACACCATATTGTCTGCTTTGGGCCTCGCCCTCACGGTTTTGTTTTCGGGAGCTCATGGTGCAACTTCCCACGGGGTCACCCATCATGGAATTGCACCAGCCTCAACTTACTTAACTTTGGGGATCCAATCCCCCCCAAAGCCACTTGAGCTCCCAAAAGGCCTAGTGCTAGATAGGTGTGTGCCTACACCTTTAAGGCACACCACCATCCTCTCCCAGACCATTCCCCCTCGCAGGAATGTGGGATTGTTCACCGTTCCCTCCAGGACACGAGTCTTACAATCCACCCCCCTTAGGGCCCAGTGTTCTCGCTGGCACACTTCCCGATCGGGGTCTGGCTTTGATACCAAATTGTCAGGAACCGACCCTCCTTCCTTCTTCTCTTAGTTTTCCTCTCACTTTCTTCTCTCTTGCTGTTTCTAGTTCTTCTCTGGTCCGTGTGGTGGCTCGATGGGTGTAGTTCTCACACACAAAACTCAAAACTACACAAAACACACACTTCATAAACATATATGCACCCTTCTCATACCTATGTCGGTGCATCCAAGGCCCAAAAGAGAGGACACATGTCACCATCGCATGTAATCCACACAAAAATATATCATTTTGAAATTACCAAAATACCCCTAGTACCAAAATTACCAAAATGCCCCTGATCAATCTAGACCCGTAACTAACTCATCTGATCTCCGATTTTGACACGCCGTTTGTCTGCGAACTGAGGGTGATGAGACCTACGTAACGGTCCTCTCGAAAGGTCCAAAAAATTTCCCAAGGGAAAGTCAACTCTTGACCCCCAAGGGCAAAATCGACAATTTTTTATATTAATTTTTTCGAATTTCTGGGTCAGCGATTGACATGGTCAGAAGAGAATGCATGAGGGGGAAACAGGGGGAGAAGAGAACCACGAGGGGTGTGGTTTTGGCTTTTTTATTTTATAAATTTTTTAATTGATTTTTAATTTAATTTTAAAATATAAAAAGAAAATTAAATCAATGTATAAAAGAATAGACACGTGATTAATTTTGAATGATAGTATCATAAGCTGATGTGGCGTTCCCGTACCACTTAATAATTTATCCGAGAAAGTGATATAGGCAATTTATTATTTATGAGGGGATTACTATTTACTAATCACGCTTGATGATCGAGATAAACACCCAACATTGTTTTTTTTAATCAACTATAATTTTTTTTTTTAGTGTTCCAACCCAAATTGTGCTCCATGCGCCCGCCGGCCGCCGCCCAGTAAGAATTGAAAAATAGTTGTTTGGTAACGCGCACTATTATTATTCTAATTGGTTTTCAGCTTAAGAATAAGGACCACTAAGACATGGGGTTGCCCTCATCTCAACTCTCGTAAACGATGGGGTTTGGAATAAGAACAGCAGTTATCAACGCTAAAGTGCTTTTAAAAGACGTCACCGGTGATGTCAAATGATTGTTACAACCTTGTCGTGAAATGGGTTTAGGTTGCTTTGGGGGCATGCTGTTTGCCCACATGCAGACGAACGTGCACAATAATTTTCATTCTTTAATCCAAACATTGCATACTTTATTATGTCCAAGTTGTGCATAATTAAAATAAAGAAAGCAGGGTGCTGTTGTTTTCCAAGTGCTTCTGATGGAAGCACTTTCGGTAGCTTTCGAAAACGGCTCAAATCGATCAACCTCTCAAATATTTGCATACAAATTAATAGTGACTAAATTGAAAAACTAATGATGAGCACACTTGTGGCTTGTGGTTTCAACTTTGATGGTGGATGAGTCGTCCACCTCCATTTTTTGCTTCAATTTAAAAACCTCAATTGTTTGGCATCACAAATCAATCACGTAGATGAAACAATCATTGAAGTAGCACTATATCTTCTAAAATTCAACTACTCTAAAAACAACTACAAATGACAAAAAGGGCTTTGACACCAAAGTTGGTGGCTCCATACTTTTTAAATTCATAATTGTGTTTGTGGCTTCTTTATGAATGCACTAATGCAGGTTACAATTTGAACACCACCACAGAAGATGATGAAAATCTAAATCACTGGATTTTTTTTATCAGATTTAAATCATTGGATTAACACAAAGTCTGCGACTTTTGCATACAGCTGAAATAAAAGGTGTCTAATACAACTTAGCAAAATCCAGCTGCTTACATGCATGACCACATCAAAATCTAGATATAGTGCTCCTTTCCTTGTAAATTCCTTTTAGAATGGAAGTGTCTTTACCAATGGTATCTATAGTTTCTTCTACCAGCCTTTCTATAGAATGACCGACATACTCGGGATGCAGAAAACCCGAGCTGCCTCCAACCAGCGAACCATCAGCACAGTTTTTTCCCCATTAAGCCCATGTGAATATCCTGGATAAAGCTATATATACATGCAGATAAACAACCAATGAGTTTTTCATGGTTAGATTTGCCTTTATATTAGCTACAAGACAATATAAAGATACAAAATTTGAAGCAGGAAATGCATTCCCCACTTCCACAAGGTGACAAAGAAACAGCAAGAACAAAGTTTTAAGGGGAAACACTCACATAATCACATAGTTGCTTGCATGCTTGTTGGGAAACAGTTGAATTCTCCATTTTCCTGTTTTACGTGCAAAATGTTTTTCTCGTGTTCCACTCTTTGAAGATGTGATGATAACTGCAGCAAATCAAAAGTTGGTCCATGTTGGGGAGAAAGACAATATTTGGTACTCAAGCAATCTGAGTCTTGAAAGCACCTATCTGTGTGAGCTTGGAAGTCAATAGTATGACTAGAATCAGAAACCATTATTGATTCCATCTGACCAACACTCTGATGTATCAACGAGGGGCTAGGCACGTGAACTCCAGCTG
This sequence comes from Prinsepia uniflora, assembly GCA_032719365.1. Classification (NCBI taxonomy): domain Eukaryota; kingdom Viridiplantae; phylum Streptophyta; class Magnoliopsida; order Rosales; family Rosaceae; genus Prinsepia; species Prinsepia uniflora. Next base: position 68,868,263 of record CM064871.1, read on the forward strand.
AATGGCCTGATAAGTTATGAGATTGAGCTGACAGAAGAGAGAGAGCACAGCTGGAGTTTGAGGCCCCATATACTTTCTGAATGCTTGACGGTGTATCAAAATTTAAGTATTCATTGACATTTCCCGATGAAGGGCTGCCAAGAGCATGTTGTTTCCCATGGCCACCGTGGAAAGATTTTGGAACCAATTGCCTGTTTGCTATCGATGTTACACATTGACTGTAAGCTGACTCATCTTCTGATTTGATATGTCCATATCGGTTAGCTTGTTCATATTCTTCTGGATATAGAATGCCACCTGGAAAAATACCTGAAAAGACAAAAGGTGTTCGCTTTGGAAAGTGATTTCCTAGATAATTAGTGCCTGCAAAATCCATACAGAAGCTCACTGTCAAAATCCTAGCCATGAGGTCATCCTACCCTGCATTTACTTGTTTTAAGATAGATGAATTATGAATAATTTCTTTTTCCTTCTTTTTCCTTTGGGGAGGAGAATTTCTATCTTTCAATTAGATTGTTCTGCATGTTTAAACAGGCTTGTATTGATCTTACTTTTTGAAAAGTTACAGAATATGGATGCTTGAACAGAAAACATATATGAAACTACAGGACTAGTGCTTTTTTCTTATCAATTGTTTGATAACTAGTGGATTTTAGTGGTGTTTAGTGCTTCTCTTTACAAGCTCCAAAATATACATGGATAGAGAAAACAAAAGGGCTTATCAATTGTTTAATAACTAGTGGATTTTAGTGCTGTTTAGTGCTTCTCTTTAGAAGCTCCAAAATGAACTTTTTATACATGGATAGAGAAAACAAAAGGGTGGTCGAAGTGGCCACTCTCTTTGAGCCTTGATTGATGAAAAGTTCTTTTCGAAAACAACAAATTATAGGTAAGACATGGCCTGGTCAAAACATTCAGATATAGCGGGAGTAAAGAATGACATAAAGTTATACTGCTCTTATGTCTTATCTATAACTTCTAGCCGCAGACATGCTCAAGCAGATTACGCTGAAGTCAACCTTCTCAGTGTGTAACCAGCATTACAATAAAACAAAGCAAGTTTTAAAAATAAAAGTTCATGTGCTCTGGGGTGAGGCATGTCATATTGTCACAAGCAGATTGAAAATATGGGGGTGAGCATACCTTGACATGACCGAAGCAACTTATGCGGTTTACAATTGAGAGTATCTATTTGAGGCTTCCGTCGGCGTTGGTTGTGGCCAGCTAGGCGTCTACGACAACTGCGCTTAGCATCATCAAATTCAGCCAGCAAATGAAATCTAATCACAGAAAGAATACCATTGTTCAGACCAGTTGTAACAATTAAGCAGTTTTCCAGAACTTGGCATTCATCATCGATTATATTAGGAAAACCATGTCAAAGTTGAAGACCTAACACCAGAGCAAATAAACTGAAGTTTTGCTTAAGGCCAGAACATCATTTAGCATAAATTTTACATAAAATAAAGGTTAAACGGCTTTACTGTTCACATTTGAACTGTTGGAAATGATAATGATATCAAATGGAGTGCAGAAGGAAAATCACCCCTCACCATGCATATGAGATCCCACTATGTGCCAAATTCTAGGATCAAATATTTAAGTGAAATGCTAAATCTGCAACACAATTTTTCATCTGCCCCTTTTCACATTTCCTATTTCTTTCTTGTCAATTTTAATCCTCATAAGTCAACAAAGAAATTATTCATCCCAAAATACGAAATTAGGACAGAAATTCATACCATCTTTCAATAATTATGACCCATGATCACTATAAAAAACTTAACAGGAAAATTAAACTGAAGTATAAGGAAAATTTAGAGGAAAGAAGAATCAACCTGCTACACTGTTGGCAAAACCGTTGCTCTATGCCATTAACAATCACTGTGGGAGTTTTTGAGTGAGCATCACAAACTCTATGCCTCTTATGGTAATCTTTTGAGAAGCTAAGATCCATTTGACAGCCATAGACTTGACAGGTGGGAGTGTGACTATATGGACCCCTTTGACCAGCTCTCTTTGGCCTCTCTTTCAAATGTTGATCATTCTGCCCATATCTGCTATCAGCCAAACTCCCTAGCTTTAAAGCAATCAGTGATGAATCCTGGCTGTTAAATTCGGTCACTGGGCTCGAAAACTTTGACCAAGACTCTCCTCCTTCACCCAAAGATGAAGTTGGAGTAATCAAGCAAGTAGGAGACGCTATAGTGTTGCTACTAGAATCATTAACAATCACACCATTCAAAATTTCAAGTCCTTGGTTACCATGAAGAGGCTTTCTGACTGATTCAGGGAATCCCAATTCCATGAACCCCATGCTCTCAACTGATTCTTTATCAAAATTAAAGCAGCTATTTTTATCCCATTCTAGTGCTGTTTTTCTGCCTCTTGAAGATGCATCCATTGGTATGTCCATTTCTTCTGAGAACAAAAAGGTTTTCCCTTCTGAACCAAAACTCCAAGACTCCATAACTAGAGAACTTAAGCCAAAGGAATTATGCAGGAAGGTTAAAGCCTAACACAATTTACAAAAGCAAAGGGTAAATTTCCATTTTCAAGTGGATCATAGAAATAGGACAATGAAAGTAAACACATATCGTCCATGGAAGCAAAAAAAAAAAAGCACAAAAATTAATTGACTTACACTACAAACAGTATAAAGAAGTCTAAAATCAAATAATCACTGTGGATACGAAACAAAAGCAACAATATAAACAATAAGAGCAAGTAACATTAAAAAGAAAAAATTCAAACACTTATGAATGCCCATAAACCAAACAAGGATTCTGCATGGACTTTAACAACACAAGAAAAAAAAAAATTGAAGTCATAGCTCCACTAGCAAAGTAGCCCCAGAGATCATGCTTATGCTTCTTCTTTTTTGGGTTACTGAGAAAGAGAAACTAGAATAGAAAAAGGAAACAATTTATTTTTTCTTTTCTTTTTCATATAAGGTAGAAAGAAGGAAAGTTTAATGCTTGATTTTCTACATTTTTGGAGAAAACGAAACTGAGCATTGGCAAATGCATAGCTCCAGAGTTTCACTCCATTTTGCTTTTATCGGTTTTCTCAGAAACCAAACAGAGCATCAAATAAAATCCGCACCGACAGGATTACAGAGTAAGCCCATAAAGATTCAAAACACAAGCCAAAATATACCCAAGATAATAGAGCCACGTATTCTAGTGACTTTCATATGGCGAAATCCCTGAAAGCGACTGAAACATTCTGCAAGCTCAAATCTTGATGATAAAAATTTGAAGTTCACAAGAAGAAGAAGGTGATAAAAGATCTTATCTTGAGAGAAGCAAAGAAAATAATAATAATAATAATACTGAATACCCATTTCAATTTTGTTTGGTCACTCTGAATACCCGTTTCGATAAACAACTTGAAAGTTAAAACCCATTGACGTAGAAGCATTTAGCTACTACAAAGTGAAGGCATAGCAAAATGGCCAAGATTCCCACAAATTTGTGGCTCGTTTTCTTGGGAACCAAACAAAATATAAAATAGAAAAAGGCAGGTGCACTGGTGGTGGTTTTCACATACCAGATGAAACAACGAAGGCAGGGACTGGGTGAGAACTGAGAAGGAGAGCGAGAGACTGAGAGAGAAATTAGAGAGTACTTTTAATTTCAAGGTTTTGGTGAGCTCGAAGCAGATACACTGCGACTGTGAGTCAACATGATTTCCACCACTCTGTCCAAAAAGCATGTCGAGGCGTTTTGTAGCTTTTGAGAACTGAAAAAAAAAAAATAATAACACTAATGTGAAATTCCATGTTTGTCCATGTCTCTTGCTTATTTTTACAGGGACATAGAACACCATTGCTTGATTTGCTTCTTGTTAAGAGTGGTAATTTATGACACGATTCGATACATGATTTGAAACCCGCATGAAATTTTTCTAGGTCAGCTCACACAATTAAAATTTCGGGTCATTTTGGGATCAACCCGTTATGACTCGTTTATTAAACTGGTGGGTTTCAGGTCAATCTGTTAATCCGTATAATAACTTGTTAACTCGTTTAATAAATGAGTAGATTTCAGGTTAACCTGTATATTAGCTTATATATTGACCTATTTAATAAATGTGTCATTACTAACCCATTTATCTACCTAAATATCTATTAAATCTTATAATTTAAATAGGTTAAACATGTTAAACGGGTCAAACGGGTCATAGGTTAATTGAGTTTTGAGTATGACCTGTTTATTAAATGTGTTAAACGGGTTACACGGGTCATTAACAACTCAGGTTCGGATTGGACATTCTTGACACGATTATTAAACAGGTCGGATTCTGGTTGGGCATAAATGGGTAAAACATAATAATGACACGATACGAACCCGACACGGCACGACCCATTGTCACCCCTACTTCTTGTTGCTTTTCCTCCTAACAACTGGGTTGGAGGAGTCAATTAACCGAATCAACTCACTTACTATCTTAATACCATCTTTGGTTTTGGCTTTGATTTAGATTTACTTTTTCAATTTCTGACTTCTATTGTTTATTAATAGTACATATAAAATAGAGTAAATTATATTTTAGTACTTTGTTGTTTATATTGAATTTCAGTGGTATATTTAACTTTTCAAAATTTATATTTACTTACTCTGAATTTTTAAAAATATAATAATTTAACTCTATCGTTAATTATTCCGTTAAATATTATATTAAGTGTTGACATGTCACATATGAGGCCAACTATTTAATTTAAAAAAAAAATTCTATGTTTTATTTTTTTTTCCTTTTCTTCTTCTCCTTTCTCGTTCTCTACTTCTTCCCTTTTTTGGGTTCACAGACTCCATTGATGTCCAATCTTCACTTTCAAACCTCATATTAACAAGCAACACAAGGGGCTTCATTTTTAGTGCACTTCTTCTTTCTCTTCTTCAACCAAAAAGAAGTCCAGGGTCCATTGATTATAATCTTCTTCTTTCTTCTTCATTTTTAGTGCACTTCTTCTTTCTTCTTCATTAATCGCGACAGTTAAGCTCTTTTAAATTTATAATCTTCCACAAATTATGGTATTTTTGAATTTATTATTATAATTCTTTACACAAATATTTTAAAATAAATATATTCCATTAAAATTATTAATAAATATATTCCATTAAAATTATTAATAAATATATTCCATTAAAATTATTTATTTACGTAATATCATTCTCACATCAATTTTTGTTATTTATGCTTTACCACTTTCGAAGCAAACAAGTTACTAAATGATGCTAGTTTCCACATTTCTATATAACTAACTAGTCAATAATTCAAATTAGTAGTTACAATACCTTAATAGTTTAGTACGATTTCAAACATAAGAACGTACAATGATTATAACAAAAATTATAAATTCGATGCATATTTTGATCTCCACTATTAAAAAAAAAAGAAAAAAAAAAGGCACAACTATGACAATTCACCTAAATTACAAGTGGGTTACACATATACGGTGAGACACAACCAACCTTATGCTAAAGCCATGGCCCCATTTCATTATGATTTGGACACATGTAACATTTGTGGGTATGTGTAAGTTGTGGTCCATTTCATACATGAATCTGTTGAACTATTTTTCGGTGGGGACTTTCTGAGGCTCCAAATCATGCCTCGCCATTTTTATGCAATTGTGATGGGTTGGACATGTATCCTAACTCCTAAGGCATTCAATTCCTTCAAGATTTCAAATTTTATGTGATGAATGCTTAGTGGAAAGAATTTGAAATGAAGAATTTACCGTCATGTTGCTACTGAAGTTTTTACTGTGGGTTGGTCATTGTCAGAGGATCAGGGAGGATAAGTATGAAAAAATGTGAGATATCTGGTGTGAGAAGGGAGGAAACTATTTCGCCATATGTATGGGTTGCGAGCTTACACGTGTCGTATGTCAGTCTTGAAAAGCTGGAAAATGCTGGAGATATGCACGAGATGGCTATGGGCGGAGTGACCTGCACCTGCACCTGCACCTGCTCTCCTCTGCCATCCACTGCTCCACTGCGGTTGTGGTGTGGAGTGTGAGTAGTGACTCGGCTTCTCCAGTCTCGACTTTCCCCATTTTCGGTGGCTGCCTGCTTCTCAAACACCCAAATTGGATGCCAACAAAAAAATATATATATGACAAAACCCTTGTTCATTTTTTTTAAATATATTTAGGCACATTAATATTAACTCTATATTATTATTTTAATTTATTGAATTATTATATATATATTTTTAATTAAAATAATTTATTTTTAATTTATTATATCAAGATATTTTTACATAAAATTTAATAAAATTAGAGACTATGTAATTATTTTTACATATCAAATAAATTAATAATTTTGATAAGAATTAAGATTTTCATAGTAAAATGTTTAATAAATTTTAATTGTGTTAATATTTTGTGTAAAGATCTTGAAATGATAATTAAATGTCGAATGATTTTAATTATAATATATATAACGATAATTAAATAAATTAAAAAGGTGATACGATTGTATTATCAATATGACATGTAAGAATTGTTCTTTGAAAAAATAATTTACTGAGTATATGTTTAGTTCTCAAATATTAATTGAAATGAATTACAAGCTAATTATTTATATGTATAATATATCGAATCAAGAGAGAATTAAAAACAAATGAGATGACGAAATTTATCAATCACGAAATTTAGTGTCGACTTTCTTATGGCCCGTTTGATTCGGAGACCACGGCCATGTGTGTCCCAACTTTCCGCTTAAAATCTAGAGTTTAAAGCCGAATTTGGTTTGGTTTGTTGGTGACTAGATATGATGGCTCATGACTAAGCCCAACTTCCAGTGTTGGAAGCTCAGAATGGGCCTCAAATCGTACTGAGCCTGTTTTTAAGCCTACAAGTAAAGGTTTTTGTAGTTGCAGACTTGCAAGCTTAGACCTAAAATGCCATTTTATTCGCGCGCATACACACACTTTTGTAAGAGAAACAGAAAATGTAAGGAAGAGGCGATATTATTTCTTTTTTTAGACAATTAAGATTTTCATTAAATAGAGTTAATAATTACAAAGACAACAAAAACCTAATAACAAAAAAAATTAAAAGAAATATAAGAAAAACATATAGATAACACCAAATTCATGTGCATCAAGTACGTCCAAAATATAAAATTTAAAAAAACCCAAAGAAAACCCTAGATTTCAAAAAAATTTCAAATGCAGCCATATCCAGACGCTAAAAGAGGGGACAATATAAATACATTAAAAATCATCTACATATATTTTAGTATCAATATTGATATTATTTACACCTAATAAAAAATGTTGGAAATTTCAAAACTCGAAAACTTTGAATGAAATTTTAGGAAAAACTTAAAACACCCAATAATATGTATATACGATTAATACAGATATCGTGAAAATTGGAGGATATTTTATTTCCTCTTTATTTTTATGTCGAGATCCTTAAATGCGAGTATATACATAGAAATATCGCCGATATTTTTCCCCTATTTTTATATTGAGACCCCAAAATACGAAAAATATGATATTTTAATACATGATTAGTTGGTGCCTATGTGTGTTAGTATTTTTTGCAATTATGGTTGTTCCTGCCCAAAATATTTTTCTCGTTTTACGAGTCGAGCGTTCTAGGGCAACCCTTACTATACCTCCGCGCAGAACCTTGTCTGTAAAGCGAAGGAGACAGACCACTCATAGGGATCTCATTGCTGTGAATGGTGAGGCGGAGAGATGCTGGATGAGATGGGTGTGATGGGTCTCGAGCTACGGTTGATCTCTAAATGAGCCGATCATGAAGTAAGCATGCCTTCTCAACTTAGATGCAAGCGTACTACTATTAGAAGTTGCTACTAGACAGTGTAAATGAGTTCTGTTTTCGGCCCAAGAACCTTCCTTCTGATCAATGCGATTGTGAGGCAGGTGGACACGAAATCTCCTGCGTTGCTCTTCTCTGTACCTTTTTCAAGGACTTAAAATATATATTTTTTTTCCAGCGTTGTCCAAGTTCATAAGTTTTATTTCGCTATGATATTCAAGTTGGCGACGTTGTTATTACAGTTGTTAAAATGGACAATGGTCCCATGTTCTCTCGAGTCGAAATCAGAGTATTTGGACCAATGCACAAAGATGATATCCCGACTTGGTGACGGTATATCCCAAGTACCAATTACTTACTTAAGAAAATCTGTTTATATTGAGATGGAAATAGAAGTACGAGTACAAAAATGTAAAAGTACTGGAATTGAATAACAACTGAAATTACAAGTACATAAAAGTAAATTATCCCCTTCGTGTTTCAAGCACGTAACAAGCAAGAAAATCTAGGAATCATCAATTGAAATGAATATCAGTCATAAATCATACCATGAAAGCACTCAAATGCGACGACAAGACGTAAAAATGAGCTTTGTGTTCCATAGTGACCATCCATAAGTTGGCAATCGGGATGACCTTTAGTATGATCGGTAGTCGGAACTTTCCGTGAAATGGTGGTCGAGTACTGTTTGTGAACCGGTAATCAGGATGACTTTCCGTGAGTCGGTAGTTGATAATGTCAACCCTTATGACTCTAAGGGGTCAGAAAGAAGGTCGATCTTCCGCGAACCTTTGCCGAAAGTCTATGAACTAGTTAGTTGGGACGAGGGCAACCTTTAGGACCTGAATGGTCAGAAAGAAGGTTTGGGCAGGGAAATGAATCCAATCATTATGACATTAATTACTACTAGAGCGGTCAGAAAGACGGTTAGGCAGTTGCATAAATGCCTTGAGGGGGTGAGAAGAGAAGCTGCACCTTGATTTCCTAGATTAAAAAAAAAAATTTGTCATAAGGACCAGCCATTTTAAACCATGAAACTTTAGTTAAAGGTGTTCATAGGTTCTGAAATTGATGGAGATCAATCTGATGAGTTTGATTGTCGGTTCTTTGAGAATTTGGATCGTTCTCTGTTTATAGGTGGTGAAGAAGTTCTCAATTGGCTGAATTGGGTCGCACGTGGGTCTCATCTTCCCTTTTTTCGTTGGGATGCTCCCTCTTTGTCTCTGTTTTCTTCGTGCTATGTGAGTGCCGCTCATGCCTTCTTCCTCTCCACACTCAAAGCAGCTTGGGCTTGGGCCATAATTCGTCTTAGGCCTTTAGTTTCCGTGAGCCACGTTTTGGGTCTAGAGGCGATTTTTTTCGGGTGTAAACGATAGCCTCCCGATTTAGCATTGTCCAAAACGAAAAGTACCAACAAAGATTCCAAGATACTTATTAAAAACACAAAAAAAAAAAAATTCCAATATTTATATCTAGGTTCATGAAATGTTAATCATATATAATGTCTATTAATTATACAATAACCCATCATTAATTTGTATGATAATTATATAAAATCAGAAAAAAAGAAAAATATACTTTTGTATTTTAAATTTCAACCGTGACACCAAGAATTTTCACAAATATATGTAGAAAGCATCGTTGGTGAATGTTATTCAAAAGCCCATGATGTGATGAAAAGACAAAAAACCAAACTCAATGTAAGAACCAATCCCCTTAAAACCCTAATTAACTTTGTCACTGAACACATGATCCAAGTAAAACCCTATTTACCTTTGTCACTGAACGTACATTTGATCCAAGTAAAACCCTAATTAACTTTATCACTGAACATTGGATCGAACTAATGGGTACGTATGGCAGACATTCAAGGATAAGTTTGATGTGTTGAAAGAATGGAAGGGAGTGATATGTGGGGGCCATCAGAAGGAAGATGAGGAGCTGCATGCTACCTGGAAAGCACCAAGTAAGAATCATGATCTGGACGGACCTTGGAGTCCTAGTGCCCCCCGGTTTACTGAATTGTATTTATTTGGTTGGATAACCTAATGTCGCATATATCTGTCATGTCCCAGTCACAACTCCATACTTAAGGAGGCAAAACCTCACCTGCCACACAATATTCAAAGTTCATCTTATATATCCAAATTCATGCATATATGCATGCTGCTTCATCGATAAATTTTTGCATGTGTTCCCACACTTGATGACAAACCCCTATCAAATCTTTGATCCTTCTGATCTCTTTGGGGGCTCATGATTCATTCATGTGTGCTTGTAACTGGCCGGCCATGGAGATCAAGACACCAATAGCTGGCTTCAGGAACCTCTCACATGTGGGGATAAATCAACAAGGTCTGTAATTGGTCTCTTCACTTTACCAGAAGTAGTGGTTGGAAAAGCATAGTCAATGCGATTCAAATCCGTCCTCAAGTTTCCTTTGCAAAATGTATATCCTTGAACCTTTACTGTTAACATTTCATACTTTTTGTTGGTGATAATGATATAAACACATTATATGGAACGTTCATCCCAAAGGTCAGGATCTTCAATATGAATTCTGATGGAAAAATTTATATTAATTTGTTGAAATTGTATTGATAATATGTTGGTTTTTGTTGGTGATAAAAATGTCGACGCATTATATGAGCCCCCATCCAAAGCTAGGACCTTCAATATGAATTTTCATGTCAATATGGATATTTGCGATGAAATTGTATAGATAACATTTAGGTACGATTCGTTGATGATAATGATATCAAAATATGATATAGGCGTTCATCACAAAATGAAGACCTTTAATTTATTATGGATCAGCATTTTTACCAAAAAAAAAAAATCACTAATAACTTATATTGCTAAAATTGTATGAATAATATATTAGTGCATAATTCATTAATAATAATGATATCGATACATTATATAAGCGTGTATACCAAAATTTGGGCCTTCAAATGAATGTGGGTGGGTCCAAAATGTGGGGGCAGGGTGTTGATTTGATATATGGGATAATGCCTTCACAGTGAAGCGGTTATGGGGAACTCGAGTTCTTACTTTGCAGATGGCTTTTATAAAAGAAAGGAGAGATCGATTTTTTGATTGTGAACAGTAAATTTTTTAAATTTTTTATTAGGTGTTAGTGTAAACATCTCATTTTCCACTCACTCTGGTAGTTACAGTGTCCATATTCCTTTACCCTTCTGGTGTCCCATGCATCATTTTTCCAGTCCTCATTTTTTCTTAAAGGCTACCCAAAAGGATGATTGATCATGAGATCCATCCTCATTTTTTTAAAAAAAAAATTAATTTTTATGCTTCTTCTTCGACGATCGACGATCGGTGCGTAGAGTTCACGCATATAGATGTTGAAGGAGATGGAAGATTGCAGCTTTCAAATTTAGCCCTTTCAAGTAGCTAGCTAGGCACATCATTATAGTTTATGAGATGAATTAGTGAAAGGCCAATTTCATCATCACCAGTTTCTGGTTCGTACCTATATAGGTGGAGGCACATCCTTGTCAAAACGACAACACTTAGGCCAACCCTTGACTCTTGCTACCTAGGGGCTGCACTCAAATCTTAGTTGGGTGAAGTTTTTGGATTTGGGTGTAGAAATCTTGTGCGATATGTATATATATATATATATATATATATATATATAATGTATAAAATAAAAAGGAAAAAGTTTTGGCTCCATTAGGATTTTAAATGGAGGTGATTTGGTCTTAGAAATCTAGATATTGTTTCTAATACGTACTGATCGATATAAGGGCTTAATTGCTCTTTAATTACTTTTTGATCATTTGATTAGACACGGAATATGTGATCTTAATTATTTGAGGTTAGGCTAACAAAAGGCAAGCATGCATCTTAATAAAGATTTAAACTTTATGCTTTTGCGCATACCTCATGTATGAAATCAAAAATTTATAGTTATCACCCATTCCATGTCCCTGCATGTCTCAGAATATCGATGTATTAAATTATTAGGTCGAAATCAGGTAAATTAATAGATAATTATAATGTTTTAATTTACTAACCGAATTTTTTTATTTTTAAAATCTTAGTATTTACCAATTGATATGATGATATAGAAATTTTGGATGCTTCCAATTTTGCAACACTTCATAATTCATAGATATATATATATATATGGATATAATTGTGTTTATATATATATATATATATTGATGGATATAATTGTGTATATATATATAAATCCAAAAGTAAAGTAAAAAAACAAAAGACAATAGACAAATTAACAAACAAACATTCAGACTGCACATAAAGAGGAAAAAATAAAACATTGGAAGATCAACTTTCAGAGAAGATAAGAGAAAAAAGGAAAAAGCAAAATCTAGGAAATTCTAATTTCCTTCTCTCAACCACATATGCATAATCCAATATATCTAACATGATTTTTTTTTTTTTTGTAAATCCATCAATCAAGAAGAGGCATTGGAAATTGGGGTTCCTGAGGATCTGATGATCTTGATGCTGTCCACATTTGTAGTTTCATACACTGGCAGACCACTGGAATAAAAACCCAAGTCATAATTTTGCAGCTCAAAAAGATCAGAACTTGAATCACTCTCTCCATCTTCATCATAATCATCATCAACAACCTCACTCAATCTTCTCAACAACCCCTTATGATCTTGTTGATCTGATGATAATGAAGAGTTAATCTTGTATTTGAATCTCTCATGATCCTCCAACCATGACACGTCTCTGTTGTCTCTGCTTGATTTCTTGCCGTCCAAGACAACCCCTTTCACCTGTCCATTGTTGTTGTGCTTTGAGAAAGATGTCACTGCCACTTGTTGGTTTTGTGTCTTCTGCTCTGAATTGCGTGTTAAATCTTTGTAGGTCTTGGAGGTGGTTGATGTTGGTGCACCATGATGAATATAAGGAGGAGGGGTTCGAAACCCTGAGCTTGAAGAAGAGTATATGGACCTGGATTCCACAGTGGTTGAACTCCCAAAATGGCTGACGCTGCTCCTCCTCCTCCTCCTTCCTCCTCCGGGACTCTCCTCCCCGTCGTTCATGGACTTTGTGGTGGTGGATTTCGATTTCTTCTTCTTGGATCCTGATTGGTTGAAGAGAGAATTCAGGAAGCTTGCTAGTCTCCCACCTGGAGAGCTCGGCTGCTTGTATTTCTTGTCATTGATGTTTTTGTTTTGCTTATTCTCCACCACATGATTATGATTATGATGGTGATGATGATGATGAGGAGGAGGATGATGAAGCATGTGTTTAATAGGCATGTCAAGGCTAATTCTTCCTCCTCTCCATGACCGATCTTCTTTCATCATCTTCTGCGAGAACGACGACGTGTTGATGTTGTTGTTGAGGCTTGTGGGAGCTTCATTGTATCCTGAGAAGTACCTTGCAGCTTCAAACACATCAAGTTCACCGGAATCGTTTCTCCGGTGGAACGATTTCTTGTGCAGCTTATCTGCAGGATCTGTCGATGATGAGAGCATCCCGGTACTAATAATGGACATGGTTGATTTCTTGTGCAGTTCAAAATGAAGTGTTTATTTTTGCAAAGACTAGTAGTTGTTTTGAAGGTATTTAAGGGTAAGGAGGGAAGTCGAGAGATGGTAGCATAAAAGGAGGGTTTTGTGAGATTGTGGAGAGATTGATGGGTTTGGAATGATTGCTAGTAGTGGGAAGTTGGCTTTAATATAATATCAATTCTTATGTCTCCATATATTATTGATGTCAAATTTAAATTACATATGATGGAGACGTTTATGGGAGCTTTTTTTTTTCTTATGAAGAGAGGCATATATAATGATACATCGGTTACTTTGGTGAGCGGAATAGAATTCGATCACTTTTCAAAGCCTATGTATTAAGTATAATGTTGAATGTTATTTTATTGTAGAAAGATGAGATAGGATTATACATACAATGTGTTTAATCCGAAAATAGACCTAACGAGAATTGATCTTGTTAGATGCTAGAGGGCTTCTATTCTCCGGGATGACCTATGAGATGACAAGAAAAGCAGTACTTGGCACCGGTGGGGTGTCGTCCTAGTGGACTCCGATGCTTAAGTCAATAAGAAGAAGGAGATTAGACACAGTGTAGGTAATGTAAGATTTAGTCAGTATTAGATTACCTTTTATGGGGGAAACGTGCTCCGTGTTTATAGTGGTCGTGAATGTGGTGGTTGAAACCCTAACAAAGTAAGGCCCAATAAATAATTTGGATGCTGCCACATGTCTCGAAGTATTAAATAGAGAGTACAGTTGTATTGTTATTGTTAGGAAAGCTGGCTGATTGCATGGTACTGACCACAACATTTGATGATGTGTATCAGGTAACCCGTGCAAGGCAGACGACTAGGGGGAACCTGGTCGTTAGTGTATTGACGTCGGTCAGCAGTAACCTACCGATAGTTAATTGGCGGTGACATGTCGCTATCAGTCAACAGTGATCAGTTGACATTTGATCTTACAGTGACCTGTCTGGTCGACGACAAATTATGTCTGGTCATTAGTTGACTGGTTTTTAGTGGTTTTGGTCTTCCTCCTGATGATCAGAATGGTCTAAACATAATGAAACTTACTTTTTTCTACTCCTACCATTTTAAGGAGATTGAATTAGATACATTTTATTCTTTCTCGGCTCTCTCTAATCCTCTCATAATAAAACCACATTTATTTTTATTAACTCTGATGAGTTATCTAATTCAATCCAAATCATCAAAGCCTCTTATTAAACATTCCACAACTTGTATAATTTTTTATTCAAATTAATTATGACACGTATTTAATTCTCTAATATTTATTTCAACAAATGAGTACGTTTCATCAATTAAATAGAGGTAAGGATGAATCTCATCATTGCTAGTACAGACCCAAATATTTTCCTTTTTTTTAATAAAAAAAGAGGATATTGTTTTACTGTAACAAAAACCATATGTCAATATGTCGTTAATTAACTTGAATGGATGTAGTAAATTATTAAGTAATAAATCTGCTTCAATTAGTGTAAACCAAAGGAGTTTGTGGTGGTTACGGTGGGGGAGGGTTAAAAGTAGATTTGTTGAGTTTTAGTTGCCTTGGATTCTAGGGTTTGTGAGTCCCTATGGTGGAAATAAGAAATTGGTTCTCGAGTGGGTTGTTGGGCATGGGCGATGGAGTATGGGGGGCTATGTGAGCTATGGAGGGGTCTATAGGCATGCTATGTTTGCTGACTTTTATGTGCACATATTCATTATAGGTTTGGAGAATTTGGTAGACATCGTGCCACCCAACTTTTGTGAGCTTTGAAGTCACTCTTTTAATAAAATAAAAATGAAGAAAGGCTAATTTGATGTTGGCCACGTAATTTTTGACTGGCTTAGATTAGCTCTGGCCCAGTAATATTTTTGCTGCCTCCTCATTTATTTGCCCTTCTAATATCTCTTCTTTGGGGAGTGTTTTTCTCCTTTGAATTTCCTTTAATTTTTTTTCTTTTAATTTTTATTGATTTTTCAAGTTTGTACAACCACAACATGTAGCTATATATATAGATCGATCATCAAATTTGAAATGGATCATAACTAGCATATGGCCGGGCAGAGGGCTAGGGTTAGAGTTCACAAACAGAACAGTTAATGCCCATCACAATCATATAATCCTAATTTTGGCGATTTAAAATTGAAATATTTTTCATTTTACGCGTATTAAACTATATATACGTATAAATTATTGTCGTCGAAGTATAAATATTATCATCGATACAAGTGGTGAAGTATAAGACAAATGATGTATTGCCAGTTTTGATTAGGAAATCAAACTTTCAACTCCCTCTATTAATATTGCATGTAACCAAAAAAAATTAAACATGTGTGTCTTCGATTAATCCACAAATCAGCCAATTAAGTACGTACATAGAATTAAATTTTAATAATTAATGAATTGTATATCTTTTAAATAATAAAAATATACACGTTAATAATTGACATTCAGGCGATATATGAACTTTGCAAATGGTAACATATATACAGATACATAGAATTAAATTTTAATAATTAATGAATTGTATATCTCTATTAAATAATAAAAATATATGCGTTAATATATAATTGACATTCAGACGACATATGAATTTTGCAAATTGTGGCATATATACATACAGTACATCATCTTAGTGGATGAGCTTGCAATATAACTTACAATGACTAATAAAAAAGCTAGGGTTTTGTGAAAATTAATTGGTAAGTAGTCCAGAGAAGTAGCTAGGGTTGCAATCTCTACTCATCCCCACCAGCGAATTAAAGGGAAAAGAATTATTATTATGGACATGAACAGAAGCTAGGGTTGCTTTACATTTTTCTTTTTGAGCTCCTCGGTTCGTCAAATTGATTTGGCTTATTGAAACAAGCAAATTTCCCCCCAATATTCCTTGGTGTTTGGGGCATGGTGATCCCACACGTGCATGTTTATGAACCAAAAACATACACGTACCATATTGCCATATATATATATATAATGTGTATATATAATATGTCAATATCTATCGACCAAGGCAACCTTTGATGTAAACAATTACCTAGAAGATTTTTAACCCCTCGTCATATCTCTTCAACGATGATCTCCAATCTTGATGTTAAGTTTGGTTAATTATGGTGTCTGATTATTAATTACTTAATTTTTATTAATGAGAGAAAAAATTTCAGTTAGGATATTTTTTTATTTAAAGATACTATTCGATCAATAATTTACATACTTTAACTTTGATTTCTCTCTTCTGGTAAATCATGACAGATTATGAGATGATGAACTTTTTTGCTGTTCTCTCTTATCTGGTCCTACGGAGGAGCTGGTCATGGATGGCCACTGTATAATTAATTCAGGTGCACCATAGCTAAGGCCCGGGGGGGGGGGGGACTTAACTTTGGGTTGGTTTTTTCGTAAGAGAGCGATATTTTAGAATATTCAAATTGGTTTAATATTAAATGCATTAGAAATATGTTAACGATTTTTAAAATATACTAAAAATTGCAATTTAGTTTACTATGCACTAGGCATTAACGAAACGTTAAAAACAATGTAACATTTAACAGATATCATCTTCGTAGGCACTGTTAAAAATGTTGTTAAATTGCTTAGATGCCCCCATGCAATCCTTTATCCTTTTCCTTTCTCCTTTCTCCTTTCTCCATGTAACAGAGACGCTAGAAGCTACCAACACTACGCACAAACCAGCCACCATCAGCCTCGCCACCAAGTCCTCATCTCCTCTCATCGAGACAATCCCGTCCCCACAACCATCGCCGTCGAAACTCACAATAGAAGGAGAATCGCAGCCGTGAAACCCAGTCAATCATAACCGCAACTGGGTAAATGACTTTCCCAATGTCCTCAAATATCCTCTTTAAAGCTTTCATCTTCCTCTTGCTAAAAAAAGTTTGGGGCTTTTCAAAATGGCCTCTGAACTGGTTCCGGGGACACCCATAAGCGAAATAAGGTCTGAAACCGGGTCCGAATTCCATGTTATGATGGGTTCGGATCATGGGCATGGAGCTTCGGGTTGTAGTGTCCACTGGGGATAAAGAGAGCGAGCTTGAGAGCCGAGATTGATACTTCCCGCCTTTCGAGTCGGTTGAGAAGGCTGTGACTCGTTTTGGTGGCAGAGGCTCTTGGATACCCTTCTACAAGCTCGGAGAAAACTATGTAAGTTTTTCCATATGAACCTACTTAATTGTTTCTTACATTCGAATTTGGCTTGGGAATCATGCAAATTGTCACCATTAAAAGAGAACCAATGAAACAAATGTAGTAGGAAAAAAACGTATATATCTCATAAACTTGTACATTTGAAATTCGAAGCATTTATAGCTTTGCACATTTTGTTTAAGAAGTAAATTTTATATATGGTGGTAAATTTTTTTCCAAGTTGATTCAAGTAATCTCTTTCAGATTTTAAATTTAACGCAAATAATTGTATCTTCATGTCAATGCGATAAGCAGAAGGGGTTGAAAAGTTTGACTTGAAGAAAGTAGTGGAGGAACATGCAATGGAGTTAAAGAAGGATCTTATTGTGGAAGAACTGGAGACACCTGATGTATATGAAGAACTAGCTACAACGAAAAGGATTATGGAAGAGCTAAAGCGGCAGCTGCATAAAGAAGCCTTGAAATGCTTGCAAGTTTCAAGGAAATGAACAAGGAGAATCACATAAATGTTGCCAAAAACTACCATGATCAAATGATGGGAAATTCAAATTCCTACTCTTACTCCTGACCTAATATTGATGGAGTTGAAGCAAGCAAAAATTGAACCTTAGTAAAACCATCAATAATCTCAAGGTGATTCAATCTTTCGTTGAATGTCTAAACAAGAAAATGGAAAATGAGAAAATGGGTTTCATCGTAGAGGGACAATAAAAAATGGGTTTCACGGCTGTAATTCTCCCTCCACGGTGAATTTCAACAACGAGGGTAGCAAGAACTGAATCATCTCGATGAGAGGAGATGATTGGGCTTGGTGGCGAGGACGATGGTGGCATGGTTTGTGCATGTTGTCGGTAGTCTCTGCAGTCTCTGTCGCAGGGGAAATAGAGATAGAAAGAGGATTAAGGTTGATAGAGGCGCATTTCAAATTCTTAGGATAAATACTTCTTTAGTGCTTCTCTTTCCTTAGGATCATTCCCTGTGACAACCATATCATCAATATATACAATAAGTGTTGTGATGTTACCACCTGTTTTCTTCAGAAATAAAGTGTGATCCGAATTGCTCTGTCTATAGCCAAAATTCTTCATAGACTTTGTGAATCTTCCAAACCACACTCTTGGGGACGGATTCAATCCATACAATGATTTGCTCAATCTACACACCTTACTTTTATGTTTAGACGGTACTTGACAACCAAGAGGAAGATCGATATAAACTTCTTCTGTCAAGTCACCACGTAGGAAAGCATTTTTTACATCAAATTTTTGTAAGGGCCAATCCAAGTTCACTGCTAGTGACAACAGCACGCGAACCGTATTGATCTTTGCTACAGGTGCAAATATCTCCATATAATCAATCCCAGATGTTTGGGTGTATCCTTTTGCAACTAGTCGAGCCTTAAAACGCTTAATTGTACCATTTTCTTTATATATAATAGTATAAACCCATCGACATCCAACAGGTTTCTTCCTTATGGGAAGGTCCACAAGCTCCCACGTTGCATTTTGCTGTAAGGACTTCATCTCTTCATTCATAGCTGTTTTCCACCTTGAATCAGCCAAGGATTCGTGCACACCGCTAGGAATAGATACATTAGATAATTGATTCACAAATGACTTATTTGATTCAGAAAAATGATGGTTAGAAACATAATGACTCATGGGGTATTTCACTTTGCTGGAGAAGTCAGGCTCGTACGTAGCCTTAGGAACACCTCTTGTGACACGATGAGGTAATTGTCGTCGTTGAGGCTCAGGCACATCCTCAACTAACGATTGATTATGTGTATAAGGTAGTGCAGGCTCAAGGGACTCATGTGACACTATCTCTTCCATTACAGTATCATCGGGTATTGTTGGTGACTGGTCATGTTCTAACTGTGACTGGTCGTGACTTGTTTCTGATATAACCTTCCACAACATCGAATCATTGTCATACTCCAAAGACTGAACTTCATTACTTCATTCTGGTACTCCCCTTGAAGTTCAGCCGCATGAGGAAAAAACATATCCTCTTCATGAAACACAACATCAAGTGTAACATACATCCGTTTTGAAAAGAAGGGGGGGGGGGGGTGATAACAACAATATCCTTTCTGTGTAGAGGCGTAACCAAGAAAAATACACCGTAAAGCACGCAGTGTTAATTTAGTTCGTTGATGTTCATGCAGATGAACAAATGTTGCACATCCAAATACATGTGGTGACAGATTAGGTACGGCAGGAGCATAAATTTCAGTTGTAGAGCTTGATATGGTGTCATAAATTTAAGAGTACTAGAGGGCACTCGATTAATCAAATAAGTTGCAAATTTTAGGGCTTCTCCCCAATAAGTTAACGGCATGTGCGCTTCAATCAATGACTCACAAATAACTTCCAACAAATGACGATTTTTTCTATCTGCGGCCCCCTTTTTTTGGGGTGTATAGGGACAAGTAGTTTGATGAAAAATTCCATGGTCGCCAAATATTTTTGGAAATCTACACTCATATATTCCCCTCCATTATCAAAACGAAGAACTTGAATTTAGGATTTGTATTGAGTACTGACCCTCTTGTGGAACTTTTGAAATAAGGAATTAACTTCTCTTTTCGATTTCATAAGACACACCCATGTCATCCTGGTACAATCATCAATAAACGTAACAAACCAACGTGACCCACCTAGGGTAGCAATCTTAGATGGACCCCAAACATCAGAATGAATTATCATAAAAGGAGCAGAACTTTTATTCAAACTATCGGAGAAAGAAGCACAATGGCTTTTTGCAAGTTCAAAAACATCACAACGAAAACTACTAACATCAATTCTATAAAATAAAGCAGGAAACAATCTTTGCAAATAACTAAACGAATCATGTCCCAAACTCTGATGCCATAACCAAATATCAGGCTTCCTTTTCTCGCCCTGATGACTAGTCACTGCCATCACCTGAGTTAATTTTGCTGAACTATCCGACACTAGATTCAAGTAATAGAGTTTCCCTCGCCTAACACCATAACCAATCGTTGTTCGAGTTCGGATGTCCTTAAAAACACAACAGTGAGGCCAAAAAATCACAATACAGTGTAGAGCAATAGTTATTTGGGCAACTGACAGAAGATTATAATCCAAAGATGGTACAACTAAAACAGAATCCAAATTCAAGGTATCAGTGAGGGAAATTTTGCCCTCTCCAACAATAAGAGCAGAGGCACCATTAGCCGTAGAAATAACGTTTTGGGTGGATGGTTTGAGGGATAAAACATGTCTAGAATTAAAAGTCATATGTTCTATAACACCAGAATCAATTATCCACGTACTATTAGAAACAGTTGTAGATATTTTTAAAGGTTTAGCATGAGTACCTGCAGTGGCAGCTAATGCCGAAGCATGTTCGACCCCATCAGTCTCCCCATCAGGTTTAGTTTTAACCATAGCAGCAGTCAAACTCTTTTTAGAATTTCTCTTCCTTGGATCACGATTATGATCCCCCCAGTCAAGGTAGCCCACAATTTCATAGCACATCTTCATGTCATAACCAGATTGGTTGCAATGCGTACAAAATGGATCTAAGGAGGGACGAGAATTACCCCTCGAACCATTGTACTATGAGGATGACCGGTCACGGGATTGGTACGATGATGATTGGTCACGTGAACGATTCTGGTTGGAACGATTATTTTGAGCCACCATTCCTGAGGCATCCAATGTTGCTACTTCAGAGTTCATGGTTTCTCGACGTATAGATTCACACCGAACAAGTGAATATGCCTCTCCCAATTATGGTACGGGTTCTTTTCGCAATATTTCACCACGAATTTGTTCATATTCAGCGTCCAAGCTTGCAAGGAAGATATGGACCTTCCGTCGGTCGATAGACTTCCTGTAAACTTTAACATCATCTTCATGTTGCATGACCACCTTATCACGATGATTCAATTCACTAAATATCTCAGTCAATTCTCCATAATATATGGAGAGAGAATTTCCACTTTGTTTGGCGGAAAAAGCTTTTTGGTTTAATGAAAAAACCTGCAATTCATCTGTTCCATCATAGAAGGCCTTAGTGAGGGCACTCCACACATCCCTCGCGGTAGGTAGGCACAGATAGCGCTTCATGATGTCTGGATTCATAGACATCAATAACCATCGTTTTACCTTCTGGTTGTCAGGATACCAGTGTTCATAATTTTCATCATCTTTTGTGGGTGGTTTATCTTTCCCACGAATGAACTTCAATTTTCCTTTTTCAGCGATGAGCATCTCTACTAGTTGAGACCATACATCATAGTTGGATTCGGTGAGGATAATCCCCGGATTGAATGCAGATCCATCAGATTGAATGACAATTGGAGTGACGGGTTTGGTGCCAGAAACTCCAGCGTCATCTTTTGGAGGTGGAGGGATTTCTGTCATTGTCATGACTAGTCACAGGTATTTAGTGTTTCAGTGTTTCAAGCGGGTTCTGGGGTACGGTGAAGTTTTAGAGTTTTAGGGTTTCAAATAATCAAGGGTACAACTTTGATACCAACTTAAAATTCAAAGTATTGGGAGTAATTCAACTTGTATTATTCTTCTCACTAAGAGACTTTATATAAGGTTACAATCCTAATTATAAGTAATCACATAGAATCCTTCTAGGGTAAGAAGACCTAACTTTTAGGAGAAGGAAACCTACTTTGACTAATTACATAAAAAATGCATAATTACATAAATCTTGCATCAAGATGGACCTACTAATAGAATTATGGTGGGCTGTTAATTTGTTCTACACATAAATAAAACGATAGATAATTTATTATTCAAATTAAAAGAAAAATTTATTGATAATATCAACATTGATCCATTAGTATACAAATCTCATGGTAGAACATAGAAGTCTATGTTCAGTTCTCGAAGTTATTGAATAGTGTTGTGGTTTTTTTTTTTCTTAGGTTTTTAATATATAAGTATTCATTTTGAAAGTAAGGCTGCTCACTAATATGTATTACTCTTACTCTCCTTATTAATAAAGTTTACTGGTATAGTAAAATTTTGTACATTATAATTTCTCAAATTTGATTAGAGTTTGGCAAAAAATTAGAAGTTTTTTCTCATTTTAGGAGTCGAGTGGGCTCGAGGCAATCCTTGCTAGAACTCCATGCTGAACCAGATCTACGGGGTGAGGAGGGCAGACTCGTAAGGTCTTGTTGCTGATGATGTGGTGTGGATGATGTTGGATGGGCTAAGCATAGTAGCCCTTTAGCAACAGTCGTTCCCTTAATGGGTAGACCAGAAAGCATGTAAGTCTTCAGCTCGGGTGTAGACATGCCACTAGTAGAAGCTGCTACTAGACAGTGTGGATGAGTTCAGTTCGCGGGCCAAGAACCTTTCTTCTGATCAAAACGATCGTGAGGCAAGAGGACAATATTAGCTTGCGCTGTTCATTTTTATGCTTTTGTAAAGGACTTTAATAATTTTTTTTCCAACGTAAGCCAAGTTCAGTTATTCGCCATGATATTCAAGCTGGCGATATTGTTATTTCAGTAGTCAGGTGGTTAGCAGTCTCAGGTCAAGTCGGAATCAAAGTACTGGATCAATGCTCAAAGATGGTATCCCGACTTGGACAGTCGTTGACCACGCTTAGATGGTGTATATTGAGTACCAATTTCTACTTAAGAAAATCTAGTTTGTATTGAGATGGAAATGGAAATACAAATACTGGAATTGAATTGAGCGAAAACTAAAATTACAAGTGCATAAAAGTAAATTATTTCTTTCACATTTAAGCCCTTATCAAGCAGGAAATTCTAGAAATCATAAACTGAAATGAATATCAGTCGGAATCATGTCATAGGATAGTAGAGCATTCAAAGATGACGACAAGATGTCGAATGAGAGGTTTGAACACCTTAGTGACTAACCATAGGTTGACAGTCGAAGTGAAAATTAGTGGATCGATAGTCGAGATAACTCTCTGTGAACAGGTAGTCGGGATGACTTTCCATGAATTAGTAGTCAAGATTACTTTTTAGTGAAATGGTAGTCAAAATAATTAACTCTTATGACAATATTTAGTTAGAAAGAAGGTTAATCTCTGTAAGTCTCAATGACCATCCATGAACTGGCAGTTGGAATGAGATTAATCTTTATGACAATGCTTAGTCATAAATAAGGTTAGTGCATGAGATTGAGTTAACCATTGTGATAGTGCTGCAGGAGCGGGTTAGAAAGACAGTTAGACGTTTGCATAATTACCTCGAGGGGATGAAAGAGAAACTGCATCTGGATTTCCTAGGTCGAATGAATCGGGTTTTGCCACAAGGGAAAGCCTTTTGTTAAAGCATGAAACTTGGTTAGGTGTTCATAGGTTCAGAAATTGATGGAGATCAATTTTTTGAGTTTGATTAGTTGATTGTTTGTCCTTTGAAACGTTGGTTCCTTATAATTTTATAGACGGCGATGAGGCTGATCAAGTTGTCAATTTGGGCCATTGATGAGTCCCACGCGACTGTTTATTCCATTGGAAACCTCCACCTTATTTCAAATTCTTGGTGCGTGTCAGAACCGCCCATGCCTTACTTCCTCTTCACGTTCCAAGTGAGTGCTTGGATTGGATTTTCTTTGGTTTGCGCCTCTCTAATTTCTTCGAGCCATCACCTTTGGCCTAATGAGATTTTTTTTCTAGTGTAAACATTGCCCCTAAATTTGAAATGTTTTGTTATAAAATAATTTAAATTCACACAATCACACCTCTGCCACTTCGTCAGTTCCATTTGTATTTCTTGGCGGCTTAAGCCACAGTCTCCCATAGCCCTGTCATTCTTACTGCAAACCTATCGCATCTCCCCCCATATTTAGAAAAATCATGACTTCCAAGCTCATTCTTCTGCGAAAAGATAGGGATGCTTCTCCTGAATCCTATGTCCCTGAACCCACCACCACAACTCCCTGGGTTTGTGGTATGGGCTTTGAACGCCCATGCAAGAGCTTCTCGTAATATACTAAAGTTCCTCGAGGATAATGGTGAAATTATCCATGACCCCTGCTTCATAATCGACTCTGATCGCCATTATGCTTTGGTGCCGTATTAGAAGGGCTCATCTTCAAATAGAGCGATAACTCTCAACCTTCATATGAAAGAGCTTCAAGCTCTGCCCATATATCAGTGAAGGTCATTTTCGCGGGAGAATCTGGGCTTTGAATGGAAACATCCGTTTCCTTTGCTAGTACATATGAATTTTGCATGTTCTTGGAGGCCGTGGGTTCAAGGGATGCAACAGATGTACTGTAAAACCTCAGAAATTTGAGAAAATAAAAATGATGATTTTGCCTCTAAAGGTCAAAAGTTGAATTTTTGACTAGGACTCATTATGAATGTTTTGTGTGGACCGTTGCATAGATCTTGAGCTCTTGAATACATAGACATGCAGTATGCCAAAAACGGAGTTTAGATAAACTCATTTTGGGTCTAAATAGTATATGTAATGACCTATCCCGAATTTTCAGGATTATCGAGAATTAATTGAAGATTATCGAGACTAATCGAGATTAGTCAAGGTGAAATACAGACTTTGCCCCTAGAAATGTAAAATATTGACTTTTGACCCGGGAAGTCAAATGCACGTGGAACGAAGTCCATTACATAGATCAAGACGATACGAGTACGTAGGTAGACGGTATGTCGAAATCGGACATCGTACAAAAAATTTATGAGTCAAGGACGGTTTTCCATACAATTCATGATTGCACAAAAATCGAGGCGGTTGACTTTTGGGTTTGTTTGTTAGTTGGGCACAAAAGATCTGGCTTGGACCAATAGAAGAATGACAAGTGTCACTTATCCTTTGGCCCAAAACCACACATACATGCATCACCTTTTTTTCCTTCATCCATTTCAAACCAACCTGAAACCTACCCTAAAACCAAACCATCATCTTCATATGTGCTACTTGAGTGAGGGAGGCAGAGAGTGAATCGAGAGTGAGGGAGGACTGAGAGACGACGGTGTGAACGGCGGAGGAACGGCAGAATGGCTGGCCGTGAAACCAGTTAAACCCGTGAACTTTTGGATTTTGGATTTCGATTTTAGGACGTTTAGGGCTCACTCTGATGATTTGGACATGTTGGTTGAGCTCATACGAGCATATAGGGATCAAAATGGACGACTAAGGACGACTGTACGGCTCTGGGTGGTGGTTTGAAGAACAGCCATGAAGGTTTAGATTCGACCAGGTAATTTCAAGCGTGGTTTCTCATTTTTGAGGTCGTAGAACCCTTTCTGGGAAGTAGACCAGTCCTTAGGAAGAAAAAAGGTGAAGAACGCTGGTTGGAAGGCTGAGTTCTAACCAGGTCGAGGTCGCAGGTCAAATTGACCCGTTACAGTCAAACGGGTCGACCCGTCTAAAGGAAGACGATGATGATGCGACAGTCCATGTCATCTTGTCAGGCCACGTGGCCAATAGGTGGTGCCACGTGGCAATATGTTAGAGGGTGTTAGGCTTACATGGAAACTGACGTAGTAGGTCCATGTCAGCATTGTTAGACCACGTGGACTAATAAGATAGTGCCACATGGTAGTGTGTTAGGATCTGTCAGGTGACGTGGCAGCTAACGTGGTAGGTCCACGTCAGTATCGTCAAACCACGTGTGACATGACCCATCTCAATCCCCCCGGGATTAACACGGGATGGCATCATGATCCTGTCTGACACGAAGTGTCAGACAAGGGAAACCATTAGCCCGACCGGCTTCTAGAGTGTGTCAGGATCTGGTAGAGGAGTGTGATGTCTCGGTCTCTACTACAGTCCGCATCTGTGATCAATCTGAAGGGCATTAAAACCAGAAAAGACTGTGAGTGGACGAAAATCAACGATTTAATAGAACACATTTCATAAAAGACCTTTATGCCCTTCACTAAAAAGCATGCATGCATACGAAAACCATTTATCGAATCATATGTTCAAACAACCATATTTAGGGTCTCAACCCAAGTTCCGTAAATTCAAGTCATACGGGCACCTGCCCAAATCCATTTACACAAATCCATAATCATATCAAATATATGTGGGAACTCAGCCCAAATCCATTTATTATTCACAAAACACAATTTCGCAAATCCAAGAAATCATGTTTATCATATATCATATAACCAATCTTGTCACGTTTTCTAAAGTCACGCGCGTGCTACCCGGGGTCTTAAATCTTAAGTCTCCCCAAGGTCCAACTAGGTCAATGTCCACAGATCAATGACCATCCCTAGGGGGTATAATCCATAATAGCCTTCTTGAGAGTAAGGTACCCAACGAGGGTGACTCCACTCAGTTAGTGCTCCGTGACTACTCCAGGGTCCACCTAGGCCAACGACCCTCCCCGGAGGAGACAATCCATAAATATGGTATACGAAAAACCATTTCGAAATCATTCTCAAAACCTTTCAAAGGATCCATGCCCGGTGCCTATAAACCGTCATGAAACCAAAAATCCATTTATGGGTCCCTGACCCGAAATCACAATCGTAAACCATAACTGGGCCTCAAGCCTGATTCGTAAACCAACTGGGCCTCTGGCCCGATGCCTTATCAAATAAAATGGACTTCAAGTCCAAGAGTTCGTAAATCAAATGGGTCTCTTGCCCGATTCCATATTTTCAAATTCGAAATCAATTCACGAACCTATCGGGCCAGAACGTAACCAATTGGACTTCAAGTCCGGGAGTTTCCAAAACAAATGGATCTCGTGCCCGAGTTACCTTTTCAAATCCAAATCCATTTCATTAAATCATTACCGAAACCATAAGCACATATAACCACATCGTAAAACTATAAACCTCGTTATACGTGCAAATACGTAAATCGCCTTGAAATACGTGAAACCATGTAAATCAACAATATCCAATTCATCATCATAGAATCACATATGTAAAACATTTATGCATGCATCACAGTTTAGAAATCAAGGTCCACTCACATACCGTCCTATACTGCCGCCTTGATTTGCTTGTCGTAAGCCTCCCCGAGCTAATCACCGTCATCGGGACTCCCAAACCTGTCCAAATCATACTAGAGGGTTACTAAGTACCTTATTAACCTCTCATTGAAGTCTCGTAATTTTCCCGAATTTTTAACTATTTTTAAACTCGATCCTAAACCTTCAGACATCCCGAACTATATCGAAACGATGTCCGATCGACACGAAACCAGTCCCAAAATGTTCGTTACATCGAATAGATTAAAAGTCATGTTGAAGTCATCCCTAAAAGGCCCCTCACGCTCCCCCGCGTGTCGCGTAAAGGGGCTGCGCGTGAAAGCCACGCGCCCTGCACAGTGTCATCCCCTACCTCCAGCAAACCAGGTCTGAACCGGTTCACTGGTTCTGAACCGGACCTGACCAGCGTGACCGGTTCATCAACATTCCTCCCTCATTTCTCTTCCATTTCCATCCCTTTTAATTCCTAAACTTTTATCCCATCATTTGCGATCGATTCAACTACTAAAAACATAAAAAGAGGCCATTAACTCACCTCCTCGATCTAAGCAAAACTAGCCAACCTACAACCGTCATCCGTTGTCGTCTCCGGCCACCTCCAGCCTTGGTTATGGTCCCATTCGACTCAAAAAACCTCCAAGAACACGTCCTAACCATTAGAATCAAATGACAAACACCACAAACCAAAATCCAAAATTCGAACCAAAACTCATTGTTTTTGGGTTCTCTGGCCACCGTCCACAACGTCCCTCGCCGTTGCCACCATTCGATTCATCCTCTCTCCCTCTCTCACTTTCATTTACCTCCCAGAAATAATGGATGAGGTTTTGGATGGGTTATGGCTGGGTTGGGGTTCGGGTTTGCAGAAGAAAACAAAGAAGATGGTCGCGGGAAGGAGAGAGAATGAGTGAAAAAAAAATTAATTAATTTAAAATGGACCAATCAGATCCAAGATCCCCTTTTTAGGGAAAAAGTCACCAATTGGATGAGAGATACTTGTCACTAATCCAAGGGCCCCACAATTAACTAATCCCCAATCAGATTTTATTAATATTTTAATCGAATCTCGAGCCTTAAATCCCCAATTTCGATCTCATGACCATAACTTTTCCGTTCGACGTCCGATTTCGATGTGCCTCCTGTCCACGGACTCGTGACATCCCAAACTACGCCACGGTCATCGGTCCTCGTACGTTTGACTCCCCGAGTCAAAAGTCAACATTTTGCCCATGACTAGGGGCAAAACAGTCATTTTACACCGTTCGTCCGATTTCGCTCAACTAATCATCGATTAATCTCACTAATCCTATATTAGTCACTAATCTAATTTTGGAATTTGGGACGGGTCGTTACAACGTGGACTAGTGATATGGTGCCACGTGGCAAGGTGTTAGAGAGATGTCAGACTTGTTAGTGACACGTGGCACTAGTTAGGGTATGCCACGTGGCGGGCTGTTAGAGCTAACAGGTGGCAGAGTTGTCAGGCTGACGTCAGCGTTTTCAGGTTGACATCAGTGTTGACCAGCGTTGACCGTCATTGACCGTACTTTGATCGACGAGTGAGGGAGCGTCTGCACGAATTTCGAGGTCAAAATGATCTTGTTTGAAAGGTTTCAACGTTCTGAATCCAATGGTGATGGTTTCAGGTCGATCAGAGATCATTTGATAGGTCATTTGGTGGTTTTTAGCCTGGGGAAGCGTGTTTGGGACACATTTACTATTCTAGGAGTTTTGAGGGTCTATGGTTTGGACTTGTATAGGTTGATAGTGACCTTTGGATATAATTTAGGCAGGTCCGAACGTCCCAGAGACGTTGGATTAGCCTCGCATTGGCTTATAGCGTGGATTGCAAGCGCGCAGCTTGGACAGTCTGTGAGTGGACTTTGGTTTATAAATATGATGCATGCATAAATGTTTTATATTTTTTATGAACATGATTTAAGATGCAATGATTGTATATGATTTAAATATGATTTGGGCATTTTTGTAGAAAATGTGATATTGCACGTATTTCGAGATTTCTATTTTTATATGATACTTAGGCTTAGGCCGAATATTCTACGTGCATGTGATTCATGTGATTTGAAGGGTTTCGTGGAGAAGCATGAAACCGAGGATTTGACTATCGGTTTTGAATGATTTCACAGAGATACGTGAAATGCTATTTCGGGCATAAGACTCAGTTGATTATCTTACAGTCAAATGTGGTTTTAAACAGTGATTTGAATAGTGAAAGGGTTTTTAGATTTGGAAATAATATTCGGGCATGTGTCCCAGTTGATTTGTGATTTGACTTAGAGTATACTCAAACATGAAATATATCGAGCTTGTGACCCAGTTCTGGTTTATGATATGATATTCGGGCTTGTGACCCTATTGAGATAACATTCGGGCTTGTGACCCTATTGAGATGATATTCCGAGCTTGTGACCTTATTGAGATGATATGTTGGGCTTGTGACCTTGTTGAGAGTTGATTTTGGGCTAAGACCCTACGTGATTTGATTTTGGGCTGAGACCCTATCAAGATTGATATGAGTTCGGTAGGATTGTGTTTCCCCAGAGGGAGACTCCGTCGTGAATATATTTTTCCAGAGAGGTCCTGATGATTGATGCTCGCCTCCGAACGACCATCCTGTGTGATGTGTGATCCTGGAGAGGTCATGATGCACTGCCTGTTGTTGTGCAGCCGAGGGAGGCTTGACTCAAGAGTGCTGGTATTATATGAGATCGATCGTTGATATATTCACGATGATATGTGGAACGTCGGCCGGTGATGTGTTCACGGCGATGTGCTCGAACTTGAGCAGTCCTGGAGCTATGTACACGCATTGCTTGGATATTGTGACTGATGATGATGATGGTGATGATGATGATATGAGATGTGACAGATGTTTTTTTCACCGTGTATTGATTTGAAGAACAAAATGATTTGATTTTAAGAAAGTATTTGAGATACCTGTTTTTTTATGCATGCATGCTTCTAAGTGAAAGGTATAAATGTCTTTTCGTTAAATGATTTTATAAACTGTTTATTTTTGTCTACTCACGGCTTTTATGGTTTTTGATACCCTTCAGGTTGATCGCGAATGCGGGCTGTAGTAGAGACCGAGACATAATATGTCACTGCGTACTCCATAAGTCACTGCGCACTCTAGTAAACCTAAGCGGGTTACGGTCTTATCTCTGGTCTGGCACGTGGTGTCAAACAGAAGCAGGGCATATCCCACAATAATCCAGGAGATTGGGATGGGTCTTGTCAGTTAAGGGTATTTTAATCATTTTGAACATAAGGGCATTTTGGTAATTTTCTAGAGAGGCCTAGGTTAACCTAGAACCTTCTATGTCTTTCCTTATTTTTTTTCTTCTAACCCCACTAACTTAGTCCATTTATAAAAAGGTGAATTGTGTGTTGGTGAACGATCTCGGGAGGGTGACCGAAATAAAGAAATAAATAAGGAAAATGAGAGGGAGATGAAACAGAGGGGAAAACAGAAGAGAAAGAGGAGAACAATCAAAGAGAAAAAAAAAAGAGTTATAGAGGAGAGGGGTTAGAACAGAGGATGGAGGAAAGCACATACCTCCATAGCTGAGAAACCTAATTATTGATCAAGAGACACCAGTGGGTTTAGAGACTTCCTAGCTCGAAAGTAAGAGTCCTGAGATGATGTGTGAGTCTCAGTGATCAATTTGGAATTGAAGGAAGACATACTAGACACATGTAAGCCTGGGACACTCAGATTGATAGATATTCGTACAAGATGGAATTGAACCATGGCTTATGACGTATGTTTCTTGGTTTAGAGCTTATAGATCTCTTCCTAAGATCATGTAGACCTGTCTGAATGTTCAAACCATGGAAAAGGGATGAAAAATATAGAAGTTTGAGTCAGGTCGTGACTACGAGTCTGACGACCTGAATTACAGTGAAACAGGCCACATCTGGAGGTAGATAATGACCACTGTGCTGACGCGTAGGCTCCACGCGCATAGCGATTTCATCGGTGCGTGAAAGTGCGTACGGCGGCCTTTCGTCGTTCGGCCAACATGAAAGTTACTTGTCTCAAAATTCTGAATTTTATGGTACTATATTTGGGTTAATTCAACACTATTTTGGGACAGTTTTGATTGTCCAAAGTATTAGGTAATATTAAAATTCTTAACTAAATTCTGAAAAAATGAAGGATATTAATGTAAGGGTATTTTGAGTTCTTAATGAAATATAAGGATGAGTTATGATGAGCTGAAATATGTGAAAAGGGAGAATATCTAAAGGATATGGTTAAAGGATTAGATGTATGTGTTTTTATTTATTGAGTGTTTATATAATGTTAAAGACCACACTATGATTATACTTGGATGTTAATAAATTAGTGATAATAGTAAGAATTGGTAAAGTTTTGAGAGTGAGAAGATGAAGGATTGATTATGAATGTTTGAAGGCTTATTAAGGTAATTTGAATATGAGATGACAAGGGCATGATGCAAATGGTGAGGTTATGATGAATAAAATTTTCTAAATATCTATCTATAATCAGTGAACTAATATTCGAGATAAGGCAAATGATAGTTCTCACTTTTTGACGGGGTTAGAGGGTTGAACGTAGGCGGTAACCCTGTAAGGGTGGGTTTAATTTGGTTAATTTAATAAGATATGAATACAGATAAATTGGAAATATCTATTGTCTCACAAGAGTTGTTAGACGGGAGCACGACCGGCACAATTTTCAAAGCAAATATGGGGACAGGTCCTATCATATACCCAGATGAACTCTGAAGCAATGATATCTATCATTTGGTAAGCCATTATACTCTTTCCTCTTTTCCTGACTCTGGTCTCTTATGTTTAGTGTTATGTTTCTGGAATTGCAACATTAATACATTTGATTTTCGAATTGGACTTATGACAACAACTCTTTTAAAAAAGGATTTCCTATTCAGACTATTCTTATTTGGGGATAAGGTTGATTTTACTCTTTCCTTCCCATCTAACTTGGACAAAGACTTTGGCTCTTGGATCATTAGGTTGCCTTCTGACATTCCCTATGCACTTCTCGTCTCTCAAATTATGTCTATCTTCCTCTCATTTGACTGGAACGGGCAATTTAGGACTGAAAGTGACTTCAAGGATCTTGGGTTCACGAGTTTCTACTTGGGATTTGTTTATGAGAAAATATAATTCTACTGCTTTTGGTTGGATTGGTTTGTATTTCCTAATGCTATGAGGAATCTGATGCTGGAGTGGATCCCGTTAGCTGAAGCACTAGCTTCTCGCTTTTACATAACTCGAGAAATTGGACATTATAGCCATAATCGGCAAGCAATTTCGTAGTTTCATGTTTAATCTTTTTAAAATTTTAACAAGTCAACCCCTAAATATAGCATCATCTTGTCGATCGGGATTCCCTCCAAATGAGCAATAATGAAAATAGGTCGTAGATGACCTGTCATCTCCTTCGTCGGGATAGAAAACAGTGACTTTTCTTGGTAGAAGGTGTTTCCAAAACGACATCTTGACCTTCATCTATTGGGATCTTGATCGTTGCTCGAGAGGGTTCGTAAATGGCAACATCACCTATCATCTGGTTGACTTGGTGATATACCGCTAACAAGTGTTCTGGTAGGAGTACCACTACATCAACCTCAACTTGGGGTTCTCTTTTTTGTCGAACAAGGAATCCATTTCCATGAATTCCAATAGATCTTTTTCAAATTGTTCTATTTCCTTTTTGGTAATACCCTAACCATAACCTTCTTGGACGTCACATCTGGATGATTCTTTAGTTGGGTCCCCCACATTCTCAATTTTCTTGTTCCTCAAGTTTTCTTGAGGAAAGTTCCCGAATACGATATTTTTCTTGACTTTAGAAGAAATCTCTGAGATAGCACCTAAATGAGAGACTCTTCTTGGACGTCTCCCTTGAACCTCCTCCTCGTTCTCATTTATCTTGGAAGGACTAGTTAGTTCATTACTGGTAGTATGAGGTTAGTTCATTACTGGTAGTATGAGGCATTGTCGGCTCCCTAGAAGGCCTTGCCCCTAAGCTCTTCTTAGTACGAAGGTAGGCTCTGTACTGTTTCTAGATTCTTCTTTTTGCAGCTCTTCCTAGTTCTTTGGCTGGTTTTCTTTCCTTGCATGCTATACACAACTTCCCTTCCTTGATTGTAACTTTATAAGGTTTGACTGTTTCAATGGCCTTCTTGGGAAGAACTGCTCTTTTGCTCTATGATTTCTGCTGGTCGACTTGCCCCCTAGTCTACTAACCAGTTATCCACTCTTGCTTCCTTATGATGTTTCCTGATTTCTAAGACAGGGAGCTTTGTGGTGCCTTTATTTTAGGGATGTACATACCATGGTTCCATTCAGGTATTTTCAGAGGATCGTCATCTCGAATTTTCATTGAGTATTCCAATTTTATTCCAATGCCTGAAGTCAGGATCCCAGGAACACATTTTGTCTTACACTTTCTACATAACACAACTCCGCCTTCAATCGTAGTAAACATCCATCTGGTTTGGTCGTTGCGTGATTGTTCTCTTTTTGCTGTTTTGGCCCCTTTTTGAGACCACTAGAGATTGACCATATTGACTGATGCCATCGGGAATGGATCCGTACCCATCCCCATCGTGGCCTTAGGTATTGGTGCTAACGTGATATGTCCTTGGTTGATTAACCTCAAGATTATATCCCTGAATTGGATAAAATTGGTTTTGGTATGGTGTAGTGATACATGCCATCTGCACAATTTCTTGCCCATGATATCTTCAAGTTTGGGCAACTCTTGCTTAGGGTCTGGTTTGATTACCTTGGCCTCTACCAACTTATAATATATTTCTCTAGTTTTGGTAAGGCCAAACGAGTAAGAACCAAACATTGGTGTTTTATTTGCGAATGGGCTGCCAGTTGACATGACTGGTTTTTATTTTCGAGCGGGTTTAACTAGCGACTTTAGGGTCACTAGCCCATTTCCCGAGGTCTGGATCTCGGCTGTTGCTACATTTATCTCTTACTCACCTTTTATCGTCTTTGATCTTTTTTCGAGTTCATAGTGCTCCAACTGGTGCATAAGGATCTTTTTTTTTTGTAGAAAAGGGGAACTTCAGAGTTATGCCTCTGACGTTATTCTTCTTCTAGCAAATTTTCGAATTTGGTTGCTGATATTACTATCTCTTGGAGATTAGAAAATTTAGTATCATCGAATTTTTCTCTGAGGGAAAATCTCAGAGCTTTTTGTGTCATAGCTAACATCTAGGAGTTATTTATGGGAAACTTGGATTTCATCTTCATCCTTTTTAACCTAGCAATAAATCCTATGTTGTTTTGTGTTCACCTTGCTTGAAAGCAGTCAGGTCGTTAATTCTAATTTTAGGTTCGATTATGTAGAATTCCTCTTGGAATTTGGCTTTCATTTGCCCCCAAGTATAAACGGATGCCTCAGGTAACAAAATGTACCAAGAGAAAGCATCCCCAGATTGAACAAACGCAATTTGAGGTAAGGGTTGCCTTTAGTAGCCACGCATTGGACTGAGAATCTCCATATGTGCTCCAAGGACAGTGTACTTCTATCTTCGCTAAAGAGTGTAAATGTTGGTAATTTGAAATTACTCGGAAAAAGAGCTGTCCTGATCTATATAAGTCGGGTAAGGCTTTCTATAGGTCGGGATATTTATTCTTCTAGGAGGCGCTGATTGACTCGATATTAGATGTCTCAGTTCATTCATCTTGTTTATGAGGACATAATGTTCTAGCGCGCAAGATGGCCTTCTATTAGGCACAAATTCTTCATCTGACGTTGTTTCATCGAGATCAAGTTTTCTCTGATTTTTCAGTATATTCCTATTTAGGCCTGGCAATGGATCGTGTCGTGTCATGTACTCTATTTTACCTATTTAAGCTCAACCCGAACCCGACCCGTTTATTAATCGTGTCAAAACATGTAAACCTGAACCCGACCTGTTTATTAAACAAGTAACCCGAACCCACCCGTTTAACCCGTTTATTAAACGTGTCGTGTTGAATAACCTGTTTAATCCGTTTAACCTGTTTAACCCATTTAACCTGTTTAACTCATTTAACATGTTTAACCATATATCCTACATAATATTTGAAGCAGAATTTTTTCATTAAAATATTATACCAACCATCAACGAACTTCATAATTCAACAAACTTCATAATTCATAAGTACATGCAATAATTTAGTATCCATGACCAACAATACAATATCATCAATGTAATATTAAGTTCCAATAGAAAATAAGCATAGTACATAAGACCAAATAAAATTAAGTGATTAATTAACAAACTCTAAGGGAAAAGTTTCAACAAAAAAAGTGTTAAAATTGATTAGATCTTCGTGAATCGCACAATAACACAGCAACTAATCAACACCCACAATAAAATGAAGAAAACATTAGAATCCAACCACAAAATTAATAACAATGTGTAAAGACATGCTAGAATGTGATTTTTTAGTACCTAAATGCTATCCATCATTAGGAATGGTATTAGAGTATTCAACAGATTGAGAATTATTGATACTAATTTCTAATTTGCTGATATCCTCAGTGAGATCCTCCAACTTGGGTGCAAGTGCTAAATCATCTACACAATTGAATATTTAAACGATATTTCTTAATTAAGAAAACAATATATAAGAAAAATCTACCTAAATGGTGAAAATAAGAAAACAAACCATCGCTACCAAATATCCAATCACGTGTGCAGATTATAGCTTCGACATTTTCAGGTTTGAGTGCACTACGATACTGGTCTAAAACTCTTCCACCAACACTAAAAGCCGATTCAGACGCAGCCGTAAAAATAGGAATAAACAAAATATCACGTGCTATGATAAATAATTCAGGATAACGAAATTGATTAGCTTTCCAAAAATCAAGAACATTCAATTTTATCTTCCTATCAACTTTTGGCTCATCCAAATATAGCTGTTGCTGACTCTTTTGGGCCGAAAAAGTGAATTCCTCACTCTCAAAGTCATCAAATTCCTATATAATATCATAAACTATAAGACTAATACATATTGATGACAACAAATATATAGAAAAAAAAAACAGAAACTACATTCTACAATTTTAGATGCATAAACAAGTATAGTAAGAAATTGTATACTAAATATTATTTCGTACCTACATTACATCCATGCATTCTTTAGAAACCATATCAACATCATTGGAAGACTGAGAAGATGATGAGCGACTTGTTGGACCCGTAGGTTTAGAATACTTTTGTATGTATACGTCAAATAGCTCAAACAACTTATCACGCACATTAGCCATTTCCCTGGAGGCAGGACCGTACAACCTCTTATAACTGAACTCCACAAATTGAATTTTGTATCGAGGATCCAAAATTACAACAATAGAAAGGATCATGATGTAGTCTTTCCAATACTTATCAAACTTTGACACCATTCCTATAACCATGGTCCTCATAAAACTATCTAAATCCTCCTTGGCCTTTCTTAAAGTATCTTGGACAACAAAAACTTGAGGAAAATATAGATTTGATGTGGGATATTGCGTGCCGGAAAAAAATCAGGTTACATCATAAAACACCTTGAGAAACTTACAGAGTTTCTTCACCTTATCCCACTCATCTTCAGAGAGAGGATGTTTATAATTAGAATCATTCAATTGCAAATGAAGAAATGCACGCTGATAAAAAAGAGCTCCATCAAGCATAAGAAAAGTGGACTTCCATCTAGTTGGTACATCTTGACTCAAAACTTTCTTACATTCTAAGGACACTTGTGTTGCACAATCTAAAAATTTTTGTTTCCTCATCTGTGAACCCTTAACATACTTAATGTTCTCCCTTATTTTTATCACAGCATTATCAATTTCTTTTATACCATCTTGCACAATTAAATTCAGAATGTGCGCACAACAACGGATATGAAAATAGTTTTCATTCACTAAAAGTGCATCCTTCAAAAGAAGTTGCCTTTTCAACAAGTCAACAAAACAATCATTTGCAGATGCATTATCCAGAGTGATAGAAAACAATTTTCTTTCAATCCCCCAATCACACAACTAATCATAAATTTTCTCAGATAAGGCAACACCACTATGCGGAGGAGGCATGAAACTGAAGTTTAAAATTATTTTATGTAGTTTCCAATTAACATCAACATAATGGGCAGTCAAGCATAGATAACCATCAGTTGTTAAAGAGCTCCACATATCTGAGGTCAAACAACTTCTTCCAGGAATGACCCCTAATATCTTCTTAAGCCTATCTTTTTCTCTTTTATGCATGCTTAAAACATCAGCTTTGGCAGTATTCCCAGATATCAACTTGAGATCAGCACATATATAGCTAAAGACTCGTCTAATACCAGCATATTCAACAAACTGAAATGGTAAGTCATACATAACAATAGCTGACAGGACCCGTCCCAACTGGACGTCAAAACCCGTGCCCGGTCCTGCTCCCGTCTGACAAGTCAACTAAAGGTCCGAAACTCCCCTTCAGTGCTTGCCAGACAAGGGATGTTTGCGCGGATTTCTGCTGCTGTCACGGCCTCACGATCAGTCCCGAACGTCGTACCACGGCCTGGAGGGTCATAAAACAGAAAAGGTGTGAGTGGACAAAATGACCTCTGATAAAAACATTTATCAAAATACAATCTTACCCTCCAGTTTTCACAAACTTGCATGCATATCGTAAAACATGAGTGACCGATAAAATCAAAACATATTTTCCCATGGTCCATAAAACTCATGATCACCAATTCAGTTCATGTTATAAAACATCAAATCCCGGCTCTCAGGCCAAAACATGTGAAAACATAATCACCTGGCCACAAGGACCAAAAACCCGTACTCAATACCAGTACATCATCACAATCAATACCAATCAGCACTAATCACCAGTGCCCAAGAAATATATCAATTCAATCAATCCGCACTACTCACAAGTGCATAAAATATCACCAACCACATCTGCACTACTCACAAGTGCACAATCAATCAAACTGCACTACTCACAAGTGCTGCACTACGCGTAGGCCAATATCCAGTCACTCTCTCGGGAATAAACACCTCTGGGCTCAACCTCCTCGGGCTCAGTCACCTCTGGGCGAACACATCCCCAGGATCAGACACCTCCGAGTGGTACATCCAGGCTCAGTATCATCCGAGAAGCTGACTACCATAGGATCAACTCCCGATCCTACAATCACATCCCCCAAGCTCCGGTCGTCTGGGTAATCCCCCAAGCACCGACCGTCTGGGAATATCACAATCACAATGAAAACCATCCCGGGAATTACATCCCAAAACATTTCAATCAAATCTTGACTTCATACCAAGTCAAGGTCATTCTCAACTGGGTCTCAAGCCCAAAATACCTTTTACACATAAACCGTTAAAATCACATTTAAATCAATAAAATAATCCGAAAATCATCATTGACTCACCAACCAAGTCAAAACATCATTTTAGAAATCATTTAGACTCCGGGCCTAGCCCAAAACATCATCTGCACATTCCTCGTAAAACGTGCCCGAAAGACTGATTAAAATAATCATAAAATCCCAATAAATCATTAATTTCACAATTTCACAAATGACTCCAAATCCGAGTCAAAATCACTATTCACTTGGGTTCTCATGCCCAAAATAACATTATCACGCAAATCCATGCTTTGCAACTTCCGTTGCCATTTTCACGTAAATCCACAAAGTCAATCACTGACTCATAACCCGAGTCCAAATATCATTTTCAATCCATGACTCAATAATCCGAGTCCAACCATTATTTTCAATCAATTTCAATCCCGGACTCATAAACCAAGTCCAAACATCATTTTTACCATATTTCGTAATTTCTCGAAAATCGCTCAAAATAATAATATAATAATCATAAAACCGAGAAATTACCGGATTGAAACACAAATCCTGCCCAAGCATATAAAATCATATAATAAGGCATTAGAAATCATATATGCATGCATCACGATTAGAAAACAAAGTCCACTCACACACACCGTCCAAAACGGTCCGTTTCCGAGCTGCACGTTTTTCCGTAAAATCTGGAAATCACAACTCCTGTCCAAAATCATTATAGAGGGTTACTAACATCTCAAAATACATCATATAATTTTCCCCAATTTTTCCGGGATTTAAATACGTATTTTTAACGTAATACAAAACTTCGGATACGCGGAACATTAACGAAACAATATCCGATTTCATCGAAATCAACGTCAAAATGTTCGTTACACTGAGGGGATCAAAAGTCATGTTGACCTCACCTTGAGACTAGGCCGGACGCGCCCCCACGCGCCGCCGTGAGTGGCTGCGCGTGAAACCCACGCGCCAGCTACAGTGCTGTCTCCCTCACCCGTTTGTCTGTAAAACGGGCCATTTAACCCGCGAGGTGACCCGGTTCGTTTTCTGTCAATTCGACATTGATTCCACCAATTGAACATTCAGTCAGTTTCGATTCAAGTCTAATTAGAGTTCTGTGGACTTAATTACAAGAAACATTACCTCTAACCTCACGATCACAGATGATCAATCGAAGGACGTCCGGCCACTGTTCGTCCTTCGAAAACCATCAAAGCTTCTTGATTTCGTTCAATTGATTCACCAGTAAGCTTCAATGGACTCAGGTAAGTATTTTCCCCAACTCAATTGCATCAATTCGTGGCTCAAACGCCACGACTCAAACTCGATTCTTCGTCACTGTGCAACCATGGAGTTCAGTCAATCTCCAGCGTTTTCCTTCAATTGATGAACCCAGAAGCATCGTGGGATCCTCAAGAACACAATCCCCACATCAATTTCGTCAATCAAAGCCTCAATTCCCTCGACTCAACCTCGAGATTTCTGAAAGTTTCCTTCCTCAGTTCTACCTCAATTCGACTTCAATTCCACTTAGTTCCTTCTACAAAATGGATCGTAGTAATCCCAGAAGACAGAAACTGAACCCAATTTCGATCAACAAGGCTCAATTCATCCAATTTGATTTTTCCTCCCAAAAACCCAAATTTCGAATTCCTAGTTTTCAGCCACTCTCAACCTCCCGTGTTTACCCAGTTGAGTTAGTCTCAACAAACACTCGATTTTGCCCTCAAAACCAGTTAGAAATGGCAGCAAACACTCTCCAATTCTGCTGCTCAATGCTCACGGGTAAGAAGAACAAAGAAGGAGAAAATTAAGGAGAAAATGGAGGAAATGATGAAGGATAAATGATGATGTTGTAATGATGGTGTTGGGAGGGAAACATGGACCAGATTTCAGGGGATGGGTGACACTTGTCACTCATCCGAATGTGCACAGTCACCGGGTACTGTTCATATTAAAATATTATTTTAATCCCGGTTCGTTCGGTTAATCGAGCCCGCTTCCGTGACCATAACTTCGTCGTCGAATCTCCGATTTCGGCATGCCGCCTGTCGTTGGATTCGTATCGACGAGACCTACGTAACGGTCCTTGGCCCTCGTCCATCGGACCTCCCGATCAAAAAGTCAACATTTGGCCCCTATTATGCCAAATTACCAAAATACCCCTCATCTTCCGATCATCATAACTTTCACTACGAATGTCGGAATCGAACGTGCCACCTGTCTTTGAACTCGTGACGTCCCGAACTACGTCACAGTCATCGGTCAAAGTCCATTTGACCGCCCAAACTAAAAGTCAACATTTTGCCCACACCAGGGGTAAAACGGTCATTTTGCACGTTTCGTCCGATTTCACTCAACTAATCCCCGATTAGTCATTCTAAATCATGATTAATTAATATTCAATCCCGATATTCGGGACGGGTCATTACAATAGCTAGCACCAATAGCTCCTTAAACTTATCTTCATCGAATTTTGTAGATCTAGTTATAATTGCTCCATCAGATTTTGATAACAACAATTGTCCTAGATCTCTAGTATCTTTCCTTATGCATGTTTCAATATGTCTTTTAAGATTCTCAGTACCATAGCTGCTACTAGCAATATATGTTAACCCACATTTCATGCACTTAGCTCTTTGTTTTTTCTCTCCTTCACTAGGAGGAAGAATTTCAAAATATTTCCATACCTCCGAAGTCAACCTTCTTCTCCTCTTACTAGCTGCAGCAGCTACCTGAGCTTGAGACAGAGGCTCTGCATCAACTAGAATTGATCTTTCATTATCATTTTTTGTTACACTTCTATCTTCGAAACTATCACCAATATCATCAAACGGATTTTCCATCTGAATAAAAGAAAACACGAAAACCATCTTTTAACAACAAACAAAGTATAAAATAGTAAATGGGATGAGGCTTCCAAGAAAACCAATATTACAAGAAATCCTTTTATGGAGGGTCAAGGCTACTATTACAATGTTGCCACATATTCAAGAACAAAGAGCCAAACAACTCCATTAGAAACCCTCCAACATACCTCTTTTTAATTTTATTATAAATTAGGTTAATTATTTACCTATATATATATTAAAACATTGTAACTATATATCTCTTAACCATACCATATTCTGCATTGTCTTATGCTAACCAGAGTTGAAATTTCCGAATAAAAGATAGAATATTACCATAAGATTAAAGCTGAAGTCTTTTAACCAAACTTTTTTTTACAAGCAACTCAGCTATTTATGCCCCACAACTTTTCGACTTTGCTGATTAAAGTGACAGAATGAGGCAAGCTTTACACCAATATGACTGCAATAACAAATTAACATTCAACAAAATAGAAAAGTATAAGTTAGATCAGTCATATTTCTCACAATGAAAATAGCAGACAGAAAGAACAACCATGATACACAAACTCTTCCTACTCAAAAGTTGAACATAAGCAATCAGCATATTTTTATACAATAAACAACAATAATTGCCAAGAAAACATAAAAATAAAGTACAACTAGTTTGTCTTATGTGCACGAACTCCATTTCCAAATCCGTATAAGCCAATAACCAAGAACGTGACCGACTCATGTGCACGACGATTTGATTTCAACTAAATTATGCATAAACTATTTGGTCCTTGCGGTAGCTCTAGATAACAAGAACCAAACAATCAAGTACGTAATATTGGACTTAAAAATCACCTCCCAAAAGCATTGCGAAAGACAATTCTTAAGTCCCCATAATTCGTACATGTCTCTGTGAATAACAATTCAGAGTAGAAGAACATCACAGAAATTACAACTCCATTCGATTTCAGTTCAGAGATGCAACAACAACAATTTAGACATGCAGCAGAAATTAATCTTTTTTTCTTGTAACCTATATTTTCAACCTTCTCATCTTATCACTTACTTTTTTTGGGGAAACTATGTTGACTGCTTAGTATTTATCTTGATAAAGGTTTACTAAATAAAGGTTTCTAAGTGTGAGATGGATAGGGGATCACTGGTTTGGAATGCTGCAAAAGAGATGTAGCCTTTATTTATTTATTTATTTTTATTCCAAGTGCTCTCTTTAGAAGGATTTAAACAAATAAAGTTCTAACGACAAAATAAACAAAAAAATAAAGAACACTAGTGTCATTATAATCCAATCACATGTATAATTCTTCGTACTAAAACATCAAATAAACACAACGACAGTAAAAACAGTGAATGGAAAGTAGAAGTACAAAAGACCACGGACATAGCAAAAGGAAAATCTCCACAACCAACATATTCTAACTTTTCAAATCTTTAAAAGACTAGTGATGAAGGACTACAACCTGAGTCCATTTGGACCCAAAGACATTGACAAAGGCAACTAACTCGCTTCATATTAGCATCCACAAGTATACAATAAAGTGAAGAAAACCTAAATGAGTTATTTTCCGATGAGAAATAAAGACAGAAGAAAATTTATCCTTTCAAGCAAAACATCCATACAAACAATTCATTTGCCTAAAAAGTAAGAAAACACTTGTAAAAAGAAATATCCAAATAAGATCAAACAAGAAAGGAGAAGTACCAAAACCTTGATGCCCAAAATTCCTATGTCCGACCATTTCAAGAAGATACAAATTGAAGATTCATACATAGATAGAAGGAAAATCAAAATCACACAAGAACAAGGACTAGAGGCATCTAAGAGACATCAAATTGACCAAATTATACATGTCCTGTAAACTATCATAACTATTAAATGACTAATACATTCACTAAATACATAATCTTCCATTTAGACTTTCGACTTAAATTGCTAAGAAAAATATCTATGAAAATTTGCTCGGAATGTGCTGTAAATGTGTCAGATATGCGTGCAGATGCCAGCGACGTACCTTCGCGTGCAGAGGCTAGCGACGTCAGTCACGTGGAAAGGTTGGCGTTCGGCTACTCGGTCGCATGGACGCGTGGTGGCGTGGAGAGGCTAGCGACGTCAGGTTGTTCTTGTTGATAAAGGTTGAGAATGGGGAAGATCAGAGGATGGCTGTTCTTGTTGGGTTGTTCTTGTTGATGAAGGTTGAGAATGGAGAAGATCAGAGGAGGGCTGCTGGAGAAATGGAAGCGGAGGCGTGGAGCTGCTGATTTCGTTTTTTATGTTTAATTAGGTTATAAATTATAAAGTTTTAGTATTTATATTTTGGTCCTTGTGAAACTGTAGAGTACTAAATGGGTTCGCAGGTTGATGGGTTAGCAGGTTGGGACTCAATAATCAGTTTAATAAACGGGTTAATAGGTTATTAAATAGGTTAGCGGGTTGACCTAAAACCCACCTGTTTAATAAACGGGTTATAACGGGTTAACCTGAAAATGACCCGGATTATTATCGAGTCGGGTTAGTTCGGGTTAATTTCGTGTGGGTTTCGGTCGTATATCAGGTCTTGTCAGAAATTGCCACCCTTATTTCTATTCCTTGATGGAATAGTGGGCTTAAATTCATGTCGTCCATTAGGTGGCTGGTTCTTGGAAAACATCCCGGAATCAAAGCTCGATAACTCCTGGTGAACTTTGCTTATTTATGATATTTTAATCCTTGGTCCTCTCAGAAAGACTGGTGATGGAAACAAGGACTCAATAACTGATGCTACTGATTGCACATGATTCTTGCCTTTGTCAGAGGTTGAATTGGGATATTAGTTTCTTTCTTTTGACCCGTATTGCAACTGGAAAGCTCATGAACCTAGCCATTCAGAGATTCTACCTGCAAGCTGATAGAAGACAAGATATCCATGAAGAATTCCATGACCTCATCCTTATCCATGACTTGGCTGGTAATCTCCTCTATTATTTCATTGCGAGGTGGTTCCATATCAACATGTGGAGTTGATAACTTAGGTATCGTCTCTTGGAATGATTCTTCAGAAATCTCTCTTTAACGTCTCTGTATCTCTGAGTGTATCTGAACTTGCACATGCACTAGAAAGAGTCCTACCGAGCGTGCCAGATTATGATCATGCCCAAAATTTTCTTCTCGTTTTAGGAGTAGAGTGGGCCCGAGGCAACCCTCGCCAGACTTTGCGCACAACTAG
This sequence comes from Prinsepia uniflora, assembly GCA_032719365.1. Classification (NCBI taxonomy): domain Eukaryota; kingdom Viridiplantae; phylum Streptophyta; class Magnoliopsida; order Rosales; family Rosaceae; genus Prinsepia; species Prinsepia uniflora. Next base: position 68,913,128 of record CM064871.1, read on the forward strand.
ATCTGCAGAGTGAGGGGGCAGACCGCTTGTAGGGTTTTTTGTTGGGATGTGGTGTGGATGATGTTGGATGTGCTAAGCATAATGGGACTATAACTAGAGTCATTCCCAAAATAGATAGACTAGTAAGCAAGTAGGCCTTGAGCTTGAGTACAGGCGTGCCACTAGTAGAAGCTGCTGCTAGACAGGGTGAATGGGTTTTGTTCGCGGTTCAAGAACATTTCTTCTGATTAAAATGATTGTGAGGCAAGCAGTCATGATTTTCTTGCACTGTTCTTTTCTATGTCTTTTCAAGTAATTTAATAATTTTCTTTTCAGCTTAGTCCAAGTTCATTATTCGCCTGATATTCAGGTTTGCAACATTGTTATTTCAGTAATAAGGTGGTTAGAGATCCTAGATTCTCTCAATTTGGAATCATTGTACTGGACGAATGCTCAAAGATGGTATCCTGACTTAGATAATTGTTGATCACGCTTAGATGGTGTATCCCAAGTACCAATTTTTACTCAAGAAAATCTATTTTGAATTGAGATGGAAATGTAAGTACAAATACTGGAATGTAAAAGTACTGCAATTAGGCTGAGCAAAAACTAAAATTAAAAGTTCATAAAAGTAAATTATTTCTTTCGCATTCAAACTCATATCAAGCAGTAAATTCTAGAAATCATCAATTGAAATGAATATCAGTCGGAAAGCATATTATAGGATGATCTGGTATTTAGAGACGACAACAAGACATCAAAGTGGAAGTTTGAACACTTCAGTGACTGGCCATAGGTTGGAGTCGAAGTGACTATCCGTAAATTAGTAGTCAGGATGACTCTTCGTAAACTGATAATCGGGATAAATTTCTGTGAATTGGTAGTTAGGATGATTTTTTGTGAATCAGTAGTTGGGATGACTTTCTGTGAATCGGTAGTCGGAATGATTAATCCTATGACAATATTTAGTCAGAAAGAATGTTAATCTCTGTAAGCCTCAATGACTATTCATGAGCTCGTAGTCAGAATGAGGTTAACCTTTATGACAATGCTTTTAGTCAGGAAGAAGTGTACATGTGATGGAGCTAACCATTGTGAGGGTGCTTGTAACGACCTGTCCCGGATTTTGGGATTAGATTAGTGATTAATGATGGATTAGTAAAGTTAATCGGTGATTAGTTGGATAGTTTCGGACGGACGGTGCGAAATGATCATTTTGCCCTTAGAATGGGCGAAATGTTGACTTTTGATTTGGGCAGTCAAACGAACTTTGGCCAATGACTGTGACGTAGTTCGGAACGTCATGAGTTCATAGACAAGCGGCATGCCCGATTCCAACACTCGAGGAGGAAGTTATGATGTTCGGAAGTTGAGGGGCATTTTGGTAATTTGGCATTAAGGATATTTTGGTTCTTCTATTGCCTTGGGAGTTGTGCCCAATGGTTTTAGGACACTTGTCCCTTGCTGGAAGGCTGTGGAAGCCTTTTCCCCACCACCTCACAATTATGTCATTAGGTTTAAATTTGGTTGCACAGGTTGAGAGAAAAGAAAAACAGAGTGTGTGAACCGTGAGAAACCATCCCTACAAGCTGGTGCTGCGAACTCTGGTTAACTCAAGGTCGTTTTTGGTACGTTGACCTGGGATCCATTGTCTGGCTTGCGTGTTCCACGGGGGTTGAACGAGTGTTTAGCCTTCGTGTTGCATACAGGTTAGACGGGAGCATAACTTATCCCTTAATCCCGGGGAATTGGGGGTGGGTCGTGTCAGTGCTACTGGAGTGGATCTGAAAAACGGTTAGGCGTTTGCATAAATGTCTCTAGAGAATGAGAAGAGAAATTGCATCTTGATTTCCTAAGTCGAAAGAATTAGGTTTTGCCACAAGGGCGAGCTTTTTGTTAAACCATGAAACCTGATTAGGTGTTCATAGGTTCAAAAATTGATGGAGAACAATTTGCTAAGTTTGATTGGTTAATTGTTCTTCCTTTGAGAAGTTGGTTCTTTCTCCTTTTATAGTCAACATGGAGGTTGATCAAGTTGTTAAGTTGGGCTTTGGATAGGTTTCACACTGCTGTTTATTATGTTGGAAATCTCTTATTTTCCTTCAAATTCTTTGTGCGTGTCAAAACTGCTCATGTATTACTTCCTCTTTACGTTTCAAGTGGGTGCTTAGGCTGGATTTTCTTTAGTTTGGGCTTTTAATTCCTTCGAACCATCAACTTTGGCCTAATGTGATTTTTTTTGGACATAAACAAATGTTTTGGGTCATAGTTGGATGAAGTTTATCCTGAATAAGGGTGGGCATATAGTCCCGAAATATTGAAATCGTCTCGTCCCGTATCATACCAAACTGGAAAAAAAAAATTGAATAGTAAAACCAAATGTATGATCGGTACGGTATCGATATAGTACCGGTTCCAACCGGTACATGATCGATTTCGATGTTGAGGAATACCGTCTCGTACCGAAACCAAACCGGTTTAATTTTTTTTAATTAATTAACTAATTAAATTAAATCTAAAAATGATAAATGGTGCTAAGTTTTTTTATATATACTCATACATATGTCGGGTCTATTTCTATGTTCTTTGGCACATGAATTATATGAATAAATTTTTCTTGTTTGATTATCATATATAGACATATATCAAACTGAGGGGTTAAAGTATTAGCTCACAACTTACAATCCCCTCATCATTCCATAAACATGAAACCTCTACCTACATATATTAAATAAGATGATGGATGCTTCGAATGCATTGCACACTTGTGAGCATAGACACCACTAAATCATCAAGCTAATATGATGCTTATCAACTTATGATTTCTTAATGGTGTTTCTATTTTTTTGGTTAGACTTTGAAATATAACTTTCATATTTGTTATGAAATTGTATGAATGAAATATGAATTTGTTATGCATTATGGATTATTGTACCAATTTATATACAAATTCTTTAATCACATGTACAAGCAGGTTTTGGTACAAATTTCTTAGTACAAAATAATTTCGTACGAATAGATTTTTTAGATTTTTTTGCATAAATTTTGGCTCAAAACCAAAATTGTACCAAATATAATTGGTACGGTACGATTAGTATTAATTTCATATTTTAGAATACCGTACCGTACTAAACCAGTTAAAATTACTTGGTATGGTTCCGATATCACCTACATATCGAACCGTACGGAACCATGTATAGGGTTAATCGCGAATGATCGATGGACATTTGGGCACAGTAAAATGAACATTGACAACTCATTCTCCTACGTCCTAGCAATCAAATATAATCCATCTGGGATCGAGATGGTTTTCATTTTAATTCAAACATTTGTTTTGTAACTTTCTTTTATTCTGCACCATGCATTCTAAAAGTTTCCTTTCATGGTCATCGTTTTCCCGTCTGTCGATCTGTCCCATCTCGATCTTTACCCCCTCTGAGTCGATTCAACCAAATAAAAACGAGCCGGGTTTTTTTGATAAGAGATAGAACCAAATTGAATGGAACGGAATTAAATAAATCGAATCAAATTACGTATTATTTATCAAATTGAGAATTTGAATCGTACACTTAAATCATAATCTGGCAAGAGATATATAGAGCGTTTAAACAAGAATCAACTTAACGGATGATTCAGATCGAAAGCCATTGCGAACTTTGAAGGGTTTTCTTGAGGTATAACCAGCAGGCTAGCTAGTTGAAATTTAAACCTAAGTGAGGCCCAATTGATGACCCTACCGAAACCCAAGTTTGTTTTTGTTGGTAAGACACATGAAGACATATAGGGACAGAACCCTAAAATGTTCCCCCCCAGACTCACCCATAGGCTATGGTGTCCAAGAGTCTCACTGCTGGCAACCAATATTTCACCAATTGGGTGCTCTCAAATTCTCAATCAATCTGTCTTACCAATTTCCCCCACAAAGAAGTCTTCATAGACAAGAAGAACAAGTTAGATAAGATAAGAAGCAGTTGGATGTGCATGAATTGAATCCACCTCTAATGGAACAACGACACTATGATTAGATATGGAATTTAATTAACAAATATATAATTCGTTACCGTAATTCATATATAAATCGTGCTCAAATTAAACGCATTCATCACTATACTATCTCAACTTTAAGACATATTCGCATAATATATATGTGTATATGTATGTATATATATATATATGTATGTCCTTTACTGGGGATATTATGCAGGTACTAGCTCAACTTACTGCATGTAAGAATCAATTGAGCAGAAGAGTCAAATTATTTGAAACCTCCCATTTATAAGATGAGAATTGTTGAAGCAGAAATCGAACCCGCCGCGAAAAGTTCTCACAATTCCTGCAAACAGCAAACAATTAGCTATCGTTGTCTCGATCGATTTACCCGGGGGGTTGTTCGACCAAGAACACTCCGATGCCTAAGTTAGCTTTGAGAGAGGAAAAAGATATACTTCGAAGCGAAGAATCAACTTAACTTGGAAATGAAATGTGCCTTGCTATTTATAGGGGTGAATGAAATGTTCAATTTCCATAGTTTCGATGTGGGACAAATGCTCATCAATTTACCTCTTATATAAGGGTGAGTGAGATGTTCAATTTCCATAGTTTCGATGTGGGACAAATGCTCATCAATTTGCATGCTAACACGTGTTATACAAATCGAGGGTGGAGAGGCTTCCACATGTCATTCTGGTTTGGGCCATGTCCGGTGCTTGTGCTTACAAGTATTATTGCCAAGGGAAATTTGGTCATTTTGAGAATTATGGGCCACGTGGCAGCTCCACATTTTTCCGGTGATTTTGGGTTCCACAAATGCCCCCACATCGATTCGGTATTCAGGGAATCCGGAGGGATGTACATTGTTTGGAGTCTTATATTACCGGGTTACCAGTTACCGTTGGGTTCAAGAATCGATTCAGTGTTTATTTGACGATTTTGCCCCTGGCTATAAAGGTAAAAAGTCCATTTTTAGTTTTAGAATGACTATTCTGGGTTTAGTGGTGTGAATCGGACATAATATGCAAAATGACCATTTTACCCCCAAGCATGGGCAAAATGTTGTCTTTTGAACCGGGGGGTCCAAAGGACGAGGGCCAGAGACCATTACGTAGGTCGAGTTGATACGAATCCATAGACAGGTGGCATGTCGAAATCGGAGATCGGATGCGAAGGTTATGTGTCTACGAAGGCGAGGGGCATTTTTGTAATTTTGGAAGCGAAGGGCAAAACGGTCTTTTTGAGACAAGCGAACGGTGGACGCTGACTCATGCTACCTACCAATGATTCTTGCTGCTTTGTCTAGACAACATGGAGGAAATCAAGGATTTTAGGGACCCTAAACCCTTAATTGGGGAAAACTCAATCATTTTGTCCAAACCTTGATTTTGTTAAATAGCAGAGCAATTCGATTGTGAGAATGAGAGATTAGAGAGTCTGAATTGGAGCAAAACAAACACAAAGGACAGAGGGTCGCTGGTTTTGCAGATTTTCGAAATTTTGGAAATTTGTGGTAAAAATTCGAATTCGAATTCGTGAGTCTTGAGGATCAAAATTGAGGCTGGATTAAGTCTCCTGGGACTAATTCGAACCGATCCAAATCAAAAACGGGGAGGATTGAGGCCGTATCGAGCAAGAACAGAAGCTTCAAAATCCTCGAAAAATCGAGCTTGAGTTCTACTAGCTGGAGGTAAGGATTTATCAAATTGATCTTGTAAAATCGTTCCTTATACTCTCACGATGTCACGTCGTGGACGGAGTTTGGCCGAACAGTCGACGGGGACTTGGTGGTGACTGAGTGCACTTGCGGACGTGACTAGTGAGCATCGGTAGGCAGGATCACACCTACTGTGACTCTTGCTAGTACCACATACATGCTCGCCATGCGTCAAGATGCCGAGAGACCTAGCAAATTTGTCCTGTGGGAGCGTGGCGGTTTTCGTGGCCTAAGTCCATTCCGAGGGAAAGATATGGATTTTGAGAAACCCGAAGACTTCATGGAGTGGAAGGCTCGCAATCAAATTTCCTTTTCAAGCGACGTTCTCGTGGAACTTGGCGACAGATGTTCTTCTAGAGTTTCGGGACATGGGCCGGCTACTCTCTCCATGAATGGCGAGAAGCTTTCAGACATCCCAAACAAGGAGTGGTTGTGCGTTCCACTGTGCTTGAAGGAGACCGTTGTTCAGAAGAAGGACAATAAACAAGGACTTGCTGGTTCTTGGGAGCAAAAACCATGCCGAGCAACTTCTTTCCTAACCCATAAGCATACCGAGCAATTTCTTTCCTAACCTTTCCGTTCTGGCCCTACGAATGTGCCATCTTGATGCGAAGGGTAGGCAAAAATGGAAAGTTATGTTGTTGATGTGAGATTGCGATAACTAAGATAACTTGAGGTCTCAATTTCACATCGGAAGCCAAAATGGGCGAGTTGGAGATGAGCCGTGTAGAGAGGATGCTGATAGAAAATGAGCGAGATACCACTCGAGATGAGCTCTCCCTGCTGCACAGAAATTTGCAGGACTCAGAAGGCTTTGATGCTTCGATGACGAAGGCTTGAATGCTTCGCAGGGCGAAGGCTTGGATGCTTCGATAACGAAGGCTTAGGTGCTTCGCATGGCGAAGGCTTAGATGCTTCGCAGGGCGAAGGCTTGAATGCTTCGATGACGAAGGCTTGGATGCTTCGCATGGCGAAGGCTTGAATGCTTCGATACGAAGGCTTGGATGCTTCGCATGGCGAAGGCTTAGATGCTTCGCAAGGCGAAAACTCAGATGCTTTGATGACGAAGGCTTGGATGCTTCGATCATGAAGGCTTTTTACACTAGAGAGAATAAGCTTTGAAAATTGTACATGGTGAACAAATCAATTTGTTAATCTCATTTCATTGATACTTGAATTCAGAAGGCAACTTGAAAAGCAAAATTGAAAAGCTCCATAGAGTTTTATGTCTTTCTAATGTTGACTTGCGTCTAGTTGATGCGGATCACCTTTGACGCTGGCTCGTTTGACTCTTTGTTCTCCATGTGATTTACAGTCTTGTTTTTGATGTAGTCTGTACAATGCCCCTCCCTCAGGAGATTTTGGAGATATCTTTCGAAAGATATACATGTGCTGATATTGTGCCCATAACATTCATGATAGGCGCACCATTTGGTTTTATCAGCATTCTCTTGATTGCCTTTGACTGGCTCTGGCTTCTTAAACCATGGCTTGTTCTTAATTTCATTGTGGATCTGATGGGCTGGTAAAGATAGCTGCAAGTTAGGCTTCCCCATAACTGGCGTTTGGGAGTGTTGCCCTGCCTTTCGCTTGTTGAGCTTTCCAGTTGCAGACTTTCCATGGGGTTCATCCTCATCGGAGGCCTTTTCGCTAGTCCCAGCATGGCCATGAGTATGAGCGGCGCGCTTCTCATCCTCCCAACTTGCATGTCGCTCTGCTAGCGAAAGTATTTCGAAAAGACTTCGCGCATTGCTCATGACGATGTCCCCGTAAAGCTGGCTGTCTCGAGGGAGTCCTTGCTTGAATGCCATTGCCGCAACAAAGTCATTACAGCCGATAATGCGAGATTTCTCCTCACAAAATCTCCGTATGTATTGTCGCAGAGTGTCTTTTGCTCTCTTTCGGACAGAGAAAAGATGGTCGTCTTTCACCTCGATTGTCCGAAGTTGTGCGTATTCCTTCACAAATGTCAAAGCCAACTCTTCGAAGGACTCAATTGACCTCGGGGGGAGATGATTGAACCAAGTCATGGCTTGGCCTTGAAGGGAAGCTTGAAAAACTTTGCACATGAGCGCATCGTTAGACCTGTGGGGGATCATGACTCCTCGAAAGTGATCTATGTGTTTTACCGGGTCGGAGGCTCCTTTGAATGAAGTGAAGTTTGGAGTTGCGAACCTCTGGGGGAATGACTCCTCCTCAATATCCCTTATAAAGGGCGTAGAGAGCCGTATCTGGCGACGTAGATCGTCCTCTAGATCGCCACCTTGTTGAGCACGAAGGTGCATGTCCAGCATTTTTTGAACATCATTAGCCTGCAACGCTCCTTGCTGAGGCGATGAGTCCCTTTTTGCTAATCGTTGGGAACCGCTTTGAGCTTCTCCCCCTGTTCTCTGGGATCGTGCAGGGGAGTAGGCTTCATTTTCCCTTTTACTACCGTGGGCAGATCTTTTTGGGTTTTTGTATAGAGCTCGAAGTTGCCCCCTGCTCCTATGTGAGTGTTGTGAGTGCTCTGCCCGTGAAGTTGCCCCAGTCCTACCTCCTAGCTGTTCACGTACTAAACGGTTTTAGGCGTTGTGGGCTTTTCGCTCGATGAGCGTGACTTTCTTTTCCAGAGTCGCCTAGCGAAGTATCTCGTGACATTGTTTGGCAGCGAACCTGCTCTTTCCTAGGACGCCTTTGGGTATTCCCTTGTCTTCCACGTGACGTGGATCGTCTGTCCTGCTCCTGGATTGGTCTCTCTGCTAGGAGTTGCTGCAAGAGCCTTGACTGGAGTTGAACTTGTTTGCTTAACCCTTCAACTTGCTGCGCCAAGTTGTCCTGGGGAGGTTGGTGATGACTTCTCCCTGAGATGTCATGACACCCGTCCAGAAACTCCCTTTGGACCATGCTTGTTGTGAGTTGATCATGTCGTAATGCATTTCCTATCAAACTCTCGTTTGCCTGTTGTAAAGTCGAAGTTCCATCCCCTAGCGCGGGTACTTGGTTAGCTGGAGAGGGGAATGCTTCAAAACTGAAGGTTGGCCTCCCTTCAAGTGTCTCAAAGGGCGCTTCTATGGACACACGCCCGAGTCGAGCTGGGCGCTTCTCCGGAGTTTCTATGTGAGCTTCATTCCTCGTCTGGGCCGTTGAGGCAGAAACACCTTCCCCGGCTGACTGAACGGATCGACGAACTTTAGCCATGCCGATTCGAAGAATGTTGAGTTGGAAAGCTGTTTGATGGATAATTTGAACAACGTTCAGAATCTTCGAACAATGTCGATGAACGACGAACGAAGGGAGATGAACGATGAACAAACGTTCAAAATCTTCGAACAATATCGATGAACGACGAACGAAGAAAGATGAACGATGAAAGAATTCCTGATGAGTGATGAAACAACGTTCAAAATCTTCGAACAATGTCGATGAACGACGAACGAAGAAAGATGAACGATGAACAAATTCTTGATGAGTGATGAACAACGTTCAAAATCTTCGAACAATGTCGATGAACGACGAACGAAGAAAGATGAACGATGAACAAATGAGAGAGCTTCTTCTGAGTATAACTCAATAGCTCTCAATGAAAGCACCAATTGTTGAAGCAGAAATCGAACCCGCCGCGAAAAGTTCTCACAATTCCTGCAAACAGCAAACAATTAGCTATCGTTGTCTCGATCGATTTACCCGGGGGGTTGTTCGACCAAGAACACTCCGATGCCTAAGTTAGCTTTGAGAGAGGAAAAAGATATACTTCGAAGCGAAGAATCAACTTAACTTGGAAATGAAATGTGCCTTGCTATTTATAGGGGTGAATGAAATGTTCAATTTCCATAGTTTCGATGTGGGACAAATGCTCATCAATTTACCTCTTATATAAGGGTGAGTGAGATGTTCAATTTCCATAGTTTCGATGTGGGACAAATGCTCATCAATTTGCATGCTAACACGTGTTATACAAATCGAGGGTGGAGAGGCTTCCACATGTCATTCTGGTTTGGGCCATGTCCGGTGCTTGTGCTTACAAGTATTATTGCCAAGGGAAATTTGGTCATTTTGAGAATTATGGGCCACGTGGCAGCTCCACATTTTTCTGGTGATTTTGGGTTCCACAAGAATAATAATAATAATAATTGTAATGTCAGCGAACTCAAACATTAACTCAAATGAATCTTTATATATAATTTTGGTTTAGGGTTATATATAATTTGTTTATCTCAACTCTCAAGCAAAAAATTAAGTATATATTAAAATTAAACGTGAATAAATAACGTACACACATAAGGATATATAGTGGTCTATCGCATTAACATGCATGTCCAAAGTTCCAACCCAATGTCCCATGGAAAAGACATTGGTCTTCCAAATCAAAATGATGGCACCTTGAAAAGATATTACTTGCTATCGCCATTCTCAAATAGATGCCATTCATGTCTCCACCATGTTTTTGGCAACATGTCACTTTGAGAACCACTTGGTGTCCTATGTTCCCTCTCAAATCACTCAAAATTAAGGATATTTGCTTCTTGCTTAGGGGTTTAGGGCTTACCCACTGTACATAAACTCAACCTTCCCATTTCTTTTATGGATTATTTCTACTTATAATTTTGTTATTCTAATTTTATAAAGAAAAATATCAGTATTTTTTTGAATAAAAAATAATATTGATTATAAATGGGAGGAAAAAGCATCATGTATATTTGAAAAGATACGTACATGAACAAGCCCAAATCAATTTATAAAACTTGGGCTTCTAACTTTTTCTTGGGACAAATGACACCCAAGTGGGTTCCAAAGATTTGTAAACTGTGTACGTTTATAGGCCCCAGCTTATTTCAGAGTTTATTACTTATCTAATGAACCTGGGAGGATGGCATACATGGAAGAACGAAAAGAATTTGAATACGTACAAATGAAATTGTGAAAGTCTTAAAATAATGTGTGTTTTTTTTAATATTTAATTGTAATATTTGGGATATTGAATTAGAAAATACAAATAAAATCCATGTAGAATTTTTTTTAATTGACATGGTATAATCCTATCAACTGACACATAAAATAATCAACAAATATAAACAATTTAATATTTTTACATAACATTAATGACTACATAATGAATCATTTTTTATAGTAAATATCACGATTATTCCCACATATAAAGTGCAGGTCTAATCTCTGTCTGAAATATCATTTGCTTATGGCCACAAAATTTAATTTTCATATAATTTTTTTACTTTAATATCATTTTTTTAAAAATTAAATAAATCGTGTAAGATTCATGTACAGAAACCACATTTCTTAGTGAGATTTTTGGTACGGAGCCAAACTCTTTCTGCTTGAAGCTGATACGGGTAAATAATTCTTTTTTTGCCCTTTCAAGTTAGGGGTGGGCACTGTGCGGTTTAATATGGATATTGGCAATATTTAAATTTAAAACGTTAAAATCTAAACGGTTCTATACAGTTTGGATTTTCTAAAACTAGAAATGAAACTGTTTCGATCCAAATCGTTACTAACGGTTCAATTTGGATTGAAACCGTTTAGGCATAAAAAAAATAGCAAATATGTGAGGACCCGTGCCTTGTGAGCATGGTTAGCAATCCCACATCGCCCAGGGAGATCTGGGGGAATGCGCCTTAGATGTGTGTGCGCGCATCTATCCAACAAGAGACCTTTTGGGAGCTCACTGGTTTTGGATTCCTAGGGAACTCTAAAGTTAAACGAGTAGGGGTTAGTGTAATCCTAGGATGGGTGACCTACTGAGAAGTTGCACGTGAGCTCCCGAGAACAAAACCGTGAGGGTTGGGCCCAAAGCGGACAATATACTATTGAAGAAGGTCGGGTAGTAACAATTTGGTATCAGAACCCAACTCTGGCCGGAATTAAGTGTGATAGCGAGGACGCTAAGCCCCAAGGGGGGCGGATTGTGAGGACCCGTGCCTTGTGGGCATGATTAGTAATCCCAAATCGCCTGGGGAGACTGGGGGAATGCGCTTTATATGTGTGGGCGCGCATCTATCTAACAGGAGACTTTTTGAAAGCTCACTGGTTTTGGATTCCTAGGAAACTCCAAAGTTAAGCGAGTAGGGGCTGGTGAAATCTAACCCTCACCATTTGGCCCAGAAGCCCACGGGCTTGTGGGTACCCAGTAGGCCCGGTGACAGAAAGTTTGTCCCAGTCCACTATGGGATGTGGGCCGGCCCGGCCAATATGTTGACGGGATGGACTTGGGCTTAGGGCATTCAAACCCGATAAGTCCGAGCCCGATAAGACCCGGTAAGCCTAGCCTGGCCAAACCATGTAAACTCGATCCATAAGTCCGAATATATAAAATAATTATAAATTAAGAATTAATACCTAGTCAAATCTTATTACTACTATTTTAGCCCAAACCCAAAACTCCAACCCAAGATCAACCTAGTTTTTATAGAAGTGCATGTTTTTATATATAACTCCACATCCCACTGTTCCATCTTTATCGAAAAGGTTATTTGGGTCATTGCAATTTGATATAGGGAATTCACGAAATTCACTCTTTTTGACCCACTTTGATTCTGATACATTTACTACACTAAGTGACAATTAGGAGTAGTATAGCTCCACAAAGAATCTCTAAGGAGCTAACCCTTCGTGTAATTATTCATAAAACATAATACAATTCAAGTAGATTTGTGATTAGTGACCACCTTACCATGTCTCGACTTTGTGGTCGAAAGGTTAAGTCAATTCTCCAAACCCAATAGGTCCCTTTCTTACCTTGTCTCAATATTCAATAATGATATTTAAGCTCAACTCACACTTTGATAATTAGGGAGGTAGAAGTGGGCTTAGTAGGCCCGGCCCAAGTGGGCTTAGTAGGCTTGACCCATAAAGGCCGATAAAAGCCCGCCAAACCCGACCCGAAAAAGGGCATGGGTTTTCATATTTATGATCAGGTCCGCCTGACCCGGTCCAGTATTTTTTAAATTATGAAATAAGCCTGGCCCAAGCCCTAAAATTTTGGGCCAGACTTGCCTGACCCGGTCCAATGATGAGGAGTAGTGTAATCTCAGGATGGGTGATCCATTAGGAAGTTGCACGTGAGCTCCCGCGAACAAAACCGTGAGGCTGGGCCCAAAGCGGACAATATCATGTTGAATAAAGTCGGGTCGTGACAAAATATATTTAAAAAACAATAAGAATATTAAAAAAAACAAGTATATTAAAAAAAAGCAAGGATATTAAAAAACAGCAAGGATATTTTAAAAAAAAAGTAAGGATACAAAAAAGAATAATTAATACTTAATATTTTGTATATTAATTTTGCGGAGAATTGGATTGTAAATATTACCATTATATTAAGATTTAGCAAACAAACATTACCACTTAATAATCTTTTATTATACTTTTGGGTATTTTTTATTTATTTTATTTTATTTTTTATTAATAATATATTTAAAAATTAATATATTCTTTAACGATCCGGTTTGGATTTAACGGATTTTCAAAATGAAAATCCAAATCGAAACCGTTACTAACGGAGCGGTTTGGATTCTCAAACCGTTTAATTTTTATCCGATCAAACTTAAACCATTGAATAAATAACGGTTTGAAGCGGATTGTTCAGCGATTTTAACGGATTCGTGTCCACACCTATTTCAAGCATGTGATATGTCACTCATGTGTCACTGTCTATTACTGTAGCTTCCATCATCAGTCCATGTTATATGATGATGCGTATGAAAACAATCCTTGTTTATCGTATCACACCCACCAGTAAGAAATCGACACGTACGTACTTGGTGACAGCATGGTCTATTTTATCATCAGCGGTTTGTTAACCACCGGTTGCTCACCGTCCCCCACTTCAGAACTCCCTCCTATTAGCAACTAATAACCAACATGCCCTCGAAGTTTAAGATGTATTACAAAATTTAACGAGGACCAAATTCAAATTCTATTGACTGATCATCTCGCACCATTTTTTTTCCTGTACATATATATATATATATATATATATTATAATCGAAATCGTTTATTTTTTAAATCATCATGTCAATGTCATTTTTGTAAAAAAAATCAACAAAATTAGAGGTTATTAGTCTTTCGTATGTATAAAATAAACAAACGGTTTTAGTAAGAAGTAAGATCTTCATATAAAACCGTTAATTTAGTTGATATATATATATATATAAATGACCAAACGATCTCTAATTTTTTTTATTTTAAAAAAATGATCTTAATATATGATGTAAATAATAAATGGTTTCGATTATAATATACGTACAAACAATAGTGTATTTAGGAATTCATATGTATGTGGGCCTTTTTCAAATATATATTTTTAAAAATTTAATGTAATTCAACTCATCGTAATATACGTCAAATTTATCAAATTTTTTTTAAAAAATCATATCATGCTGTTAATTAATTACAAGCATAGTTGTTCTCAACGGATTCTCAGTTTGAAATCATTGCATGCAAAAAATAGACTATAATTGAAATACTAAAAAAAAATACATATGCGTAAAATTTTGATAATTGAATATATATATATATATATATACTTCTATATTAAAATATCTCTAGGATTTTTATAAATCATATATAATAATGATATATGTGTCTATTAGAAAGTCTGCAATTGTATAATAATCCTCATTTATTAACAATTTTTTAATTAACTAAAACATATTATAATATATATACACATATGTTATAATAAAAAATTAGTTGGGGCCTATGACCTTCTTGATCCCAGTGTAACTCTGTCATTATATATAAAGATAATTCGATAAATTAAAAAGTAGTACGTACCACCAATTGGAATGCAAATATTATCCTTTCTAGTATTGGAATCAATGGTTTCAAATGTTTCAAATAAAACTGAAATTATTTTTCTAAAAGTGTAAAAGTAATTGAGCCACTTTTGTTTATATTATTAATTAACATATATAACGTCACAAAATATGTATCTCGTTAAATTTGGTTGTCATGGAAGTCCGAATCAGAATAAATGGATGTGTGATCGAATAGATTGAAATACAACCCTAGTTATAGAACAGTGGCCTATATATGGAGAAGAAATGCTTCATTTAGTGGAGTACTTTTGAATTGACTCTGATGTTTGATCATCTCATCTTATTTATAAAAACTACACTAATCAAACTCTAAGTGGAAAATTATGTTTTCAAAAAATAATGGAAAATAAGTAAGGGAGTGCATCCAAGTGAGATTTTCATGCGTGTTGTTAATATAGAATTTTTTAATGTAAGTAAAAATTTGGGGTTATTCAATTTATACTTGTTTTATTTTTTATTTTATTTTATCAGAAAGTGAAATTTATTAAAGGAGAAGACAATACAACAAGGGAAAATAGAAGTAGAAAACAGAGCGAAAAATACAGCAGCCAAAAAGAACTTGGGAGTAAAGATGCATGGGAAGATTCATAAATCGTCCACTCCTCAGTCCCTAAGAAGCAAACCAACTAGGGGGCAAAAAAGACCATCATTATTTTAAAAAAAATACTGAAAATTATGGAGGGCGGTCAATCCACACTTCCCTACGCATTGATCTTCGTCGGGCTTGAGTAGCTAATGTATTGGCTACCTTGTTTGTGTTCCGAGAAACCCACTGAAATCAGATATTTTCAAAGAAAGCACAATGGACACGCAGTTGTGTTAGAATGAAAAAAATCTCCCAATTTTCCTTCTCAACTCTTCGTAAGATACACTTGATGAATGCTTGGGAATTCGATTCCACGATCAAATTTCGGTGATTTCGTTCCTAGACAAAAATAACACCTACGAGCACAGCCCAAGATTCGACAATGAGGGTAGAATTTGTTTGTTTTGCTTCACATATTGCACCATAGAAAGATCCCCCCTGATTCCGAATAACCATGTAACGACTCATCCCGAATATCAGGATTAAATATTAATTAACTATGGTTTAGAATGACTAATTGGGGATTAGTTGAGCGAAATCGGTCGGATAGTGTAAAATGACTGTTTGCCCCTAGGCATGGGTAAAATATTGACTTTTAGTTCGGGCTGTCAAATGAACGTTGACCGATGGCTGTGCCATTGTTCGAGACGTCACGAGTTCATAGACAGGTGGCACGTCCGATTCTGACAATTGAGGAAGAATTTATGACGTTCGGAAGTCGAGGGATACTTTGGTCATTTGGTTGAAAAGTTGGCAAAATGTTGACTTTTGACCTAGGAGGTTCGATGGCCGAGGACCGAGGGCTGAGGACCGTTACGTAGATCGAGTCGATACGAATCTATAGACAAGCGGCACGCCAAAATCGGACGTCGAACAAAGAAGTTATGGTCACGGGGGCGAAATTGGGGAGTTGCGTCTCGGTATCCGAATAAAATATTAATTAATTCTAATTGGGTAGATATTTTTGGTGGACCCTTGGATGAGTGACAAGTGTCACTCATCCCTAGAATTGGAATCCCTAAATTGTGGATCTATGTCTATTGGCCAATTTAAAATATGTTTTATTCTCCTCAATTAATCTCAGTCATCCATCTCATGTTCTATCGCTCATCCTCACCGTCCATTTCTTTATCCAAATAATCATTAGATTTCATCATCGATCTTCATCAATTCCCTTTGTTCTCCAATGAACCCGAGCGCCCAAACCCCATGATTAACCCACTAAATCTCATCAAATGTGTGTGAACTGTGAATGAGAGAATGACAGAAGGCGTTGAGGACGGTGCTGGTGGGTCGAGTCGCCGTGGACGGTGGCTGACGGTGGCCCTGAAACCTGTGAGGCACTTGTGAAAAATAGAGGACGGGGGAACAAGTGAGAAACCAAGCCCCTTTAAACGTGATTATTTGGTGATCGGTTGTTCATCGAAGTTGACCAGGGAGATGAGGGAAGACCAGTAATGGCCACGGTGATACATGACGATGATAGAGGGGTAAGATGTCGTGAAATGTCCATTTCAATTCAAAAATGGTATGTTTGGTTTTAGGGAGTGTTGATCGTTTATGATGATTGGACTTTGTTCCTTGAGATTTCAGGGGTCGAATGGGTTGGAAACCATGGCCAGCAGTGGCCTGAGACGCAAGAACACCGAGAGGAAAAAGCAGGGTTCATTTCTTCGCAATGAGAGGTAAGTTTGAGCTTCTAAATTTAGGTTTTGATTATTGGAATCAATTAGAAATGAAAAGACAAACCTAATGGGATTAAATGGGATAGAAAACGGGCCGGAATGGACAGAAACCTTGAACGTCGGTTCAAGGCTGGATCGGATTTGCATAACCGGTTCAGACCGGGTCGATCTGAGGAGGAATATGAAAAGTACCCGGCGCGTGGGTTTCACGCGCAGGGGGTTCAAACGGAGCGTGGGGGCGCATGAAGGGTATTTTGGGGAAACTTCCACATGACTTTTAATCTATTCGATGTAACGAACATTTTGGGACTGTAGTGTCGATCGTACACCATCTCGATATGTTTCGGGATGTCCGAAAGTTTAGGATCAAATTTAAAAATAGTTAAAAATTTGGGAAAATTACTGGACGTGAATGAGGGGTTAATGAAGAGGTTTGTGACTCTCTAGTGTGATTTGAATAGGTTTGGAAGTCCCGGTGATAGTGGTGGGGCCCAAGAAGGTCTATGGCTCGCGTATCGAGGCGGCAGCGTAGGACGGTCTGTGAGTGGACTTCGTTTTCTAAATTGTGATGCATGAATAACTATTTTATATGTTTTATATACATGATTTCTATGATGATGATTGTGGCACTAGTGGATTATACGATTGCACGTATTTCGAGGTAAATCCATATTTACACACTTTTCGAGGTTTACGAGTTTATGATATGACTATGTGATTGTGAGTCTAATTATGATTCTATGGCATGGTTTTGGTTTTGGAAAGATGAATTAGGGCATGAGACCCATTTGAATTATGTAATCGGGCTAGGAGCCCAGTTTGTTTAGGAAATCGGGCTGAGACCCTTTTGAGTCTTGTGATCGGGCCAGGGCCCCAGTGGTTTACATAATCGAGCATGAACCTAGTTGACTTTTATAAATGTGATTTCGGGTCTGGGACCCTATGTTTCATAAACGTGATTTTGGGTCGGGGACCCTAAATGGATTTGTGATGTTTTATGGAGATTTCGGGCAGGGCCCATTGAGATGTTTTGAAATGACTTGTAAAACTGTTTTCCATATACCATCTTGATACGAGGATATGTGATGGTCTCCTCCAGGTGTCTGGGACACTGGGGAAGTCACATTGCATTGCCTGCGAGGGGTCATTATACGGAGCTACCGGACCGTATAATGACTCAGGAGTAGGAATGCTATGATTAGACGTCTGGGACGTCAGATGTCAGGACCCACCCCGGTTTCACCCCGAAACCCGAGGTAAATCCTGCTCTCGTCCTACACCCCGACCCAAAAACAGTCAGACGCAGGAGATAGTACTCAATAAATCCCGAAGTTAGAGTTTTACAGAGCATAGTACGAATACAATGACTAAAAACCGATAATAAGTACACGCACGCGGAAGAAAAACTTTAACACTCGGAAATCCCGCTCGTCACTTCTATGCCTCAGACACTGCCTCGACGTCAAGACCCCGCGCTACCTCCACAACCTGGAGGGCAATTTAAAACAGAAAATGTGAGTGGACCATAATAAAAGAAAAGTTCTAAAATCATTTATCAGAAAACCGAATTTTAACCCTCTGTTTTGAAAGCACATGCATAACTCAGTTATTAAAACAGTTAGAAATCACTCATCATAAAACATCATAAGAAACAGAAACACTATAGCATATGAATCATAAAACCGTACCAGAAACCATGAACATCCAATCATTATTTTTCCGATCAAACCTGCTGGACCTATCCGAGTCTTTAAACTCCCGAGTCTTTAAACTCAATCCAGGCCTTAATCATATCCGAGTCTTTAAACTCCCGAGTCTTTAAACTCAAAGGCCTACGGGGGAAAATCAATATATCCGAGTCTTTAAACTCCCGAGTCTTTAAACTCAATCCTGGCCCGTCCCCCGTCAATCATAATATCCGGGTCTTTAAACCCAATAACCAGATCCAGCAAATCCAATCAAAACCATTTGAAAACTGTTCCCAAATTCACATCCAAACCCGAATCCGAAATCACTGGTCCGATGCCCTTCCGGCATCCCGAACCGTTATTCCGAACCCAAATCCGGAAATCCACTTTTCAACTTTAAAACCAAATTCCTTGTTCACCAAATCAAGTCACAAAATCCAGTAAGAATCATTGAAAACCATTTATCGTTTGAAATCCCAAAACTATAACATTATAATCAGAAATCAACATTTTTATCGTAAAACGTGTCAAACACCGTATTTTCTCGAAAACCGTGCAATCATATAAAACCACATCATAAATCCATCAAGCATGAAATCACAGATATAAAACAATTCTAGAAAAACAGTTATGCATGTTCGAGTTTAAGGAAAGGGTCCACTCACAGTACCGAGCCCTCAATCGCGTCCCGAACGTCCTGCACGTTCCTCAGCTTCCTCGGGAACTCCCGATCCTGTCAACAACCACCAAATGACGTCACTAACCCGTCTACGAGTAATCACCTAAATTCTCTCAAAAATCCCCGAATCGAAAGCGTAAGAACCCGGGACCCTAAACCTTCACCCTCGCTAAACTACGTCGATTCGACGTCCGATTAACCCAAAACCACTTCCAATGGACTCGTCACAACTCCTGGACCAAAAACCATGTTGACCGTTTTCCCCATCGCCGCCGCACGCGCCCCCACGCGCCGCCCAAAGTGGCTGCGCGTGGCCCTCACGCGCCAGCTACAGTGCACCATCAACCTCGAGCAGACCCGGTTCACAACAGTGTCTACAACTCGAACCGGCGTCAGCGGTTCACCGCCGTGCCTGCACCATTTTCCTCCCTTTCTTCACCAGTCTCATCGTCCAGGCCTACCCTATCGATTCCCCAATGCCTCTAACCTCGACACTGTCCCTAGCCCGTCGACTGAAGCTCGAAACCAGACAACCCAAAAACCCCTGTTTTCCTTCCCGGCCACCCACGGCTTCCCCCTTCATGGTGGCTACACCAACCTCTTACTAGGACCCTTCTATGCCTAACCCGACTCACCTTGACCGTCGATTCTCGCCCAAACGTCACGACTAGCCATTTGAACATCACGGCAAAACAGAGCACACAGGTACTCCCGTCGTGCCAACCTCCGCCGTGTACTCCTCCGTCACGGCTACACACTCAGTCGACTCTTGGGACCTCCATGAGTCTCACTCTAACCTCCAATTCCCTCGACTCTCGCCCTAGATCCACGACTCAGCTTCTAAATCCAAATGACAAAACAGAGCAAAGAAACGGGGGTGAGGATTTACCTGTCCTCCTGTCGCCGTCGTGAGCTCAGCCGTGTACCACGGTGTCCAACCAGTCCTCTGTACTCGTCCCAGCCTCCTCTTGACTTGAATTGAGCCACCTCATGGCACAACCACCGTTTCTGTCTCACCGTCTCTCTGTTTTACCAGAGAACTCAGCCTCGCCAACCACCGTGTCTCCGTGCACGATCTCGGTCCCAAACTCGATTATCAACCTCCTTTCTTCTTCCTTTCACCCTCACAACTCACCAGACTCACCAACCTACACGATTACCTTCTCAATTCCTCCCTCTGTTTCACTCTGGTTGAAGAACACACACACACGGGCACGAGTTAGGTCCCAAATAATTGGACCCATGTACAAGTGTGTAGAACCCACTACACACTTGCCACATGTCACCAATCTGCCCATACCTTCACCATCTGGCCTAATCTCAGCCATCCACTTTGCCCTCTCTGTGCACAAATCCCCAGATAACCAAAAGACCAAATTACCCTTCTTTTTAACTCGAATTTACGGTTATGCCACTGACTTCCTAGACCCGTAACTCACACTTCGTAAGTCCGATGAATACGTGCCGCCTGTCATCGAACTCAGGACGACAAGAGCTATCTAACCATCCTAGGTCAACATACCAAAACCCGATTACACAAAAAGTCAACTATTCCCCCTAAGTTACCCAAAATTACGATAATGCCCTCAACCTTCCGAACATCACAACTTCCTCCTCAGATGTCGGAATCGGGCGTGCCACCTGCCTATGGATTCGTAACGTCCTAACTTACGTCCTGGTCACTGGTCAAAGTCCATTGAACCATCCGAACTAAAAGTCAACTTTTTGCCTAACTAGGGGCAAAATCGTCATTCTAAACTTACGGACCTATCGGGACCACCTAACCACCTATTAAGCTCACTAATCCCACCTTAATCACACTACTAATCCCGGCTCTCGGGACGGGTTGTTACATCAGACATATGGGATGTTAGAGATATTGATCCGGAGAGACCCCAGGTAGCACGCGTTGCTTATTACCGTGAGATATGACGCCTGGGACGTCAAGCGTCTAGGACGCTAGACATCTGGGATGCCGATGACGGTTATGTGGTAAATATGGAATATTGGATCTATGAAATGGTTTTTTCGGTTGGCTTTGTGTTTATGGATTTGGGCAGTGGCCCACGTGATTTTGGATTTACGGTTTTTGGGCTAAGGCGCTAATAGCTATTTGAGTAAATGTTTTGATTACTGATTTCCGATGCATGCATACTTTTTAGTGAAGGGCTTAAATACCTTTTTATGAATGTGTTTTATGATATTGTTTATTTTTGTCCACTCACAGTTCTGAATGGTTTTAATGCCCCTCAGGTTGAACACGGATACAGGCTGCAGCAGAGACCGAGACATCGCACTCCTTCACTGATCCTGGCGCGCTCTGGGAGCCCTGCATGAGCTGAGGTACGTATTATCCCTTGTCTGACACTTCATGTCAGACGAGAGTATGACAAATCCCACGTTAATCCCCGGGGAATTGGGATGGGTCGTGTCAAACCACACTAAGACCAGCTTGGCCATTCAAACTCTTCCAAGCAACATCACAATTAACTTTCAAAACTGGGGTGGTGGGAGGGCACCACACATCTAGGGAAATCTGAATATTACTCGCAATACTAATAGGATTCTGAGGATAATCAGAGGAGCACCAGAACTTCGTAACTTGCCTTAAGATGGCTCCTGATAATTATTAGAGGATTGAAAGGACATCCCTCAAAGAGAAGCTTGCAATGGTGTTTCCATATTTTCCAGCATGGATTGCTTACCCACACAAAAATTAGGAGACAAAACAGAATTCATCCAGGCTTCAAAAGAGGAAATTTGAGAGATGTCAATCCTATAATTAAGAGGACCTCCAAATCAGATGCAGATAACGCCGAGGCATTGAAGAAGAAGGTGTTCAATGGATTTCGGATAAACCTCACAAATAGGGCACAATTGGCATAGACCCAAGTGGCGATGAAAGAGATTGGTCCTAGTGGGAATACAACCCCTTAGAAATTTCCATATAAAATTAATAACCTCATATTCGCTTTCAAATTCCAAAATTAAAAAAATAATAATATGCACTTAATTGGAAATTTATAAATTCATTAAAAATTCAAGTGTCGTATTCCATAAGGGGATTTCATACCTCTGTAAAAGTTTAGATATATTCAAAACGCCATTGAATTATAAATAATGTTTTACAAAGTTCATGGTTTCTCCAGCCTCACCCTCAGACTTCAATAGATTAATTTATACCAAATCTTAATAGTTACTGTTTGTGGTATTTTTCTTTCTGTTAATTTCTATCAAAATTGATATTATTATATCATAATGCGGGGTACAAACATGCTATCAAAATCAAGTTCTAACAGAAAAATCCACAAGTCAATAAGATAAATTAACGCGGACAAAAACTATACAAACAACTAAAAGACTTACATGACTAAAATTATCATTATTACGAACCAAACCCACAAAGCTTAAAACATCCAAAATCCTAACAACACCTAACCCTAAATAGACTACCACCACCAAGAGAAATAGCCACCACTGTCAAATGCGGTCATCACATATGGTTTTGAAGAACATGTAGAGTAGGGAAGGATTTGAGGAATGTTTGATGATCTCCGGTGATCCAGTGGCATCGAAATAGTAACAAAGGACCAAAAGTTCTAATTTAACTTTTGTGAAAAAAATCAATGAGAAATATTGCGGCAAAATCTTCAACCGTAAGGTAGAAAAAGATGTGGAGAAAAAAAATTAAAGTAAAATTTTGGATAAGGGGATCGACTGACAAAATAGCAAAATAACAATGTTAATGAAACTTAATATTTGAGTATGGTTCAAACAAAATATACACCACAAAGAATTCTTATTATTAACCGAACAGGAAAACAAAAAAATGGTGGAGTGTAGGAAGGAAGATGATGAAAGGGAAGAAGAGGGAAAAAGGAAGTCACGGGTTTTTCTAAGAGAGGAATACTAATATATTCTTCCTCTACTGATATTCCATTGTTATATTGTCATTATTAGAAAAAATTATAAATAATTAAATAATAGAAACTCTACATGAATTGATTTTTTATTTGAAGAAGAAAGAAATTAACAATACAAATTAATAAAATGTAAATAAAAACTTTCGAAGGCATGTATAATACGTTGCACAAATTTTCATACGTAGTGTTAATTATTTAAATATTTTTTAATTGATTATAAATAAAAGTGGGTTCAAAATAAAATAAATACGTGTGAATTTATTTATTTAGTGGGGAAGTCGTAATTCATTGATTTTTGAAAAACATACAAGTGGATAATGGGAGAATTTTATGTCGTCTCGTTAAAATATTTATTTATTTTTTTAAATTGATTGAAGGAAAAATAATAGTACTAATAATTATAATGTTTACTTTGTTTTTTTTTTACCAAAAATTATGAAAATAAGAAGAAAGATAGTATTTTTTTCTACAATGGTAAATTGAGAATCATTATCATATTTAACTACAGTCACAATTATTATAAAATTTACACTAATTTTGCTTAAAATTCGATTACAATATATAAAACTCGGTATGCAGTTCTATATGTCACACAATTTTAATAATTTCGTTATTAGCTTTGTAAAAATTTGTTAAAATCAATAAAATTTGTAAATTAAATATGTAAAACTTAATTACTTAAAAAAAAAATCTGCAAAAATCTGTATAAAAACTGAATTCCTGCCTAGACCCTTTAGATTGATTGGTAATTTCTAAATAGACAATTAATAGAAAAATTAACTAGAACTTGACACAATCTATAATGTAATTTTTAAACATGTTAGTTATATATTAAAACGTTAAAACAATTTTTAAGTAGTTATTAAGTGTGTCTAATTCAATTAGTTCTAACGTTGATTTATAGATAATTGATTTTAAATTCAAACTCCAATGACAAATTGAATGAAAAAATTCCAAACTTTCCCCTCCCTTTTATTCAAACAAAGTAGTTGACCATAGTTTTATAAGTAAATACAAAGAAACTCATCTATTGTAATCTAATTTACACGATATATTTTTAGTGATAATAGGCAAACACTAAGTTCAAATACTATATGCCGTCACATCCGCTTCGAAACTAGCCTCTCTTTGATGTATTATTTTCATCAGTTGTTTTCGTTGGCAAGTGAATCGTACGTGTGGCCATGTGGGTATGGCTACGGAGCATATATATATATAGGTATTGGCATATTCTAAATGAATTTCAATGGTTTACATTGTCACTTTATTGGTTTATTTATTTCAATTTTGGAACAATTTTCTTTTATTTATATCATAAGAATATTGAAAATGATTATTACAATATCAAAATTTTTCTTTAAAGTAACCGATTATTGTAATATGTTGCGAAAGTAAGGGTGATATTGAAGTGTTGCAAAGAAAAACAGCTTTGGTATTGGAACGAGACGACCCAGGCCAATGTGCGATCGACACGCAAAAACCCTAAAGTGAGGAATGTCGAAAGTGGAGTTGACACTAATTGCTGTCATTTTATGTAGTAAGTATTTAAAACAACGAAAGGAACAGGTTCTGCTTCAGTCGCTTCATCATCAATGCTTAAAGAAAATGACTGGCGGACAAGGAACACAAATGAAAATATCTTACTGCAAGAAATTAAACAAAAAGTTCCTCCAAAAGAAACCTCTCCACATCTTAATGACCTCGCCCTAGCCTGATAGAGAGAAAAAGAATAATATCCTTCTATATATACATATTACAAGGAAAATAAAACCTAGTACGGATATATATATATTGTCTGGTTGATCGGAGAATAATTAAGGGAAAATGGGGAGGGGGAAGGTGGAGCTGAAGAGGATCGAGAACAAGATAAATCGGCAGGTAACGTTTACAAAGAGAAGGGGCGGGTTGATGAAGAAGGCCTACGAGATCTCGGTTCTATGTGATGCTGAGGTGGCACTCATCATCTTCTCCAGCAGGGGAAAGCTTTATCACTTCTGCAGCACCCCTAGGTACGTACCTACCACCGCAGAACCACCTAGCTAGTAATTAATAAACTCATTCACTTATTATTTATTTATATCTGTATTTTATAAGTATTTTTCAATTTTTTATTAGCTAGCTATGGAGCTATATATATATATATATATTTGATATTACATAAATGGTTTATTTTTTATTTTTTATATTCTATGGTTTTTTCATTGTCGAATTTGGATGCCTATCGGTGCTTTCTTTTTACCTGACAATTAAAAAGGGGAAATTTTACACTAATTCTTCTAAAATTATGACTGATAATTCTAGACGTACATCGATCATCAGGGAAAATGTGGCTCCATCGATCTCTAGCTCTAATTACTTGATATATATATATATATTAATATCCCCAAATTGTACATTGCAAATAGCTAAAAAAGAAGTGGAGATCATACATTGAAGCAGGAATTGGTTTCCTCCGTGCGTTGATCGTCTCGGCAAATTAGTAGTTACATATATGTACATACGTACATGCTTTGGTCTTTTACTTTGCTATCATTTGAATGTGTGCAAATGAAGTACCTGTTTGCCCTTTTTTTGTTCTGAACTTCTGAATCATCCCTGTCCTAAAGCTGTGATGATGACCTGCTTTAACTTAATTATACATATTCACCAGCTTGGAGAAGACAATTGAGAGGTATCAAAGAAGCAAATATGCTGCATTGGAAGCCAGCCAACCTACTCCTCACCATCCACAGGTTACTCTATATATATATATATACACACACACATATATATATATATACTTCATCATGTATATATATATATACATACATACGCACACGTACATAATTGAAGAGAAAGTTCTGCTTGATTACCCAATTAAAATCAGGGCCGTTTGATAACTGTTTAGTTCATTTTCATGAAATTATATTTTTATTTTTATTTTTTCGTTTTTCAATTTTTATTTTTTATTTTCCCCTAAATATATACAAGCTAGCTATACGTGCAAGTGTACACCTGCTGGTTTTCATCTATTGGTTTTTTTCATACTTTATTTATGTTTTACACACAAAGTTAACACAATGTACATATCGAATGGCCCTAAAATTCTCAATCTATCAGGGAAATTTTTTTTAATGTCTGATGATTTGTTTGTATATATATATATATATATATGTAATTTTCATAATTAGGGAAAAAAATGAATTCATCTAGCTATAAATACATTGTATGCTAATTAAGTTGATATATCTTCCACATATGTTCACAATATTACAAACAGAGTAGCAGATACCAAGAATACTTGAAGCTGAAAACAAATGTAGAGGTCCTACAACGCAGCCAAAGGTAACAATATATATATATATACATTTGAAATTATTGTTCACTCCTTTGTAAATACTAAATAGAATTTAAAAGTGCTTAATTATTTGAATATTCATTAAATATGAAAATGCAAACAGCGGCATATATATAGCTCAAGAATTCTCACTTGGCATGTATTATGTAAATTAGACATCTCCTTGGGGAGGATTTGGGTCAGTTAGGCATGAAGGAACTTGAGCAGCTTGAGGATCAACTGGATTTTTCTGTGAAGCAAATCAGATCAACAAAGGTAATAATAAATAATGTGTATATATATATATATATATATATATATATCTCTATATCAGGACAATTTTTACATTTCACCCTAATGATACTTTTTCATATTAATTTTTTCATTTATCGAATTGTCTCTATAAAATATCATAATCAGAATTGCTAATTCTCTAAATCATCATGCCAAAGTTTTCTCTGTAAAAAATTAACAAAATTGGAGATAGTTTAGTCATTTATGTATATCAAATAAATAGACAGTTCGCATGAGTTTCTTAAATCTTACGAAAGCCGTTGATTTATTTGATATATATGGATGACAATACGACCTCCAATCTTGTTTTTATGGATCAGATGATCTTGACATGATGGTTTAGAGAATGAACAGTTTTGATTATTATATATGTACGGGAAGATACCACCATTTTGGGAAGTATTCTCCTATATATAATATTATCAATGTTTCAAAAAGTGCTAAAAATATGACAATTAATTAGTTAAAAATATTCTTAAGAGATCTTATCATCGATTCCTTTTGCAGACTCGATTTATGCATGATCAGATTTCTCAACTTCAGAGCAAGGTGAATATATATTTATTTGCATACGTATACATGCATACTCTTATTTTTGTTAATTAACATAGAATGAATGTTAATATATTATTAATTATGTACAGGAACAGATGCTACTGGAAAAAAACTATGAACTCCAAAGGAAGGTAAATAAAATCATCTCTTATTCTTTACTTTACTCCATCCATATCTCGCCTCGTATACTTAATTAATTTCCGCATACATTAAGCATAAAAGTAAAAATCAGAAATGAAGCCGGCACTCAGGCTAATTTGGGTCTAATTATTTTCATGTTGGCCGGAAGCTGGACGGATATTGTAATGCAGGCCATGGAGGATCATTAGTGAGATCTAATAACAAGGACACAAATGTTGTAAAGTACAACAATGGCAGCCAACAGCGTTTGCAATTTAACAATGCATTGCAGATCGAGTACGTAGTATTCTTAATTATTAATTACAATCGAGCATTTGAAATTTTCTTCAATTAATCTAATTTTTCATCTAAATTAAGTGCCCATAATTACTGCAGCTACAATATTCCTGATGAAGTAAATGTAGCAACGTCCTCATCAACGCAACGTCGCGGGGGATTCATCGTCCCCAGTAATTGGATGCTCTGAATTAATAATCTTGTATCAGTCATGTATGATCCATCGATTGATACGTGCAGCTGGATCAATCAAATGTTCATGACTTAATTATAATTAATTGTTGCTCAAAAAAGAATAAACATGATCATTATTACTAATTATTAGACTGCGCAGCTGTCTATAGCTTGCTAGCTTGTATATGTTTAATATTTTGTTTGTTTTTCATCGATCTACTTGGTTTTGTGATGTCTGAATTCTCTGCACGTATATGCCCTGTCCTCGATCTACTTCGATCAATATCTGAATTCTCATCGATCAGGATTCATCTGCACTAAATAAGTTCTTTGTTTTTCTTTTTTAAATTCAGATTTTGTGATGCCTTAAAACAAATAATTTCTATATGTTTAATATTTTTCTCCCTAAATTAAAATAAGGGGTAATTATAAATATCTTTTTCAGGTCCAAATTTCTCTGCTGCATCTTGTCTCCTTGGTCAACCCTCACATGTGAATCAAAACCAAAATCTTCCAAACTCCTCATATTCCTAAATGTTAGATTTGTGCCAAGAAAGGACACTGTGCAGTTGATTGCTTTTATAGGCATTCAGATCAGTCCTCAGCTTCCCGGGATCCTGAAGCTTGCCAGATTTGTTGGAGATATGGTCATTCTGCAGTAAACTGCTATCAAAGAGAAAATTACTCATATCAAGGAGCTCCCCCTCCTCTAGCCTTAACTGCAATGTCAGCCTATTCTCAATTCCTCCTAGCTCAACAAACTTCACAAGCTCAGGAATTTCTGGTTGCAGATACTGGAGCTTCATATGACAACAGATGTGTCATAGATGTCCATGGTGACACCTTCCACTACAACTGAATTGATTCTCACGGCTGGTGGCACAGGTTTGCAAATAGCTCACACATGCAACTCTTCTCTTGTTACTAACAGTCTTATCTCCCAATGTTTCAAATTGAAACAAGTTCTTCATGTCCCAAAGATTTCACAAAATCTACTGTCTATACATTGCTTCTGTAAAGATAACAACTATAGATTTATCTTTGATGAGCTATGTTTTGTTATACATGACAGAATCACAGGAGAAGTGTTGTACAAAGGACTGGGCAATGATGGGCTTTATTAAATTTTTGTTCGACTTCCTTATCATATCTCATAAAGAGTTTGTCCTCAACCTAGGTTAGCCTTGTTATGCAAGAAAGTCAATTCTCAAGTTTGGCATTAAAGGCTTGGACAACCTTCTAATGAAATTGTCTCAGTTTCCCTAAATAAATCTAATATTCGATCCTGTATCAAAGCAACTTAGTCCCACTGATTGAAATATCGGCGGTTTTGCCGATATTTTGATGAATATATCGGAAAAAACAGTCGTCGACATCTAAACAGGAGGGTAGACATTTCTTCCCCAAATATCCATGTTTTCATCCAATATCGAAGTATATCGGCGATTTTCACCAAACTTTATCGAGTTTCGCCGAAATTTTTCTAGCACGAACCCCAAATTGAGGTAAAGGTTAAGAAATTTCAGCACAAATCGGAACAAAATGGGTGAGTTTTATATCTAACCTTGATGAATTCCTGGTCAAAAACAGTCTCAGCCTCAAAATCAGGAGCTACGTTTCCAACAAGGGGAATCACCTCCGCAAAATCTTTAACAATGAATGGCTTTCTAGAATGAGAACCACAGGAGACGGAAGCTGAGTGGGCGACGTGCGGCAGGCGGAGGCCATTATTGGACTGGGCGGTGGCTAGTCTTGCTGGGTAGAGAAGAAGACTGAAAGAAAGAAAGCTTCGGGGAAAGAGAACATATGAATGAATTTAAAACAGATCAATTCAAAACACACTGTTTTGATTTTTCTTTTTATCTTATGTTATGGAGACTTCTAGCCTCTCCTTTTGATTAAATGAAGAAGTGCCCCCCCCCCCCCCCCCCCCCCCCCCAACCCAAAAAAAAACATTTGGAGACCTAGAGACTTAGTTCCCTTTTTTTTTATGTACACTTTTAATAATTTATTACTTATTATTATTATTATTAAATTAAGGTATTATTGCATTGTAATTTCTTTTTTATTTCACAAAAAAAGTTCATTATTCATTATATATTAGTATATTGTTATTAACATATATTATTATTATTATTATTATTATCTATTTCTATTAAGTCTTATTATTATTATTATTAGCAACATCTATTATATATTATTATCTATTTTGGTCTTAATAAATAGAGTCCAATACAATTTCGAATCTAATAGACTCTATTTATTTTTTAGTAAAATTCAATAATTCTCTAAATTATTATGTAAATGTAAACTCCATTATTATGCTTATTTTTATATTTTTAACTATATTAACATTCAATTATAGTAATTCACTTCAATTTATGTTTATGTTTAAAATTTTATATTATTAGTCATCGATAGAATCCTATTGTATCATATTATTCATCATATATTTATTATATCATAGTCATTTTATAATTTTTATTAGTCATATATAACCATTATTGGGTACTTAAGTTTTCCTAAAGTTTCATTCCAAATTTCCAATTTTTAGACCAAATTTTCGTTATTTTTGTTGACCGTGAATGATATCGATATCGATACCGATATTTGAGGCGAGCTATCCGTAAATTTGACTAACAATATATTCGTCGATATCAATATTTCAATCATTGTTTAGTCCTACAATTTGTGAGTTTTTTCTTCAAGGAAAATTTACCAAACTCGCTTTCATCTTTTTCTGCATCTATGTCTGCTTCACCTTTTGAGGTAATACATTTAGATATTTGGGGTCCAACACCAGTTAGATCTTTAGAAGGGTTTAGGTACTATATAAACCTAAGTGATGAATGTTCCAAATTTACACGGATATTTCCTATGAAGAATAAATCCGATTTGTGTTTTGTCTTCTAACTTCCACATTTATGCATTTATCTTAAACAGCTTTTCTGCTTCAATTAAAATTTTACAATCTAATAATGGTGGAGAATATCTTAGTTCTACACTTTAACAATTCATGATATCCAAGTGAATAACACACCAAGCCTCATGTCCTTACACTCTTGAACAAAATGGGCTTGTAAAACAAAAAACATAGACATATAGTAGAAATAGCTGTGACTTTGAAAACTGCTTCCTTACCTCCAAAATTTTGGTTCTATGCATGCTCCTCTTTTGTCTATCTCATAAATAGAATGTCTTGTTCAAACTTAAATTTGAAATCTCCCTTTGAAAAATTGTTTGAAGCTTTACCTAACTTGACTCATCTCAGAATATTTTCTTGTTCCTGTTTTCCTTCTCTTAAGCCTTACAATATTAATAAATTTCAACCTAAAACCACTAAATGTGTTTTCCTTGGATATGCACAAAAACAAAAGGGATACATTTGTCTTGATCCTGTCTCTTCTAGAATTCTGGTTTCTAGACATGTTTTGTTTAATGAAGTCTATTTCCCTTATCAGACTCTTGTGTCTATTTCCCAATTATCCAATTCTCCCCAATCTGAGGATAAATTTGTTTAGTATCCATATACTTGGTTCGTTCCACCCTTATCACAACCCTTTATTGCTCCATCAAGTCATGTACCTGTGATTGTTATCCCTTCACCTGTTGCTCCTCAATCAGCCTCCTTAGGCCCAAATTCATCATTTTCTGCTTCAGACAATGGTACAGTTCTTTCAAATTCTGAGGAGTCCTCTGATGATCACTCTGTCATGTCTAGCTTCTAGCCTCAGTTACTTCATGTTGGTTTACCTATCAGTGGAGTGAACATGCATCCTATGCACACAAGATCCAAGAATGGAATTTCTACGAAGAAGGCCTTTCAATCTATACATTCCAAAATTGAAATTGATTTGTCTACTACTGAACCTACCTCCTATAAAAAGGTTGTAGCTTCAGTTTCAATGTAAGACCCGTGTCTTGGAGGGAACGGTGAAAAATCCCACATTCCTGCGAGGGGGAATGGTCTAGGAGAGGATGGTGGTGTACCTTAAAGGTGTAGGCACACACCTATCTAGCACTAGGCCTTTTGGGAGCTCAAGTGGCTTTGGGGGGGATTGGAACCCCAAAGTTAAGCGAGTTGAGGCTGGTGTACATTCCATGATGGGTGACCCCCTGGGAAGTTGCACATGAGCTCCCGGAAACAAAACCGTGAGGGCGAGGCCCAAAGCGGACAATATGGTGCGAGATGTGACAGGACCAATCCCAATCCCCCCGGGATTAGTGCGGGATGACCCTGCTCCCGTCTGACACGAAGTGTCAGACAAGGGATATTTCCGACCTTTGCCCCCCGGGCTATCAGAGTACGCCAGGATCTGGAGGAGGCATGTGATATCTCGGTCTCTGCTACAGTCCACATCCGTTGTCAACCTGAAGGGCAGTCAAAACATTAAAAACTGTGAGTGGACAAAACAAAAGTTTATAAAACATTTCATAAGACAT
This sequence comes from Prinsepia uniflora, assembly GCA_032719365.1. Classification (NCBI taxonomy): domain Eukaryota; kingdom Viridiplantae; phylum Streptophyta; class Magnoliopsida; order Rosales; family Rosaceae; genus Prinsepia; species Prinsepia uniflora. The sequence continues at coordinate 68,945,393 of CM064871.1, forward strand.
TTGTACCCTCCACTAAAAAGCATGCATGCATTCGAAAACCATTTATCCAAAACAACCATATGTGGGACTAAGCCCAAAGCAGATATAAACTAAGGTCGAAAGGACCACAATAAAACGACCATACGGGCCACTGCCCAAATCCTGTGCACACCTGTACACACCACATATCATATATCATATATCCATCACATACATATATATAAGTCACACAACCAATCCTGTCACGGTATCCAAAGCTACACGCGTGCTACCCAGGTCTCAATCCGAGTCTTCTCAAAGTCAAGATCAATGTCCGTAGACCACTGACCTTACCCGAGGTAATAGTAATCATAGCCTTCCTGAGAGTAAGGAACCCAACTGGAGGGTGACTCCACTCAGTCGGTGCTCCGTGACTACTCCGGGGGTCCACCCAGGCCAACGACCCTCCCCGGAGGAGATAGTAGAACATGTAAAGGAAGGTAGACGAACATATATATACATAACATAAACATTCATGACCGGTTCCCCTGAACCGTCATGATCCATAATATCCATAATCAGGTAACATGCCGGTTCCCATAAACCGTCATGTACCGTAATAACATAACCAGGTAACATGCCGGTTCCCATAAACCGTCATGTACCGTAATAACCAACAAGGGTTCATGCCGGTCCCATAAACCGTCATGAACCTGGGAATCCATTTAAGGTTCCCTGACCTGAAATCAAAACCGTAAAGTGACTGGGTCTCGTACCCGAACATAGGACACCAACTGGGGCACCGTGCCCGGAATCTGAGGTCATATGCCCGAGACAAAACCAAATGGGTCTCATACCCGAGTTTATCATTTTGAAATCCAAATTCAGTTCATTTAAATCAATAAAGAAATACAGACCCGTATAAGCACCGTATAAGGCCGAAACCTCGAAATACGTGCTTATACGTAACCACATACAAATGCACCCATGGCATCATCAAACAAGTAATAAAACATATAATAAACATTTATGCATGCACCAATTTAGAAAACAAGGTCCACTCACAGACCGTCCGAGCTGCCGCCTCGATTTGCGTGCCATACGGCTCCCCGAGCCGATCACCGTCACCGGGACTCCCAAACCTGTCCAAATCGTAATAGAAGGTTACTAACTACTTAATTAACCTCCCACTAAAGCCCCGTAATTTTCCCGTATTTTTAACTATTTTTAATCCCGAACCTAAACCTTCCGATGCCCCGAAACATATCGAGACGGTGTCCGATCGACACGAAACCAGTCCCAAAATGTTCGTTACATCGAATAGATGATTTCACATGTTGGAACCTTCCCCAGATTCCCTGCCACGCGCCCTCACGCGCCGCCTGAAGTGGCTGCGCGTGGGCTTCACGCGCCGCTACAGTACCTGCTGACGTCATCGCTGACGTCAGCATGACGTCATCTGACAGCTGTCAGGTCTGACATGTCAGACTCTGACAGGTGCCACGTGTCATGCTCCCATTAGTCCACGTCACTGTACTGTCAGTGCCACGTGGCAGTCTGACATGTGCCACGTGTCATCACGGCACTGGTCCACGTCAGTGCCACGTGTCAGCCCCTGATTGGGCCACGTCACTAACATGTCAGTGCTGACCGTGCACTGACATGTGACACGTGTTGGCTGATGAATGGTCCACGTCACCTGACAACCTGACATGTGCCACGTCATCATGCCACGTCACCACCTTCAACCGCTCGACGGGTCGACCCGAATACCAGTAACCGGGTCGCCGTGACCCGCGGCTTGACCCGGCCGGTTCTCCGCCGTCCGACCACCAAAATGCTTCCCGTTTGTCCCATTTTCATCCTCTAATCCTAACCTACAGTCCTATGACCTTAAAATGGAAGAAAAACATCGAAAACCGTACCTTCGAGTTTGGCCATGGCGGCCGTACATTCCTCCGCCGTTCACGGCCGTTCCAGGCCATCCCCATCCCCAAAACTAATCCTATTCGACTCCTAGGGCTACCAGCAACCTAACCTAAACCTTAGAATCGAATAACAACTAACAAAACTCAATTTCAAAATTTGAAATATTTTCTTACCTCACGGTTTCTCCTCCGCCGTGTCCTCCACCGTCCCCGGCCGTGGCTTGCCATCCTCAGCCTCTCACCACCTCCTCACGGTCATTTTATCTCCTAGGGAATGGTGGTATGTGTGTGTGCTGTTTTGGAGAAAATGAAGAAAATGGTGAAGGGGGGTTTCGGGTGTGAAGAACAAAGAAGAATGATGAAGGTGATGCCGTGGAAGAGAAGGGAGAAGGAGATGTGATCAGATGAGAGAATGAGAGATGAAGGGTGAGGATTAAAAGGTAGGGTTGAAATGGATGGTTAGGATTAATAGTTGTTAGAATTAATTATAAAATAATTAAAATAATAATATTTTATTAATTAGATCCACAAATTAAGGGTATTGACCAATAGGATGAGTGACACTTGTCACTCATCCATGGGACCCACTAAAATATCTACCCAACCAGATTTCGCCAAAACGTCCCCGTCTCGAAGTTCGTGCATAGTGAAATCGAACTTCCGTGACCCATAACTCTCCCGTTCGAAGTCCGATTTCAGTGTGCCGCCTTCCTATGGATTCGTATCGTCCTTATCTATGTAACGGTCTTCGGCCCTCGGCCATCGGACCTCCCGGTCAAAAAGTCAACATTTGACCCCTATTCACCCAAATTACCAAAATGCCCCTAAACTTCCGAACGTCATAACTTCTTCCTCGAACGTCGGAATTGAACGTGCCACCTGTCTATGAACTCGTGACGTCACGAACTACGTCACGGTCATCAGTCAAAGTCCATTTGACTGCCCGATTAAAAAGTCAACGTTTTGCCCACCATTAGGGGCAAAACGGTCATTTCGCGCCGTTCGTCCGATTTCGCCCAACTAATCATGGATTAGCCTCACTAATCGTGATTAGTCACTAATCTAATCCTGGAATTTGGGACGGGTCGTTACAAGATGAGTCGGGTCCTGACCGAGGAGGGTTGGGTCCTGACACCATGAGCTCCCGAAAACAAAACCGTGAGGGCGAGGCCCAAAGCGAACAATATGGTGTTAGATGAGTCGGGTCCTGACCGAGGAGGGTCGGGTCCTGACCGAGGAGGGTCGGGTCCTGACAGAGGAGGGTCGAGTCCTGACACTCAATACATTTCAAACTTACTCTCCAAGTAATACATGACACAAAAGCAGTCCAGTCAACACACCTTTTTCTCCAGGCTCTCGATTGAGAAAGAATGATGGCCCCCTTTACACCAATCCACAAAATTATAGAAGTATTGTTGGAGCATTGCAGTACCTCACTTTTACTTTGACCTAATATTGCATTCTCAGTTAATCAGGTATGTCAGTATATGCAATATCCTTGTGAATCCCACTTCATAGTAGTTAAGTGGATTTTAAAATTCCTTAAAGGTACAGCTACGCATGGCCTATTTTACCAAACTGGTTCTCCCAGTCATGAAGCCTTCACTGATGCAGATTGGGTAGGAGATCCAAATGATAGAAGGTCTACTACTGGCCTAGTTGTTTTTCTTGGCTCGATTCCCATTTCTTGATCATCCAAGAAGCAGACTACGGTTTCAAGGTCTAGCACATAAGCTAAATACTAAATATTGTGCATTGGTCTTCACATCTACTGAAATCTCTTGGAATATTCGTCAACTTCTTTGTTCTCTCCACATTCCTCCCCTTAGGGCTCCTTTGATCCACTGTGACAACACTTCTGCCACTAGTCTATCTGCCAATCCAACCTTCCACTCTAGAGCAAAACACATAGAAATTGACTACCACTTTGTAAGAGAGAAGTCGTTCGTGGTGACTTAGACATCAAACATGTCTCCACTGCTGAACAAGTTGCAGATTATCTTCACAAAAGGCCTTACCTGAAGATGTGTTTCAAATCCATTCTTTCAATTTGGCACTAGAGCCGTCAAATTGAGGGGGATGTTAAGTGTAATAGCTTGTATGTGCTTGATGATGGACGTGTCCTAGAGTTTGTTACATTTTCTGTTAATTCTGTTTTGTTAGTTATGACATGTACCGAGCTATATATGGCTCCCTTGCATTGTTTTCATTGATTATCTTCTTCATTTAATATTAACTCTCTTCAAGATCACCTCTTTCTCTCTATTCTCTTCATTCTCTTTCTTTCTCCACTGAATCTCACTCATTTCCAGAACCTCTTAGATGGCTTCTAACAACTTCATCATTAAATTAATTGCTACATTAAATGTGTCACTAAAAAATATGGTTAATTTAGTGTATCTAAATAGTACTCCTCATATAAAATACCATATTAATTAACTCATGACTTTGACGACCTGTAGATCAAGAACTTGGCGCGCTGTCTGCGTTGTTGGTAGATGCGATATGACCCGGCCCCAACGTAACTCAAATATAAATACATGTGTATATATATACATCAACAGTTACGTGTAAATGTTAAAAACAAGAATGGGATCGATCGAATAAGTAAATATATAGTCCTGAAAAATAAAGTATCTTTAATTAGTTCTTGACTATTCAATTCAGATTATAGTAATGAAAATCAATGAAACTAATATCGATGGTTAACATTAAATCTTTCTCTCTGGGAATAAGATGTTAAGTATACGGTACCTTAATTCAATTAACATCATATCAGTTAAAATTAACAAATATATATTTATATGGTAAATACAAAGATATGCAATAGATTTAATATCATTGAGAAAAAAAAAATGCATGAACATGCGTACATTTTCATTTTCTTAATTTTTTTTTTCATTTGTCATATCATCAGAAAGATAAAGCGAACTGAAATTTATTGTCCATCCCATTTTGTTTTGACGACATATGGTATACCAATTGTGCTAAAGACTCACAAAAGTCATGGTCCTCCACTATATATATCAAACCCTATCCCCTACAAAAGAGCAACATTAGCAAGGGTTTATTACTTCAGATTATTTCTATATGTAATATAATTAAAGCATTTGTTCTTAATGTAAGAGAATCTTAGGGTAAAATTAACAAACATGATTTGACTCAACGTTGTGTGAAATAGACGTATACTTTCGTTTTCTTTATTTTCTTCTCATATAATAATATCGAACGAATAAAGATAATATACATAAATCTGTTCAATTAAATTTTATGGTAGACGAGAACTTTGGAGTCAAAATCAATCTGGAGTAAAAGAAACAATTTTCCTTGTCCACTAACTTTACCATGCTAATGTGTCAACATCACAGTAAATTATTATTTTACCACGATTAAAATAAATGTTACTTCCAGCCTGGTACGTTTAGCTGCGACGTCCGTACGACGAGGAGCTCTACTTTCTTACTCCTGGTCCAGTGGAAATCAACTACATGGTACGGCTTAGGCAATCAGAAGTCGAACAACGCATCTCAAAAAGACACACCGGTTTTACCCAAACCCAAAACCCCGGTTTCACACTCACTGAAACCGCTTTTCTCTCTATCGTATTCATCAATATATGTTAAGCTAAAAAGCATTTCCTTTCTCAGACACACCCAGGGACTTGGCTACAAGAAGGAAAAAAAAAAACCCCCACAAATTCTCTTTCCTTTTCTTTTACATATATTTATGTAGTTAGCAACTCCCAGTCTCAGCTTTGTGTTGCCATTCCATTTTTGGAGGCTTGCTTGGTTTGGTTACTTTTGTGGAAATTGAACGAAATTCCTTTTTTTTTTGTGTGCTTAATTAATCAGATATTTTGTGATGGGGAGAGGTAGGGTTCAGCTGAAACGCATCGAGAACAAGATCAACCGGCAGGTGACATTCTCGAAAAGGAGAACTGGGTTGATCAAGAAAGCTCATGAGATCTCCGTTTGTGTGATGCTCAGGTGGCTTTGGATTGTCATTCTCCAACAAGGCAAAGATCTTCGAGTATGCTACAGATTCATGGTATATCTTTTTTTTTTCTCATTTTCTTTGTCACGGGTTGTATTATATAGATTGTTCTTATATCTTGTGGTCATATTATAATTTGTATACTAATTTTTACGAAATTAAGTGTACGATATCATCGATCTGTTCATTTCTAAGTTAATCATTACCGGATCAATGATAACATACACTTGATTTGATAATTAAGCATGATAAAGATGAAAAGTAGTAATATTTATCGGCTCCAAATTAGATTAGTAAGGCCTTAATTACTGGTGTCCTTCTGACACAAGTAGGCGGATATGATATATATATATATATATATATCGTACTTATTTTAGATAGTTGGAAATTATTAGACATATATATATATCCTACTTATGTGGTGCAACTTCCTATACATAAAAAAAAAAAAAATTGTTTAAAGTAATATTCAAATTATAAATAAAACGAAATGATCACTAGAAAATAAGTTCATTTCAGGGTTCTTAGACAGATCCAAGGTTTATTTTTGTCAGCAAAAGTAAATGTAAACTAATCATATTGCAGAAAGGTGTGGAAGGAGCAGCAATTGTAGAAGAGAAGCAGGGAATATTCAATTATATATATATATATATCCAGCACAGACAAAAAAAAAATATATATATATATATAACTAAACAGTTGAATACTTTGATATGTAGAACTTGAATTTATTTGTAGCTAATCACATCAAGATCTTTAACAGAATAAAAAAAAATCTACCAGAGTTTATAACTATTGAAGCTAGGTTTTTATATATATATATATATCATATGTTTGTGTATAATTTTTACATTATATAATTGCGATCATTTACAGCATGGAGCAAATACTTGAGCGGTATGAGAGATACTCGTATGCAGAAAGGCAGCTAGTGGAAAGTACAGATTTTGACTCACAGGTTTGATTTATATATTACAAATATATAAATATTATCTAATTTCTTTTCAAGTTCATTTTGGAGGTAATTAAATGTTTTATTTTTTGATAATTTTGTCTTGTTTTATGCATCATGCTTAGGGAAACTGGCCCTTCGAATTCTCTAGACTGAAGGCTAAAGTTGAACTTTTGCAGAGAAACGAAAGGTATTATTAATTAATAATATAACTAATAGGATATTAAATTAGTTCCTCAGTTCTTCGATCAATCATCCGCAGGCACTATCTGGGAGAAGATCTGGACTCATTGACTCTCAAAGAGATCCAAAGTTTGGAGCAGCAAATCGACAACTCTCTTAAACAAATTCGGTTAAGAAAGGTACTCTCTCTCTCTATATATAATAATAATTAATTTTATTGGGCGATTAATATTTATAGCATCTTCATTAATGTTCAGATGTAAAACAACTAAAATGTTAGTTTTATATTTTTACCAATTCTTACCATTTCTTGTGCATTTAGATCTTCGATCAATTTTACATATTTACACTAACGTACGTACGATTCATTTGAATATTTAATTTTAGTTGCAAAATTTGTTTTGAGCTTTGAGTTTGATGGCTCTAGTTAGCTAAAACGTATGATCAATCTGTTCTTCTTTGGCAGAACCAACTTATGCATGAATCCATCTCTGTGCTCCAGAAAAAGGTTATAATTAATTAGGCCGCCATGGCCGATTACACAGTACACATGTATCTTTTTGTGTTGCATGGGAAAGGTACTGGATCATAAATTAAATATTTAAATCTCTTCATTCCAGGAACGAGCGATGCAGGAGCAAAATAACTTGCTAGCAAAGGAGGTAATTACTTAATTAATGAATAGTCTCTAGTACTGATCATCATATCCATTCGAGATTCAATGTTATAATTAAGATTCAATTCAAGATATAATTCTTTTTTAAAATCGCGGTTTTGAATATGAGATATATGATGTTTTTATTTTTATTTTTTAATTGGTTTTGTTTTGTGTGTAATTTCAATATGGAAATAGATAAAGGAGAAGGAGAAGGCTGCAGCTGAGCAGCTGGTTAATAATAACTGGGAGCAGCAGCAGCAGCAGCAAAACCATGGCCTTAATCTGCTACTCAGCCACTTCTTCCATGCCTGAATATGGGGTACGTAATTAATTAATCAATCATTCTTCCAGTACATAGTTCAATTTTTGTTTACGCGACGAGTGAATAAACCCTAACTAGGGTAACTTTTGTATATGATATTACAGGGGCACAGAGCAGGATGAGTTTTCTCCAGGTGAGGAGGAACCAGCTGGACCTTACTCTGGAGCCTCTATATCCATGCCACCTCGGATGCTTTGCCGCGTGATTGATTATCAAATTATCAATCGGTCGGTTGAAATTTAAAACAAAACTTATGTTATATATGCTAGTAATTTGTGTATTGAATTTCTAGTTAATTTCCTCGAAAGTTTGGATCCAGACACTGGTAATCTAGCTATGTGGTGGCGATCGATATAATTTGGAAACGTATGTAATTGAATCCATGATCCAAAACTAGATCATCAGACAGAGCCGGTGAATAACTGGACTTTAAAACTTCTTCTTTTATATTTATGAATGCCTATTAATTATTTAAGTAAGGATCTATATATATATATATATACTGTGCTATAAATTTTCTTCAGGAACAATGAGTTGAATGAATTTGACAAGTTATAGAACCAAAACTTACAGGTTACGTACACAGCCCTAATTAATGTGAAAATAGAATAAAAATATTTACGGTGCAAGCTAGATTTTAGGAATTGGAGGAAGATCCACAATTAATGATCGAGCGAAGGTGAGTATGCATCCACGTGTTAGGGTTTTCATTGCTTAAGCTCTACCACATGTATATATGTTTGTAGCTGACTTAGAGTCAATGGCTGTGTTGTGTTGTTACTTGTTGCTGTTGGCGTGTCCTTCCATCGGCACTGATGTATGAATATATATATATATACATATATATATATATATATATCATTCATATGCCACACATGTATTTCATCCAAGTCTCAATCATTCTTCAAATAACAGCACCTACAAAATCAATCTAATTTTCCTTAGATTTGCCACATTTATTTGGGGGAAGAGTAAGAGTACCATCATGTAGCATTAATTCCATAAATGAGGATTTACCATAATTAATCATATTTAATGACCATTGTATCATGTCATTTTAAAAAAAAAAAATTAGAGTAATTGTGAGAAAATACTATGATATATAGGGCAAACCTAACTGTTAATGATAATTTTGAGGGGAAAATTGGAAAAGGTAAAAGTTCGTAAAGAAATGGGAAATTATCATATACACATCTGTATCACAAACAAAATTCACTCCTCAGAAAGAAAAAAAAATCCACTCATACCTTTCTTTTTTTCTTTACAATTCAAGTAAGAGCTTGTGGTATTTGCAAATTTGAGCTTTGTGGTATTTGCAAATTTGTCTCCAATATATAAGCCAAAACAAAAACACGTCAACTCTCATTAAGTCACTTTTCCACACTTCTCTCCCACCTCTTTTCCGTCCTCTTCTATTTTTTTCCTTTCTCCGATGAAGATAAAGAAGACGAATATCTCTCCATATGAAGATGAAAGGAAGAAAGGAGAGATCCTCTCCCATCCAAACACTTTTCATTCATATCTTCATCTCTTCTCAAATTGGTTCTCATCAAGAGAAATGATGGAGCCAAATATCCAGAGTACTATGTGAGCAAGGCACTCCAAGACACTGAGACAAAGTACATAGACCTTGAAAAACTTGCCTTTACCTTGATCATATCATCTAGAAAGCTCAGACCCTACTTCCAGGCTCATGCAACCATTGTGGTGACGAACAACCACTATGCCAAGTACTCTAGAAGCCTGAGATATCTGAAAGACTACTCAAATGGGCGATTGAACTTAGTGAGTTCAATATCACCTTCAACCCCCAAACTGCTGAGAAGGGCCAAGCCATTGAAGATTTCATCTCGGAATCTCATACATTCCAGTGGGAGCCCACAAAGGTGACCACTATTCTGACTCTTTCGCCATCCACAACACAAACCTTGGATGACGGAAGACCACATTTGGACACCAAGAAGCTTACCTGGCTCCTTTATGTAGATGAATTAGCTTTCCACAATGGCTCTAGTGTAGGACTTGTCTTCATCACTCTGGACAAGGTAAAGATGGAATATGGAATATGTTCTTTGCTTCGTGTTCAAAGTTTTCCAACAACGCGACCGAGTACAAGCCCTTTCTTGCCGGCCTCTACCTAGCCAAGACCATAGAAGCCAAGAAAATCAAGATCTACAGTGACTCTTAGCTCATTATCAACTAGATCAATGACAAATATGAGGCGAAAGAATTTTCCATGGTGCTATATATGACACTAGCCAAGTCACTCTTGGATGCTTTCGAAGCCATACAATTACAAGAATTTCAAAGTTTGAGAATAGCCATGTCGATGACCTTGCTCAATTCACATCCTCCCTTGACAAAAAAGACAAGTTGGAATGTCCTAGTAGAAGTCCTTGACTAGCCCAACACTCAACACTCTTCCATCAATGTTATCAACATCAGCTCCACTTGGATGGCTCTTCTGATTTCTTTCCTCACTGATGAGACTCTTCCTTTAAACGAGATTGCATCCAAGAAAATATGTCAACAAGCAGCTTGATACACTATTATCAATGGCCAACTCTACAAACTAAGGGTGGCAATTTTTGACACGACTCGAAACCCGCACGAGATTTATTCGGGTCAACCCGCACGATTAAAATTTCAGGTCATTTTTGGGTCAACCCGTTATGACACATTTAATAAATGAGTGGGCTTTGGGTCAATATGTTAACCCGTATAATAACCTACTAACCTGTTTAATAAATGGGTAGATTTCGGGTTAACTTGTTGACTTGTATATTAACTTATATATTGACCCATTTTAATAAACGTGTCATTATTAACCCATATATCTACTCATTTTATCTACTTAAATAACTATTAAATCTTATAGTTTAAATAGGTTAAACATGTTAAATATGTCAAATGGGTCATAGGTTAATTGAGTTTCGAGTATGACTTGTTTATTAAATGGGTTACACGGGTTACCTAAGTCATTAACGGGTCGGGTTCGGATTGGACATCCTTGACATGATTATTAAACGGGTCGAGTTTGGGTTGGGCATATTTTGGTAAAACTGAGTTCATAACATGATACGGACCCGACACGACACGGCTCATTACTAGCCCTACCACAAACGAAGATTTACTCTTCCTTTCCTGAAGTGCTTGTCCCGAAAGCCAGAATAGTCGTCTTAGGAGAAACACATGAGGGAATTTGTCGCAACCACTATGGCCCCTGATCTTTAGCACACAAGGCCTTCCGCCAAGGTTTCTATTGGTCCAGCATACACGCGGACACTGCAGACTTCACCAGGCAATGCCACAGGTGCCATCGATTTTCTCATTTTCCTCCATTTTTCACTAGAGAACCTTACATCTATGCTCAGTCCTTTGGCCATTTTCATAATGGAGACTTGACTTAATTGGCAAGATGCCTGTAACGACCCGTTTAGGGAGTTAGGATTAAGGAAGTGTTAGTGCCGGATTAGCAGTGTTAATCAGTGTTTAGTTGGTTACTTTTGGCCCGTTAGTGTAGAATGACGATTTTGCCCCTAGTTTGGGCAAAATGTTGACTTTGAGTTCGGGATGTCACGAATCCGTAGACAGGTGGCACGTCCGATTCCGACATCCAAGGAGGAAGTTATGATGTTCGGAAGGTTGAGGGCATTACAGTAATTTGGTTAAAATAGGGGAAAAGTTGACTTTTAGTACGATCGGGTTTTTACACGTAGACCGAGGACCGTTAGGTAGATTTCGTCGTCATGAGTTCAACGACAGGCGGCATGCCTTCATCGGACGTCGGACAAGTGAGATAGGGGTCTAGAACGGAGAAGGGTAGAATCGTAATTTGAACAATTAGGGTATTTTGGTCTTTCCGTGTCTTGGGAATTAGGCCAATCAGATAAGGCCAAGTGTACAGTGGAGATTGGGATATTTTGAGATGGGATCATGGGATTTGGACACCTGGCGTGGTCTAGTGGGTTCTAGGCAGTGCACGGGTTAAATTAATTGGTTTTGTTCGAAGTGTGTAACAGTGTTCGAAGAGGGAAAAACAGAGAGTGAGTTGAGAGAGAAATTGATCAATTGCAGAGTGTATTGTGAGTTCTGGTGATCAAGAGAGTGACTGAGAGAAGGGAGGAAACTGGTGAGTGGCTTGTGAGTGAGAACTGTGTGAGAACTTACGGTGCGGAGAGTGGTGTGAGTTCTCAGGGAAACAGAGAGGGTCGAAGTAGTGGTGCAGCCACAGACGATCGTTTTGATCCAATCAAGGTCGAGGGGAAGCTAAGACGGCTGAGGGAAACCCAGTGGACACAGAGGTGCACGACGGTGCAAACGGCGGAGGTGAAAACGACGGATCGGGAATCCCCGAGGAGGTCGAGGAACGTGCAGGACGTTCGGGACGCGAGTGACGTACCCGGTATCTATGAGTGGACCCTTTCTCTATAACTGAGCATGCATAACTGCTTTGAATTACTTGTTTTACGATTTTATATGTGATTTCATGGTTATTTGAATATGTTATAACTGTTTTACTTAATTGCACGTTTTTCGAGAAAGTACGGTTTTCAGTACGTTTTACAAGAAAGACTTGATTTCTGATTATGATGCTATGTTTTGGGATTTCAAATGATAAAGGGTTTTCAATGATTATAAAGGGATTTTGAGACATGATTTGAGGGTTTTCGGTTTTAGAATCGGATTTCGGAACACGAAATTTGGTTTTAAAGTTCAAAAGTGGATTTCCGGATTTGGTTCGGAATGACGGTTCTGGATGCCGGAAGGGGCTTCAGACCAGTGGTTTCGGATTCGGGTTTGGATATGGAATTAGAAATGGTTTTCAAATGGTTGTGATTGGATTTGCTGGATCTGGTTATTGGGTTTAAAGACCCGGATATTGTGATTGACGGGGGGACGGGCCCGGATTGGGTTTAAAGACCCGGATTGAGTTTAAAGACTCGGAGTTTAAAGACTCGGATATATTGATATTTCCCCCGTAGGCGTGTTGAGTTTAAAGACCCGGGAGTTTAAAGACTCGGATAGGTCCAGCAGGTTTGATCGGATAATGATGACTTGGATTTATGTTTTATCGTACTGTTTCATGATGCCTATTTTGTGAAGTATAAATGTTTTTATGATGATTTCTATGTGGTTTATATCTATGTTTAAAGAAAATGGGTTGTGTATGCATGTTTTCAAAACGGAAGGCCAAACCTTGGTTTGTTTAAGAAATGGTTTTTGCAACTTTTATTCTTTATGGTCCACTCACACTTTCAGGTTTTTAATTGCCCTCCAGGTCGTGGAGCTAGCGCGGGGGTTGACGTTGAGGCAGCGTCGGAGGCATAGAGTACTCGAGAGTTTTCCCAGGGTGTTTCCGATTTTCCGTTGTGCGTGTACTCTGTGTATCAGGTTTAATTTTCTTAGTTTGGTACTATGCTCTGTGTAACTGCTGACTTTGGGATGTTTTAAATTCTCCTGCGTTTGACAATGTAATTTGTGGTTTTTATGAGGTTGTTTCGGTCTTTTGTTTTTGGGTTGTCAGACGGGAGCAGGGTTCAGTCCCTAATCCTGGGGGATTAGGGGTGGGCCCTGACAATTCCAACTGGAAAGGGGTAGACGGAGCATGCGGTGGTTGCAATAGGACTACTTCATTAAGTGTGTTGAAGCCAATGCCCTAGCCACCATCAGTACCACACAGATTGAAACTTTCATTTTCAAAAACATCATTTACCGCTTTAGTCTTTTGTATACGATCATCAAAGACAAAGGAAAGTAATTCGACAATGCTTGCTTTGAGCCTTCTATTAAAGACACATCAACTTGTGCTTCGCCTTACCTGCTCATCCATAATCCAATGGCTAAGTTGAAGTTATTAATAAAATCATCAACATACTCTAAAGACTCAACTCGGAAAAACCAGAGGCAAGTGGTTAGAAAACCTCCCAAATGTACTCTGGTCACTTTATATCGGACAGCCACAAACAAAACACCATTCTCAATGACATTTGGGATTGAGGTAGTCATCCCGGCCGAGGCACATGAAACACCCTATAGGTTTATTACTTACGAACCAGAGAAAAATGAGCAACAATTAGTACTTAGCTTAGACCTCATCGAAAAACATCAAGAACATGCCAATTTGAGAAATGTAGCTTGCAAGCAAAATCTCTGCCAATATCACGATGCAAGAGTCAAGCCTCGCAATTTCTAGGTCAGAGATTTGGTCCTCTTGCTGGTCACCCTTGCATCTAAAGCCCGCTCGATCGAAACTCTGGAACCGAATTGGGAAGTTTCGTACAAGACTACATAAGGCTACCGACCAGGAACTAACGAGTTGCCCTTTATAGAGGGTAGACTGACACGACCCAACTCAATCCCCCTAGGATTAGCGTGGGATATTCCATGCTCCTGTCTGACACGAAGTGTCAGAAAAGGGATAACCCGAAACCTCACCCCGAACGGGGCTTCCAGAGTGCTCCAGGATCCAGAGGAGGAGTGTGACGTCTCGGTCTCTACTACAACCCGCATCCGTGATCAATCTGAAGGGCATTAAAACATCAAAAGCTATGAGTGGAAGAAAATCAATAGTTTAATAAAAGACATTTCATAAAAAGACCTTTATTCCCTTCACTAAAAAGTATGCATGCATTCGAAAACCATTTACCAAACCATTTATTCAAATAACCATTATTAGGGTCTCAACCCAAATTCCGTAAATCTAAGTCATATGTGGGAACTCAGCCCAAAACCATAGAATACCAAAATCCGTAAATCCAGATCCAAATGAGCCACTGCCCCAAATCCATAAAACATAGAAATATCATTTCTGAAATCCAATAATTTATATTTATCATTTACCATATAACCAATCCTATCATGGTTTCCAAAGCTACGCGTGCTACCCGAGGTCTCAATTCTCAAGTCTCCTCAGAGTCCACCCAGGTCAATGTCCACAGATCAATGACCCTCCATAGGAGTTATAATCCATAAATGCCTTCCTGAGAGTAAGGTACCCCACTGAGGAGACTCCACTCAGTTAGTGCTCGTGACTACTCCGGATATCCACTCATTCTACTCATATAACATACGAGATTAACCTCAAAAGGAAGTCAGTCCCATCATCCCCATAGTCAAATATCCGAGACAAATCGTACACACCTCAAATCACTCAACTACCATCTCATACCGGATTAACTTCGAAAAGAAGTCGACCCAACATTCCTATATCCAAATATCCAAGACAGAGCAATAAACTCTCCACCTACCCCACACACACATATCCAACCTCTGTCTTGTCATCTCACTAACTATTCCAAAAGATTCTTCAACTGTCACACAAAACGATTCTCCTCTGCTCCTAGCTTAGCATAATCAGCAAGGAAAAGTCTGCCAACACGGCACGACATCACGATCCACCCATGTTCTCACTCAGCTAACTACTAGATTTTAGGTCATAGGGTCTTACACCCTCATTGAATCCATATACAATCAAATCGCTTCTCAACCATTCTCACATTTAAACAGATCAGTCAACGATGAGACACGTCGAGACTGTGGTTACCTCATATCGATCGTTGTCATTCCACTTAGGAAAAATCAAGGATGATCCAAGACGATGACATCAAAATTCAACCTACGTGAATGCAAACAAAAACTCACTACACTCACCACACCATGTAACCCAACATCGTCTGCCACTTAGCAGAAAATGAGAAATCTCATTCACCTAACTTCGAAATTCCCAACTCCTCTTGATGACCCAAAACAAATCACGAGTCCACCAACCAATACACGATCAACGTACTGGTGGCAACAAACATCATCTGCCATGGGAAGAAAATGGAAAGTCACCCTCGAGAACTTCAGAATCAAGAGAATTCGAAACCATGTTGGAATCAACTCACTCGTCCATCAACCACGTATCTGTACCAAGCTAACTTGGTACCCCAACTCCTCTATTCGTTTATACCGTTTCACTAATTTACCACTTAATCATTCCAATCACATCAGTTATTACAGTCACAGTTGGGTTAAAATCCTAACACATCATGTAACGGCCCAGAATGTCGGAAAGGGAAAAAATGTAAATTCGGGAACCTTTAGTGTAAAAATGACGTTTTTACCCTTGTAAATAGTGTGGTCAAAGTTGAATTTTTATATGACATGTGTTTTTCACGTATTTCAAAGACCATTAGGTAGGTCTCGATTCCCTGAGTACAATGACAGGCGGCACGCTGTCAACGGACTTCAGATGGCTCGGATTTTGGTCTAAACGCTCTAGGGGTAAAATGGTAATTTGTGAGACAAGGGTAAGATGGTCTTTTGACTGATTTTTAAATGGTGATCAATGGTAAGAGGAAATCTGTCCCTGATGGTGGGATATTTTCATCTGGGAGCAGTGAGATGTGGACATCTGTCCAGTCTATAGTTGGTTCTAGGTTCACCCAATTAGGTGAGACGATCAATTAAATCAGGTGAGTTAGTCGTGCTGGTTTGTATGGTTTAGTCAAATGAGAGAGATCAGTGTTTGTGTGTGTGACTGTGTGAAAACCAGAGTGAAATCGTGGTGTGAGAGTGAGGAAAACAGAGAGAAGATAGAGAGGAGGAAAGGAGAACTGGATCGAAGGGGAAAAGCTTGAAATTCTGAAAACTCTAAACCGTGAAACTCTCAATGTGAAAACCTTTGTGAACTTCGTTTGTGGTTGTGATCAGTGAACAAAAAGGGAACTAGGAAGACATGAGGATCGTGGTGGTGGCCACGGCGAAGTAACAGAGTGAAGGTAAGCCATTTTAAGAAAACTCTGTTTCTCTGTTTCTGCTCAGAAATGGTAACTTGGGATTTATTGGTTAATGCATTATTTGGTTGATTAGTTTAGCTCTTGGGGACTGAGACGAGTCCAGAGGACGTGAAACCGTAGCCAGAGGACGTCTGTGGTGGCTGGGAACAGAGGAGGAAGGTTACTCGGTTTTTCTTCGATTTTGGAAGGTAATAATCAGGCCATAAGTTCATGTTTTAATTAGCTAGATCGATCATAAACAAAGGGACGAAGCTAATGGTGGAAAAATAGTGAAAACAGATTGGAAATGGCTGAAAACCGACCTCACCGATTCGGTTAGACCGGGCCGGTCTGAACCGGGTCTGCGAGAGGTAGGGGATGATGAAGAATGCGACGCGTGGCTTTCACGCGTAGCCCCTTTGGACGGCGCATGAGGGTGCGTGGGGCCGTGTCTCCAGTCAAGGTCAGCACATGATTTTATCCTTACGATGTAAAGAACATTTTGGGACAAGTTTCGAGTCAATCAGACAACAGTCGAGTTGTTTGTGTCAGTGAAATAGTAGATTTGACAAGTGGTATAAACTCGGAACGTGTGATTACTGTCATTCGACGTGGTCGAGTGTAGTCGATGTGACGTGAGTATTAGTGGAACGTCCCGGGTACGAATAAGTATTATTCTGATTAGCGGGTGTACTAGTGTAAACGTGTTGTGAGATCGAATTGTTTTCCACGAGGTGGTTGTGAAATCGGTATAGTGGGAATTTCGAGAAGAAATTAATTAAGGAGGGAAGGTTGTAACGACCCGTCCTGAATTCCATAATTTGATTAGGGACTAATCATGGATTAGTGAGATTAATCGGTGATTAGTGGGGTACTTTCAGAAGGACGACGCGAAATGATGATTTTACCCCTAAGAATGGGCAAAACGTTGATTTTTTGTTCTAGCGGTTAAATGGACTTTGGCCGATGACTGTGATTTAATTTGGGACGTCACGAGTTTATAGACAGGTGGAAAGTCTGATTTCGACGTTCGAGGAAGAAGTTATGACGTTCGGAAGTTCATGGGTATTTTGGTAATTTGGTTAAAAAGGGGCAAATAGTTGACTTTTTACCTGGGAGGTCTGATGGCCGAGGGCCGAGGACTGTTACGTAGATCGGGTCGATACGAATCCATAGACAGGCAGCACGCCGAAATCAGACGTCGAACGGGAAAGTTATGGTTCACGGAAGTTCGATTACACTATGCACGCATTACGAGGCAATATGAGCTGGCAATATCTAATTGGGCAGATATTTAATAATTTAATACTATTATCCTAATTGGGCAATATCTTGTTATGGATCAATCCTAATTAAATACTATTATCCTATTATTTTATAATTTAATCCTTCCCACTTCCCATCTTCACCCTTCATCTCATCTAATCCCTTCATCCTAGCCGTCCAAACCTCCCTCCCTCACACCTGAACACCAGCCATCCTCTCTGTTTTCCCACAAACCTGAACACCTCCATTTTCCCATTTCCTTGAACAAAACACACAACACAAAACACACCACCACCACCATACTACACCCACCAACAAGACTGAGAGTGATGAAGACGGCGGTCCACGGCCGGGGGGGGGGGGGGGGGGGGGGGGGAGGGGTGGGTAAGTTGAACAAACTAGAGAGCCCAATCTTTATTCAAAAATTGAAAGTTTAGTTTTGATTGATGTTTGGTGTTCTATTCGATTATAATATGACCTAGGAGCCAAGGCAGCTCGATTAGGATCGATTTGGATGGGAATGGATGGCTAGAAGGCTAGGAAATCGAGCTTGAAGATCAAGCTTATGGTTTAATCATGGAAGGTGAGATTCTTAATCCTTTTTCATGATTTTAAATGGTAGAAAGATAGGAAATGAAATTAGGAAGAGATTAGAATGAAAATGAACTGAATTAGATCGAAAATAGGAGAGATTGGATAGTGAACCGGTTGCGCCCGTTCAGACCGGTCCGGTCCGGTTCAAACCAGAGAACCCGGTCCGTCGCGAGGTAGACGATGAACAGTGGTTGGCATGTGGGCTTCACGCGCATCCACTTGCAGCAGCGCGTGAAGGCGGTGGGATACTTTTGGGTCATGATGTCAACATGTAAAATACTTTATTCGATGTAACGAACATTTTGGGACTGGTTTCGTGTAGATTGGATACCGTCTCGATAATGTTCGGGCCATCCGAAGGTTTAGGATCAAAATTAAAAATATTTAAAAATCCGTGAAAATTACGGGGCTTCAATGAGAGGTTAATAAGGTAGTTAGTAACCCTCTAGATTGATTTGGACAGGTTTGGGAGTCCCGATGACGACGATTAGCCCGGTGAGGCTTACGTCACACAAATCGAGGCAGCAGCTTAGGACGGTCTGTGAGTGGACCTTGATTTCTAAACTTTGATGCATGCATAAATGTTTTATATGGTTTATAGTTATGATTCTTTGATGATGATTTGGATGATTGAAATTTACATGGTTTCACGCATTTCAAGGAGATTTATGTGCTTGCAAGTAAATCGAGATTTACGATTTTGCACTGATTTTCCGTGTGTAACAACCTATCCCGAATTCCAGGATTAGATTAGTGACTAATCACGATTAGTAAGGTACTCGGTGATTAGTTAGACGAAATCGGACGAACGATATAAAATGACCGTTTTGCCCCTAGGCGTGGGCAAAATGTTGACTTTTCGTTCTGGCGGTCAAATGGACTTTGACCGATGACCGTGATGTAGTTTGGGATGTCACGAGTTCATAGGCAGGTGGCACGTTCAATTCTACCATTCGAGGAAGAAGTTATGATGTTCGGAACTTCAAGGGCATTTGGGAAATTTTGGTTAAAAAGGGCAAAATGTTGAATTTTTGACTGCGAGGGCTGAGGACCGTTACGTAGATCGGGACGATATGAATCCGTAGATAGGCGACACGTCGAATTCGGACGTTTAACGACGAAGTTACGGTTCACGAAAGTTCAAGGGAACTATTGCACGTTTTACGAAACGACTTAACTTTTGAATTCTAGTGGGCCCCAGATATATAGTTCCTGCCCAATGGATGAGTGACAAGTGTCTCCCATCCACGGGCCACCCTTATACCTTCATGCATCGACCATTTTCTTCATTTCAAACTCAAAACCCGATCTCACCATTTCCTCTCCTCTATGCAACCCAAACCATTTTCCCTTCAGTTAGCCAACCTGAGGATGAGACAGTGAGAGACTGAGGACTGAGAGGAGGTTGCTGGACGGCCAGAACCGCTGTGGACGGCGGTGTGGAGGAAGAAACCCGAGAGGTACTCGGTTTAACCATTTTCCATTTTTATTTTGATTTTACACGATATGGTTGATTTTAGATGACTAGGATAAGCTTAGGGGATTATTAGGAAGCTATTAAGATGATTTTGAGGAAGGTTTAAGGTTGAGGAAGCCTGGGGGTTGAATTGGGAAAAATGGTTGTGGGGTTCAAAGTTGAACCATGGGTTTTAGGTGAGTTTTAGTTAGTTTTGATGATTGGAATGGATAGGAAATGAGAAAATAGGAATTTTAGGATTGAATTGGATTGAAAACGAACCAAAATGAGGAGGATAGAACCCTGGACCGGTCACGCCTGTTCAGTTGCAGGAAACGGACCGGCCGCCGCAAGGTTGAAGAAGCACTGTGCAGGGTGCGTGAGGCCCACGCGCAGTGGCTTTTTGGGTTGCGTGAGGGTGCGTGGCCTACATTTCGAGGATACTTCCAACATGTGAAATTATCTATTTGATGTGACGAACATTTTGGGACTGGTTTCGTATCAATCGGACATCGTTTCGATATAGTTCAGGACGTCCGAAGGTTTATGATCGGGATTAAAAATAGTTTAAAACTCCGAAAAATTACGGGGCTTTAGTAGGAGGTTAATTAAGTAGTTAGTAACCTTCTATTACGATTTGGACAGGTTTGGGAGTCCCAGTGATGGTAATTGGCTCGGGAGAGCCGTATGGCATGCAAATCGAGGTGGCAGCTCGGACGTTCTGTGAGTGGACCTTGTTTTCTAAATTGGTGCATGCATAAATGTTTATTATATGTTTAATTACATGTTTTGTGATGCCATGAGTGCATTTGGTTGTGGTTACGTATAGGCACGTATTTCGAGGTTCCAGCCTTATACGGTGCCTATACGAGCCTGTATTTCTATGGTGGTCTAAATGAAATGGCTTTGGGATTTCAAACGGATAAACTTGGGTATGAAACCCATTTGGTTTTGTCTTGGGCATATGACACTATTGATGACCTACGGGTCTAAATCGTGGTCGCGACAGGTGCTATGTGCACGGCGACCGACGATATGT
Source organism: Prinsepia uniflora (assembly GCA_032719365.1). Classification (NCBI taxonomy): domain Eukaryota; kingdom Viridiplantae; phylum Streptophyta; class Magnoliopsida; order Rosales; family Rosaceae; genus Prinsepia; species Prinsepia uniflora. Next base: position 68,966,504 of record CM064871.1, read on the forward strand.
CGCTCGCCTCCGGATTGGGATGTGTTCCTTCCGGAGAGGTCACGATGCACGATCTATTGTCGGGTAGCTGATGGAGGCTCGAATTCGGAGTACTGACGGTTCAGGATATCGATCGGTGATGGGTGCACTATAATCAAGCGGTGGTCGCGTCGGTTGATTCGTTCACGACGACATACCATGATTGAGGGCGGTCCTGGATGGATGGTTGCACGCATCACTATGATTGGAGTCGTGACTGACCCTTAAATATCGGGTACGATGCCCATCTGATGTCATATGTTCGGGCACGAGACCCAGTTGTTTTACATTGATGATTTCGGGTTAGGGACCCTAGATGGATTTCCAAGTTCATGGCGGTTTATAGGAACTGGCATGAACCCTGGAAAGGTTATTGTGGTACATGACGGTTTATGGGAACCGGGCATGAACCCTTAAATGGATGTTATAGATCATGACGGTTCAGGGGGACTGGGCATGAATGTTTATGTTATGTATATATATGTATGTATATTCATATACCTTCCTTTACTTGTACTATCTCCTCCGGGGAGGGTCGTTGGCTTGGGTGGACCCCGGAGTAGTCACGGAGCACCGACTGAGTGGAGTTGCCCCCCAGTTGGGTTCCTTACTCTCAGGAAGGCATGGATCGTAACCTCAGAACGGGTCATTGGTCTATGGACATTGACCTTGGACTCTGAGAGACTTGGGTTTGAGACCCCGAGTAGCACGCGTGTAGCTTTGGAAACCGTGACAGGATTGGTTGTGTGAATTATATGTATATATGATGTATATGATATGAGATATGAAATATGATGTGTGATGTATACATGTTTTGGGCTGAGTCCCGTATGGATTTGGGCAGTGGCCCGTATGGTTGATTTCTTTATGGATTTGGGAAGTGGCCCGTGTATTCGGTTTCATTTACGATTTTGGGCTAAGGCCGTAATGAACGGTTTGATAAATGGTTTTCGAATGCATGCATGCTTTTTAGTGAAGGGTACAAATGTCTTTCGATAAACTATTTTTATAAACTCTTTGTTTTGTCCACTCAAAGCTTTTAATGTTTTGACTGCCCTTCAGGTTGACAACGGATGTGGACTGTAGCAAAGACCGAGATATCACATACCTCCTCCGGATCCTGGCGTACTCTGATAACCCGAGGGGGCAAAGGTCGGAAATATCCATTGTCTGAGACGGGAGCAGGGTCATCTCGCATTAATCCTAGGGGGATTGGGATGGGTCCTGTCAGCGTGGTATCAGAGCTCAGCAGGCTCATAGGATCCTCAGGATGCTCTAATACTGTCAAAGTGGTATCAAAGCATAGGATTGCTTATCAGAGCGGGGTTGTCTCTTTTCGAGCAACCGTATAGCTCTTGGAGTATTTCTTAGGTTGAGGATGTGATGTCTCAATGGGCTACAGTTCGTTATCAACCTGATAGTTAGGATGCCGATATGATAGTTAGTAGGATTGAATCGTGGAACATTTTGGTTCGGTATTCGATGCCGGGGTTGCCATAGTTCTATCGAGGTTGGCAGTGTGGGACCCTACGGAAGGATGAGCGTAAGATTACTTTAGAGTTTTGATCGTGTGACGGTTAGTTGGGATCATCTTTCACGACGTTGTAGGATCGGTTATGACGACTGATTCGGTGTTGTGACCATTAGATGGTGGGATTTTGTTTAGTTGGTGGATATGCTGCTGGGAGCAGCCGGGTTCGAGGAATCCTAATTGAACTGATGGTAGGATTGGATTGACGACCTTACGATGTCAAGACCGTGGAGTCGGTCAGATTGTTGATTTTGCTACTTTCTGCAGTTGGGTTCCGAGGAACTCTAGGTAGTGATCGTGGAACCCTAAGGTAGGTGTATGGTTCGGAAATGTAAGTTGGCGAGTGGTTTGACTTTGGCGACTTCTCGGAGATGAGATCGTCGATCGAGTCATGTCAGCTTGTGATGGGACTGCACTCTACAGTCGAGGTTGTACTTATCGGTTAGACCTAGTAGGTTGTCGTACTACCATAGTTGTGATGGATTATTGGTACAACTAAGGTCACGGGCGACCTGGTAGGCGTTAGTGGTTGAGTCAAGTTACGACTGGTTAGAGATCAGTTGGATAGGTTACCAGGTTTGGTACTTATCGATGGAATCCCGGAGTGGGGATACAGAGTAGTTGGTATGGGAAATTAATTCCGTTGGATGCGGAGTCTGGATATCGAGATGTCCGGAAGTTAGGTTTGCAAGAGTTGTGGTAGGCACAACTATCGAGACTGGTTGTAGTTATGGTTGTTGGGAATCGGGGACGTTCAGGGGACATTTTCTTTTCTCGTATGTGTTGTCAGGGTGACTGTACCCAGAGTTGTTAGGTACGAGGGAGACAGAGTTTCTCCAATTTGAGTAGAGATACGGGATCGTCGTTCGGTATGAGCGGAGATCCAGGGTTGTCTGATGTGCACACTGTGAGCTGATGCTGATGCTTGTGTGCTGGTGTTGGTGATGGTGCTGGTGCTGGTGCCGGTGTTTGTGATGACGGTGAGTCGCGAATCGGGATGTGACTCCATCGAGATGGGCATATGTTCGGTATCTGTGGTCCGGGAGTGGATCACGAATAATGATGGACTAGATTGGATCCAGCAGTAGTCGAGACTCGAGGTATGAGATGCGAGTGTTGGAGGCCGTTTATGCACATTCGTAAATAGTATACGAGGTTTAACCTTGAGCCGTGTAAACTTCACTCGGAATGAGTGTACCTACATATACGGTCGTAACCGGATAGATGAGTTGATTGTTTATGGACACGTGGTTGATGTCCGAGTGTGTTGGTTCCGATATGGTTGGAACTTCATAATCGGGAGAGTTTATGATTGAGGTGACGAGAGGAGTGCGGGTTTTTCGCATTGGTAATGGTTATTTCGAAGTCATTTTGGGTGACTTCTTAGGTTCTGCCATGGCATAGGATGCAGAGGATGGTAGATGAGGGTTGTTGTCACCATTACATTAGTCGTGTATTGGTTGGTGAACCCAGGATTTATCTTGGGTCATCAGAAGGAGTTGAGTGCATTGAAGTTAGGTGACTGAGATTTCACATTTTCTGCTTGGTGGCAGACGATGTTAGGTTACATGGCGTGGTGAATGCAGCGAGTTTGGTTTCATCCACGTAGGATGGACTTTGTTGATGTCATTGTGTTGGATCATTCGTGATTTTCCTCGGTGGAATGACAAGGATCGATACAAGGTAATTGGAGAGAACCCACAGTCTCGGCATGTCTCATCGTTGACTGATCTGTTAGATGTGGGAATTGGTTGACGAACGATGTGTCTTGGCTTTTTGGCTATGTAGATGATGGGACTGAACTTCTTTTCGAAGTGAGTCCCGTACGATATATTACGCCCGAGTAAGTGTCCGACGAGGTCAGATTTTGTCAGCCTAGATGCGTGTATGTTGCGATTCTCTTCCCTATGAAGTCAATCGAACGTATTGAGGTAATCGTTTAAGCAGGTAACCGAAAGGTTCGGATATGGTGCGTCTCAGTAGACGAGAACGAGATTTTGAGTTTTGGAATCGAATTTCAAGATGACGATTCAGGATTTGATTTTGGAACTTGAAAGTGGATTTCTGAATTTGGGTTCGGAATGGTTATTCCAAATGCTAGCTTATGGAATAATGATTTCGGATTCGGATTCGAAATAGATGTTGAGTTGGAGTTTTTGATCTGTCTAATATTGGATTGGACAGATGGACTTCAAAATAGAAACGTGATTGGCTACGACTTAGGTTGTAGTTGTAGTCTGGTTGGTAATGGATGTACGTACCTTGTACGTAGTTCGAGGTACGATACCAGGCAGACTTGTGGTGCCTGGTGACGGTATACAGGATATACCAGTAGTACGTTGGTGAGCGTGTTGGTAGTCGGCTTAGTTCCAATACCATAGGGTTAGTTGAAGTTGTGGACTGGACGTTGGATACTGTGCATTGAGTCATAGTGTTTCTGATGGGTCTAGGTACACACAGGTCGAGTGAGGTGTTGGTGATTGTATACTCAGGTTGAGTGTGTTGGTGGTTAGTGTAACCACAAGTAAGTATAGTGTCAGTTTTCGACAAGCGACTGTCAAGTGGTGACAGTTTGTCGGAGGTGTTAGCGTGGATCATTGGGTGAGGTCTGATGACTCCCACTAGAGGCAGGCATCAGGATAGATTGGTGATTGAGAAAGGAACCGTCGAGTTGTTGTGTCAATGGAATGGTAGATTTGACAAGTGGTGTCAATTCGGAACGTGTGAATTCTGTCATTCGACGTGGTCGAATGTAGTCGATATGACGTGAGTACTAGTGGTACGTCTGGTTGCAGACGAGTATTGTTCTAGTTAGTGGGTGTACAAGTGTACACGTGTCGTGAGGTCGAATTATTCCCACGAGGTGGTTGTGGAACCAAGATAGTTGGAATTTCGAGTACGAAACTAATTAAGGAGGGAAGAACTGTTGAAATCAGGTCGGTTGGAATTTCGAGGACGAAATTAATTAAGGAGGGAAAGTTGTAACGACCCGTCCCGAATTTTAGGATTAGATTAGTGACTAATCACGATTAGTGAGGTTAATCAGTGATTAGTTAGGCGAAATCGGACGAACGATGCAAAATGACTGTTTTGCCCCTAGGTGTGGGCAAAATGTTGACTTTTCTTTCTGGCGGTCAAAGGGACTTTGACCAATGACCGTGACGTAGTTTGGGACGTCACGAGTTCATAGGCATGTGGCATGTTCAATTCCGACATTCGAGGAAGAAGTTATGACGTTCGGAAGTTCAAGGGCATTTTGTTAATTTTGATTAAAAAGGACAAAGTGTTGACTTTTGGACTGGGAGGTTCGATGGCCGAGGGCCGAGGACCGTTACGTAGATCGAGATGATACGAATCCGTTGACAGGCGGCACGTCGAATTTGGACGTTCGACGGCGAAGTTACGATTCACGAAAGTTCAAGGGAACTATTGCACGTTTTATGAAACGACTTAACTTTTGGATTCTAGTGGGCCCCAGATATTTAGTTCATGCCCAATGGATTAGTGACAAGTGTCACCCATCTACAGACCACCCTTATACCTTCATGCATCGACCATTTTCTTCATTTCAAACCCAAAACCCGATCTCACCATTTCCTCTCCTCTGTGCAACCCAAACCATTTTCCCTTCACTTAGCCAACCTGAGGATGAGACAATGAGAGACTGAGGACTGAGAGGACGTTGCTAGACGGCCAGAACCGCCGTGGACGGCGGCGTGGAGGTAGAAACCCGAGAGGTACTCAGTTTAACGATTTTCCATTTTTATTTTGATTTTACACGATATGGTTGATTTTAGATGATTAGGATGAGCTTAGGGGGTTATTAGGAAGCTATTAAGATGATTTTGATGAAGGTTTAAGGCTGAGGAAGCCTGAGTGTTGAACTGGGAAAAATGACTGTGGGGTTCAAAGTTGAACCATGGGTTTTAGGTGAGTTTTAGTTAGTTTTGATGATTGGAATGGATAGGAAATGAGAAAATAGGAATTTTAGGTTAGCTTACAGAGTAGGATTTTGTTCTTCTCTTGTACTGTTATTTATGCTCTGTGATACTGTTGACTTATTGTACAGTAAGATGTATCGTAAGTTCTCCCTGGTCTGACGATGTGTGTGTTCTTGTTATTTTGGTTATTTTGGTAATTTGCGTTCGTTTGTCAGACGGGAGTAGGATTCTTCCCTATTATCGAGGTGATAATCTGGGTGGTCCTGTCGCATCACATCCATTGTTCGATCTCGTCCAGTCCAACTCATCCACTGCCGGATCACATATACTGAACATATGCCCATCTCGACGGAGTCACATCCCGACTCGTGGCTCATCGTCATCATAATCATTGGCACCAGCACCATCACCCGTACCAGCACCAGCACCCGCACCACACCAACACACTGTGTGCGAATCAGACAACCCTGGATATTTTCTCATACAGAGCAACGACCCCGTACCTCTGCTCAAATTGGAGAAATTCTACCTCCCTCGGACCTAACAACTTCGGGTACAATCATCCTGACAATTCATACAAGAAAATGAACGTTCCTTGAACGTCCCCCGATTATCAACAACCACAACTACATCCATCTTCGATAGTAGTGCCTGCCACAACTCGGGCAGACCCAACCACCAGACATAGCTATCAAGACTCCACATCCAACAGAATCAACCGCCCGTACTAACTACTCTGTATCCCCACTCCGGGATTCCATCGACAAGTACCAAACCCTGGTAACCTGTCCAACCAATGTCAGGACCCGTCCCAAATATCACCTCGATACTCGGGATGAACCCTGCTCCCGTCTGACAATCATACTTACAATGCCAAAAAAATAAACTTAATACTACTATAAGCATAACCATCAGACGAAGGAGTAAATATATACAACAGTAAGTCAGAGCATAGTTCTACAAAATGGGCACCAAAAGTCCTACAAGTCTAAGTCCGCAACGGAAGAACGTCGGAAGCCCTATGCCTCGAAATCTGCCTCAACGTTCACCCCAGCGCTATCACCACGACCTGGAGGGAAAATTAAAAACAAAAGGTGTGAGTGGACCAAAAAGAATGAAAGTTTTAAAACCGTTTACCAGCAAATCAACGTAAGGAAATAAAATCATTTGTTCCCTCCGGTTGAAAACCAGGCATGCCAATGAAGTATTAGAAAAACCATAATATGAACATCATAAGAAACAGAGACACTATAAATACCATAAGAAACAGATACACTATAAAACATCATAAGAAACCAGCGTATAACCCGATCAAACCTGCTGGACCTATCCGAGTCTTTAAACTCAACCAGGCCTCACATATAAATCCGAGTCTTTAAACTCCCGAGTCTTTAAACTCAATAGGCCTATGGGGGTAATATCATAATATCCGAGCCTTTAAACTCCCGAGTCTTTAAACTCAATCCGGGCCCGTCCCCCATCAATATCAATCCGGGTCTTTAAACCCATATCCAGATCCAGCAAATCCAATCCATATCCAGTGTAAAACCAATTCAAAATCCATCGCCAAATCCGAATTCGAAATCCCCGGTTCGAAGCCCTTCCGGCGTTCAGAACCGACATTCCGAACCCAAATCCGGAAAATCCATTTCCATACTAAAAACCATAGGAAATCCCTAACCATGTTTCATAACCCATTTACCATCATCAGAAAACAGTTATAGGGTGAATTTCTCAAATATGGCATCAAAATCTGAAAACCGGCTTTTTCTCGAAAAACGTGTAAAACCCCGAAAATATCTCGAAAAACGTGCAAACATCTCAATCACGAATAACCATCATTTAAAGCATAAAAACACACATAGAATCATAAAACAGTAATTAAAACTGTTTGGCATGCTCGGAAATAAGAAAGAGTCCACTCACAGTTTACAACACGTCACTCGCGCTCCGTGCGCTCCTCAACCGTCTCTGGTGTCTCCCGTCCTGTCAATAGATACCAAATAGGGTCACAATAACATCAAGGATACCTTCCCTATTTTCCCCAATTTTTCGGGAATTTAATAATATTTTAATCATAAACCCTAAACCGTACGGATTCCCGAACCATTCCGTAACACCGTCCGATTAACCCGAAAACTGTACCATTGGACTCCTTAGTACATTTAGAGTTAAACTCATGTTGGACGCTTAACCGGATTCCTCCCCACGCGCCCCCACGCGCCGCCCAAAGTGGCTGCGCGTGGGCCTCACGCGCCTGCTACAGTCCACCTTCAACCTCGAGTCAACCGGTTCAACTGTGTTGAACCGGCGTGACCGGTTCTCCGCCGTTCACCCACCATTCTTCTCCATTTCAATACCACTAGCTTCGTCCAGTCCCCTGCAATCAAACCCAGTCCTAAAATCCAGAAATCACGGCCTAAAACCCTTCGTCTTCAACCTCGAAAAACCTTGCCCGTGGCTCTGTTTTCCTTCCCGGCCGTCCACAGCTTCCCCCTTCACGGTGGTGATACCAGCACCACCCTAGGACCCTACTTAGTCCTACCCAACTCACAGAATCCGTCGATTCATCCCCGAAGTCCACGACTTCAAGTTTGAAACTCACGGCTAAAACAGGGTACAACGGACCAGCCGTCGAACCACCAGCCACCGTGAACCTCCCGTCACGGCAACCACCACAAACGACGCCTAAGACCTCCCTGAACAGCACCCTGACTTCCTAATCTCTCGACTCTAAGCCCAACGTCACGACTTTGCATTTGAAAAATCCACGAAAAACAGAGTAAATGAGCTTACCTTTCGATTCCGGCGCCGCCGTGCGAACCGTCACCCACCACGGTGCTCGTGGGACTCCCCTCAACCTCCTGAGTCTCCTACCGCCCTGGTTTGCCTCACCACACGGCACAACAGCCTCCACCGTCCACGGTCTCCTCTGTTTCCCTCAATTGTTCGCCGCACCACCACCGTGCCGCCGTGCACGATTCCAGTCCCAAAACACGATCAGCACCTCACCCACGTCTCTCTGTCACTCTCACCGGTCACTCCTCACTCTCCCTAGCCTTCAGATCGATCACCGCCTCACCCAAACTTCTCTCTGTTTTCAGTTTCCTTCGAATTGGTGCACGGTTCAAAAACAACCAAGTGTGGCCGTGCACACTTAAGTTCCTCCTAGAACCATCTAGGGTCCCCCACGTGTCCCTCAGCTATTGGCCATCCCAAAAATATCTGCCACTTGCCCTTATCTGATTGGGCTGAGGGAAAATGACCAAAATGCCCCTCTGCACAAAATTACCATTTTGCCCTCAGACTTCCCAGACCCGTATCTTTTCCGTCCGACGTCCGATGACAGCGTGCCGCCTGTCGTTGAACTCAGGACGTCGAGACCTATCCAACGGTCCTCGGTCTACGTGAAAACCACAAATCCTCCAAAAAGTCAACATTTTCCCTATTAGCTCAAAATTACAGTAACGCCCCCAACCTTCCGTACATCATAACTTTTCCTCCGGTTGTCCGAATCGAACCTGCAGCCTGTCTACGGACTCGTGACGTCCTAACCTACGTCACGGTCAAAGGCTAACACTCATCCAATCAATCGTACAAAAAGTCAACTTTTCGTTTACTATTCACAAGGGCAAAATCGTCCTTTTTACAAAACTTCACAGAAATTACATTTTTACCCTTCCCGTAGGTACGGGTTGTTACAACCAATCTCTAACTAGTCTTAACTCGACTCACATTTCCGAACCAACATCATACACTGGGGTTTCCCACCAAGGTCATCAACTAACTCCGTTGTACTCATATTCTCTAACCCATCAATCACCACTAGGGTTCACCTTTCCAGACCATCCATCATGATTTAAGGTTCCATAATCACACCCTAGGGTTCCTCTGAACCCAACTGCCTTCTGCAGTATAATCCACAATCCGACTGACCCCGCGGTCCTGACATCGTATGGACGTCAATCCAATCCTTCCCTCAACTCAACTGGGGTTCCTCGAACCCAGCTGCTCCCCGCAACACAATTCAAAACTCAATATGACCTGGCCATCTAATGGTCATAACTCTATACTATCGTTATATCCAATCCTACAATATCGTGATAGGTGATCCTAACATAACCGTCCTACGGTCAAAACTCTAAAGTACTGTTACGTTTATCCCTCAGTAGGGTCCTACACTGCCAAACCATGACAGAACTATGACACACATAAGCATCAAATGCCAAATCGAAACTATCAACGATTCATTCCTACTAACTCTTGTACTATTACCCAACGACCAGGTTGATAACGAATTGCAACCCATAGAGACATCACATCCTTAACCTGCGCGTAGCTTAAGCGGATACTTGCTCTGATACCACTTGACACGACTCATCCCAATCCCTCCAGAATTAACTCGGGATATTCCAAGCTCCCGTATGACACGAAGTGTCAGACAAGGGATAACTCGAAATCTCAGCCCGAACGGGGCTTCCAGAGTCCACCAGGATCCGGAGGAGGAGTGTGATGTCTCGGCCTCTGCTACAACCCGCATCCGTGATCAACCTGAGGGGCATTAAAAACATCAAAAGCTATGAGTGGAAGAAAATCAATAGTTTAATAAAACACATTTCATAAAAAGACTTTTATGCCTTTCACTAAAAAGCATGCATGCATTCGAAAACCATTTACCAAACCATTTATTAAAATAACCATTATTAGGGTCTCGGCCCAAATTCCGTAAATCCAAGTCATACGTGGGAACTCAGCCCAAAACCATAGAATACCAAAATCATAAAATCCAGATCCAAATGGGCCACTGCCCAAATCCATAAAACATAGAAATACCATTTCTGAAATCCAATAATTTATGTTTACCATTTACCATATAGCCAATCTTGTCATGGTTTCCAAAGCTACGCGTGCTACCCGGGGTCTCAATTCCCAAGTCTCCCCAGGGTCCACCCAAGTCAATGTCCGTTGATCAGTGACCCTCCTTGGGGGGTTATAATCCATAAATGCCTTCCTAAGAGTAAGGTACCCCACGGGGGCGACTCCACTCAGTTAGTGCTCCGTCACTACTACAGGGTCCACCTAGGCCAACGACCCTTCCCGGAGGAGACAATCCATAAATAAAGGATGGTATATGAAAAACCATTTCGCAATCATTCTCAAAACCTTTCAAATCTTTCAAAGGGTTCATGCCCGGTTTCCCATAAAACCGTCATGAATCCAGAAATCCTCTTTTTCTAAATCCAAGTCCATTTAGGGTCTCCGAACCCGAAATCACATTTATAAACTATAAATGGGACTCATGCCGGATATCATAACCAACTAGGCCTCAAGCCCGATCATGTAAACCAACTGGGCCTCCAGCCCGATGCCTTATGCAATTCAATAGTCTCCACGTTCGATAGTTCGTAAATCAAATAGGTCTCATTGTCAGGACTAGTCCCAAATCCCCCGGGATTAACGTGACGTGTGATGCGCCTGATCCCATCTGACACGAAGTGTCAGACCAGAGAAAATTCCATCTCTAGCCCTCACCGGGCTTCCAGAGTACGCCAGGATCATAGTAGAAGGAGTGTGATGTCTCGATCTCTGCTACAGCCGCATCCGCGATCAACCTGAAGGGCATTCAAAACATTAAAAGTCGTGAGTGGACAAAAATATATTTTAATAAAACATTTCACAAAAGATCATTTATGCCCTTCACTAAAAGCATATGCATGCATTCAAAAACCATTTATCAAAACATTCATAAAACCTTTTGAAAACATTCTCAAAACCTTTCAAGGGTTCATGCCCGGTCCCCATAAACCGTCGTGAACGATAAATCCATTTATGGGTCCCCGACCCGAAATCACAAACTTAAAAACCATAAATCAATACATGGGAACTCAGCCCAAATCACGTCACGTGGGTCTCAGCCTAAAACCATTCTCAGTGAAATACCAAAACATAGAATACGGGGTCTCTGCCCCAAACCATTTCCAAAATATCAAATACAGGGTCTTCTCCCTAAATCACTTTCTAAAACATGGAACACGGGGTCTCTGCCCCCAAATCACCTTCCGTAAAACCTCATACGTACTCATACGTATAACCCATCCGCGACACTTCCGAGAAGATGCCAACTTCGGGCACACAGCCCCTAGGTAACACATCCCCGATATATGTCACGATTTCATCTCTATACTAGTGTGCACACCACTAGGCGTCTCACTCCGAGTCTTCCCCCAGGAATTCTCCATCTGGGAGGCTCTATCTCTAGATCTAGTATGAGCTCTATCTCTAGATCTAGTCTGCACATCTCTCCGGAATCTGGTCCGGTACCACATTATAACTTCCACTCCTAGAACGGGATCCCTATGGGGATACTCATTCTGGTCTGTGGATCGTGACTCTCCAGGTCGACGTCTGAAGGAGACCATATAAATCATATGGAGGGTTTCATACATTTTCAAATACTTTCTTTCTTTCTCAAAACATATTTCAACTGGGTTTCATACCCGATTCATCTCAACAGGATTCCTCGAATCCGATTCAAATCAGTTTCACAGGCCTCGGTCTAAATCCTCAGTTCAATAGGGTCTCATGCCCGAATTCTCATTTCATAAACCGAATTGGGGCTCAAGCTCGATTTCACAATCAACTGGGCTTCTGGCCCGATATCACGACTAACTGGGCCCTATGCCCAAAACCATAACTCAACTGAGCCTCAAGCCCGATTTCACAACCAACAGGGCCTTTTGCTCGATACCACAGTCAAAGGGGCCTCAAGCCTAATATTACAGCCAACTAGGCCTCAAGCCCGAACTCGTAAACCAATGGGGCTCTCGGCCCGATCGTATAACTCAAATGGACTCTCGGTCTGATTTCTCGTCAAATCAAATGGAATCCAAGTTGGAGAGTTTGTAAATCAAATGGGTCTCATGCCCAATTTCATATTTCCAAATCCAAAACCAATTCATTAAACCCTCATTGAAAACGCAGTACGCAAAGGTACGACATAAAGCAGAAAACCTCGAAAACGTGCAAATATGTTGATCCTAAGATAACACAAACAAATGCACTCATGGCATCACAAAACATGTTCTAAAACAAATATAAAACATTTATGCATGCATAGATTTCGAAAGAAAGGTCCACTCACAGACCGTCCGAAGCCGCGCCTCGATACGCGTGCTATATGCCTCTCCCGGGCCAATCGTCACCTCCGGGATTCCCGAACCTGTCCAAATTAATTTAGAGGGTTACTAACTACTTAAATAACCCCTCACTAAAGTACCGTAATTTTCTGGAATTTTTAACTATTTTTAAACGCGCTCTGAAACCTTCGGACAACCCGAACTATATCGAGATGATATCTGATTGACACGAAACCAGTCCCAAAATGTTCGTTACATCAAATAGATGATTTTGTGTGTTGAACACATTCCCGAAAGGGGTCCCACGCGCTGGCCAAAGGGCCCTGCGTGTGGGCTCACATTCTGGGAACAGTTTTCTTCAACCTTAGTCTAATCGACTGGTCCGGTCCAACCCTGTACAGCCGGTCTAACTGGACCGGTGTGACCGGTCCAGGGCTCTCCACTCCTCATTTTTTGTCCTTTTTCTTCTTAATTAATCCTAAACTTCCTAATGTGATCCTAGGAACTTGTTTGTGCAACCAAAATCACCTAAAACCCATAAAAACCCACGGGTTCATTTTCCTCCTCACGATTTGAGCTTGTCCAGTTCTTCCCCAGGCTTCCTCAGTAGTGAACCGCCACCAAACTCATCCTATTATCTTCCTAACATCCCAATAAGTTCACCCTAAACATTCAAAACCGTCCATAACGTGCAAAATCGAAATAAAAAGGAAAAATGGCAAAACCGATACCTTGCACGGTTTTTACCTCCGCCGTCCACGGCTGCGCTGCCTCCTGCCAACCACCATCATCCTCACGCCCTCCAATACTCTTTGGTTCCTCAGACATGATCATAGGGATTAAGGGTTTGGATTGGGGTGGGAGGATTTGATTGGGTTTGCTTAGAAATGGCGAAAACGATCGATGAAGAGAAGGGGGAGGATATGCATGAATGAAAAAGGGTGGCCAGTGGATGGGTGACACTTGTCACTCATCCATTGGGTCTTGGGAAAATATCTGGGGCGCACTTGAGACAAAAGTCAATCTGTCTCGTAAAATGCGCAATAGTTCCCTCGAACTTCCATGAACCATAATTTCTCCGTAGAACGTCCGAATTCGACGTGCCACCTGTCTATGAATTCGTGACGTCCCGAACTACGTCACAGTCATTGGTCAAAGTCCATTTGACAGCCCGAACGAAAAGTCAACGATTCGCCCATTCTAGGGGAAAAATCATCATTTCGCCCTGAACGTCCATTAATCCTCGTCTAATCCCTGATTAGTCTCGCTAATCCGTCATTAATTCTTAATTAATCCGGATAATTCGGGATGGGTCATTACACTCATGCCCTATTCCATATTTCCAAATCCGAAATCAATCCATCAATCAGCGAACCAATTGGGCCCCTGGCCCGATAATGTAACTAAAATGGACTTCAAGTCCGAGGGTTTCCAAAAAAAATGGGTCTCATGCTAGAGTTTACCTTTTCAAATCCAAAACCATTTCATCAAACCGTCACTGAAACCACAAGCACATATAATCAGTGTAAAACCATAAACTTCGATATACGTGCAAATATTTAAATCACCACGAAATATGTGTAATCATGTAAATCACCAATACCATAATCCTCATGATATAAATCATATATATAAAACATATAAACATTTATGCATGCATCACAATTTAGAAATCAAGGTCCACTCATAGACCGTCCTAGCTCCCGCCTAGATATGCGTGCTATAAGCCTCCCCGGGCTAAATCACCGTACTCGGGACTCCTAAACCTGTCCAAATCATACTAGAGGGTTACTAACTACCTTATTAACCTCTCATTGAAGCCCGTATTTTTTCCAAATTTTTGAACATTTTTAAACTCGAAGCTAAACCTTCGAACACCCCGAACTATTTCGAAATGATGTTCAATCGACACGAAACCAGTTCCAAAATGTTTGTTACATCGAATAGATAAAATTACATGATGACAACATCACCAAATTTCGTCCCACGCGCCGTCGCAAGAGACTGCGCTTGGAGCCCACGTGCGATGAACAGTGTCATCGTCTACCTCGAGTGGACCGGTCCAGACCGACCCAGTCCAACCTGAACCAGCGTGACCGGTTCAACGCCATTTTCGACTCTTTTTCAGTCCAATCTAATCCCTACAGCTTCGTCCCCCTAATTCTAGTCGATTTATGGTTTCAAAATTAGAAAAATAACCTTCTAACTTACCTTCCCAATCGAGGAACTCACGGCCAAACTTCTCTGTCGACTGCTCCCATTTCCGGCCACCGTTGGCCTCCGTTCCACCACTAATAGCATCCTGGCAACCTCCAGAAGCTCACCTGATCAACCAAATCGATCAACAGCACAAAATTCACGATCTTCCATTTTTTAATGCAAATAGAGGCCTCACGAGTTCTTACCTCTCATTGCCGTCGTGGGCTACCGTCGTGGGCACCATTAGCCTCAGCTCAAACTCCCTTTCAACTTTCCTTCACACATCATACGCAATAGATGAGGATCAAGGGACTTGGGTTTCACGATCACACACTGCACTTTGTTTTCACTCTTTCGGTTGACCCTCACCAAACTCCATTTTCACACCCTCGCCACCATTCTCGTCTCACATCATACTCTCATCATCCCTCACACACCAAGCACTACTAATGAATATTTGAGGGTGTGTGAGAGGTTGAGGTTCACGGTTTGAAGAAGAAAAAGAATGAAGAAGATGAAGATATGTGCATGGGGAAGAAGAGAGAAATGAAAGGGAAAAATATAAAATAATAAAATCCATCCAATTAGAAGTGAGATCCACTTTTTAGGGTTAAGGACCAATGGGATGAGTGACACTTGTCACTCATCCATTGGGATTGAAATAAATATCTAGGCCCACATGAGTACAAATGTAATATGTCTCGTAATTTGTGCAATAGTTTCCCCGAACTTCCGTGAACCATAACTTTTCCGTCGAACGTCTGATTTTGACGTGCCACCTGTCTACGAACTCGGGACGTCCCGATCTTTGTCATGGTCATCGATCCTTGTACATCGAACCTCCTGGGTCAAAGGTCAACTTTGTGCCCAAGCTTAGGAGTAAAATGGTCATTTTCACCATTCGTCTGATTTCGCTCAACTAATATCCGATTAATCTCACTAATCCTTCATTAGTCACTAATGTAATCCCGGAATTTGGGATGGGCCATTACATAGACCCTTGAAACGCTGACCAGCTGAAGAGGCATTTCATGTATACCACTCAGTCGAGGCCTGGCTAACCAACCCTCATTCTTTTATTATTTTTCTACACTTTATTGTACTTAGCCAGAATTGGCCCACATAATGGCAAGTTTCTTACAAACTATGATGTTCAAACACACCGAGCACTTACACAACTATCTAAACATTGCAAACATTTGAATCAAAGTATAGGCACACTCGGCCGACACTCGACACTTGGCTTCGACTCAAACATCGGAGTCAAAGTACAGGCACACTCATCCTACACCTGACACTTGGGCCTTGACTCAAACACTCGAGTTGGAGTATAAGTACACTCGGCCTACACTCGACACTTGGCCTCGACTCAGGCATTCGAGTCGAAGTACAGGCACACTCGGCCTACACTCGAAACTTGGCTTCGACTTACACATTCGAGTCGGAGTACATGCACACTCAACCTACATTTGACACTTGTCCTCGACTTAAACATCTGAATCGGAGTACAAACACGCTCAACCTACACCCAATGCTTGGGCCTCAACTCAAACACGTGAGTCAGAGTATAGACACACTTATCCTACACTAAAATCTAAGGTCTCGACTCAAATATTTGAGTCAAAGTATAGGCACACTTGACCTATACTCGACACTTGACCTTGAATCAAACGTTCAAGTGAGCGTACAGTCACACTCGGCCTAAACTGAAACCTTGGGTCTCAACTCATACATTCGAATCGAAGTATATGCACACTCGACCTACACTCGACACTTGAACTCAACTCAAACATTCGAGTTAGAGTACAGGCAAACTCGACCCACACTTGACACATAGCCTCGACTCAAATATCCGAGTTGGAGTACAAGCACACTTGGCCTACACTCGAAATTTGGGCCTCGTGACAAGACCCATCCCGATTATCCCTCGATAGTCGTGATGGATCCTGCTCCCGTCTGACAATTACTCTAAGGTGTACATATACTACACAACAAACGCCAACCATTGTCAAATAAGGGATAGTTAAGTTTTACATGACCGTTGACCTCACAAGTTCGACTAGTCAACGACATTACAGAGCATAGGTACTGTTACAGATAGGGATCAAAATCCTACTCTGTAGGGTGTCTGAGTGTGCAACGGTCTATGTAACGACCCGTCCCAAATTCCATGATTAGATTAGTGACTAATCACGATTAGTGAGACTAATCGTTGATTAGTAGGGCGAAATCGGACGAACGATGCAAAATGACCGTTTTGCCCCTAGGCGTGCCAAAACGTTGACTTTTCAATCGGGTGGTCAAAAGGACTTCGACCGATGATCGTGACGTAGTTCGTGACGTCACGAGTTCATAGACAGGTGGCACGTTCAATTCCGACATTCGAGGAAGAAGTTATGATGCTCGGAAGTTTAGGGGCATTTTGGTAATTTTGGTTAAAAGGGCCAAATAGTTGACTTTTTGACCAAGTGGTCTGATGGCCGAGGGCCAAAGACCGTTACGTAGATAAGGACGATACGAATCCATAGAAAGGTGGCACGTCATATTCGGACGTTCGACGGTGAAGTTACGGTTCACGGAACGAATTACGAAATGAGTTAACTTTTGGACTCTAGTGGGGCCCAGATATTTAATTCCTGCCCTATGGATGAGTGACAAGTGTCACCCATCCACATGCCACCTATATTGATTCATGCACCGTGCATTTCTTTCTCCATTTCAAACACACAAAACACCCACCCGATCTCACCCTTTTCCTCCCATCCTTGCAAACCAAAATCCATCCAACCTACACCCATGACCAGGCAGAGGACCAGGGAGACTGAGGGAGCTGAGGTGGCCGGCCTGGATGGCCAGAACCGCCATGGACGGCGGCGTGGAGGCAAGAACCCGTGAGGTACCCGGTTATGCCCATTTTAATCCATTTTCCATTTTTGATGTTATGGTTGGTTTTTAATGGCTTTAATGAATTAAATGGGTCATTAGGATTATGTTAGGACGATTTTAGGATGCTAGGGACGGCTGTGAAGCCATGGGTGCTGTTTTGGAAGTTTGAACCGTTTGGTTCAAAGATTAAACCATGGGTTTATGTGGTTTTTAGCTAGGTTTAAGGATTGGAATGGATAGAAAACACCAAAATAGGAAGAAAGGAACCAAAAAGGAAGAAGTAGGATGAAAAATGGGGTTTCTAGGGCTGTGAACCGGTCACGCCGGTCCAATTGGACCGGCCATACCAGGTGAACCGGTCCAGCACAGGAAAACCGGTCTGCTGGAGCTTGATGACGATGAACAGTGCATCGTCCCTTCTAGGAGCACGTGAGGGCGCGTGGGACATAATTTGGGAAAGAGTTCAACACAGAAATTCTTCTATTCGATGTGAAGAAGATTTTGGGACTAGTTTCGTGTCAATCAGACATCCTTTCGATAGGTTTCGGGCTGTCGGAAGGTTTAGGATCGGTTTAAAAATAGTTAAAAGTTCGGGAAAATTACGGGGCTTTAATGCGAGGTTAATTAAGTAGTTAGTAACTTTCTATTAAAATTTGGACATGTTTGGGAGTCCCGGTGATAGCGATTGGCTCGGGAGAGCCTATGGCACGCAAATCGAGGCGGCAGCTCGGACAGTCTGTGAGTGGACCTTGTTTTCTAAATTTGTGCATGCATAAATGTTTATTATATGTTTAAAATACCTTTTTGTGATGCCATGAGTGCATTTGGATGTGTGGTTACGTATAGGCACGTATTTCGAGGTTTCGACCCTATACGATGCCTATATGAGTCTGTATGTCTTTATTGGTCTAAATGAAATGGTTTTGGATTTCCAAAAGGATAATGAATGTGATTTGATGATGTTGATTTGGATATTTGTGAATTATATGGTTTCACGTATTTCGAGGCGATTTACGTGCTTGCACGTAAATCGAGATTTTCTGGCTTTACACTGATTTTCCATTCTTATGGTTTTGGAAATAGTTTAATGAAATGGTTTTGGATTCGAAAAGGTAAACTCGGGTTCGAAACCCATTTGATTTACGGAATCGGGCCGGAGGCCCAGTTGGTTTATGATTCGGACTTGAGGTCCAGTTTCTATGTGGATTCGGGCCTAACGCCCAGCTATGTGTTACAAATGGTTTTTACGGGTCATGACGGTTTATGGGAACCGGCATGAATCCTTGAAATGGATTTACGGGTCATGACGGTTTATGGGAACCAGCATGAACCCATGAAAGTTTTGTGGTTCAGGCCGGCTTATGAGGGGCCGGGCATGAATCCTGGAAAGGTTTAAATAATGATTTCAAAAGGTTGTTCATATTCCATCCTTTATATATGATTTTCTCCTCCGAGGAGGTTCGTTGGCCTGGGTGGACCCCAGAGTAGTCACGGAGCACTGACTGAGTGGAGTCGCCCCCAAGTTGGTTTCCTTACTCTCAGGATGGGCAAGGTTCGTTACCTCCAGGGAGGGTCATTGATCTACGGACATTGACCGAGTGGACCCTGGAGAGACTTGGGTTTGAGACGCTAGTTAGCACACGTGTAGCTTTATTTTACCGTGACAGGTTCTGGATATGAAATATAATGGATAAACATGATTTCAATTGGTTTGCGAAATTGTGTTTATGATGATAATTGGTTTTGGGCTGAGATCCCACATATGGTTATTATGTTATGGTTTTCAGTAAATGGTTTTGGGCAGGAGCCCGTGTGACTTGTATTTATGGAACTTGGGGCTGTGACCCTAAATTTGGTTGTTTAAACATATGTGGTTTGATAAATGTTTTTACTATGCATGCATGCTTTTTAGTGGAGGGTATAAAGGTCTTTATGGAAATTTTTTTATAAACTCTTTATTTTTGTCCACTCACGGTCTTTCTGTTTTTAATACCCTTCAGGTTGGATACGATGTGGACTGTAGCAGAGACCGAGATATCACATGCCTCTTCCGGATCCTGGCGTACTTTGATAGCCCGGGAGGGCAAAGGTCGGAAATATCCCTTGTCTGACACTTCGTGTCAGACGGGAGCAGGGTCATCCCGCACTAATCTCGGGGGGATTGGGATGGGTCCTGTCAGTGTGGTATCAGAGCATAGGATTGCTCGTAGGATGCGCAGGTCGAGGATGTGATATCTCAATGAGCTACAGTTCGTGATCAACCTGATAGTTAGGGTGCCGGTACAATAGTTAGTAGGATTGGATTGTGGAATGTCTTGGTTTGGCACTAGATGCCGGGGTTGCCATAGTTCTGTTGTGGATGACAGTATGGGACCCTATGGAAGGATGAACGTATTAGTACGTTAGCATTTTGATCGTGTGACGGTTAGTTGGGATCGTCTTTCACGATGTGATAGGATCGGTTCCGATGACTGGTTCGGTGTTATGGCCATCCGATGATCGGATATTGGTACGTTAAAGGGATTTACTGCTCCTGGCGGTTAGCGGTCAGATTGTGGATTGTACTGCAGTTAGCAGTTGGGTTCAGATTGACCCTAGGGTGTGATTATGGAACCCTACCTTGGTGTGTATGGTTCGGAATGGTGAGTTGACGAGTGGTTCGACTTGGACGACTATTCGGATTTGGATTCGTTAGTCGGTCTAGTCATGTCAGCTTGTGTTGGGACTGCACTTCGCAGTCGAGGTTGTACTTATCGGTTAAACCTATTTGGTTGTCGTGCTACTTTAGTAGTGATGGACAGTTGGTACAACTAAGGTCATGGGTGACCTGGAAGACGACAGTGGTTGAGTCGAGTTACGACTGGATAGAGTTTGGTTGGACAAGTTATTAGGGTTGTTACTTGTCGATGGAATCGCTGAGTGGGATACAGAGTACTTTGTACGATCGATTGATTCCATTGGATGCGAATCTCGATAGCGAGGTCTGGTAGTTAGGTCTGCACGAGTATGTGGCAGGCACTACTACCGAGAGTGGTTGTAGTTACGATTGTCGGGAATCGGGGACGTTCAGGGAACGTTTTATTTTCTCGTATGAGTTGTAACGACCCGTCCCAAATTCCAGGATTAGATTAGTGACTAATAACGATTAGTGAGGTTAATCCGTGATTAGTTGGGCGAAATCGGACGAACGATGTGAAATGACCGTTTTGCCCCTAGTGGTGGCAAAACGTTGACTTTTCAATCGGGCGGTCAAATGGACTTTGACCGATGACCGTGACGTAGTTCGTGACGTCATGAGTTCATAGACAGGTGGCACGTTCAATTCCGACGTTCGAGGAGGAAGTTATGACGTTCGGAAGTTTAGGGGCATTTTGGTAATTTTGGTTAAATGGGGGTCAAATGTTGACTTTTTGACCGGGAAGTCCGATGGCCAAGGGCCGAAGACCGTTACGTAGATAAGGACGATACGAATCCATAGGCAGGCGGCACACTGAAATCGGACTTCGAACGGGAGAGTTATGGGTCACAGAAGTTCGATTTCACTATGCACGAACTTCGAGACGGGGACGTTTTGGCGAAATCTGATTGGGTGGATATTTTGGTGGGCCCCATGGATGAGTGACAAGTGTCACTCATCCCATTGGCTTAGACCCCCAAAATGTGGATCTATATAATTAATTAATATTATTTAATTACTTTTATAAACCAAACCCACCCACCATTCAATCTTAACCATCCATTTCAATCTCATCTTTTAATCCCCACCATCCATCTCTCTTTCTCTCATCAGCCATCCTCCTTCATCTTTGTTCATCCTCCAACCCGAAACCCATAACCCCATTTTTCTTCATTTCTTCAAAAATCAAAACACACAAACACACTTCACCATTCATCACTTGTGTGAGCTGGGAGTGACCGTGGGAGGAGTGTGAAGGGTTGAGGACCGAGAGGCTGGACGGTGGCCCACGGTGAAGGCCACGGTGGAGAGAACCCGAGAGGTAAAAATATTCAAAAATTCAAAACTCTGTTTCATTGCTTTTTATACGATTCTAAGGCTTAGGTTAGGTTGCTGGTAGTCCTAGGAGTCGAATAGGATTAGTGTTGGGGATGGGGACGGCCTGGATCAACGGGGAACGGCGGAGGAAGTCACGGCCGCCATTGATGAGCTTGGAAGGTACAGGTTTTGATGTTTTTCCTAGTTTTGAACCCATAGAACTCTAGGTTAGATTGAGACGAGGAGAATGGGACAAACGGGAACGATTTTGGTGGCCGGACGGCGGAGAACCGGCCGGGTCAAGCCGCGGGTCACGGCGACCCAGTTGCAGTCATTCTGGTCGACCCGCGAGGAGGCAGGGATGACTGATGACGTCATCCTGATGATGTCATCATGTTAGGGATGACGTCATCATGTCAGATCTGACAATGTTAGACTGACATGTCAGACAGTGGGCCAATGGGAGCGTGACACGTGTCATTGTTAGGGTCTGTCAGTGATGACGTCAGCGATGACGTCAGCAGGTACTGTACCTGGCGCGTGAAGCCCACGCGCAGCCACTTCAGGCAGCGCGTGAGGGCGCGTGGCAGGGAATCTGGGGAAGGTTCCAACATACGAAATCATCTATTCGATGTAACGAACGTTTTGGGATTGGTTTCGTGTCAATCGGACACCGTCTCGATATGTTTCAGGGCATCAGATGGTTTAGGTTCGTTTTTAAAAATAGTTAAAAATACGGGAAAATTACGGGGCTTTAGTGGGAGGTTAATTAAGTAGTTAGTAACCTTCTATTACGATTTGGACAGGTTTGGGAGTCCCAGTGACGGTGATCGGCTCGGGGAGCCGTATAGCACGCAAATCGAGGCGGCATCTTGGACGGTCTGTGAGTGGACCTTGTTTTCTAAATTGGTGCATGCATAAATGTTTATTATATGTTTTAAATGCTTGTTTGTAATGCCATGGGTGCATTTGTATGTGGTTACGTATAAGCACGTATTTCAAGGTTTCGGCCTTATACGGTGCTTGTACGGGTCTGTATTTCTGTATTGATTTGAATGAACTGGATTTGAATTTCAAAAGGATAAACTCGGGTATGAGACCCATTTGGTTTTGTCTCGGGCATATGACCTCGGATTTCGGGCACGGTGCCCAGTTGATGTCCTATGTTCGGGCACGAGACCCAGTCACTTTACGGTTTTGATTTCAGGTCAGGGAACCTTAAATGGATTCCCAGGTTCATGACGGTTTATGGGAACCGGCATGAACCCTTGTTATGGTATCGTGGTTCATGACGGTTTATGGGAACCGGCATGAACCCTTGTTGGTTATTACGGTACATGACGGTTTATGGGAACATGCCTTGTTGGTTATTACGGTACATGACGGTTTATGGGAACCGGCATGTTACCTCGGTTATGTTATTACGGTACATGACGGTTTATGGGAACCGGCATGTTACCTGATTATGGATATTATGGATCATGACGGTTCAGGGGAACCGGTCATGAATGTTTATGTTATGTATATATATGTTCATCTACCTTCCTTTACTTCTATTATCTCCTCCGGGGAGGGTCGTTGGCTTGGATGGACCCCGGAGTAGTCACGGAGCACCGACTGAGCGGAGTCACCCCCAGTTGGGTTCCTTACTCTCAGGAAGGCTATGGTTACTATTACCTCGGGTAGGGTCAGTGGTCTGCGGACATTGACCTTGACTTTGAGATGACTCGGATTAAGACCCGGGTAGCACGCGCATAGCTTTGGATATCGTGACAGGATTGGTTGTGTGACTTATATGTATATATGATATATGATATGTGGTGTGCACAGGTGTGCACAGGATTTGAGCAGTGGCTCGTGTACTTGGTTTCTTTATGGTTTGGGGCCGAGTCCCTTATGGATTTGGGCAGTGGCCCGTATGGTCGTTTTCATTGTGGTCCTTTCGACCTTGGTTTATATCTGCTTTGGGCTTAGTCCCACATATGGTTTGTTTTGGATAAATGGTTTTCGAATGCATGCATGCTTTTTAGTGGAGGGTATAAATGTCTTATAAAATGTTTTTATAAACTTTTGTTTTGTCCACTCACAGTTTTTAATGTTTGACTGCCCTTCAGGTTGACATCGGATGTGGACTGTAGCAGAGACCGAGATATCACATACCTCCTCCGGATCCTGGCGTACTCTGATAGCCCGGGAGGGCAAAGGACGAAAGTATCCCTTGTCTGACACTTCGTGTCAGACGGGAGCAGGGTCATCCCGCACTAATCCCGGGTGAATTGGGATGGGTCCTGTCAACGTGGTATCAGAGCGGGGTTGTCTCTATTCGAGCAACCGTGGAGCTCTTGGAGTATGTACGCTGGTCGAGGATGTGATATCTCAAGGGGCTACAGTTCGTTATCAACCTGAGGTTGGGGTGCCGGTACGATAGTTAGTAGGATTGGATTATGGACCGTCTTGGATCGGCATTCGATGTCGGGGTTGCCATAGTTCTGTCGTGGATGACAGTGTGGGACCCTACAAAGGGATAAACGTATTCTTATAGATTTTGATCGTGAGACGGTTAGTTGGGATCGTCTTTCACGATGTCGTAGGATCGGTTCCGACGACTGATTCGTTGTTGTGACCATTAGATGGTCGGATTATGTTGAGTTAAATGGATTTACTGCAGTCGGCAGTTAGCCGCCGGATTCGGAGAATCCTAGTTGATTGACGGTAGGATTTGATTGACGTCTTTACGATGTCAAGACCGCGGAGTCGGTCAGATTGTTGATTTTACTGCCTTATGCAGTTGGGTTCAGTGGAACTCTAGGTGTAATCGTGGAACCCTACTTTGGGTGTATGGTTCGGAAATGTGAGTTGGCGAGTGGTGTGACTTTGAAGACTATTCAGATTTGGGGTTCGTTAGTCGGTCTAGTCATATCAGCTTGTGTTGGGACTGCACTTCGCAGTCAGGGTTGTACGTATCGGTTAGACCGAGTTGGTTGTCGTGCTACTTCAGTTGTGATGGACTGTTGGTGCAACTAAGGTCATGGATGACCTGGTAGACGACATTGGTTTAGTTGAGCTGCGACTGGTTAGTGTTTGGTTGGGCAAGTTATCAGGGTTGGTACTTGTCGATGGAATCCCTGAGTGGGATACAGAGTAGTTGGTACGGGTGATTGATTCCGTTGGATACGGAGTCTGGATATAACGAAGTCTGGTAGTTGTGTCTGCACGAGTAGGTGGGAGGCACTACTACCGAGGATGGTTGTAGTTACGGTTGTTGGGGATCGGTGACGTTCAGGTGACGTTTGCTTTTCCCGTATGAGTTGTCAGGGTGACTGTACCTAGAGTTGGGTACGAGGGAGACAGAGTTTCTCCTATTCGAGCAGAGGTACGTGGTCGTCGCTCGGTATGAGCGGAGATCCAGGGTTGTCAGTTTTGCACATGGTGTGCTAGTGGTGTTGTTGTTGATGCTGGTGCTGGTGCCGGTGATTGCGATGACGTTGATGATATAGATGTTGTTGGTTGCCACTAGTACACTGATTGTGTATTGGTTGGTGGACCCAGGATTTGTTCTGAATCATCAGGAGGAGATGAGTATATCGAAGTTAAATGACTGAGATTTCTCATTTTCTACTTGGTGGCAGACGATGTTGGATTACGTGGCGTGGTGAGTGCAGCAAGTTTTGGTTGCATTCACGTAGGATGAGTTTTGATGTCATCGTGTTGGATCATCTTTGGTTTTCCTAGGTGGAATGACAAGGATCGATACGAGGTAATCAGTGAGAACCCACTGTCTCGTCGTTGACTAATCTATTTAGATGTGGGAAATGGTTGAGGACTTTGGACGTCGTGACGATGGGGGATCGTGACGTCTATGGCCGGTTGACGTAGTGTAGATCTGGATCGTGATTTGGATATCCAGATAGGTGGAGAGTTTATTACTCTTACTTGGATGTTGAGTGAAGCATGATGGGACTGAACTTCTTTTCGAGGTAAATCCCATATGGCTTATTACTCGCCTGAGTAGTTGTCCGATGAGTAGGTGTCTGACGAGGTCGGATTTTATCAGACCTAGTGTTGTGTTGATGTTGGGATTGGCTTCCCTATGAAGTCAATCGATTGTAATAGGGTAATCGGTTTAGCAGGTAACCGATAGGTTTGGTTTTGGTATGTCTCGGTAGACGTGAACGATATTTCAGGTTTTGGAATAAGATTTCTAGATGACGATTCAGGATTTGATTTTGGAACTTGAAAGAGGATTTCTAGATTTGGGTTTTGGAATCGGATTCTGGGTGACGATTCAGGATTTGATTCTGGAGCTTGACAGTGGATTTCCTTTTATGGATTTGGGTTCGGAATGGTTATTCCAAATGCCGGTTTACGGAATGATGATTTCGGATTCGAATTTGGACATGATTATAGATATGATTTCTGGGTTTGGATCCGGGCTTTCTTACGAAATTGCGGATTCGGATTTGGAAATAGATGATGGGTTGGAGTTTCGATTTGTCTAATCCGGGATTGGACAAATGGACTCCATAATAGGAACGTGTTGGCTACGACCTAGGTGGTCGTGTTGTTGTTATTGTTGTGGTTGTAGTCAAGTTGGTATTGAGGTACGTATCTTGTACGTTGTTCGAGGTACGATACTAGGCAGACTTGTCGTGCCTGGTGACGGTATATAGGTTATACCAGGGGTACATTGGTGAATGGGTTGGTAGTCGGCTTGGTTGTGATACCATCGGATTAGTTGGGGTCGTGGACTGGACATTGGATACTGTGCGTTGGGTCACGGTATTTCTGATGGGTCTAGTTACACACAGGTCGAGTGAAATGCTTGTGGTTGGTGTAACCACGAGTGTGTGTCATATCAGTTTGCGACTGACGACTGTCAAGTGGTGACAGTTTGTCGAAGGTGTCAGCGTGGATCGGTTAGTGAGTTTTGGTGACTCCCAGGGGGAGCAGACGTCAGGATAGTTAGTGAGTGAGAAAAGGAACCTTTGAGTTGATTGTGTCAACGAAAACGATAGATTTGACAAGTGATGTCAATTCGGAACGTACGATTACAGTCATTCGACGTGGTCGAATGTAGTCGATACGACGTAAGTGTTAGTGGTACGTCTGGTTGCAGACGAGTTTTATTTTGGTTAGTTGGTGTGTACACGTGTGTTTTGAGGTCGATTCTACTTTCCACGAGGTGGTTGTGGAATCGAGATAGTTGAAGTTTCAAGTACGAAACTAATTAAGGAGGGAAGAACAGTTAGAATTAGATCGGTTGGAATTTCGGGGACGAAATTAATTAAGGAGGGAAGGTTGTAACGACCCGTCCCAAATTCTAGGATTAGATTAGTGACTAATCACGATTAGTGAGGCTAATCCGTGATTAGTTGGGCGAAATCGGACGAACGATGCGAAATGACCGTTTTGCCCCTAGTGGTGGCAAAACGTTGACTATTCAATCGGGCGGTCAAATGGACTTTGATCGATGACGGTGACGTAGTTCATGACATCATGAGTTCATAGAAAGGTGGCATGTTCAATTCCGACGTTCGGAAGTTTAGGGGCATTTTGGTAATTTTGGTTAAATGGGGGTCAAATGTTGACTTTTTGACCGGGAAGTCCGATGGCCGAGGGCCGAAGACCGTTACGTAGATAAGGACGATACGAATCCATAGGCAGGCGGCACACTGAAATCGGACTTCGAACGGGAGAGTTATGGGTCACGGAAGTTCGATTTCACTATGCACGAACTTCGAGACGGGGACGTTTTGGCGAAATCTGATTGGGTGGATATTTTGGTGGGCCCCATGGATGAGTGACAAGTGTCACTCATCCCATTGGCTTAGACCCCCAAAATGTGGATCTATATAATTAATTAATATTATTTAATTACTTTTATAAACCAAACCCACCCACCATTCAATCTTAACCATCCATTTCAATCTCATCTTTTAATCCCCACCATCCATCTCTCTTTCTCTCATCAGCCATCCTTCTTCATCTTTGTTCATCCTCCAACCCGAAACCCATAACCCCATTTTTCTTCATTTCTTCAAAAATCAAAACACACAAACATACTTCACCATTCATCACTTGTGTGAGCTGGGAGTGACCGTGGGAGGAGTGTGAAGGGTTGAGGACCGAGAGGCTGGACGGTGGCCCACGGTGAAGGCCACGGCGGAGAGAACCCGAGAGGTAAAAATATTCAAAAATTCAAAACTCTGTTTCATTGCTTTTTATTCGATTCTAAGGCTTAGGTTAGGTTGTTGGTAGTCCTAGGAGTCGAATAGGATTAGTGTTGGGGATGGGGACGGCCTGGATCAACCGGGAACGGCGGAGGAAGTCACGGCCGCCATTGATGAGCTTGGAAGGTACGGGTTTTGATGTTTTTCCTAGTTTTGAACCCATAGAACTCTAGGTTAGATTGAGACGAGGAGAATGGGACAAACGGGAACGATTTTGGTGGCCGGACGGCGGAAAACCGGCCGGGTCAAGCAGCGGGTCACGGCGACCAGGTTGCAGTCATTCGGGTCGACCCGCAAGGAGGCAGGGATGACTGATGACGTCATCCTGATGATGTCATCATGTCAGGGATGACGTCATCATGTCAGATCTGACAATGACAGACTGACATGTCAGACAGTGGGCCAATGGGAGCGTGACATGTGTCACTGTCAGGGGCTGTCAGCGATGACGTCATACTGACGTCAGCGATGACGTCAGCAGGTACAGTACCTGGCGCGTGAAGCCCACGCGCAGCCACTTCAGGCGGCGCGTGAGGGCGCGTGGCAGGGAATCTGGGGAAGGGTCCAACATACGAAATCATCTATTCGATGTAACGAGCATTTTGGGACTGGTTTCGTGTCAGTCGGACACCGTCTCAATATGTTTCGGGCATCGGAAGGTTCAGGTTCGGTTTTAAAAATAGTTAAAAATACGGGAAAATTACGGGGCTTTAGTGGGAGGTTAATTAAGTAGTTAGTAACCTTCTATTACGATTTGGACAGGTTTGGGAGTCCCGGTGACGGTGATCGGCTCGGGAGCCGTATAGCACGCAAATCGAGGCGGCAGCTCGGACGGTCTGTGAGTGGACCTTGTTTTCTAAATTGGTGCATGCATAAATGTTTATTATATGTTTTAAATGCTTGTTTGTAATTCCATGGGTGCATTTGTATGTGGTTACGTATAAGCACGTATTTCAAGGTTTCTGCTTTATACGGTGCTTGTACGGGTCTGTATTTCTGTATTGATTTGAATGAACTGGATTTGAATTTCAAAAGGATAAACTCGGGTATGAGACCCATTTGGTTTTGTCTCGGGCATATGACCTCGGATTTCGGGCACGGTGCCGAGTTGATGTCCTATGTTCGGGCACGAGACCCAGTCACTTTACGGTTTTGATTTCAGGTCAGGGAACCTTAAATGGATTCCCAGGTTCATGACGGTTTATGGGAACCGGCATGAACCCTTGTTATGGTATCGTGGTTCATGACGGTTTATGGGAACCGCCATGAACCCTTGTTGGTTATTACGGTACATGACAGTTTATGGGAACATGCCTTGTTGGTTATTACGGTACATGACAGTTTATGGGAACCGGCATGTTACCTCGGTTATGTTATTACGGTACATGACGGTTTATGGGAACCGGCATGTTACCTGATTATGGATATTATGGATCATGATGGTTCAGGGGAACCGGTCATGAATGTTTATGTTATGTATATATATGTTCATCTACCTTCCTTTACTTCTATTATCTCCTCCGGGGAGGGTCGTTGGCCTGGGTGGACCCCGTAGTAGTCACGGAGCACCGACTGAGTGGAGTCACCCCCAGTTGGGTTCCTTACTCTCAGGAAGGCTATGGTTACTATTACCTCGGGTAGGGTCAGTGGTCTGCGGACATTGACCTTGACTTTGAGATGACTCGGATTAAGACCCGGGTAGCACGCGCATAGCTTTGGATACCGTGACAGGATTGGTTGTGTGACTTATATGTATATATGATATATGATATATGGTGTGCACAGGTGTGCACAGGATTTGAGCAGTGGCTCGTGTACTTGGTTTCTTTATGGTTTGGGGCCGATTCCCTTATGGATTTGGGCAGTGGCCCGTATGGTCGTTTTCATTGTGGTCCTTTCGACCTTGGTTTATATCTGCTTTGGGCTTAGTCCCACATATGGTTTGTTTTGGATAAATGGTTTTCGAATACATGCATGCTTTTTAGTGGAGGGTATAAATGTCTTATAAAATGTTTTTATAAACTTTTGTTTTGTCCACTCACAGTTTTTAATGTTTGACTGCCCTTCAGGTTGACATCGGATGTGGACTGTAGCAGAGACCGAGATATCACATACCTCCTCCGGATCCTGGCGTACTTTGATAGCCCGGGAGGGCAAAGGACGAAAATATCCCTTGTCTGACACTTCTTGTCAGACGGGAGCAAGGTCATCCCGCACTAATCCCGGGGGGATTAGGATGGGTCCTGTCATGAGTTGTCAGGGTGACTGTACCCAGAGTTGGGCACGATGGAGGCAGAGTTTCTCCTATTCGAGTAGAGGTACGGGGTCGTCGCTCGGTATGAGCGGAGATCCACGGTTGTCAGATTTGCACCCTGTGTGCCGATGCTGTTACTGATACTGGTGTTAGTGTGCTGCTACTAGTGTGGATGCCTGTGTGCTTATACTAGTGCAGGTGATAGTGCGTTGGTGCTGGTACTAGCGCAGGTACTGGTACTGGTGATTGTGATGACGTTGAGTCACATTCGTCGAGATGGGCATATGTTCAGTATCTGTGGTTTGGGAGTGGATCACAGATAGTGACGGATTAGATTGAATCCAGTGGTAGTTAAGACGTGAGGATCGAGTATTGTCTTAGGGATTGGCGACCAGTTGGTCATTGTTGGCCAGGATTGGATAGTTATGCTGGTATGCAGAGATTTGACAGCAGATCACAGCAGGAGTCTGTTGTGACTCTTTAGTCGAGCGGTACATTAGATTAGGATGAATTGACATCCTCTTGGATGTACATATACGGTCGTAACCGGATAGATAAGTTGATTGTTTATGGACACATGGTTGATGTCCAGGTATGTTGCTTCCAATCTTGTTGGAACTTCGAAATCGCGAGAGGTTGCGATTGAGGTGACGAATGGAATGCGGGTTTTCCGCATTGGTATTGGGTATTTCGAAGTCATTTTGGGTGACTTCTCAGATTCTACCATGATTGATGATGGTAGATGATGTTGATGATGTAGATGTTGTTGGTCGTGTATTGGTTGGTGGACCCCGGATTTGTCTTGGGTCGTCACGAGAGTTGGTTATTTCGGAGTTAAGTGAATGAGATTTCTCATTTTCTGCTTGGTGGCAGATGATGTTGGATTACGTGGTGTGGTGAGTGCAACAAGTTTGGTAGCATTCATGTAGGATGGATTTTGATGTCATCGTCTTGGATCATCTTTGGATTTTCCTAGGTGGAATGACAAGGATCGATACGAGGTAATCAGTGAGAACCTACAGTCTCGACGTGTCTCGTCGTTGACTGATGTATTTAAGATGTGGGAATTGGTTTAGGCTTTGGGTATCGTTATGGATCTGGATCGTGATCTTGATGATCCAGATAGGTGGAGAGTTTATCACTCTTACTTGAGTGTTGATTTGAGGATGATGGGACTGAACTTCTTTTCGAAGTGAATCCCGTATGGTATATTACTCAGGTGAGTAGTTTTCTGACGTGGTCGGATATGGTCAACCTAGATGTGTTGATGTTGGGATTGACTTCCCTATGAAGTCAATCAAAGGTATTGAGGTAATTGTTTAAACAGGTAACCGATAGGTTCGATTTTGATGCGTCTTGGTAGACGTGAACGATATTTCGGGTTTTGGAATCAGATTTCTTGATGACGATTCATGATTTGATTTTGGAACTTGAAAGAGGATTTCTGTATTTGGGTTTTGGAATCGGATTCTGGGTGACGATTCAAGATTTGATTCTGGAGCTTGACAATGGATTTTCTTTTTGGATTTGGGTTCGGATTGGTTATTCCAAATGCTAGCTTACAGAATAATGATTTCGGATTCGGATTTGAATATGGCTATGGATATGATTTCTGGGTTTGGATTCGGAATTTCTTACGAAATTGAGGATTCAGATTCGGACTTAGAAACAGTTGGTGGGTTGGAGTTTCGATTTGTCTAATACGGGATTAGACAGATGGACTCCATAATTGAAACGTGATTGACTACAACCTAGGTGGTTGTAGGCTGATTGATAGGTAGTTGTATGTACCTTGTACATTGTTCGAGGTACGATACTGGATAGGCTTGTGGTGTCTGGTAGCGGTATTTTGGATATACCAGTGGTACATTAGTGAACGTGTTGGTAGTCGGATTAGTTCTGATACCATCGGATTTGTTGAGGTCGTGAACTGGACATTGGATACTGTGCACTGGGTCATGGTTTTCTGATGGGTCTAGTTACACACGGATCGAGTATCTGTTGGTATGCGTATACCCGAGATGAGTGTGTTGGTGGTTAGTGTAACCACAAGGGAGTATAGTGACAGTTTTCGACTGACGACTGTCAAGTGGTGACGGTTTGTCGGAGGTGTCGAAGAGGATTGTTGAGTGAGGTCTGATGACTCCCAGTGGGAGAACATGGCAGGATAGATTGGGATTGAGGAAGGAACCGTCGAGTTGTTTGTGTCAACGAGATGGTAGATTTGACAAGTGGTGTCAATTCGGAACGTATGACTACGGTTATTCGACGTGGTCGAGTGTAGTCGATACGACGTGAGCGTTAGTGGTACGTCTGGTTGCAGACGAGTAAGTATTGTTCTGGCTAGCGGGTGTACTAGTGTACACGTGTCGTGAGATCGAATTATTTCCACGAGGTGGTTGTGGAATCAGGATAGTGGAGTTTCGAGAACGAAACTAATTAAGGAGGGAAGAACGGTTGGACTTAAGTCGGTCGGAATTTCGAGAACGAAATTAATTAAGGAGGGAAGGTTGTAACGACCCGTCCCAAATTCCATGATTAGACTAGTGACTAATCACGATTAGTGAGACTAATAGGTGATTAGTAGGGCAAAATCGGACGAACGATGCAAAATGACCGTTTTCCCCTACGCGTGCCAAAATGTTGACTTTTCAATCGGGCGATCAAATGGACTTTGACCGATGACCGTGACGTATTTCGTGACGTCACAAGTTCATAGACAGGTGGCACGTTCAATTCCGACATTCGAGGAAGAAGTTATGACGTTCGAAAGTTTAGGGGCATTTTGGTAATTTTGGTTAAAAGGGCCAAATAGTTGACTTTTTGACCAAGAGGTCCGATGGCCGATGGCCAAAGACCGTTACGTAGATAAGTACGATACGAATCCATAGACAGGCGGCACGTCGAATTCGGACGTTCGACGGCGAAGTTACTGTTCACGGAAGTTCAAGTGCACTATTGCACGAATTACGAAATGTGCTTTAAGAAGGTCACTTGTACATAAATTAGAGTAGAAGTAAAATTAGTTTATTTATGCTTTTACTTATTTACATGATTACAAACCTTTTCAAAACTCCCCCTTTTTATTCTTTATTCTTTTATTCTTTAATTCTTTTATTCTTTGATTCCTTTATTCTTTCATTCCTTTATTCTTTCATTCCTTTACTCTTTAATTTATTGATTCTTTGATTAATTAATTTCTTGATTCTTTTATTCCTTAATTCTTTAATTCTTTTAATTCTTTATTCTTTGATTCTTTTATTTCTTTAGTCGTTTATTCATTTATTCTTTATTTTATTAATTCTTTGATTATTTAATTATTTAATTCATTATTCTTTTATTCATCTCCCACTAACACATTATTAATGTCCCTAATTTTCCCGGTTAAGAACGATCCCTATTTACCAATACTACATCTACACAAAAAGGCTTTAACTAGCATAACACTCAAATTACGTGTCTAATTTGATGCCAAGTTTGAGCGTAGTCAACCCTTGACTAAAAAGCATGCATGCATAGTAAAACCATTTATTCAAACACATATGTTATAAATAACCTTAATTAGGGTCACAGCCCCAAGTTCCGTAAATACAAGTCACACGGGCTCTTGCCCAAAACCATTTACTGAAAACCATAACATAATAACCATATGTGGGATCTCAGCCCAAATCCATTTATCATCATAAACACAATTTCCCAAACCAATTGAAATCATGTTTATCCATTATATTTCATATCCAAGAATCTGTCACGGTAAAATAGAGCTACACGTGTGCTAACCGGGGTCTCAAACCCAAGTCTCTCCAGGGTCCACCCAGGTCAATGTCCGTAGATCAATGACCCTCCCTGAAGGTAACGAACCATGCCCATCCTGAGAGTAAGGAACCCAACTGAGGGGCGACTCCACTCAGTCAGTGCTCCGTGACTACTCCGGGGTCCACCCAGGCCAACGACCCTCCCCGGAGGAGACAATCATATATAAAGGATATGATATGAAACACCTTTGAAATCATTCATTAAACTTTTCGAGGATTCATGCCCGGCCCCCAAAAGCCTTCATGAACCATAAAATCCTTTTATGGGTTCATGACGGTTCCCATAAACCGTCATGACCCGTAAATCCATTTCTAGGGTCCCTAACCCGAAATCACCATCATAACACATAACTGGGCCCTAGGCCCGAATCCAAATACAAACTGGACCTCGAGTCCGAATCGTAAACCAACTGGGCCTCCGGCCCGATGCCTCGTTAAATCAAATGGACCTCAAGTCCGAGAGTTCATAAATCAAGTTTACCTTTCCAATTCCAAAACCATTTCATGAAATCATATCCAAAACCATAAGTATGGAAAATTAGTGTAAAATCAGAAAACCTCGATTTACGTGCAAGCACGTAAATCGCCTCGAAATACGAGAAACCATATAATTCAAAAACATCCAAATCAATATTATCAAATCACATTCATTATCCTTTTGGAAATCCAAAACCATTTCATTTAGACCAATAAAGACATTCAGACCCGTATAGGCACCGTATAGGGCCGAAACCTCGAAATACGTGCCTATACGTAACCACACATCCAAATGCACTCATGGCATCACAAATAAATATTTAAAACATATAATAAACATTTATGCATGCACCAATTTAGAAAACAAGGTCCACTCACAGACCGTCCGAGCTACCGCCTCGATTTGTGTGCCATAGGCTCTCCCCAGCCGATCACCATCACTGGGACTCCCAAACATGTCCAAATTGTAATAGAAGGTTACTAACTACCTTATTAACCTCCTGCCAAATCCCCGTATGTTTCCCGAACTTTTAACTATTTTTAAACCGACCCTAAACCTTCGGACAGCCCGAAACCTATCGAAACGATGTCCGATTGACGCGAGACCAGTCCCAAAATCTTCGTTACATCGAATAGAAGATTGCATAAGTTGAACACTTCCCCAAATTATGGTCCACACGCCACAAGAGTGCACAGAACACTATTCATCGTCTTCTACACTCAGCTGGTTCAGATGGCCGGTTCACCTGGTTTGGCCGGTCCAACTGGACCGGCGTGACCGGTGCACGGCCTTAGACACCCCATTTGTCATCCTACTTCTTCCTTTTTGATTCCTTTCTTCCTATTTTTACGTTTTCTATCCATTTCAATCCTTAAACGCAACCGAAATCGTCTAAAACCTAAGGTTTGATTTTAAACCAAACGGTTCAAGTTTCCCAAAATGCAGCCATGGCTTCACAGCCATCCCTAGCTTCCTAAAATCGTCCTAACACAATCCTAATGACCCATTTAATTCATTAAAACCATTAAAAACCAACCATAATGCACAAATCGATTTAAAGGGGAAAATGGCCTTACTGTGAACCTCTCGGGTTTCTCCTCCTCTCGCCGCCGTGGATGGTGGTTCTGGTCGCCCAGTAACCTCCTCACCATCCTCACTTCACTCTGCCCTCAGTCATGGTCGAATGGGAAGGGTTGGATTGGTTTAAGGGGGTGGGGTGAGATCGGGTAATAGGTTTGTGTGTTTGAATGAAGGAAATGAAGATGCACGGGGAAGATGCATGAATACAATTCCATTGGGCAATGGATGGGTGACACTTGTCACTCATCTATTGGACCTCCTTAAAATATCCAGGCCCACTAGAAGCCAAAAGTTAACTCGTTTCGTAATTCATGCAATAGTGCACTTGAACTTCCGTGAACCGTAACTTCGCCGTCGAACGTCCAAATTCGACGTGCCGCCTATCTATGGATTTGTATCGTCCTTATCTACGTAATGGTCCTTGGCTCTCGGCCATCGAACATCCCGGTCAAAAAGTCAACATTTGATCCCATTTAACTAAAATTACCAAATTGCCCCTTAATTTCCGCACGTCATAACTTCTTCCCCGAATGTCGGAATTGAACGTGCCACCTGTCTATGAACTCGTGATGTCACGAACTACGTCACGGTCATCGATCAAAGTCCATTTGACCACCCAAACGAAAAGTCAACGTCTTACCCACGTTGGGGGCAAAACGGTCATTTTGCATCGTTCGTCCGATTTTGCTCAACTAATCACGGATTAGCCTCACTAATCGTTATTAGTCACTAATCTAATCTAGGAATTTGGGACAGGTCGTTACATATTTGCGTTGGTTTCGGGTCAATCGGATATGGTTTCGGAGTAGTTTCGAGTACCCGAAGCGTATAGTTTATGTTTAAATAATATTAATAAATTCCAACGATTAAGGAATTATTGATTTGGGATTGTGACAGCCTAGTAACCGTAAATCACTTTGTTTGACAGGCTAGGGTTATCCCAAGACTTCGGAAGAGCGAATCGGTTGGGATTCAACAATCGGGACTGTGTGTGTGAGTGGACTTTGTTTTCTAACCGTGATGCATGCATATCTGATTTAAATGATTTATTATATGATTTGATATGATTTGGCATTATTGATGTTTTAATCCGGTGATTTCTCGATTTTCTGGATTATTATATTATTTTTGGCACGATTTTCGAGAAATTGTGAAATTGATGTTTTGGGCGTATGCTCGGGATTGAAAATGATGTTTTGGCTCGGATCATGAGTCAGGGAATGAAAATTATGTTTTGACTCGGGTTATGAGTCAGGATTGATTTTACGGATTTACGTGCAAAATGGAAACTCGGTTTACGGTTGCACGGATTTACGTGGAAATGCTATATTGGGCTTGAAACCCAATGGACTTGTGATTTTGATTGGTTTTGGATTTCCAGGTGATTACATGATGATGTTGATGGTTTCCATATTTATGGAATTAATCGGGACTCTAGTTTACAGATTTTGAGAAAACCTTATTTTGGGCCGAGACCATGTATTAATAAATGATTTTGGTTTTCAATGCAACTATTTTTCACCGTTTTTCAAGATGGTGGTGTTTTGCAGAAATTTAGGGCTTCCGGTTGGGAATATGTTTTCCCCGGAGTGCACCTGGAGATAACGCTCGCCTTCGGGAAGGAAGTGTTTACCCCGGAGAAGTCACGTAGCACGGCCTGTTGTCGTGTTGCTGAGGGAGGCTCGACTCAGATCAGATGTGCTGGATTATGTGGAGATCAGTCGGTGATGTGTTCACGACGATCTGGATTGTCGGCTGGTGATGTGTTCAGAACGACAGATGCTCGGATTTTGAGCGGTCCTTAAGCCTATTTGATTTGCACGCGTAGCATGGATAACATGACTAATGAGATTGGATATGGAAATAAGTCCCGTGGTTTTATCGAGATTATTGATTTATAAATGTTTATGCCAGAGGTATTTTACTCATGATTTGTGATATGCATGCATGTTTGTGCTGGATGCTAAGAAAGTATCTCGGTGAATGTATTTATAAAAGTTTGTTTTGTCCACTCACATCTTTTCTATTTTATTGACCCTCCAGGCCGGTGCACTGAGACTGGGGCTGATAACGAGGCAGTGGAATAAATAGACTGACAGGACCCATCTCAATCCCCCCGGGATTAGTGCGGGATTACCCTGCTCCCGTCTGACACGAAGTGTCAGATAAGGGATATTTCCGACCTTTGCCCTCCCGGGCTATCAGAGTACGCCAGGATCCGGAGGAGGCATGTGATATCTCGGTCTCTACTACAGTCCACATCGTATCCAACCTGAAGGGTATTAAAAACAGAAAGACCGTGAGTGGAAAAAAATATAGAGTTTATAAAAACATTTCCATAAAGACCTTTATACCCTCCACTAAAAAGCATGCATGCATAGTAAAACCATTTATCAAACCACATATGTTTAAACAACCAAATTTAGGGTCACAGCCCCAAGTTCCGTAAATACAAATCACAGGGGCTCCTGCCCAAAACCATTTACAGAAAACCATAACATAATAACCATATGTGGGATCTCAGCCCAAACCCATTTATCATCATAAACACAATTTCCCAAACCAATTGAAATCATATTTATCCATTATATTTCATATCCAGAACCTGTCACGGTAAAATAAAGCTACACGTGCGCTAACCGGCGTCTCAAACCCAAGTCTCTCCAGGGTCCACCCAGGTCAATGTCCGTAGATCAATGACCCTCCCTGGAGGTAACGAACCATGCCCATCCTGAGAGTAAGGAACCCAACTGGGGGGGCGACTCCACTCAGTCAGTGCTCCGTGACTACTCCGGGGTCCACCCAGGCCAACGACCCTCCTCGGAGGAGACAATCATATATAAAGGATGGAATATGAAAAACCTTTTGAAATCATTATTTAAACCTTTCCAGGATTCATGCACGGCCCTTCATAAGCCGTCATGAACCATAAAACCTTTCATGGGCTCATGCCGATTCCCATAAACCGTCATGACCCGTAAATCCATTTCAAGGGTTCATGCCGGTTCCCATAAACCGTCATGACCCGTAAAAACCATTTGTAACACATAGCTGGGCGTTAGGCCCGAATCCACATAGAAACTGGACCTCAAGTCCGAATCGTAAACCAACTGGGCCACCGGCCCGATTCCGTAAATCAAATGGGTTTCGAACCCGAGTTTACCTTTTCGAATCCAAAACCATTTCATTAAACTATTTCCAAAACCATAAGAATGGAAAATCAGTGTAAAGCTAGAAAACCTCGATTTACGTGCAAGCACGTAAATCGCCTTGAAATACGTGAAAACATATAATTCACAAATATCCAAATCAACATCATCAAATCACATTCATTATCCTTTTGGAAACACCGACAGCGGATAAAACACTTAACATTGAATTGAAGTATAAAGCACTAAAATGTATAAAATAACTAAAATTCATAAAGTAAGACACATGGAGATTGCATTTAACACTTACAAATATTAGTAACAAAAACCTCACATATATTGAACTATAATCAAAACCAATAACAAAAATAAGAGTTTAAGTAGAAAAACATGATTTTTCACAAGGAACCCTGACAGCAGGCAGAACCGTGTGAAGATGGAGGAAATAAACTCGGGAAATATGGACTCAAACTCTAAATCTTGTATTGGAAATATTTTGCCAAAGTTTCTCTCAAAGAAGGCTAAAATGTGTGCCTCAAAGAAGTTCAAAAGAACAAAGTAAAGAAGAATTGAAATTAAGAAAAATAAAAGTAACATAAATTAAGAACAAGAATTAGAAGGAAACTAATTAATAAGAAAATCTACAAGAAGTTAAAATGGTCCCCAAAAATAAAGAACAAAAAGAAAGAAGATGAACTAAAAGAAGAGAAAAACTAGAGAGAAAACATAAGAACCTAAACTAAAAACAATGGAAGAAATGGAAGAATGGAACTAATGGGGGACTCTCTAGTTACAAGAATTGAATCCCTATTTATAGGTGAAAAAAGCTATCAAAAATACATAAAAAATACAATAAAAAATGTGGAATAGTGGAATGATGAATAATGAAGATTTGTGATGATGTTTAGAAGTGGTTTTAGTTGTAAAGTTGCAAAATTGGGTTGGAAAGTGGAAGGAATGGCCAGCAGCCTTTGCTGGAAAAGAAGACAGGCGGTTCGGCTGGTGGCTGCTGAAAAGAGAAACTGGAATTCAGCAAGCGCGCGCTGAGGAGGAGGCTGGACGTTCGGTGAGCGCGCGCCGAAGAGAATCTGTTGGGCTGGGGGCGCTGAGACGCGGGCCTGGGCTTGCGGACTGGGCCTGGCGACGTTGTGGGCTGGCCTTCAGGCCGAAATCTGGGCCGGGCTGCTAGGATTTGGGCTCCTGGGCTGCATGAATGGCTGGGCTGGACTTTTAATTTAGAATGGATTTGGGCTACAGAAATAAAATGAAAATTAATTAATTAATTTAGTAATATTTCACCGAAATTCGTCCATAATATTTTCGTTAAAATTCCGATCGAGACGATTCTTTCGCCAAAATACTCCAAATTACAAACTTTATTTATTTAAACAAAAATAACACAAAATAAATTATATGATCTATTTATTTAATATTTTAATATTAAAAGTCAAGTATAAAGGGTATAAAATAATATAAAATAATGCTTATTTGAGGACCTATCAAGGGTATAAAGGTCCTTTATGGAAATATTTTCATAAACTCTTTGTTTTGTCCACTCACAGTCTTTCTGTTTTTAATACCTTTCAGGTTGACATCGGATGTGGACTATAGCAGAGATCGAAATATCACATACCTCCTCTGGATCCTGGCGTACTCTGATAGCCCGGGAGGGCAAAGGTCGGAAATATCCCTTGTCTGACACTTCGTGTCAGACGGGAGCAGGGTCATCCCGCACTAATCCCGGGGGGATTGGGATGGGTCCTGTCAGCGTGGTATCAGAGCATAGGATTGCTCATAGGATGCTTATCAGAGCGGGGTTGTCTCTATTCGAGCAACCGTGTAGCTCTTGGAGTAGTACGCAGGTCGAAGATGTGATATCTCATTGGGCTACAGTTCGTGATCAACCTGATGTTAGGGTATCGGTGCGATAGTTAGTAGGACTATATCGTGGAATTTCTTGGTTCGGCATTTGATGTCGGGATTGCCATAGTTCTGTCGTGGATGACAGTGTGGGACCCTACGGAAGGATGAACGGATTAGTACGTTAGATTTTGACCGTGAGACGGTTAGTTGGGATCATCTTTCACGATGTCGTAGGATCGGTTCCGACGACTGGTTCGGGGTTGTGACCATCCGATGATCGGATATTGGTGAGTTAAATGGATTTACTGCTGTGAGCAGCCGGATTCGGGGAATCCTAGTTGGATTGACGTCTTTACGATGTCCAGACCGCGTAGTCGGTCAATTCGTGGAGTGTACTGCGGTTGGCAGTAGCAGTTGGGTTCAAATTGACCCTAGGGCATGATTGTGGAACCCTACTTTAGGGTGTATGGTTCGGAGATGTGAGTTGACGAGTGGTTTGACTTAGACGACTATTTGTATTTGGATTCGTTAGTTGGTCTAGTCATGTCAGCTTGCGATGGGACTGCACTCTGCAGTCGAGGTTGTACTTATCGGTTAAACCTACTTGGTTGTCGTGCTACTCAGTTGTGGTTTGGTGCAACTAAGGTCGTGGATGACCTGGTAGACGACGTTGGTTGAGTCGAGTTACGACTGGTTAGTGATTAGTTGGACAAGTTATCAGGGTTGGTACTTGTCGATGGAATCCCTGAGTGGGATACAGAGTAGTTTGTACGATCGATTGATTCCGTTGGATGCGAATCTTGATAGTGATGTCTGGTAGTTTGGTCTGCGCGAGTCTGTGGCATGTGCTATTACCGAGAGTGGTTGTAGTTACGGTTGTTGGGAATCAGGGACGTTCAGGGGACGTTTCCTTTTCTCGTATGAGTTGTCAGGGTGACTGTACCCAGAGTTGTTGGGTACGAGGGAGGCAGAGTTTCTCCTATTCGAGCGGAGGTACGGGATCGTCTCTCGGTATGAGCGGAGATTTAGGGTTTTCTGATTTGCACACTGGATGCTGGTACTAGCGCTGGTGCTGGTGCCGGTGATTGTGATGACGATAAGTTACGAATTGGGATATGACTCCATCAAGATGAGCATATGTTCGATATCTGTGGTTCAGGAGTGGATCACGGATATTGATGGACTGGATAGGATCCAGTGGTAGTTGAGACGTGAGGATCGAGTATTATCATGGAGGATTAGTGACCGGTTGGTCAGACTCGATCTGTCACGGGGTTTAGCGACCAGTTGGTCGGTGTTGGCCAGAGTTGGTCAGATATGGTGGTATACAGAGATTTGACTGTAGATCACAGCAGGAGTCTGTTGTGACTCTCCAGTCGAGTGATACATCAGGATATGATGACTTGACATCCTTTTGGGTGTACATAAATGGTCGTAATTGGGCATGTGTTCATAACCAGTCTAACGGGGACACGTGGTTGATGTCCGAGTGTGTTGGTTCGGATGTAGTTGGAATTTCAGAATCGCGAGAGTTTGTGATTGAGGTGACACGAGTAATGTGGGTTTTCCGCATCGGTAATGAGTATTTCGAAGTCATTTTGGGGTGACTTCTCAGATTCTACCATGATTGATGATGGTAGATTATGTTGATGATGTAGATGTTGTTGGTTGCCACTAGTACACGGATCGTGTATTGGTTGGTGGACCTGGGATTTGTTCTGGGTCATTAGGACGGAGTTGAGTATATCGAAGTTAGATGACTGAGATTTCTCATCTTCTGCTTGTTGGCAGATGATATTGTTTTACATGATGTGGTGAGTGCGGCGAGTGTTCTTTGCATTCACGTAGTATGGATTTTGATGTCATTGTATTCGATCATTCTTGGTTTTTCCTCGGTGGAATGACAAGGATCGATACGGGGTAATCAGTGAGAACCCACAGTCTCGACGTGTCTCATCGTTGACTGATCTATTTAAGATGTGGGAATTGGTTGACGAACGATGTGTCAGTATGCAGATTCGTTGAGGGTGTAAGACCTTATGATCGGATCTCAGGTGGATTGTTAGCTGAGTGAACTGTGTGATCCTAGGTGGATCCGGATTTTGATGTTGAGGACTTTGGGCGTCGTGACGATCCTCGATAGTGACGTCTATGGTCGGGTGGCGTAGTGATGGATCTGGATCGTGATCTTGATGATCCAGATAGGTGGAGAGTATATCGCTCTTACTTGGAGGTTTGAGTTGAGGATGATGGGACTGAACTTCTTTTCGAAGTGAATCCCGTATGGTATATTACTTAGGTGAGTAGTTTGCTGATGTGGTCGGATATGGTCAGCCTTAGAGATGTGTTGATATTGTGATTGGCTTCCCTATGAAGTCAATCGATTGTATTGTGGTAATCGGTTGAGCAGGTATCCGATAGGTTCAGATATAGTGCGTCTCGGTAGACAAGAACGAGATTTCAGGTTTTGGAATCAGATTTCTAGATGACGATTCAGAATTTGATCTTGGAACTTGAAAGTGGATTTCTGGATTTGGGTATTGGAATCGGATTCTGGGTGACGATTCAGGATTTGATTCTGGAGCTTGACAGTGGATTTTCTTTTATGGATTTGGGTTCGGAATGGTCATTCCAAATGCTAGCTTACGGAATGATGATTTCGGATTCGAACTTGGACATGGATATGGATATGATTTCTGGGTTTAGTTTCCGGATTTCTTACGAAATTGCAAATTCGGATTCGAATTTGGAAATAGATGATGGGTTGGAGTTTCGATTTGTCTAATGCTGGATTGGGCAGATGGACTCCATGGTTGAAACGTGATTGCCTACAACCTAATCGTCGTGTTGACGTCGTTGTTGTTGTGGTTGTAGTTGGATTGATGGGTAGATGTACGTACCTTGTACGTTATTCGAGGTACGATACCGGGCAGACTTGTGGTGCCTGGTGACGGTATATAGGTTATACCCGTAGTAGGTTGGTGAGCGTATTGGTAGTCAGATTGATTCCGATACCATCGGATTAGTTGAGGTCATGGACTGGACATTGGATACAGTGCGTTGGGTCATAGTGATTCTGGTGGGTCCAGTTACACACAGGTCGAGTATTTTGTTGGTATGCATATACTCAGGTTGAGTGAGTTGGTAGTTAGGGTAACCACGGGTGAGTATAGTGTCAGTTTTCGACTGGCGACTGTCAAGTGGTGACAGTTTGTCGGAGGTGTCAGCGTGGATCGTTGAGTGCGGTTTGGTGACTCTCTGTGGGAGTAGACGTCAGGATAGATTGGTGAGTGAGAAAGGGAACCGTCGCGTTGTTGTGTCAATGAAAACGGTAGATTTGACATGTGGTGTTAATTCGGAACGTATGGTTACTATCATTCAACGTGGTCGAATGTAGTCGTTGCGACGTGAGCATTAGTGGTACGTATGGGTGTGAATAAGTATTGTTCTAGTTAGTTCGTGTATGAGTGTACACGTGTTTCGAGGTCAATTCTACTTTCCACGAGGTGGATGTGGAATCAGGATAGTTGGAGTTTCGAGAACGGAACTAAATTAAGGAGGGAAGAACGGTTGGAATTTCGAGGATGAAATTAATTAAGGAGGGAAGGTTGTAACGACCCGTCCCAAA
Source organism: Prinsepia uniflora (assembly GCA_032719365.1). Lineage (NCBI taxonomy): Eukaryota > Viridiplantae > Streptophyta > Magnoliopsida > Rosales > Rosaceae > Prinsepia > Prinsepia uniflora. Next base: position 69,010,706 of record CM064871.1, read on the forward strand.
TTTCTAGATTACATTAGTGACTAATCACGATTAGTGAGTCTAATCCGTGATTAGTTGAGCGAAATCGGACGAACAATGCAAAATGACCGTTTTGCCCCTAACGTGGGTAAGACGTTGACTTTTCGTTCGGATGGTCAAATGGACTTTGACCGATGACCGTGACGTATTTCGTGACGTCACGAGTTTATAGACAAGTGGCACGTTCAATTCCGACATTCAGGGAAGAAGTTATGACGTGCCGAAATTAAGGGGAAATTTAGTAATTTTAGTTAAATGGGGTCAAATGTTGACTTTTTGACTGGGATGTCCGATGGCCAAGGGCCAAGGACCATTACGTAGATAAGGACGATATGAATCTATAGACAGGCGGTACGTCGAATTTGGGCGTTCGACGGCGAAGTTACGTTTCACGGAAGTTCAAGTGCACTATTGCACGAATTACGAAACGAGTTAACTTTTGGATTCTAGTGGGCCCATATATTTTAAGGAGGTCCAATGGAATTGTATTCATGCATCTTCCCCGTGCATCTTCATTTCCTTCATTCAAACACACAAACCCATTACCCGATCTCACCCCACCCCCTTAAACCAATCCAACCCTTCCCATTCGACCATGACTGAGGACAGAGTGAAGTGAGGATGGTGAGGAGGTTGCTGGGTGGCCAGAACCACCATCCACGACGGCGAGAGGAGGAGAAACCCGAGAGGTTCACGGTAAGGCCATTTTTCCCCTTTAAATCGATTTATGCATTATGGTTGGCTTTTAATGGTTTTAATGAATTAAATGGGTCATTAGGATTGTGTTAGGACGATTTTAGGAAGCTAGGGACGGCTGTGAAGCCATGGCTGCATTTTGGGAAGCTTGAACCGTTTGGTTCAAAATCAAACCTTAGGTTTTAGACGTTTTCGGTTGCGTTTAAGGATTGAAATGGATAGAAAACATAAAAATAATAAGAAAGGAATCAAAAAGGAAGAAGTAGGATGACAAATTGGGTGTCTAGGGCCGTGAACCGATCACGCCGGTCCAGTTGGACCGGCCAAACCAGGTGAACTGGCCATCTGAACCGGCTGAGTGTAGAAGATGATGAATAGTGTTATGTGCACTCTTGGGGCGCATGAGGGCTCGTGGACCATAATTTTGGGAAGTGTTCAACATATGTAATCTTCTATTCGATGTAACGAAGAATTTGGGACTGGTCTCCCGTCAATCGGACATCGTTTCAATAGGTTTCAGGCTGTCCGAAGGTTTAGAGTCGGTTTAAAAATAGTTAAAAGTTTGGGAAAATTACGGGGCATTGGTAGGAGGTTAATAAGGTAGTTAGTAACCTTCTATTACAATTTGGATAGGTTTGGGAGTCCCGGTGATGGTGATTCTCTCGGGAGAGCATATGGCACGCAAATCGAGGCTGCAGCTCGGACGGTCTGTGAGTGGACCTTGTTTTCTAAATTGGTGCATGCATAAATGTTTATTATATGTTTTAAATACTTGTTTGTGATGCCATGAGTGCATTTGGATGTGTGGTTACGTATAGGCACATATTTCGTGGTTTCAACCCTATACGGTGCCTATACGGGTCTGTATGTCTTTATTGGTCTAAATGAAATGGTTTTAGATTTCCAAAAGGATAATGAATGTGATTTGATAATGTTGATTTGGATGTTTTTGAATTATATGATTTCACGTATTTCGAGGCGATTTACGTGCTTGCACGTAAATCGAGGTTTTCCGATTTTACACTGATTTTCCATACTTATGGTTTTGGATATGATTTCATGAAATGGTTTTGGAATTGGAAAGGTAAACTTGATTTATGAACTCTCGGACTTGAGGTCCATTTGATTTAACGAGGCATCGGGCTGGAGGCCCAGTTGGTTTACGATTCGGACTAGGGGTCCAGTTTGTATGTGGATTCGGGCATAGGGCCCAGTTTTGTGTTATGATGGTGATTTCGGGTCAGGGACCCTAGAAATGGATTTACGGGTCATGACGGTTTATGGGAACCGTCATGAACCCATAAAAGGATTTTATGATTCATGACGGCTTATGGGGGCCGGGCATGAATCCTCGAAAAGTTTAAAGAATGATTTCAAAGCTGTTTCATATCCAATCCTTTATATATGATTGTCTCTTCCGGGGAGGGTCGTTGGCCTGGGTGGACCCCGGAGTAGTCACGGAGCACTAACTGAGTGGAGTCCCCCCTAGTTGGGTTCCTTACTCTCAGGAGGGGCATGGTTCGTTACCTCGAGGGAGGGTCATTGATCTACGGACATTGACCTGGGTGGACCTTGGAGAGACTTGGGTTTGAGACCCTGGTTAGCACACGTGTAGCTCTATTTTACCGTGACAGGTTCTTGGATAGGAAATATAATGGATAAACATGATTTCAATTGGTTTGGGAAATTGTGTTTATGATGTTAAATGGATTTGGGCTGAGATCCCACATATGGTTATTATGTTATTGTTTTCAGTAAATGGTTTTGGGCAGGAGCCCGTGTGACTTGTATTTACTAAACTTGGGAATGTGACCCTAATTAAGGTTGTTTATAACATATGTGTTTGAATAAATGGTTTTACTATGCATTCATGCTTTTTAGTGAAGGGTTGACTACGCTCAAACTACGCATCAAATTAGACACGTAATTTGAGTGTTATGCAATTTAAACCCTTTTTGTGTAGATGTAATATTGGTAAATAGGGATCGTTCTTAACCGGGGAAATTAGGGACATTAATAATGTGTTAGTGGGAGATGAATAAAAGAATAATGAATTAAAGAATTAAATAATCAAAGAATTAAATAATTAAAGAATTAATAAATTAAAGAATAGATGAATAAGAGAATAAAGAAATAAAAGAATCAAAGAATAAAGAATTAAAAGAATTAAAGAATTAAGGAATAAAAAAATCAAGAAATTAATTAATCAAAGAATCAATAAATTAAAGAGTAAAGGAATAAAAGAATAAAGGAATGAAAGAATAAAGGAATCAAAGAATAAAAGAATTAAAGAATAAAAGAATAAAGAATAAAAAGGGGGAGTTTTAGCCACTCCCAAAGTTATGAAAAAGTATCCTACATAAAAAGTCAACTTTAGCCACTCCTTTTTCAGGTGTAAAAACGTCATTTTACGTATTATTTTATAATTTTTACATAATTTGGATTTTTAGGGCGTTAACCCTCGAATTAAACACTCGAGTCGGAGTGCACGCATGCGTAGCCTACACTCGACACTAGGGACTTGACTCAAAAACTCGAGTCAGAGTACAGGAACACTAGGTATTTACTCGATACTTTGGTTAATTTTGTTAACATGCAAAGCAATCAATTACTCTCAACATAATGACTACCTTAACCTACCACTATAAGTCGGCTACAACCATCACACTCAGTCAATCAGCAAATACAGCAAGAAAGACAGGATATCCAAAATTAACATTCCTTGATTAAACCTATTGCTCAGCCATGAGTATTACAAAATATGGCACTTGGCCGACTACAAGAAAATCAAAATAAAAAAACAACAAGGTGACAGGACCCATCCCGATCCCCTCGGGATTAACGCGGGATGACCCTGCTCCCGTCTGACACGAAGTGTCAGACAAGGGATATTTCCGACCTTTGCCCTCCCGGGCTATCAGAGTACGCCAGGATCCGGAGGAGGCATGTGATATCTCGGTCTCTGCTACAGTCCACATCTGATGTCAACCTGAAAGGTATTAAAAACAGAAAGACTGTGAGTGGACAAAAAGTAATAAGTTTATAAAAACATATTTCATAAAAGACCTTTATACCCTTCACTAAAACGCATGCATGCATAGTAAAACCATTTATCCAAACATATATGTTAAAACAACCATATTTAGGGTCACAGCCCCAAGTTCCGTAAATCCAAGTCACACGGGCTCCTGCCCAAAACCATTTACAGAAAACCAGAACATAGTAAACATACGTGGGATCTCATCTCAAATCCATTTATCATAAAACACAATTTCCCAAACCAATTGAAATCATGTTTATCCATTATATTTCATATCCAGAACCTGTCACGGTATAATAAATCTACACGTGTGCTAACTGGGGTCTCAAACCCAAGTCTCTCCAGGGTCCACCCAGGTCAAAGTCCGTAGATCTATGACCCTCCCTAGAGGTAACGAACCATGCCCATCCTGAGAGTAAGGAACCCAACTGGGGGGCGACTCCACTCAGTCAGTGCTCCGTGACTACTCTGGGGTCCACCCAGGCCAACGACCCTCCCTGGAGGAGACAATCATATATAAAGGATGGAATATGAAAAACCTTTTGATATCATTCTTTAAATCTTTCCAGGATTCATGCCCGGCCCCCATAAGCCGTCATAATCCATAAAATCCTTTCATGGGTTCATGATGGTTCCCATAAACCGTCATGACCCGTAAATCCATTTCAGGGGATCATGCCGGTTCCCATAAACCGTCATGACCCGTAAAAACCATTTGTAACACATAACTAGGCGCTAGGCCCGAATCCACATAGAAACTGGACCTCCGGTCCGAATCGTAAACCAACTAGGCCTCCGGCCCGATTCCGTAAATCAAATGGGTTTCGAACCCGAGTTTACCTTTTCGAATCCAAAACCATTTCATGAAATCATATCCAAAACCATAAGTATGAAAAATCGGTGTAAAACTGGAAACCTCGATTTACGTACAAGCACGTAAATCGTCTCGAAATACGTGAAACCATATAAATCACAAGCATCCAAATAAACATCATAAAATCATATTCATAATCCATTTGGAAATCCAAAAGCATTTCATTTAGACCAACCAAGACATACAGCCCCGTATAGGCACCGTATAGGGTCGAAACCTCGAAATACGTGCCTATACGTAACCACACATCCAAATGCACTCATGGCATCACAAACAAGTATTTAAAACATATAATAAACATTTATGCATGCACCAATTTAGAAAAAATGTCCACTCACAGACCGTCCGAAGCCGCGTCTCGATACGCATGCCATAATCATCTCCCTGGTCAATCGTCGTCACCGGGACTCCCAAACCTGTCCAAATTCATTTAGAGGGTTACTAATAGCCTCATTAACCTCTCATTGAAGTCCCATAATTTTCCCGATTTTCTAACTATTTTTAAAACCGAACCTAAACCTTCAGACATCCCGAAACCTATCGAAACGATGTCCGATTGACTCGAATCTAGTCCCAAAATGTTCGTTACATCGAATAGATGATTTGACATGTTGGAACCATCCTCAAATTCTCCCCCACGAACCCGTACGCGCCTCCTGAAGTGGCTGCGTGTGGGAGCCACGCGCTAGTGAACAGTGTCATCTTCCTCCTCGCGAAGACCGGTCTGAACCGGTCCGGTCCGGTTCGCCTGCAACTTGGACCGGCGTGATCGGTTCAAGCCCATAACCGGTCCAATCTTCACCGTTTTCAAGCCTAATCTATCCTATCCTTCCTATTTTTGTCCTAGGAACCTAAACCAATAACCTAGAACCCTTAAAACCTCTAAAACCCGACCGGTCCAAGAAATCCCTCACGGTTCGAATATCCCCCCTCCTACTCAGGGTTTCCCCGACGTCCAAAGCCTCCAAAAACCTTCCTATTTACTCCCTAGGAACCTAATTAGTTCGAAACCAACACCCAAAACGACCCATAATACTCAAAATCGAAAATAGAATTAAAAAGGTTAAAACCGATACCTTGCTCGGTTTTTCTCCTCCGCCGTGCACGGCGGCCCTTCCTGGTCAGCCACCACATCCAGTCAGTCCTCAGTTCACTCTCTGTCTCTCTCAAATGGGTTTAAGGTTGAAGGGTTTGGATTTGGATGAGAATGGTGGATCGGGTTGGGTTTAGGAACAAAGAAAGGAAATGATCGATGAAGGGATGATATGCATGAATGGGAATTAAGGGCCAGTGGATGGGTGACACTTGTCACTCATCCATAGGGCAGGAACTAAATATCTGCGCCCCACTAGAGTCCAAAAGTTAGTTCGTTTCGTAATTCGTGCAATAGTGCACCGAAACTTCTGTGAACCGTAACTTCGCCGTAGAACGTCCGAATTCGATGTGCCACCAATCTATGGATTCGTATCGTCCCGATATACGTAATGGTCCTCGGCCCTCGGCAATCGGACTTCCAGGTCAAAAGTCAACTATTTACTCCTTTTAACCATAATTACCAAAATGCCCCTAAACTTCTGAACGTCATAACTTCCTCCTCGAACGTTGGAATTGAACGTACCACCTGTCTATGAACTCGTGACGTCACGAACTACGTCACGGTCATCGGTCAAAGTCCATTTGACTGCCCGAACGAAAAGTCAACATTTTGCCACGATCAGAGGCAAAACGGTCATTTCGCATCGTTCGTCCGATTTCGCCCTACTAATCACTGATTAACCTCACTAATCGTGATTAGTCACTAATCTAATCCTGGAATTAGGGACGGGTCCTTACACAAGGCACTTGGTCAACTACTACTCCAACGACACTGTCTGCTCCTCAGCAAGACCTTACTACTCGGGCTGCTCATACTGCCTATGTTGCTCATGCTTGGTTTGCTCGAGCTTTAAGCCCTCGACCTTTTCTTTATCCTGATGATTGGTCACAAAGTCCTCGATTATCTGATTCTGGCCAAGCTAGGGAGTAGCAATCGCTAGATCAGGGTTGTGCAGAAAGAAGTTCCTGTAGAAGCTCCCCTTACACTCAGTTGCATAGCCCTTCAAACTTTTCTTCTGCTTTTGGGTCGAGTGATCTTTGTATGAATAGTCTCTTGTAGAGTAGTCTCCAACCAAGTAATCTTTGGCTGAGTCTCCACCATCTGATCGACCTCCTCTTGCTTCCCAAGCAGCGACGAGCTCACCAAGTTATGGGGCCCCTTCGGTGCCCTCTTGTGTTTCTTCTTCTTTAAGGCCACCATGTGGAAAAATCGAATGAGTGTCCTTATCGAATCCCGGCTTTTTACATTTTTTCACAGACTTCGAGCCCTTGCTCTACTCAGCCATGCCAGACTTGCCGATTGTCCATATTTCTTCATGAACTTATTTACTTGCTTTAGGATCTTCTTGTTTAGGTCTCGGGGAATTTCAAGACTGGCCATTGAGTAAGAGATTAACCACATAAAACAATCAAGAAATAAAAAGGAAGGAAAACTTATGGTCGTCCAAGTCAATTAGACCAACGTCCTTCTGAAACCCAGGAAACCGAAGAACCAGTCGGCTACATTGCGTGTCGATCAACCTCCTTCTCACACGCCGGATGATTTTCTTCTCGGCCTTTGATATCCCCTTGGTCAGAAATAGACATGTACACCGAGCCAGTGGTCAGCACACAAACAACGCTTACAAAAAAACAAAAAGACAAAGAAGACCGACTAACACATAGACCGAGAACACGAGGCACCTATGGTCTGGAACTTCCCTACTTTGGGATCCCTCTCGATGCACTCTTCCAAATCCCAAACGACAAAAGTGAATTGAGTCTTGTATGATTTCTAAGAATTTTACACACCATGAATGAAATTTCCCATTTCCTTCTTGACGCAACGAGTATAGATCTATCATGTGCTATATTGCTGGAATCCGAACTCATACAGATACATCAACTTAGCATAGGTCGACTCAGTTACCCTAGCCTAGTCGAAGGCGTGTAGAGAGGACATAGAACAATCCAGACATGAGGTTTGGGCTGGCCGAGCGTAACACCTATAATTTTCACTAATTCCCTTAGCAATGAGTAGAGTGGTAGTTAGACGCCGTGCGACATCAACTCAAGGTAAAACAAGGCCATTCGGGCTGGTGGGTTGCTCGGTACCTAGCATTTCTTTGCCAGACGTAAGGTCGCCGAGTTAGGAATACTGAACTGGGCTCGGGGTTTTTTCAACCGAGCATCAATTTCCCGGTTCACATATTCATCCTCCGTGAACATGACATTGACAAGGACAAGAGCTTTAGGCACCGATACCCCACTAGAAGACCCAATAATAGGGATCTTTACTTCCCCCATTTTGCAGCCATGGGTCAGCTTAAGTGCCTTAACAACCCCTTCCCCCAACATCTCATTGGCGTCCACCTTGACATTACCACCCCCAGACCGACTGGCCATTTGAACATCAAGCACGGACCCATCTTCCTTATCTGGCCTCTCGGCCTCTTCCATATCTTTCCAAGTCCGCTCCTCACTCCCTATTCAACACTGGACACAGCCTCCACCTCGAACCAAGATGGACTTATCAAGACGAAGTTCTTGAACGAGGGCATCTCTTCAATACTAGAATCGAAACCTCTCCCCTCATCCAAGCTACTAGACTCAGACATCTATGGAAAAAAAAAATAACAACAAACAAAATTAGGAAGTTCGAACCTAAAACTAGAAGATCTAGGCATTCATCCACCACAATTCATACCTAGCTCATCCCTAAGCCTCTACTTTAATCGAAAAAAAAATCTCTTTTTGTTTATCACGGTTGAAATCCTCGTTGGAAATCGTACCACCGTGAAAACCACCACAAAACACTCGTCGAAAATCGCCTAGGAAGTTCGACAACACATAGTAAAAAAATCAAAAATACAAAGTGAAAAAATCCAAGACAGATCCCCTTTACTTATAGTGGTCGACACAGGATTTGAAGCGTCAGCATGGACTTTGAAGCGTCAACATGGACTTCGAAGCGACAGCACGCGCTCATGCTCATAGACCAACACGTGTCTCGCACGTAAAAAGCCACGACACTGCCACGAAAGCCGATCTCTTCAAAGACCAACACGTGTCTCGCATCCGGAAAGCCAGGATGCAGCCGAGAAGACAAATCGTCTCACTAGCCGAGACGTATCCAACATGCCGACTCATTTTGGACCGACCTCAGTCAAGAAGCATCAATAATGAGTCATTACAAAACGGCCAAGGGAAACCAACCGAGCTACCCGCTACATAGATCGCATGACCATTATCTCCAAAACCGAGTTCTATGCAACTAATGCTGCATAAACCGACTCACTTGAAGTCGACCACTATAAAGAAGTACTAAACAAAGATCATTAAAAAACGGCCATGAGAAACCAACCGAGTGGGCTGCACGTAGACAACTTGGTAAACTTTTCCAAGACCGAGTATCATGCCACATCCGCCACATAGACCAACATATCCACAGACGATCAAACGACTCACCCAGAAAGCGAACAGTAGTGTATAAACATTGCAGACTAAGAACAAAAACAGACCAACAGCAAAACAGACTACTCGACTTATATAGTGTACACCAGCCACTAAAGACTTATGTACAGTAACATATACACAGCTCGGCGACATCTCTCGACCGAGGGACTTGGGGGACTACAAGTATATCTCCCACCAAGTCTGGAGAAAATGACAAGTCTCCAAGGGAGAAATTCCACTCGGGTCAAGAACTTGAGGGACTTCTGTTGACTCCATATTACACTAGATTCATTAGGCCATATACCTAAAACCCAAATACTAAAGAAGAGCCCAAGGCCCAGTACAACCACATAATTGGAAAGGCTTCATGAGCCAAGACCACACAACCTAACAAGCCTTCTAATGAGTCAAACATGGAATGACATGTGGACACATCTTCACCACCCATCTACGTGCCACGTGTCAGCACCAAAACAGAAGTGCATTTATCCCACATCGAAACTATTTATAAAGGACTACCCATACAAAAAAAGTGCACATTCTCCAATAAATGTAACTACTATTTACTATTCATATTATTCTATCAAATTACTATTTACGATGCTTCTTTTAACCAACTTACTGACTTGATTGTCGAAGAGTCTTAGGTCGGCACTACACGGGTGCCTATTCCTAATAGACAACCCCCATGCTCTTCCTAGTCTACATGTTCGAGAGAAGAACACGTAAGACCTGATGATTGGACAAGACATAATCTTAGTTGAAACATTTTGTGCTTCAACATCACTAAACCATAAAGTATGGTGCAGTTGACAAACTGTCACCTCTAGAGAGCGAAATTCCTTATGTCTAACTCGCATTTCTTGATGCCTAACTGACAAAGCTGTTGGAGTTCAAAACTCGATGTGGTCACTTTGTGACCACAAAACTTACTAAAAATACTGTGCCCAAAGAAAATTCTTACACTAAGCGAGGATTAAATCCACACCAATATATCTTCTAATATACCTAATATTTCTCATGTCTATACATTTTCTAATCTCATATTTGGCCACGTCTTTCTCAAATTGATAAGACATGCATCAATCCCCTTTTCCTTCACAAATCTATTGTTTTGCTTTTTAAGATTGGAAGTCAAAATGGAGGTTGGCACGTCCCTTCTATATATGTAATTAATAAAGTTATTAATGATTCAAAATCCTAATTAACCAAAGATTTTTGGCACTCGATGAATGAACAAATTACTATTCATTTTCTCTTCTTGTTTAAAATGATTGTAATTTCTGTAATTTAATCGCAAAGTATGAAATGCAGTTAGAGCTTTATGGTCAATCATCTGTAAACCTTTTCTTTTTTTAATGAGGAAAACCGAAAACATGATTGGTTTTGTGTGTAAAATTTGATTGCTCTCAATATCATGATTTTGGGTGCGTTGGAGCTACGCCATTTAATTGTGTTATTTTCTTTCCCTTTTTTTAGTGGACTACTTCTTTCTTGGTCCATCTCGTTGTATTAATAACTTTTCCTATTCACGTATCATAATCAAAACCTTGTTGAATTATCAAATACAGAGATTCTTACAAAATTGGAAAACCTTAGGGCATCTTGTGTATATGTATCATTTGATAATAAATTGGATAACACTTGGATGGGTGCACAAAACATATTTGAGGTTCATTAAAACCCCCACCATAAATCCAGTTAGCTTGAAAAAATCTAGCGAGGAAAAAGAGTACCCCAAAACAAGAAAAGGAAAACAACATTAAGCCTTCATATCCTTCTCAACAAGAGGATGGAGCCATGGAGAAGCCATTATCCCCTAAACGTCTTTCACCTGTGTTCTAAGACCTTCTTGAGCTAAGCAGTGAGCCACCTTGTTAGCAATTTTAGGCACAAAGATCAACTGCTCCGAGGGAAGTTGAATGGATGCCAAAAACTCCTCGCGATCAAGTAACACCAAAGAGCTCCAATCCATATTCGCTATCTTGATGGTTGAAAGAGCTTCTAAGGAGTCCAATTCCACCTCAATCTCATTCAATCCCAAAGACTGCAGCAAGAGAAGACCAGCCTTCACTGTCTCTTATTCTGCAGCCACCACCGAGTTCCCATGAACTAGACCTTGTGAAGCCTGCAATGAACACCCCATTTGAGTCCCGAAAAACACGACCATTCCCCCGCCGCAGCCCCTTCAATGGCACAGCTGCGTCGTAGTTGATATTATATTTCAGGGTCAGCGGTCTAGTCCATTTACTCCATTTCACCACTCGCTCACGGAGTGCCCCATTGTGGACCTGGTGCAATCCTGAAAACTTCACCTACGCCGCCAATGCCCTATCTGCAACTTAATTCCAAGCCTCGAGGCCTGTAGTTTATGCACCGCTTTGTTCCTCCTCCAGATCCTCCAGATCCTCTAGACCTGCCAACAAATGAAAACAAATTGTTCTATCTGAAAGGCATAAATATTGGAAAAAGCATAATCCAACAAATCCAAAAAAAGGGCCAGCAAAGGGGAAAAGGTCCATCAGGAGGTTTGTAAGCCTCCAAACCTTCTGACTCATCTTGCATCAAAAAATATCTTCACATTTCTTACCACAACGACAACAAAGACCCGAGGGGATAATTTTCTTCAGTAACAGATTAACAGACGTGCCTGCTTTTGTCTGTATATCTCGGCACTTTTTCAATAAGCGATTTATATTTTATAGATATATCTCGACACGTACTTTTTCAAAGTAAATATCTGTAAAGCTTGGGAAACACAAGTATTCTGTACGCAAATACAAGAAAATATAGTGCTTCATCATTAAGGTTTTATATTTATTGCTTATATCTGAACTTAATCAATCTTACATTGACAATTACTTTAAGATCGATCGAGCTGCCAGCACAGTTAGGAATACAAAAAAATTGCAAAATCAAACCCCACATAAAGTTAAATAATATAAGCTCACCTAACACGATATAAATGGAGTCCTTTTATTCTAAGGGGCAAGATGAAAAAATAGGAAATTACACAATATAATATATAGAATTGAGCTCAATTTTTGCTTTAATCTCGAATCCTTTACGATATGATGAATTAATAAAATTGTATCTTATCAATAAATATTGTTTATTTATTGATTTTATTGTTTGTGCTGGCCGATATGATGAATGTTTTACTTGGTGTCTTGAAATTAAATATGATGGATAAGTAAACTTGATCTTGATGGCACTAACATGCCAGGTTGCTCTGAAGTGAACAGGTGCTGAGTCTAATGAACGAATATCTGGCCCTACACCTTCATGACAAGCACGTTCAGAAAAATAAAAGGAAACTGTGCTCAACAATATATGAATCAACATGATCATTACAAGCCCAGCTAAAAAAAAAAAAAACAAACAAAAAGAAAAAGAATAAAGCAAATTAAGGGCCCCCGGACCATGGCCAATTAAACTTCTAGAAATTTGGCCATCTTCTTTATAACAACTACAGGTGTATCTCTCTTGAGCTCAATATTTTTATCAGAGCAAATTATAATGGGGAAAGTAGGCACCAAGTTGCCTAATTTCTGCCTCAACAGGATCAGGCCTCATGTTAGGGTTCGTTCTCCGCCTACACACTCCAAACTAGACGTCCCCGATGTCTCCAAAACAAGTGGTGAAGATGTAAGCATTGACAACTCCGGCGCTGCCGCCAATGGTGGTGGCGGTGGAGGAGTAGTAGTTGGTAGGAAGATTATGATTGTGGTTGATTCTAGCTTTGAGGCCAAGGGAGCTTTGCAATGGGCTCTCTCTCACACTGTTCAGAGCCAGGATCAGGTTGTCCTCCTTCATGTAACCAGACCTTCAAATTTTAAACAAGGTTAATTGGAAACTAATTCATTTATTTATTTTTTCTTTCTTTTTAATTCTTAAAAATGTTGATTTAGTATATATGTACATGTTTGTGTTGGTTAATTATGATGACTTTATTTTGTTTCAGGCGGAGGTGAAGGTAATGTAGATCCAAGGGCATATGAACTCGTTCACTCTTTGAAGAAAATGTGTCAATTAAAAAGACCCGAGGTGGGTATAATATTTAACCATTAATGTCAAAATTTTAATAATTTCCCTTTACTTAATTAAGCTCTTTAAAAATAAGGGTGGTTTAGTCACTAATTCCTTTGCTCTTGGATATAGTTTACGAGTTTTTGACCATCTACTTTTGTAATTACTGAAAGACATAAAAGTGTCATGTCCTGATATTAACCTCATGTTGATATTGAGGACGAGAATTATTAATTCCATACTAACCAATATTATGTGCAGGAATATTTCGTGTAATGTCAAAAAATTAAGCTCCTTAAAATTAGGGATGTAAGTGTAATGGTAGTGGTGATGATGATATATGCATGTACATGCAGGTGCATATTGAGGTTGTAGTGGTGGTGGAAGGGAGCAAGGAGAAAGGTCCAACCATACTAGAAGAGGCAAAAAAGCAAGAGGTGGCAATGCTGGTTCTGGGCCAGAAAAAGCGGTCTACGACATGGCGGTTGCTGATGATATGGGCGGGTAACAAGGTTAATTTTGGCGGGGGCAGTGGTGGGGTGGTAGAGTACTGCATACAAAATGCGAGTTGCATGGCAGTGGCTGTGAGGAGGAAGAACAGGAAGGTTGGAGGCTACTTGATCACTACAAAACGCCAGAAAGATTTCTGGCTCTTGGCTTAATTAATTACATAATTTATCTTACTAAGTGAAAATAATTATGATTGGTTTCTTTTTCTGCATCGATCTGTTATTGTAAATGAAATGGCTGTGAAAGAAAAAAGTGTTATTGTGTTGTCATTAGTTGGGGCATTGGCTATCATGGCTTTGGAGAGAGACAATGGGGTCCATCAGACTAATTGAACATATGTATATGATGGACTAGCTTAATTAGTTCACATGGTACCAATTTACCAAAGCATGTTTTTGGGACAGATTCCCTTGGTTATAGTACATGGGTGGTAGGTCGATAATGTGTCAACATCCATGTACAAATTATCTGGTATTCAAAGTGAATTACTCTTTCGCTTATTGCATGACATGCATTCTCAAACTTCTTTTGTCACAATTTGTATCCTATATTAGATATGTTCGTCCTACTTAACATCACTTTTTTCAATTTCATGTATCTAACGTTAAACATGTTGACGTGGCAATCTGAATAGGGACAAATTCATCTCTTCATTTTTGTTAACTTACACTTAATCCCACTTATTTGTACCTTGAATGATAGGACCGTTGTAACAACCCGTATCTTCAAGAAGGGTAAAAATGTAAATTTGGGAACTATTTTGTATAAAATGACGATTATACCCTTGTGAATAGTGTGCCAAAAGTTGACTTTTGATTTGTAAGTTGAACGAGCGTTAACCGTTGACCGTGACGTAGTACAGGACGTCACGAGTCTGTAGACAGGTGGCACGCCCGATTTGGACAATCGGAGAAAAAGTTATGGTGTTCGGAAGGTAAGGGCATTACCGTAATTTGGCTAATTAGAAGGAAAATGTTGACTTTTTGCTGAACTCTTAGTTTTCACGTAGATCGAGGACCGTTGGATAGATCTCGTCGTCCTGAGTTCAACGACAGGCGGCATGCTTTCATCAGACGTAGGACGAGTGAGTTACGGGTTTAGAATGGCGGAGGGTAAAACCGTAAATTGAACAAATAGGGGCATTTTGGTCTTTTCACAGTTGGGCCAATCAGATAAGGCCATATGGGAAAGTGTGATTGGATATTTATAATGTTGTCCACAGGATGATGGACACGTGGGGGACACCTAGAGGTTTCTAGGAGGTTTATTGTGTGCACGGCTACAAATTGCACAATTTTGAACCTTGCAATTGTTCATAGAGCAGAAACAGGGAGAGTGAGACCGTGAGATTTTCTTGACCGATTTCCAGTGACTGAAGACCTTGAGCCTGAGTGAGTGATCGAGGACAGGTTGGTGAGTTTGTAATCGTGTTTTAGTGGGGGCTAGAAGGTGACAGTGAGTGTGTGAGCTTTTGAGAGTGTGTGAGTGTGTTCTGAGGGAGGTTGAGAGTGCAGGGACTGAGTTGAGAAGACTAAGAGTCGAGCGTTGGTGTGTGAGGAGAGGGTGAGTTCTCAGGAAAACAGAGAGGGAGTTTGGTGGTGGTGGTGCCGTGCTTGATCAATTGTCGAGGCTGGTGGTGGTGACTAGAGGACGGAGGAGGACTAGAGGAGTCGCGTAGGCAAGGTGGAGCTCACGGCGGCGGCCTGAGAGCAGGTAATTTCTTCGATCATTTTATATGCTCTTTTTTGCCGTCTGGTTTCAAATTGGAAGTCGTGAAGTTTGAGGACGAGTCGAAGTGTTCTGTAGGTTCTAAGAGGTTCACTAGGTCAGTAGGAAGTTGTTGGTTGTGCAGCCGTGAAGGGGGGATGCACGGGTGGCCGGATTGAGAAACATGGGTTTTGTTGGTTACGGGTTCGAGCTTGGGAGGAGGAGATTTGGGCTGTGTTGTCATGTTTTGATTATTGGGTTGAGTTGCTTAGAGTAGGACGAAGAGAATGGTGGAAAAAGGGATGAAAACGGACGGCGGACGGCGGAGAACCGGCCACGCCGGTCCAGAACAGTTGTAGTCTTGAGGAAGAAGATGAACAGTGACTGTGTGCAGGCGCGTGGGGCGCGTGCGGCATTATCCGGGGAAGTGTCCAACTAGGTTTTTGGTCTAAACGTTGTAACAAATCTATTGGGACAAGTTTCGGGACGATCGGACGTCGTTTCGGGTTAGTTCTACGAGGTCGAAGGTTTAGGGTCTCGGTTAGTTACGTTTGAAGTTCGGAAAAATTAGGAGGACCTTCGTTAACGTGTTAGTGACGAGTTTTGGTGACTTGTAACAGGATCGGGAATCCCCGAGGCGGACGAGGAACGTACGGGACGCGAGTGACGTACCTGGTAACTGTGAGTGGACTTCTTCCTTATAACTGAGCATGCATAACTGCTTTTAATTACTTGATTTATGGTTTTATATGTGATTTCATGATTATTTGAATATGCTATAACTATTTTATATAATTGCACGTTTTTCGAGAAATAACGTATTTGGCACGTTTTACGAGAAATGCTTGATTTCTGATTATGATGCCATGATTTTGGGATTTCAAACGATAAATGGTTTTCAATGATTATAAAGGGATTTGAGTAAAGGTTTTTTGTTTTAGAATCGGATTTCGGAAAGCGAGATTTGGTTTTAAAGTTGAAAAGTGGATTTCCGGATTTGGGTTTGCAATGACGATTATGGATGCCGGAATGGCTTCAGACCAGTGGTTTCGGATTCGGGTTTGGATGTGGATTTAGAAATGGTTTTCAAATGGTTTTGGATTAGATTTGCTGGATCTGGTTATTGGGTTTAAAGACCCGGATTATGTTTGACGGGGGACGGGCCCGGATTGGGTTTAAAGACCCGGATTGAGTTTAAAGACTCGGATATATTGATATTTCCCCCGTAGGCCTGTTGAGTTTAAAGACTCGGATTATATTGAGGCCTGGATTGAGTTTAAAGACTCGGGAGTTTAAAGACTCGGATAGATCCAGCAGGTTTGATCGGATGATGACATTGGTATTTTATGTTTTGTGATACTGTTTCCATGATGATTACTATGCTTTATAAATGTTTTCAGACATTGGGTTATGCATGCATGTTTTCAAAAAGGAGGGCAAAATCTTATTATTGTTCTTAAACTGTTTTTGAAACTCTTTTTATTTCTAGTTCACTCATACCTTCTAGTTTTAAATTACCCTCCAGGTCGTGGTGAAATCGTCGGGGTGAACGTTGAGGCAGGTGCAGAGGCATAGAGCTTTACGACGTTTTTCGTTGCGAGATAGTCATAGTAGGACTTTTGGGCTCGTTTGTTTTGTACTATGCTCTGTATTACTGTTGACTCATTGTATTCCATTTTCTCCCTGGTCTGATAGTTATACTTATGGTTGCTCGAGGTTATTTTGGTACTTTTAAGTGTGATTGTCAGACGGGAGCAGGGTTCGTCCCGGTTATCGAGGTGATAATCGGGGTGGGTCCTGACAACCGTTCCCGAAAATACTTTGATAATCGTGTAAGGTCCTACTTCCGTCTTATAGTTAAACCAAAGTTTCAAAGATACTCTTAATACGTATCAAGGATATCTATACAAATATCTCACTCTAACAAACCATCCTAATTAACCAATTTACAAAAGTGCAAGTGAATAAACAGAGCATCTAAGATATCCGTACAATGGAAATTAAGGTACCAAGGTCCTACTATGACAAGTCAACAAGTGTGCAATCCCAAGATTATGCCTTCGTCTCAAAATCAGCCCATGTCTCAAGTCAACGGCCTGGAGGGAATACAAAACTAATAAAAGCGTGAGTGGATAAAAACAATCATTTAGAAATACAATTTTCGAGAAACATATATTTGTTCCCTCAAGTTATAAAACATGCATGCATACATAAAATCCTTATCAAATTATAAACAACTGGATTTCAGTTTGAATATAACACCATAACCAATGAGACCCACAAAAACATGAAAAATGAAAATTCCCTGTGGGCATACCTTTCCCTAAAATTCATGTTTCTAAATCATGTGGGGGGACCTGGACACAAATATCAAGAATGAATCACAACTAAACCTCGACTTCCCCGAGCATCAGCTGTTTGGGAAAAACCCCGAATATAAACCATGTGGGATCTCAACCCATCACTATCAGTGAAAACCTCCGTGCACACAGCGCCCATCGAAAACAAACATAACCAATCCCCGTATCAAACATCAGTCACGATATCCCATTAACATGTGCCCAATAGCTCTAAGACTGCTGCAATCCCAGCACGTCGCTGTGAATACATCACCGGCCGACGTTCCAGATCATCGTGAACACATCACCGATCGATCATCATATAATACTAACACTCCTGAGTCGAGCCTCCATCAGCTGCACGACACCAGCTAGTGCTTCGTGACCTCTCCAGGTGAACACATCCCATCCCAGAGACGTGCATTATCACCAGGACTTCTCCAGGGAAAACATATTCCAACCGGAGGCCCTCAACCATATCAATCTCAAGGGGATGGTCTCAGTGAAAACAGTAATCAAATCACGTAGGGACTCAGTCCAAATCCGAATCTCGTAAGGACTCAACCCAAAATCATCTCAATAGGACCTGTAGCCCGAAACATAACTTTGAAACCACATGGACTCACTCTTGAAGTTCAAAATCTTTCCAAAAGGGTCTCATGCACAATTCCCATTCCTTAAATCCATAACAAGGTCACAAGCCCGAAATCTCATTTTCAAAACAAAACATTGTTTAGTTTCCCTGTTTGATTATACTCTAAGTCAAACCATAAAACAACTGGGACACAAGCCCGAATATTCTTTCCAAATCTGAAAATCATTTCATTGTTCAAAATTACCTTTGACTATCATCTATTTCAAAGTCTAAATCAACTGGGTCTCATCCCCGAAATACCGTTTTAACACATCTCCGTGAAACCATCAAAACCACACAAACAGATACACGTAGAATACTTGGCCTAAGCCAAAGTATCATATAAAACATAAATCTCGAACTACGCACAATAACGCATTTTCTACGAAAATGCCAAATCAACAATATAAATAAATCATATGCACTCAATGCATCTCAAATCATGTTCATAAAATATATAAAACAGTTATGCATACATCATATTTATAAATAAAACGTCCACTCACAGACTGTCCAAGCTGCGCGCTCCGAAATCTGCGTCGTAAGCCACTCCAGGGCTAATCCATACTCTCTGGGACGTCCAGACCTATCCCAATCATACTCAAAAATTACTACTAACCTATACAAGTCCTAATCATAAATCCTCAAAACTCTTGAAATAGTAAACGTGTCCCGAACAAGCTTCCCGAGGCTAAAAACCTTCAAATGTCCTATCAAACGACCTCTGATCGACCTGAAACCACCACCATTGGTTTCATAATGTTGAAATCTTTCAAACAAGATAGGTTTAACCTTGAAATTCATGCTCACGTGCCCTCACGGGCCGATCAAAGTCTAGACATGCCGGTTAACGGGGTCAACCCTGATCAACAGAAGTCAACGTTGATGTCATCTACTGACATCAGCTTGACATGTCTGACAACCTATCACGTGGCACACCCTGACTAGTGCCACGTGTCACTAACACGCTAGCTCTGACAACCTGACACACTGCCACATGGCACCATCTCATTGGTCCACGTGGTTTAACAATGTTGACGTGGATCTGCCACGTTAGCTGCCACGTCATCTAACACATTCTGACATACTACCACGTGGCACCTGTCAGGACCTGAGGTATGTGATATCTCGGTCTCTACTACAGTCCGCATCGTAATCAACCTGAAGGGCATTGAAAACAGAAAGACTGTGAGTGGACAAAAAGCAATAAGTTCATAAAGCATATTTCATAAAGATCTTTATACCCTTCACTAAAAAGCATGCATGCATAGTAAAACCATTTATTTAATCACATATGTTTAAACAACCATAATCATACGGGCTCCTGCCCAAAACCATTTACAGAAACCATAACATAGTAAACATATGTGGGATCTCAGCCCAAATCCATTTATCATCATAAAACACAATTTCGCAAACTATTTGAAATCATGTTCATCCATATATTTCATATCACCAATCCTGTCACGGTAATCTAGAGCTACGCGCGTGCTACCCGGGATCTCAAACCCAAGTCTCTCTAGGGTCCACCCAGGTCAATATCCGTAGATCAATGACCCTCCCTGGAGGTTATAAAGCATAGCCTTTCTGAGAGTAAGGAACCCAATCGGGGGGCGACTCCACTCAGTCAGTGCTCCGTGACTACTCCGAGGTCCACCCAGGCCAACGACCCTCTCCGGAGGAGACAATACATTTATAAAGGATGGCATACGAAAAACCTTTTGAAATCATTCTTTAAACCTTTCAAGGATTCATGCCCGGCCCCCATAAGCCGTCATGAACCATAAAAACCTTTCAAGGGTTCATGCCGGTTCCCATAAACCGTCATAAATCCTTTCAAGGGTTCATGTCGGTTACCATAAACCGTCATGAACCATAAATCCATTTGTGGGTCCCTGACCCGAAATCACAAACGTAAAACGTAACTGGGCCCTAAGCCTGAATCCACATACAAACTGGGCCTCTGGCCCGAATCGTAAACCAACTGGGCCTCCTGCCCGATTTTGTAACTAAATGGGTCTCGTGCCTGATATCGTAAACTAAATGGGCCTCGAGCCCAATACGTAAACCAACTGGGACTCGAGCCCGATTCGTAAACCAACTGGGCCTCGAGCCCGATACGTAAGTCAATTGGGCCTCTGGCCCGTTTCCTTGTTAAATCAAATGGATCTCAAGTCCGAGAGTTTGTAAACCAAATGGGTCTCGTGCTCGATTCCATATTTCCAAATCCAGAGTCAATTTAAGAACCAATTGGGCCTCCAACCCGAGAACGTAACTAAAAGGGACTTCGAGTCCGTGGGTTTCCAAAACAAATGGGTCTCGAACCCGAGTTTACCTTTTAAAATCCAAAACCATTTCATTAAACTATTTCCAAAACCATAAGTACGGAAAATCAGAGTGAAAACTTCGATTTACGTGCAAGCGCCTAAATCGCCTCGAAATGCGTGAAACCATATAATTCACAATCATCCAATTCAACATCATAGAATCATATTCATAAACCATATAAAACATTTATGCATGCATCACAGTTTAGAAATCAAGGCCCACTCACAGATCGTCCTAAGGTGCTGCCACGATTTGCGTGCCGTAAGCCTCACAGGGTAAATCGTCGTCACTGGGACTCTCAAACCTGTCCAAATCAATCTAAAGGGTTACTAACTACCTTATTAACCTCTCATTGAAGCCCCGTAATTTTCTTGAATTTTTAACTATTTTAAATCTCGAACCTAAACCTTTAGATGCCCCGAACATTATCGAGACGGTGTCCAATCGACACGAAAACAGTCCCAAAATGTTCGTTACATCGAATAGAAGATTTAACATGTTGAACACTTCCACAAATTACTGTTCACACGCCCTCACGTGCCCCAAGAAGATCCTGCGCGTGGGCTTCACGGGCCAGGATACTATTCATCGTCATCAAGCTCTATCGAACCGGTCTAACTGGTTTGAACTGGGCCGGACCGGTTCAGAGCCCAAAGTCATTCATTTTCGGTCCATTTCATCCCTTTTTTATCCTAATCTCTTCCTAATCTTATTTTCAATCTGTTTAGCTATTAAAAACACCAAAACGCGAAGGAAACCATACCTCCAAGATCAACCATGGAGGTGGTGAGTTCCTTCGCCGATCACCGTCCATTCCAGCCGTCCAAGCCCTCGAAATAAACTCACTTGCCTCACCAGACCCTCAGAAGCATAACCAAATCGTTAGTTTCGATCATAGACCAACAAAAACCGAAACTTGAATTTTAAACTAAGAACCTACCGTCTCGGGTTTCTCCCCCGTCGTGAGCCGTCGTGGACGACCGCCCCGTCTTCCTCAGTCCTTCATCATTCCTCACACGATTATGTTGATGCAAGGTGATGGTGGTGGTGAGGTGTGGTGTGGTTTGTGTGTTTTGTTTTGAAAGCAAAGAAGAAGAAAATGGTTTTGGTGTCGCGGGGAGAGAGGGAGATTTGTTAGATGATGATGATGATGATCAGAAAAGATAGAGATGAGATGGACGGTGATGGTTGAGGGGTAATAGGAATGGATGGCTAGGATCAAAGATGAGATAAGTGGAAATTATAAAATAATTAAAATATTATTATTTTAATCAAATCTCACCAATCAATGTGAGATCCACTTTTTTGGGGTAAATGACCCAATTGGATGAGTGACACTTGTCACTCATCCATGGGTCCCACACTAAATTCAACCAATCAGCTAATGCCAAGTGTCCTCGTCTCGTAATGCATGCATAGTGAAATCGAACTTCCGTGACCCATAACTTTCCCATTCGAAGTCCGATTTCAGCGTGCCGCCTGTCTATGGATTCGTATCGATCCAATCTATGTAACGGTCCTTGGCCCTTGGCCATCGGACCTTCCAGTCCAAAAGTCAACTATTTGTCCATTTTAAACCAAATTACCAAAGTACCCTTGAACTTCCGAACGTCATAACTCTTTCCTCGAACGTCTGAATCGAACATGTCACCTGTCTCTGAACTCGTGATGCCCCGAACTACGTCACAGTCATTGGCCAAAGTCCATTTGACCACCTGAACGAAAAGTCAACGTTTTGCCCACTACTAAGGGCAAAACAGTCATTTTGCATCATTCGTCCGATTTCGCCCAACTAATCACAGATTAACCTCACTAATCATGATTAGTCACTAATCTAATCCCAGAATTCGGGACGAGTCGTTACAACCACTGTCAGGACCCACCCCGGTTTCACCCCGAAACCCGAGGTAAATCCTGCTCCCGTCTGACTCCCCGACACAAAACTCAAGTAAAACTCAAGCAAACCCAGTCAGACGCAGGAGTCCTTAACTGAATATCCCAACGTTATCGTTTACAGAGCATAGTACGAAAATACAAGGAACTAAAAAAAAACGATAAATTACACGCACTCGGAAGTCTGTAAAACTATTCCGGGATCCCTCACGTCCCTTCTATGCCTCTGACACTGCCTCGACGTCAAGACCCCGCGCTCGCTCCACAACCTGGAGGGAAAATTAAAACAAAAGTGTGAGTGGACCATAATAAAAGGAATGTTTTAAAACAGTTATCAGAAAACCGATTTTGACCCTCCGTTTGAAAACCACATGCACAACCAATAGTTATGAACACAGTTATAAATCAATGCTCATCAAACATCATAAGAAACAGAAACACTATAAAACAGTTAGAAAAACCACAGCATATGAATCATAAAACCGTATCAGAAACCATAAACATCAATCATCATTTTCCGATCAAACCTGCTGGACCTATCCGAGTCTTTAAACTCAATCCAGGCCTTCATCATATCCGAGTCTTTAAACTCAAGGCCTACGGGGGAAAATCAATATATCCGAGTCTTTAAACTCCCGAGTCTTTAAACTCAATCCGGGTCTTTAAACCCAATCCGGCCGGTCCCCCGTCACATATATCCGGGTCTTTAAACCCAATAACCAGATCCAGCAAATCCAATCCCAAAACCATTTTAAAACCACTGGAAATCCATATCCAAACTCGAATCCGAAATCCCCGGTCTGAAGTCCTTCCGGCTTCCAGAACCGCCATTCCGAACCCAAATCCGGAAATCCACTTTCCAACTTTAAAACCAAATCTCGTTTCCCGAAATCCGATTCTAAAATCGAAAACCTTGATTATCAAAATCATGTCCCAAAAACCCCTTAAAATCATGGAAATCATTTATCTTTTCAAAATCACCCTTTCCTCGTAAAACGTGCTAAAACTGTACTTCCTCGTAAAACGTGCAAACATGTAGAGCCAAAAAAACATATTCGAGAAACATGAAACCATAAACAAAACCATAAAACAATTATAGAAAACAGTTATGCATGTTCGAGTTTAAAGAAGGGGTCCACTCACAGTACTGAGCCCTACTCGCGTCCCGCACGTCCAGCCCGTTCCTCGGCTTCCTCGGGAACTCCCGATCCTGTCAAACACCGTCAAATTATGTCACTAAGACGTCTACAAACACTCACCTAAATTCCCTCAAAAATCCCTGAACCGAAGACCTAGAACCCCGGGACCCTAAACATTCACCCTCGCGGAACTACACTCAAACGACTTCCGATTGACTCGAAACCAACTCCATTGAACTCACCACAACTCCTGGACCAAAAACCATGTTGACCGTTTCTCCCAGAACCGCCGCACGCACCTCCACGCGCCGCCCAAAGTGGCTGCGCGTGGCCCTCACGCGCCAGCTACAGTGCACCTTCAACCTCACGTCGACCCGGTTCAACACAGTAGGCTGCAGCTTGAACCGGCGTCAATGGTTCTCCGCTGTGCCTGCACCAAAACACCTCCTTCCTTCTCCTATAGCTTCGTCCAACCTTACTCTAAGCATCCCCAACCTCCAATCACCTCGACACATCCCCTACACCGTCGACTCAGACTCGAAACCAGACGGCCTACTTCCTCTGTTTTCCTCTCCGGCCGCCCAGGTAACCTCCCTTCACGGTGGTAACACCAGACGGTTCCTAGGACCTCACGGAACCTAACCCGACTCTCCTAGACCTTCGACTCAGTCTCTAGGATCACGACTCTTGGTTTGAACCAAAACGGGAAAACAGGGCACACAGAGTCCCTCCGTCGTGCCAACCTCCACCGTGCACCTCCCGTCACAGCAACACAACCGAACGACGCCCTGGACTCGACTGAACTCCCTAGACCCCTCTAGACTCTTCGATTCAACCTCTCAGGCCACAACTTCCGATTTGAAGTTCACGGCCAAAACAGAGCATAGACACGGGGAAATAGAAATTACCTGCAACCTATCGCCGTCGTGAGCTCCGCTGGTAGTGGTTGACTCCTCGCAACCCGCACGACACCACCACGGTCTCAGTTGCCCCGTACACGGCCGCCACCGCCACGATTCTCACGACCTCCCTGCTTTTCACCCCTGGTTTTCCCGCAGTTCCCAGCTGCCCAACCACACGACTTCCTCACCTCCCAACCTTCTTACCGTCCCCCTTTCCTTCTCTGGACACCCACACACACTCACAATTCACCAGCTCCCTCACTCAACCCTTCACTGCTCTCAATTTCCTCTCACAATCTCCCTCTGTTTCTGTTTCCTTCTGCGCACAAACACGAACACGGGCACGGGTACACCCCAAAAATAGAACCGTGCACACACCTTAGAATCCCCCAGAACCCACTACACACTTGCCACATGTCACCATCCCCCACTCTCTCTCACCCATGTGGCCCAATCTCAACCCTTCATCTACTTCTCTCTGCACAAATCCCCAGGTGCAAAAAGACCAAAATACCCTCCAGTTTTACACATTTTTACAGTTTTACCAAAACTTCCTAGACCCGTAACTCTCGCCTCGTAAGTCCGATGAATACATGCCGCCTGTCATCGAACTCAGGACGACGAGAACTACCTAACCATCCTAGGTCAACCTACCAAAACTCGATTATTCAAAAAGTCAACTTTTCCCCCTAAGTTACCCAACTTACGGTTATGCCCTCAACCTTCCGAACATCACAACTTCCTCCTCGGATGTCGGAATCGAACGTACCACATGTCTACGGGTTCATGACGTCCTAATTTACGTCCTGGTCACTGGTCAATACCCAATTGACCACCCGAAATAAAAGTCAACATTTTTGCCCGGACCAGGGGCAAAATTATCACTCTAGGCTCCCGGACCTTTCGGGACCACCTAACCACTGATTAACCTCACTAATCACACCTTAATCACTCTACTAATCCCGGCTCTCGGAACGGGTTGTTACAACCACCCCACTGGCCTATGTGGTCTGACATGGCTGATGTGGACTTACCACGTCAATTGCTGATTGGACTGGCACCTAGCCACGTGTCACTCTTTGGTTGGCCACATGGCTTGACAAGTCTGACAAGTGATGACGTGGGCTACCACGTCATCATCGACAACCTCTATTCGGGTCGACTCGAACCTCTGTCATGGGTCGTTTGACCTGTGACCCTGACCCGGTCGTATCTTGCCCGTTCGGCCACCATTTTCCTCTGTTCTTCTTACTATAGACTCGTCTCACTGCCAGGGTTCTATGACATCAAAATCACAATAAAAGGTCTAGAATTTACCTGTTAATCTTGAATCCTCGCGGCTAAACTTCAAGCTTTGCCCTTATGCGATTTCGACAGCCTCAGCCTTTCATTTTTGGTTCCTTAGCCTCGCAAGGACTCAACAAACACGACCCAAGCTTCAGATCGTGTCCCAAATGTTTCAAAATCAAAAACCAATTCAAATGGGTTTCGGGTTACCTGGGTACATGGGTTTCCTTAGCCTTCCACGACGGCTCCGTCATCCTGCCACCATCTCTCAGTCTCTCCTTCACACTCCCTCACTGTGTTTCTCTCCTTGGTTTAGAAGCAAGAAGATTGGAATGGTTTGGGTGGTGGGTACAGGTTTTGGGTGAAGAAATGAAGAATGAAGATGAAAATGGTGAGATGCATGAATGTATGTGTGTGGATCAATGGATGAGTGACACTTGTCACTCATATATTGGTCCAAAAAATATATTTTGGGTCCCACTAAAGACAAACCAATTTGAAAATTGTACAACCATAAATTTTTTTCGAAACCATCCGTGACCCATAACTTTCTCGTACGATGTCTGATTTCGACATGCCGCTTATCTACGGACTCGTATCGTCTTGATCTATGTAATGGTCCTCGATCCCTGTGCATTGGATCTCCCAGGTCAAAAATCAATCATTTCACCCTTTCTAGGGGTAAACTCGTAATTTCACCCTCATCATCCGATAACCCTCTACTAATCTCAATTAGTTCTTAATTAATCCTTAATTAATTTTTAATTAATTCATGTTAATCACGAAATTCGGGACGGATCCTTATAAGTTTTTTTTTTGGGGAAAATGGCTCGAAAGATTCGATCTTTATCTAAACTCAATTTTGGGTTGTTCCCATTATGTTCTCTTTGTTTTTTGGTTGGTTTTGGTTGCAAGAGTGCAAGTATAATTAGTAGAAGTTGTTTGATGATTAAAATTCTAAAATTTAAAGGTCAAATTCTTGGGTATTTTGGGGGCTTGTAGTTTGGAGAAAAAGGAAGAAGATAAAGATGATCCTCGGTGATGGTAATGGCCTTCCCTTTTAATCTGAGCACCAATGCCCATGATGGTGACATGTGTCACCATCCAAACTAAAGCAAAAGGAAAATGGCAACTCACCACGGAAATATCCACAAACAACTCAAACTTGAAATCCCGTACACTCAAACATACCCCGGAAATCACTTCTTGACTCGTAACCCAACTATATGGATTCCAATTTCGATATGTTTCCCGTCTACGAACTCATAAGCTTGAGATTTACGTAACAATGGTAGAAAATCTCACGTAAAGTTCCCGAACAAAAGTTGACTTTTAGACTTTTAAATAAAGGAAAAACTACATAAAGGTACCCAAACTATATGACCGATTTCAAAAGGTATCCCAACTATAAAAAATTTCTTTTTCGAATTCAAACTATATGACAGTTACAAATCAATACCTCGGTTAGATTTTCCATCCAATTTTCTGTTAAAAGTACACTTAGAAATTATTTAGTCAAGTCAGCTCATGATTAGGCCAAAATTATAAGGGTATTTTCATCATTTCACTTTTATTTTCAGCATCCTTGTAATGATCTGGAAATTCGAGGAAAAAATTAAATTTGAAAAATTAAATGGAAATGATATTTTGTCCTTGGAAGGTCAAACATTGACTTTTTGACTTGGGTATTTTTTGGACGTTCTGCAAAGACCATTATGAAGATCTCAGTGTCTTGTGTCGGTAGATAGGTAGTACGCTAAAATCAGAGGTCAAATGATTTCGATACGGGTCTAAAACAATTAGGGGTATTTTGGTAATTTTAACTTAAAAGGGTAATTTGGTAATTTCAATTAAAGGATTCTAGGTTAATCCATAACCTTCCATCTCCCTTATCTCTTAGCCTTCCATCGACCTTCCTTTATGTATATATGTGTGTGTTTTGTGGTGTATGTGGTAATTCGATGCATGGGGGCCTAGAATGAGAAAAATGGAAATAAACAAACTATCGGCCAATCCGTGAGGGAGGAAAACCAAAAAGATAGGAAGTGGAGAGGAAGGAGGGGAGAAAAGTGAGAGAAAAGAAAGCTAGAACTGGTGTGAAACACAGGGACCCGAATGCCCCGAACAAGCTCTAAAGGAAGGGAACCCATGAAGTCTATACTTCGGGTTCCCAGTTTTGGGCCAAGAACCTAGGAAGTAGACAACTATGGGTGTTCCTGGAAATCATATGATCATCCCGAGGCAAGAAGAGAGGTTGTTGGATGCTAGAACGAGGTAGAAAGAGACTGTAGAACCATGATCAAGGTTCATGGATTCAGACCTTGTCGTCGAGGTGAGTTTTTGTTGTTTACTTATTATAGATATTTTCCAAGAGTCTAGTAGAAAAAAATTGGATGTTTGAAACTCAAAAAAAGGATGAGAAATGGAAGTTCTCAAACCGGGCCATGGTCGCCGGGTCTGATGACCCCGTTTTTAGAAAAACGAACTGAAGAGAGGTTGATGGTGATGAAATGTATCCGTTTGTGAATCTCACGCGCAGTGAAGGTTTTGGGCGCGTGGGGGCGCTTGGTGGTCCATTTCAAAATGTATTCAACATAGGTTTTGATGTATTCGACGTTACAAATCCAACGATAAATTTTTTAGACGATTAGGTATTGTTTCGGGGTAGTTTAAACTATCCGAAGATTTAGGGGTCGTTTTAAATCCATTTAAAATCCTCGAAAAATTGAGGGATTAAACTATGAGCTACTTGAGATTAGTAACTTTAAAAGTGATTGATGACATGCAAGAAAGGTTTCAAAAATTATGGAAAGGTGTGCAAGTTAGTATCAGACTGCGTGGATCGTATGTGAGTGGACTTTATTTCCTTTAAACTATTATGCATGCATTTTTACATGTTTTAAATGATTTATTATGTGATTTGCGTGATGATGATTTAATTATGATTTTATATGATTTTGGGTAATTTTACGAATTATTTAAAGTGCGCATTTTACGACGTTTTTGCATAAATGGTGGTTTGTGCTTATGCCCAGATTTCAAGATATGGTTTTGGTTTACCGAATTGATACGTCCATAAAATATGTGTGATTTCTGTGAAATTGGCTTGGTTGTGATTTTTATATGACTTTTGCTGAATTTATGGAAATTGTTTTATTATACATTTTACGAGGCGTTACTTGAGTTATGTTTTGGGCTAAGCCCAGATCTTAAAATATGGTTTGATTTATGAAATTGATATGAGTTATAAATATGTGATTTCTGGATATATGTGGATTGTTGTGTTTTAAACAACTCTCTTCGGATTGCTGAGTTATGCTCAGATGCTGTATCACTGGACGGCCACTCAGATGTTGTATCACCGAGTGGTTGGCCTACCGATAATGCAGTTGATTGTGTAGTTGACGCTTAGATGTTGTATACCTGAGCGATCACTCGGATGTTGTATCCCCGAGTGGTTATATGATAGGATGTGTGGCTAGCGCTAAAATGTTGTATCCCTGAGCAGACACTCGGATGCTGTATCTGAGAGTGCTTATATGATATGGTGGCTGGCATTCAGGCATCGAGGATGGGTTGATTATGTGTAACTGTGATTATGGTATCTTGATATGGTTTTATGTTGACCTACTTTCTGATATTATTGGTTTTCTTATAACAGAACGTATTTCAAGATTGCTATTTAAATGGTTTATCTTATGCATGCACAGTTTTCTAAAACAAAGGGTAAATTGTTTATATTTTCGAAATACATTTTAAAATTATTTTATTTTATCCACTTACACATTTTCTTGGTTTTGAACCCACCAGGGTCTTTACAAGAAAATCAAGGCTATTCGAGAAGTGGAAGCATGAGGTGATTAAGAGTATGAGTATCCCTTGTCTGAAGAGTGTTAGGGGCAACTTCGGTCTTTTGGGTTACTTGTCAAACGAGAGCAGGATCCGTATGTGTTTAACTAAGTGTTTTTAGGGAAGGGTCCTATCAATCCTCCTGCCTTCTTCATCTTCCTCAATTCCCCAGCTTCATTAATCATC
Source organism: Prinsepia uniflora (assembly GCA_032719365.1). Taxonomy (NCBI): domain Eukaryota; kingdom Viridiplantae; phylum Streptophyta; class Magnoliopsida; order Rosales; family Rosaceae; genus Prinsepia; species Prinsepia uniflora. The sequence goes on from CM064871.1 coordinate 69,040,667, forward strand.
AATCATCTCAAGAAAACAAAACCAATCATAATCATCATCTTCTCTCAATCTGTAAATATGAAACTAAAACCCAAATCCAATTCAGATAAAATAAAAACCAGGTCGGCAAACCCAGTTCCTCCTTCCATCGAAACCCAACAAACCTGACTCCTTCAATATGCCAATAAAGTGCCTTTTGCAAGCCTCACTGCTCCAGCCATATATGTTCGGGATGCAGGTGTTGAATTCTTCCATTAAAGCCATAAAACATCATCAAATTCAAAGGCTGATCAAAATGGTCACTTTATGAACTTTAAAAAAAAAAACTTTCAAACTTTCATGTGGGTTTGAGTTAGGCTTTCATATTCTCTTGATTAGGTTTTGTATCTTTGGGCTTAGTTGTACATATTTGAGTTTAAATTTCTTCCGGTCTGAGTTTTTATTATGGATTTAAGGTTGAATTGGCTATTTCTTACAGATTGAAGTTGAGGTTTTTTTTCCGTTAAAATTGAAAGCATCGACCATGCGATGCGCAAGCTTATCAATAGAGGAGCAGCTTGTTCGTTTCCAGGCTCATCTTCTTCCGCCAATCCCTTCAATGCTCTCCCCAATCCTCCTTTTTGGCACTTTTTCCAAGACATAAGTTCGCCGTTTTCCTCTTCCTTCAAGATTTGGCCTTCAATAAACCTGGTTATAAGTGGCGCAAGTGCTCTCTTTAGCTACTTCTTTACAATTGTTACTCCATCGATGTGTGCTCTCTAGTTAGCAACTGTTATTTCAATTAGTTTGAGTTTGAGAAGTAGGTAGAAGAATTACCTCATGAATCTCTTCTGAGGAAGATATTATTCGAGGTATTTGAGGAGCTGGGTTTGCTAGGCTTTTGGTGCTTCCATGGAGGAACTGGGTTTGAGTTTTTTTTATCTGAATTGAATTTGAGTTTTGGTTTCATATTCAGGGAGTGAGAGATGATGATGATTGATGATTGATTTTGTTTTCTTATTTTCTTGAGATAATTGATGATTGATAAAGATTAAAGAAGATGATGAATTTGGGAAGATGAAGAAGGGATGAGGATGATGAAGATAAAAGTGAACAAAAATGCTCCCTTATAATTTTGGCCAAATCATGAGCTGATTAACTTTAAAAAATTTCCATGTGTACTTTTAACAGAAAATTGGATGAAAAATCTAATAGAGATACATATTTGTTAACTTCATATAGTTTGGGTACGAAAAAAGTAACTTTTTATATTTGGGGTACTTTTTAAAATCGACCCTATAATTTGAGTACTTTTATATAGTTTTTCCTTAAATAAAAGTAAGGGTAAAAGTGTCAATTCCTATTTTAATTCCGAAATTTCCTTAATTTAATTCTTGGGTCATTACATCGAAACTATTTTTGTCCAGTGTGCACATCATGTTGAGTATATTATCCCACTTAACATTATTTTTGTCTACCCTATTCGTCAAATTGATAGAACCTGCTCCAAAAAAGCTTTGGTAACTGTACATGGTCTTGCTCCTGTCTAACACTTTACTCAATGTGCCTGAAATATCATGAGCACTTTTATACACAAAATAGAGAACCCATCAGAAAAGTGATATACACTGACTGTATCATAATTACTATCTTGTTACATGAGCAAAAAAAAAACTCGTCCTCATGGAGTCACTGCCTGCATCCAACCCACTGACCCCGAAGAATCTGAAATGTAACACCTTGACCCATTCCAAGCCCTGAACTAATAACTGGATCTTCCTAAGCCTGATCTTGACATTCTAACACTTCAAGTATACCATCAAAATCTTTTAATCTTAAATAAGCTTTTATCCAAACCCCCGAGGCTTATGGAGGTTCATATATACCTGGGTAAGAATAATAATAATTCCGACATATGAAAATTGACATGACCCATCCCAATCCCGCCCTGGATTAACGCAAGATGTGCCATGTTCCCGTCTAACCCACGTGTAAAACGATGGGCCGGACCATCTAACCCACGTGGAACATGAAGGCCAAACAAGGGATAACCCACACCTTTGCCCACTCGGCTTTCCAGTGTGCACCAGGATCAATGGCATAGCGTGATGTCTCGGTCTCTACTACAGCCCGCATCCGCGATCAACTTGAAGAGCATTCAAAACCATAAAAGCTGTGAGTGGATGAAAATAAATAATTTAATAAAAACTCATCTCATCAAGAAAACATTTACGCCTTTCACTTAAAAACCATGCAAGCATACGAAAACCAGTTCAATTAAATATAATAAACCGTTTATAAAACCAAAGTCATTTCCTTCTTCAAATCATTAGCGCCTTAGCCCAAAACCGTTAAACCCAAAAAGGATGGGAAAACTTAGCCCAAAACCGTAAATCCAAATTGTAATGACCAGGAAATTCGAAAGAGGAAAATTTGGAAAAAATTTGAAGAAAATGACGAGTTTGCCCCTAGAATTTGGTGAACAGTTGACTTTTGGTTCGAGAGGTCAAACGGACTTTGACCGAGAACTGTGACGTAGTTCGGGACGTCACGAGTTCATAGACAGGTGGCGTGCCCGATTCTGACATTCGAGAAGAAAGTTATGATGTTCAGAAGTTTAAGGGTAATTTGGTAAATTGGTTAAAAAGGGGACATTTGTTGACTTTTGATCGGGACCGCGTTTGGACTTTCCATAAGTACCGTTGGGTAGGTCTCGAGACGCTGAATCCGTAGACAGACGGCATGAGTAAATCTGAGTCCAGATGAAAAAGTTATGGATTGAGGAAATCTAGGGGTATTTTAGTCGTGTGTTTATAGAAGGATAAAATGGTAATTATGGCTGAGAATGAATGAATCAGCATTTAAGTGAATCCTTCAGTTCAGAAAGTAACACCTGTCACTTTAATTAGATGTATTGGTGGCTGGTTTGTGCTGTCGTGTATGTTTAAGGACAAAGACAACAAACAAAACTGCCCACCCTGTGTTTAAATTCTTAAAAATGGATTGATCAAAGAAGTCAATTGTGAAACCTGAGACAGTGAGGTGAATTTACAGAGAAAAAAAAGTGGGAATTAGAAAAGAAAAGGGGAAGAAACCCCAGCGAAACCGAAGACCCAAACTCGTGAAACTTACACTTTTCAAAAATTCGAATGTTAGCTTCTAGCTCGAGATGATTCAAATTGAGGTTCCATTACGTCTTCTGGGATCATTTCGATCAGGACCAGATGAAAAATGAAAGGAATTTAGGTTTTTTTTTTACTAGAACAGAGAGGGAGAAGACGTCGAAAATTCGAGCTTGAGTTGAGGAATTAAGGACATGGAATGCTGAAATTGGATTTGGAAATGTGTTTACTGGAATCCCATGATGCTTCCTGATGCATCAATTGAAGGAAAACAATGGGAAATCGTAGGGATTGGACGATGAACAATGATTCGGTGTTCTTCGAATAGTCGAGTTTGATTCGACTGGATTGAGGTAAGTTTTCATGTAATCGAAGTCACAGAACCTTAATTAGATTCATAATGAAGCTAATGGACAGTTTAATTGTAGAAATCAAGCAAGCATTAAAGGAGATTTAGCCGGGTCACTTCGCGGATTACCGGACCCGTTTAACAGTCAAACGGGTGAAAGAGACGACTGTGCAGTGCTACTGTAGCTGGCGCGTGGGGGAGCGTGAGTGGGATTTTCGAGGTGAGGTCAACATGACTTTTGTCCTATTTAATATAACGAACATTTTGGCCTTGGTTTCGAGGAAATCGGACACCGTTTCGATATTGTTTCGAGGGTCCGAAAGTTTATGTTACGTTTAAAATACGTATTTAATTCCCGGAAAAAAATTGGGGAAAATTATGGGAAGTATATTGAGATGTTAGTGACCCTTGATACTGATTTTGAACAGGAGTGATGACTTCCGGAAGTTACGGAAAAACATGCAGCTCGGAAAGCGAGCGATATGGACGGTGTGTGAGTGGACTTTTGTTTTCTACCCTGAATGCATGCATATATGTTTTAAATGCTTTATGATATGATTTGAAATGATTTGGTATGATTGATGTTTCGATGTGATAATTTCTGGATTTTGGGAATATTATATTATTTTATATTATTTTTGGCACGATTTTCGAGAAAACTGTGAAACTGTTGTTTTGGGCGAAGGCCCGGGATTTGTGATTGGTTTTGACTCGGATTACGAGTTGGGAAATTGATTTGATGAAATTGCAATGTTTTTGGCTATGTTTTATGGATTTATATGAAATAGGCGACTAAGGTAGCGATTGCACGGATTTGTGTGAAAATGATATTTTGGGCTTGAGACCCAAGTGGATAGTGATTTTGACTCGGATTTGGAGTCACATGTGAACATGATGAAATTGATGATTTTGATTTATAAAGTGAATTCTGGACACTGTTTTTATGATGGATTTGTGGAACTTGCTTTATGAAAGCTATGTTTCGGGCAGAGACCCTATTGAAATGTTTTGATTTGATTTGAATGATTTTAAAATGAGATTACTGAATTTGGTGACTGTTCCACATATACCATCATCTGTGATTTGTTGGTCTTCTCCAGACGTCGTAGATCCTGGAGTAGTCACGATCCACTACTTGGAGATGAGTAGCTCCGAGGGAGGCTCAGTCTCAGGAGTGTGAGTTTATGATGATATCCTCCAGACGTCATAGATCCTGGAGATGATATCACCCCAGACGTCGTAGATCCTAGGGAGGTACTTGAACATGAGACACCCGAGTTGCATGTGTTGCATTGATATCGTGACGGGTTACTTGGATATTGAGATTGGATTATTGATATTTGTGTCCAGATACTTTATATCGTGCACTGATTGTGTGAACATGAGTTTTATGGACCATAGGAAAACATATTTTGATTTTATCGGTCCAATGTTCATACTTGATTTACTGCACACTATGTTTTATGATATGCATGCATGTTTGTGAAACTGGAGGGTAAGAATGTATTTTGATAAATGTATTTCTAAAACTTTGTTTTGTCCACTCACACCTTTTCTGTTTTATTGACCCTCCAGGTCGTGGCACGGTGATTGAGGCTGATCGGGAGGTGGAGGCATGAGTGGGCACAGGTACAATTATCCCTTGTTTGGCAAGTGATGAGGGTAATTTCGGAACTTCAGTTGACTTGTCAGACGGAAGCAGGACCGAACATGGTTATCTATGTTCAGGTCCTGTCAAATTGGTATTAGAGCACTAGGTTGCTGATTCTGTTTCCACATCATGCCTCCGAAACGTAAGCCTTGTGCGTGACCTAGTAGTGAGACGGGTATACGAGGGTATATGAGACCTCGTGGTTGATTTAGGAATGAGATTGACCCTGGATTGGGGGTCAGATGTTAATCAGTGTACATTGTAAACTACTAACTATTAAACACGGAATTGTGTGGGTCCCGAGAATGAGCGAGCCCAGAGGCTAGAAAGGTAACACAATTGGGCAAGTTGGACCCGGGATGAGATTTTTCTCAGTGAATTCCTTAAGTGGAATGTGGAATGTATGAGTCTAGAATATGATGGGATATCCCTTAGGCCTTAGAGGTCGTAGCAGATGTGAGTCACCAACGGAATTTGCTAAGTGACCGGGTATGCCAATGATGGCATGGATGATGGTTATGAGATTGGACTCAAAAGGAGTCAAGAGTGGACTCGAGAGGAGTCGAGACAGGAAAAAAAAATGGGACTCAAAGTGAGTCAGGATGTTGGTTAGGATTCGAGATGGGTCATGGTAATGTATCAGGGCTCGGGATGAGACAAAAAAGGTTGAAATATGACTATGATCGTTGACACGACCGACCCTTTGATTGAGACATGTTTGGCATATGGAATGCTAAGGACTACTATACGGCCAAATTTATGGATTGGCATTGTTTAACCCTATTTACTAGACTTATGGATTTGGATGAGTCGTGCCAATTTCACTTAATGATTGGAAGTTCGGGCAGAGACCCGTACTCCACAGAGAATTGGATTTAGGAGATGGTCCAGTGCAATGGGACGCCAGTTGGGTCCATTGGAAGGGAAAGTGATAAGGTTAATCGCTTAGTAATTGTTCCTGATTGTGAGTCGTTTGGTCACATCATAAAGAAATGATTATATCGAGTGATAAAGTGATACGGCAATGTTAGGGTGCAATGAAGCTGGGATTGGCTCTTATGATTATGGTTGATGTGACATGCGAGGGAAAAGTTGGTAAGCCTGTGATGGACCGTAGGGGGCGTGGTCGGATTGGGACCACATGCCCGAGAATTGCAATTACTTGGCAGGAGGCCTGAGTAGCCTCTGGAATGGTGACCTGAATACTTACTACTCGTGGTCATGATGTATGTATTCGGTAGGTCCCGGGCTATCCACTCTTCCATGTCTTGAGATTGTATATTGGACGGATATGGAGATGTCCGTGATTGGTTAAGTTATGGAAGTCGGTAAGCCGACTAGAGTTACGGATGTGATAGAATTGATGATATTTATGTGGTAACCTCGGTAAGGTAATTACATGTGGTGAAGTTGGTAAGACTTAAGGGGGATAGGCCTATTGATGTGAGGCTACCCAAGATGACAGGTGTTGTTCGCCTAGTGGCAGACTTGGGGTATTCTTGGACTTGGATGATTTGAATGTAATCCGTGGGATGGATTGATTGATGACTCATGATAGCTCTATCGCGTGTGTCGATTAGAGAGTGATATGTGAAGTCCAGGATTACCAGGGGTCGTGTTTCAGAGGGACTCGAGGATGTTACCCTCTAGAATGATATTGAACCTCACAATCGATGGATTGTTGATATGAGGCAATCAAAGTTCACTGGTCAGACGTATGGCATATGTGATTAGTATATGAGATGCCTTGTGATGGCTGGAGAGGGATTAAGGGCTAAATCCCGATCCCGTCTAACTTACGTATGACACGAAGGCTAAACTGGCGTCCAACCCCCATGTGACATGTAAGTCGGACAAGGGATTCTCGATCCAACCATCCGAACAAGTACCGGTCTTCCCAGAGTATACCGAACTACTGTGGATCGCGGGTGTGATGTCTCCGTCTTTCTCGATCAACAGTCTGTGCCGCAACAACTTGGAGGGTATCGAAAACACGAAAAGATTGTGAGTGGACAAAAATAAAGTATAAGTTGGAAAACAATTCAATTACATTTATACCCTCCAATTAAAAAGAATGCATGCATATCAAATTCATGTCATAAAACCATTCAATATTCCGGTTAAACAAACCATATAAGAAAAACCGAACACAGATTCCTTTTTCCAAATCCCGGGTCTCAGCCCAAAACCATCGAAAACCATTTCATCCGGGCATAGCCCAAAACCTCCGAAAACCATTATTGAAAACCATACCACATTTCCGTTCATCGAACTTGCTGGATCTATCCGAGTCTTTAAACTCCCGAGTCTTTAAACCCAATCCAGACCTCAATATAATCTGAGTCTTTAAACTCCCGAGTCTTTAAACTCAACAAGCCTACGGGGAAAATATCAATATCCGAGTCTTTAAACTCAATCCGGGCCCGCCCCCGTCATAACATATCTGGGTCTTTAAACCCAATAACCAGATCCAGCAAATCCAATCCAAAACCACTATCCATATCCGAATCTGAATCCGAAATCTCATCTGGATCCCGAATCCAAACCCAGAGCTCATATCCATCATCCATTTCCGAATTCGAATCCGAAACCATCATTCCGTAAGCCGACATCCGGAACAACCATTCCGAACCCAAACCAGGAATCCACTTTCAAGTCCCGAATCGAATCCCAAATCGTCATCCGGAATTTCGATTCAAAAACCTAAAATCACGTTTCTTAAAACCACTTTCTGATCTGGGCTTCAAGCCCAAAAACCCTTTTCCGAAATCTATTTTAAATCATTGATATTAAACCATATTTCAAATCCCGACATTAAAGCATTAAAATCAGGTTTAAATCACAACATCCATCAAATCTCGTAAATCGTGAAATTTCGTAATTTCCTCGAAGAAAGTGCAAAACCGTAAACCATCAAGATCATAAATCAAATCATAGAATCACATATAGAAAACATATAAAAACATATATGCATGCATCAAGAGTTAGAAAACAAAGTCCACTCACAGACCATAGCATCGTCGCCTCAATACGCGCGCATTATTGCTTTCCCAGCCAATCCACTATCCTCGGCTTTCCCGAACCTGTCCAAATTCAATAATAAGGTCACTAACTACTTCATTAATCTTCTACTAAAGCCTTGTAATTTTTCTAAATTTTTAACTATTTTTAATCGAGCCCTAAAATCTTCGGACATCCCGAAACATATCGAGACGATGTTCAATTGACTCGAAACCAGCGCCAAAATATTCGTTACATCGATACGATAAAAAGTCATCTTGACAACTTCCCCAGAAGAGCCGTCACGAGCCCTCACGCGCCGCCCAATGAGGCTGCGTGTGGGAGCCACGCGCTGACACTGTTCACCTTCTTCAACACGTGTTCAACCGGTTCAGTTAAGCTGCACCGTGTGGGCTAGAACCCACTGGAATCCAGCCACGTGTCAAACACCTGGTGGTCCCATCCCAAAATATCCACTCAACCCTGTACACATGTCCTCATCTAATTGGCACGCTTCCCAAGGTGCAAAAAGACCAAAATACCCCTAATTGCTCAAATTACGATTTTACCCTTCACTTCCTAGACCCGTATCTCACTCGTCCGACGTCCGATAAAGGCATGCCGCCTGTCTTTGTACTCAGGACGTCGAGATCTATCTAACGGTCCTTGGTTTGCGTGAAGAAACCTTGTCCTGCAAAAAGTCAACTTTTTCCCTCTTTTAGCCAAATTACGAAAGTGCCCTCAACCTTCCGAACATCATAACTTCCTCCTCGGATGTCGGAATCGGGCGTGCCACCTGTCTATGAACTCGTGATGTCCCGAACTACGTCACGGTCTTCGATCAATGCCCAATTGACCGTCCGAACAAAAAGTCAACATTTTGCCCAATCTAGGGGCAAAATCGCCATTCTGCGCTAACTGTCCAAAAGTAACCAGCAAATCACCGATTAACCTAGCTAATCCGTCACTAATCACTTCGCTAATCCCGACTCCAGGGACGGGTCGTTACAATCTACCCTCCTTAAAAATAATTTCGTCCCGAAATTCCATATCTCGTACTCCACACCTGGGTCTCCTACCTGGTGTCCAACCCCTACCACCAACTCCTCTTGACAGTTCCCAACCTGTCGTCAAACCAAAATCACCGATTAACCTAGCTAATCTGTCACTAATCACTTCGCTAATCCCGACTCCCGGGACGGGTCGTTACAATAGAAAACAAAGTCCACTCACAGACCATAGCGTCGTTGCCTCGATAAGCGCGCACTAATGCTTTCCTAGCCAATCCGCTATCCTCGGCTTTCCCGAACCTGTCCAAATTCCATAATAAGGTCACTAACTACTTCATTAAGCTTCTACTAAAGCCTCGTAATTTTCCTAATTTTTTTACTATTTTTAATCGAGCCCTAAAACCTTCGGACATCCCGAAACATATCGAGACGATGTCCGATTGACTCGAAACCAGTGCCAAAATGTTCGTTACATCGATACGATAAAAAGTTGTGTTGACAACTTCCCTAGAAGAGCTGTCACGCGCCCTCACGCGCCATCCAAAGAGGCTACGCGTGGGAGCCACGCGCTGACACTGTTCACCTTCTTCAACCCTTGTTCAACTGGTTCAGTTAAGTCGGTCCAGCCGTGGACTGGCGTGAGCGGTCCTCACCCGTTTTCAATCAGTTTTCCGTCCTTTTTAGTCCATTAGGATCGTCCTACTCTAACCAACTTAATCAAGTAACTAAAACACGAATTAACGTCCAAATCCTCACATGTTGAACTCGAACTGAAACCCAGAAAAATCCCAGTTTATGTTCCCGGCCACTGGTTGTCCTCCCAGCCACGAGTTTGTTTCCCTGAGCTCAAATAAAACTTACTAGACCCATTAGGACTCCTAGAACAGCTCGACTAAGCTCCTAAACCCACGACTTTAAGTTTGAATTTAAACGGAAAAAACAGAGGACATCGAAACTTACCGTCGTTCTGGCCTCCGCCGTGCTCGCCGCCGTGTTCCTCTGGGTTCACGGGGCTGTCCTCAGCCGTCCTAGCCTTCCCTCGAACCTGATTGGATCAAATTGATCGATTATGGTTGCACCAAAATCCTCGACACTTTTCTGTTTTGCTGAGAAATCACACCCTCCTCTTAGTCTTTCCTCTCACAATTCTCACTCAAGACTCACTCACCAGCTTCTCACTTCTCTTTGTTCACACTCACTTGATCACCATAACTCACACACTCACTGCACTGTGTCGATTTCCTCCCTGTAGTCAGTCTCTGTTTCTCCCAAATGCACGATTACAAAACAATCCCCTTTAAACAATTGCACCGTGTGGGCTAGAACCCACTGGAATCCAGCTAGGTGTCAAACACCTGGTGGTCCCATCCCAGAATATCCACTCAACCCTGTACACCTGTCCTCATCTAATTGGCACGCTTCCCGAGGTGCAAAAAGACCAAGATACCCCTAATTGCTCAAATTACGATTTCACCCTTCACTTCCTAGACCCGTATCTCACTCGTCCGACGTTCGATAAAGGCATGCTGCCTATCGTTGTACTCAGGACGTCGAGATCTATCTAACGGTCCTTGGTTTGTGTGAAGAAACCTTGTCGTGCAAAAAGTCAACTTTTTTCCTCTTTTAACCAAATTACGAAAGTGCCCTCAACCTTCCGAACATCATAACTTCCTCCTCGGATGTCGGAATTAGGCGTGCCACCTGTCTACGGACTCGTGATGTCCCGAAATACGTCACGGTCATCGGTCAATGCCCAATTGACCGTCCGAACTAAAAGTCAAGATTTTGCCCAATCTAGAGGCAAAATCGTCATTTTGCGCTAACTGCCCAAAAGTAACCAGCAAATCACCGATTAACCTAGCTAATCCGTCACTAATCACTTCGCTAATCCCGACTCCCGGGCCGGGTCGTTACACCGGATTTGATGGGACTAAGGTTAGCCAATGATGATGCCTTTGGATGGGCAAATGGACTGGTTATGTTCGTGAGTTGATGAGTCAGATATTCTGACCATATTTGGATGGTATATGGTACCATGATTGATGAGTTGTTGGTGTACTTACCTGTACAGATGGGCATGTGATATATGGTTGAATACATGTTAAGTCTGGTCGCCCAGAGTATAAACAGATGTATTGGCCAATGGAAACTGCCATGGGTAAACATGAGTTGTTTTGAGATTGGATGGACCACCGAGGATTGTAGAGGGGTTCTCTACAATGTATTTTCAGTTATGGTAATTGACCCAGAAGGAGGTCGGAGTTATTGGAAATGAAAACTAAAATAGAATGATTACAAGTGGAGAAACCGTGACTTCTGTTCGATGTGACCCTTTTTGTGTGCATAGTGATATGTCACTATGAGATTTGGGAGTTGGTGAGGTGTGCTTTGGTAGCATGGGGCTGAGATTGCCGATGCTAACTGAACCCTCAGGAGTTTTACTTTCCTTGCGTGATTTGAGATTGACCATAGTGACCCATGGATCAAGTATGCAGAGGTCATACCTCTAGAAAAAAAATGTATGAATACTGTATCGACCATCAGGATTGCTAATGATTAATGAACATAAAGGCTTACTGTGTGATGAGGCGATGCTCATGATGCATTGAGATTATGACCGCTAAGGATAGGTGAATCCTATTATTGTTGGGACTCCATAGGATTGGAGTGGTACATGATGTTCGATCATTCAGACTATTGGGGCCTAACTGCAGGATCATACTTGGTGTGTGATGTTGGATGGAGTTGAGGTTAAGGAATGGATATGATTTATGATATCGTATGAATGATTGTATTGAGTGCCAGGTATTGGCAAGGGTAGGCATCAGTGAGGCCTATGATGATAAAACAACAAAAGCAAAAGTTAGATTCATTATGCTTAGTGACCCTGGAAAGGGGGTGTGGAGTGATTGACTTGATGAGGAGAATGAGTTCCCGATTTATTGGACCATATAAGGTTATTGGCTTGGTGGCCTAGTGACATATGTGTGGAGATTTAAGCCATTGGACCATATCATGAGTGGATGACCTGTGATTGGGATGATGATACTAGTACTTGTGATTTTTGGATTGTATGTACTCGGACGTTGAGCGAGACTCCGTTTTCCGAGTAAACTTGGATATGACTGCCCATGGGGCAGGGGTTACAGAGAGATATAGGTCCCGATGTTGACCCAGTGACGGGGACTGGATTGTTGAGTTTCCTTAAGTTTGGTTATGACTTATATCCAGTTGAACTAGAAGGGTATGCGGTTGATTATGTTTCTGGTTCACATACCTATTCCTCGGGAGAATGATGATGATATTTCCTGATTAGAATTTCGAAGATAAAATTCTTTAACGAGGGTAGGTTGTAACGACTCGAAAATTCGACAAAGGAAAATTTGGAAAAAATTTGAAGAAAATGACGAGTTTGCCCTTGGAATTGGGTGAATAGTTGACTTTTGGTTCGAACGGTCAAACGGAATTTGACCCAGGACTGTGACGTAGTTCGAGACGTCACGAGTTCATAGACAGGTGGCATGCCCGATTCCGACATTCAAGAAGAAAGTTATGATGTTCGGAAGTTTAAGGGTAATTTGATAAATTGGTTAAAAAGGGTCCATTTGTTGACTTTTGATCGGGACCGTGTTTGGACTTTCCGTAAGTACCGTTTGGTAGGTCTCGAGACGCTGAATCCGTAGACAGGTGGCATGCATAAATCGGAGTCCGGATGAAAAAGTTATGGATTGAGGAAATCTAGGGGCATTTTAGTCATGTGTTTCTAGAAGGGTAAAATGGTAATTATTGTTGAGAATGAATGAATCAGCATTTAAGTGAATCCTTCAGTTCAGAAAGTGACACCTATCACTTTAATTAGATGGATTGGTGGTTTGCTTGTGCTGTCGTGTATGTTTAAGGACAAAGACAACAAACAAAACCGCCCACCCTGTGTTTAAATTCTTAAAAATTGATTGATCAAGGAAGTCAATTGTGAAACCTGAGAAGGTGGGGTGAATTTACAGAGAAAAACAAGTGGGAATTAGAAAAGAAAAGGGGAAGAAAACCCATAGAAACGAAGACCCAAACCCGTGAAACTTACACTTGTCAAAAATTCGAATGTTAGCTTCTAGCTCGAGATGATTCAAATTGAGGTTCCATTACGTCTTCTGGGATCATTTCGACCAGGACCAGATGAAAAATGAAAGGAATTGAGGTTGTTTTGGACTAGAACAGAGAGGGGGAAGACGTCGAAAATTCGAGCTTGAGTTGAGGAATTAAGGACATGGAATGCTGAAATTGGATTTGGAAATGTGTTTACTGGAATCCCATGATGCTTCCTGATGCATCAATTGAAGGAAAACAATGGGAAATCGTAGGGATTGGACGATGAACAGTGATTCGGTGTTCTTCGAATAGTCGAGTTTGATTCGACTGGATTGAGGTAAGTTTTCATGTAATCGAAGTCATAGAACCCTAATTAGATTCATAATGAAGCTAATGGACAGTTTAATTGTAGAAATCAAGCAAGAATTAAAGGAGATTTAGCCGGGTCACTTTGCGGATTACCGGACCCGTTTAACAGTCAAACGGGTGAAAGAGACGATTGTGCAGTGGTACTGTAGCTGGCGCGTGGGGGCGCATGAGCGAGCTTTTCGAGGTGAGGTCAACATGACTTTTTTCCTATTTAATATAACGAACATTTTCGCATTGGTTTCGACGAAATCAGACACCGTTTCGATATTATTTCGAGGGTCCGAAAGTTTATGTTACATTTAAAATACGTATTTAAATCCCGGAAAAAAAATTGGGGAAAATTATGGGAAGTATATTGAGATGTTAATGACCCTTGATACTGATTTTGGACAGGAGTGATGACTTCCGGAAGTTACGGAAAAACATGCAGCTCGGAAAGCGAGCGATATGGACGGTGTGTGAGTGGACTTTTGTTTTCTACCCTGAATGCATGCATATATGTTTTAAATGCTTTATGATATGATTTGAAATGATTTGGTATGATTGATGTTTCGATGTGATGATTTCCGGATTTTGGGAATATTATATTATTTTATATGATTTTGGGCATGATTTTCGAGAAAACTGTGAAACTGTTGTTTTGGACGAAGGCTTGGGATTTGTGATTGGTTTTGACTCGGATTACAAGTCGGGAAATTGATTTGATAACATTGTAATGTTTTTGGCTATGTTTTATGGATATATATGAAATGGGCGACTAAGGTTGCGATTGCACGGATTTGTGTGAAAATGATATTTTGGGCTTGAGACAACTAAGGTTGCGATTGCACGGATTTGTGTGAAAATGATATTTTGGGCTTTAGACCCAAGTGGATAATGATTTTGACTCGGATTTGGAGTCACATGTGAACATGATGAAATTGATGATTTTAATTTATAAAGTGAATTCTGGACACTGTTTTTATGATGGATTTGTGGAACTTGATTTATGAAAGCTATGTTTCGGGCAGAGACCCTATTGAAATGTTTTGATTTGATTTGAGATTTGAATGATTTTAAAATGAGATTACTAGATTTGGTGACTGTTCCACATATACCATCCTCTGTGATTTGATGGTCTCCTCCAGACGTCGTAGATCCTGGAGTAGTCACGATCCACTACTTGGAGATGAGTAGCTCCGAGGGAGGCTCAGTCTCAAGAGTGTGAGTTTATGATGATATCCTCCAGACGTCATAGATCCTGGAGATGATATCACCCCAGACGTCGTAGATCCTAAGGAGGTACTTGAACATGAGACACCCGAGTTGAATGTGTTGCATTGATATCGTGACGGGTTACTTGGATATTGAAAGTGGATTATTGATATTTGTGTCCAGATACTTTATATCGTGCACTTATTTGGTGAACATGAGTTTTATGGACCATGGGAAAACATATTTTGATTTTATCGGTCCACTGTTCATACTTGATTTACTGCACACTATGTTTTATGATATGCATGCATGTTTGTGAAACTGGAGGGTAAAAATGTATTTTGATAAATGTATTTCTAAAACTTTGTTTTGTCCACTCACACCTTTTCTGTTTTATTGACCCTCCAAGTCGTGGCACGGTGATCGAGGCTGATCGGGAGGTGGAGGCATGAGTGTGCACAGGTATAGTTATCCCTTGTTTGGCAAGTGCTGAGGGTAATTTCGGAACTTCAGTTGACTTGTCAGACGGGAGTAGGACCGAGCACGGTTATCTATGTCCTTCGGGGACGGGTCCTGTCACAAATCATGTGGGTCACTGCCCAAATCCATAAACACAGCAGTACTAGTTCATAAATCCAATAAATCATGTGTAATCCAAAATCCGATCCTTGGCATCCCAGATGCCAAGCGTCCCAGACGCTTGACATCCTAGACGTCATATCACGGTCTAAGGCTGTGCTTGCCGCTGGGGGTCTCTCTAGGTCAATCTCTGAAATCCTAGATGTCTGACGTCCCAAATGTCTAATCCTAGCAATCCTGCTCCTGAGTCACTATATGGTCCGGTCGCTTCGTGTAATGACCCATCACATGCAATGCACCTTGACTTCCCCAGTGTCCCAAGCATCTGGAGGAGACCATCCACATATCCTCATATAAGGATGGTATATGGGAAACATTTTATAAATCATTTCAAAACATCTCAAAGGGGTCATGCCCTGAATTTCCATAAAACCATCATAAATCCATAAATCCATTCAGTTAGGGTCTCCGAACCCAAAATCACATTAAATCATTATTCATATCATTGTAACTCAATAAAACATTTAAAACATTTTAATCATTTAATTATGCATGCATCATAGTTATAAAACAAATGTCCACTCAACGTGCATTTGTATGATCTTCATCCCATACAATGCACTGTCCCCTCGTCCTCAAAACAGGGTAACCTGGTTTGCTCTGATACCAAATTGACAAGACCCGCTCCAAAACGCTTTGATAACCGTACATGGTCCTATTTCTGTCTAACATTTTAATCAATGTGCCTGAAATACCATAAGCACTTTTATACACAAAACAAAAAATTCGTTAGATAAGGGATATACACTGACTCTGTCATAATTACTATCTTGTTAAGTGAACCAAATAGAATTTGTCCTCATGGGGTCACCACCCGCATCCATCCCAGATGCCTAGCGTCCCAGACGCTTGACGTCCTATACGTCATATCACGGTCTAAGGTTGTGCGTGCCGCTGGGGGTCTCTCTAGGTCAATCTCTGAAATCCCAGATGTCTGACGTCCCAAACGTCTAAACATAGCAATCTTGCTCTTGAGTCACTATATGGTCCGGTCGCTTCGTGTAATGACCCCTCACAGGCAATGCACCTTAACTTCCCTAGTGCCCCAAGCATCTGGAGGAGACCATCCACATATCCTCATATAAGGATGGTATATGGAAAACATTTTATAAATCATTTCAAAACATCTCAAAGGGGTCATGCCCGGAATTTCCATAAAACCATCATAAATCCATAAATCCATTCAGTTAGGGTCTCCGAACCCAAAATCACATTAAATCATTATTCATATCATTGTAACTCAATAAAACATTTAAAACATTTAAATCATTTAATTATGCATGCATCATAGTTATAAAACAAATGTCCACTCAACGTGCATTTGTATGATCTTCATCCCATACAATGCACTGTCCCCTGGTCCTCAGAACAGGGTAACCTGGTTTGCTCTGATACCAAATTGACAAGACCCGCTCCAAAAACGCTTTGATAACCGTACATGGTCCTATTTCTGTCTAACATTTTAATCAATGTGCCTGAAATACCATAAGCACTTTTATACAAAAAACAAAGAAATCGTTAGATAAGGGATATACACTGACTCTGTCATAATTACTATCTTGTTAAGTGAACCAAATAGAATTTGTCCTCATGGGGTTACCGCCCGCATCCAACCCACTGACTCCAAAGAATCTGAAAGGTAACACATTGGCCTCTTCCGAGCCTTGAACCAATAACCAGATCTTCCTAAGCCCGATCCCGACATTATGACACTTTAAATATACCATCAAAATCTTTTAGTTGTAAATAGGCTCTTATCCAAACCCTTGAGGCTTTGTGAGGTTCATATATAGCCTGGTGAAAATACTAATAATTTGGACATATGGAAATACCCTTAAATGAAGTCCAAATGTAACAAAAATTGTACCATTGGATCTGTAAGGAGGAGAGGATGAAATTTCATGTTGGCCAGATGTCCAGGAAACCATGCAAGTGCCTCCTTTGCTAGACTATTCCATATGGAGGTCGGAGGTTGACCCTCCCTTCCCAAACAACATGCCTTAATGTTGCTAAGAGAGGTGGAAAACTCCTTAGGTGAGTGAAAATTCTAGGAGAGGTGGAAAATTCATCCGCCCCTATCAGATTTTTCAACTTCTCTCTAAAACTGCACAAAACTTATATTTCAGTCCCAGAAAAAAGAAAAGAGAAAGAAGTCTCTGAAACACCATGTTAAGTGTTTGGTTGATAAACACCTTTTATTTTCTTTTTTAAACAAAAACAAAGAGCCTTATCTTGAAGATATCGTTTAAAATGTCATTTTTAATTGCCATAGTCCTTTGTTCCACCTAGGCTACAGACAATTTTAATATCATTTTTTTTTTCTCTTACGTTAGCATTTTTGGTATAACATAACAAAAAAAATTGAGAAACTCATCTTATCTTACATTTAATAATTAGTAATATTCTAAAGTTAATAATCTATATCTTTTATAATGTATATGTAAAAAACCAATTTGAAGACCTGCGTACATGCACCACCTCGAAGCTATAATGTGAGGTTTCATAATCGAAAATGTAATGACCCGGTCCGTAATTACTGGATTATCGAGAATTTTTAGGGAATATTTTGGGTAAATTGACAGTTTTACCCATAGGCAAGGGAAAATTTTGACCAAATGTTGACTTTTGACCCGTGAGATTGGCAGCATGTTTACCTAGGTTCATTACGTAGATCACGGGATTCTGTTTATGTAGACGGGCGACACGTCGAATTTGGAGTTTGTGCGAGTGTTTTACGGGTCAAGAATGGTTTAGGCAGATTTTTGGGTGTATGTTTTCGAGACGGTATGTGTGACGACCCGTCCCGAATTAACGGGATTAATTAAGGATTAATGACGGAATTAGCGAGACTAATCGAACATTAGACGAGGATTAGCGGACGTTCGGGCAAAATGACGATTTTGCCTCTAGAATGGGCAAATCGTTGACTTTTCATTCGGACGGTCAAATGGAATTTGGCCGATGACCGTGATGTAGTTCGTGACGTCACGAGTTTATAGACAGGTGGCACGCTCGATTCCGACGTCCGAGGAGGAAGTTATGACGTTCGGAAGCCCAAGGGCATTTTGGTAATTTGGGTGAATAGAAGGTCAAAAGTGACTTTTTGACCGAGAGGTCTGATGGCCGAGGGCCGAAGACCATTACATAGATCGGGATGATACAAATCCATAGACAGGCGGCACGTCGAATTTGGACGTTCGACGGGGAAGTTACGGTTCACGGAAGTTTCGAAGTACTATTCATGATAACATGTTTTTCGAGGCAAGTGGAATTAGGTGGGGTCCAGGAAATTGTCAGTGGACCAATGGATGAGTGACAAGTGTCACCCATCCACTGGCCCTTAGTTCCCATTCATGCATCTCACCCTTCCCTTCATCGATCATTCATCATCCATTTCCAAAACCCAAACCGATCCACCCTTCACCCCAAATCCCAAACCCTTGACCCCAGATGGTTACAGGAGAGACTAGAGAGTGAGCTGAGGACAGAGTGGATGATGGTGGCCGGCCATGACGGCGCCGCCGTGGACGGCGGCCATGGACTCGAATCAAACTACCCGGTTAGGCCCATTTTCATCCTTATTTCGATTTATGCATTATGATCGAGTTTGAATGATTAGGAAATGGTTATTAGGTTTCTAGAATGATTTTAGGATGGTTTGGAGGGTAGTTCACGGTAGAGGAAGCCGTGAAGGTGGCCGGGAAAAACAAGGTCGTGAGACCGTTTGATTTTGGTTAGGATTTAGGAGGTTTTGGTTAGTTTTGTTAATTGGAATGGGTAGGAAATGAGAAAATGGGAATTATAGGATTGAATTGGATTGAAAACAGACCAAAATGAGGGAGTAGGAGGGCCAGACTGGTCACGCCGGTCCAGCTAGACCAGTTGTACAGAGTGAACCGGCTGGACCGATTCGATCGAAGGTAGGAGAAAACTGTAGCTGGGCGCGTGAGCCCCACGCGCAGCCCCTTTGGGTGGCACGTGGAACATAATTTGGGGAAGTTTCATACATGTGAAATCATCTATTCGATGTAACGAACATTTTGGGACTGGTTTCGTGTCAATCGGACATCGTTTCGATATAGTTCGGGATGTCCGAAGGTTTAGGTTCGCGTTTAAAAATAGTTAGAAATTTCGGAAAATTATGGGACTTTAGTGAGGGGTTATTTAAGAAGTTAGTAACCCTATAAATTAAATTGGACAGGTACGGGAATCCCGGAGGCGACGGTTGGCCCGGGAGACGCTTATGGCACGCGTATCGAGGCGCGGCTTCAGACGATATGTGAGTGGACCCTTCTCTCGAAATTGATGCATCCATAAATGTTTTATAATTGTTTTAATATATGTTTTATGTTGCCTTGAGTGCAATTGGTTGTGGTAGCTTAGGATCGACATAATTTCACGTATTTCGAGGTTTTCGGCTTTATGTCGTACCTTTGCGTATCACATTTTCAACGAGGGTTTAATAAATGGATTTCGGATTTAGAAATATGAAATCGGGCGCGAGACCCATTTGATTTACAACTCTCAGACTTGGAGTCCATTTGATTTGACGAGGAATCGGACCTAGGGTCCATTTGAGCCATACGATCGGACTGAGGGTCCAGTTGGTTTACGATTCGGGTTTTAGGCCCAGATATTGGTACTATCGGGCTTGAGACCCATTTAGTTGAGATATCGGGCTTAAGGCCCCATTAGTTGTGAAATCGGACTTGAGGTCTTGTTGCTTTATGGTTCCGGGCTTAGGGCCCAGTTGGTTGTGATATCGGGCTTGAGTCCCAGTTCAGTTTGTGAAATGAGAATTCGGGCATGAGACCCAGTTGAACTGTAGATTTAGGCCGAGGCCTGTGAAAGTGATTTGAATCGGATTCGAGGAATCCTATTGAGATGAATCGGGTATGAGACCCAGTTGAAAAGTGTTTTGAGAAAGAAAGTATTCGAGAAAGAAAGAAAGAGATTTGAAATGATTGAACCCTCCATATTGATTATATGGTCTCTTCCAGCGTCGACCTGGAGAGTCACAATTCACAGACCAGAATGGGTATCCCCATAGGGATCTCGTTCCAGGAGTGGGGGTTACTTATGTTGTGGTCCCGGACCAGATTCCGGTGAGATATGTGGACTAGATCCAGAGAGCGAGCTCGGACTAGATCCAGTGATTGAGCCTCCCAGATGGAGATTCCTGGGAGAAGACTCGGAGTGAGACCCCGAGTAGTGTGCACACTAGTATAGAGATTGATATCGTGACTATATCGGGGATGTGTTCCCTAGGGGTTGTGTGCCCCGAGTTGGCATCTTCTCGGAAGTGCCTCGGATGGGTTATACGTATGTCGATACGTATGTGGTTTTATGAAAGGTGATTTGGGGCTGCGACCCCGTATACGAGATTTGAGGGAGGAGACCCTATGTTTTATGATTAGAAAATGATTTGGGGGCGGAGACCCCGTACATGATGTGATTTGGGTTGAGTCCCTATTGATTTGACCTACGGGTTTTGAATTGTGATTTCGGGTCGAGAACCCAAATGGATTTATGGTTCATGACGGTTTATGGGAACCGGCATGAACCCTTGAAAGGTTTTGATATGTTTGATAAATGATTTTATAAATGTTTGATAAACGGTTTTGGAATGCATGCATATGTTTTTTATTGAAGGGCATAAACGTCTTTATGTGAAAATGTTTTATTAAAATATTAAATTGTCCACTCACAGTTTTCGTGTTTTAATGCCCTTAAGGTTGATCGGGGATGCGGGCTGTAGAAGAGACGAGACATCACTCCCCTCCTCCTACGATCCTGACGCACTCTGATAGCCCCGGCGAGGGCAAAGATGGAATTTTCCCTGGTCTGACACTTCGTGTCAGACGGGATCAGGCGGGTCCCACGTTAATCCCGAGGGATTTGGGACCGGTCCTGACAGTATGGACTTTTGTTTGTTAGTGGGGAAATAATTATTTCTCGTCCATGGGATGAGTGACAAGTGTCACCCACCTCTTGGTCCTTATCCCTTAACCATTTCATTTCCTCTTTATTCAAACACACACACATACCTGAAAACCCACCCCACCCCACTCCATTCCTACATCTCATTCCTCACCTTTGTTTCAGTTGTGAGGGAGTGAGTGAGCTGGGAGTATGAGTGAATGAGGAAGGACGAGGAGAAGAAGACTGGGCAGCTCAGGGAACCAAGAAGCAAAACCCATGTGAGCGATGAGTTTTGGAAGTGGACTTTCGGATTTTTAGTAGTTAGAACTTGGAACTAAGATCGTGGTTGTTTTCCTTGAGCTTTGGCAAGTGTGTAGGACTAGAAAACAAGAAGATTGGATGCAGGATGGAGCCCAGGTGGGAGTTCGAAGTTGACTGTGGGGTGTCGAGCTTGGCCTAAGGAATTCCAGGAACGTTTTATGGGTTTGGAGGTTGTAGATCAGTTTCTAGGTTGGAATGGAGTCAAATGGTGGTTTTGGATGGAAGAAAGGGTGAAAAATGGTGGAGTTTAATTGGTTCGTGATCACAGGTCGAACGACCCGTTTGCAGACCCACGAGTGACCAGTGAGAGGTTGACGACGATAACATGATAACCACGTGGCATCCACATCATCATTGTCAGGCCTTGTGGTAGGGGTGGTTGGTGCCACGTGGCAGTGCATCAGAGGTTTTCAAAAGGGTGCCATATGGAAGGTATGCCACGTGGTAGGTGGTTAGTGGGTCACATGACAATTGACAGGTGGTGCCACATGGCAGGATGTGTCACGTTGTTAGTGACATCTGGCAGGACCACGTCAAGCTAGGGTTGATGTCAGGCGCGCATGGGGCAGCGCGTGGGTATTGACCAAAACTTTGATTGGTGCGTGATGGCACGTGTCTAGGAATTTTGAGGTGAAATCGGTCTTGTTCGAAAGGTTTCGACGTCCTAAATCCAATTATGGTGATTTCAAGTCGATCAGAGGTTGTTTGGTAGTATTTTTGAAGGGTTTTTCTCCTCAAAACGTGGTCTTGGTTTCGGGGTTTTTGGGGATTTCATGTAGGTACTTATATGGATTGTTGGTTACCTCCGAGTGTGACTTTGACAGGCCAGGACATCCCAGAGACTTCAAATTGGCTTACGACTGGGGATTTGGGCAATCGTCAATACTTTGAGTGGACATTTTTTTGATAAATGTGATGCATGCATAATTATATGTTTTTACTGGTTTTATGGTATGGCTTGGCATGGTTCTGGATATGATTATGGTTTCTAGATAAATGGATGGTTTTGGAATGTATTTGCAATTGTGGTTTTCTAAACACAAGTTTTAAAGGATTTTTGGAAAACCGGATTTTGGGCTAGTGTCCGAGAGGAAAATGTTTTGGGATGGTGCCCGTGTGATGACTGTTTTGGTTTGGTATACTGATAGGACCCATCCTGATCCCCCAGGGAACACGTGGGGATGCGCCCTGCTCCCGTCTGACACAACCCCAGAAAACGACCAAAATACCCATAACAGGTTAAATAATTCACAATAAACATTTTGAACATCAAATACATCCGAGAATGGGTCCAACAGTGCCAGACAAGGAATAGAGAGCACTAAAAAAATACGAGCACGAATAACAGTCTTACAAATTGGTGTTCGACCTATCTAACTAGGGTATCAGGTACGCAGCAGTAATGTGACTATGTCTCAGCCTCGGGATCTGCCTCTACCTTTAGGTTACGTCCTGCAGGGGTCAAGAAAATAATGAAAATGTGAGTGGGCCGAAAATAAAGGATATTTCAAAACCGTTCATAATACATAGTAAAAATACTGTTTTACCCCTCCATTTTCAAATCATGCATTCATTTGAATCAAAACGTATATATATATAGTAAAACCGAAACATATCACATATTATCAATCATATATCATATCATCACTCACAATAATATAATAATAATGCATCCACCATAATCGTATTGCACCGTATATTTTAACCCTACCATCTCAGATTTCGGACGTCCCAGACGTCTAATAAGGTCATGGTTCTAAGGCTACGCGTGCCGTCCGGGTCTCAATCCCGAGTCCTATCCCAGAACCCAGTCTGGGTATGACATCCCAGATACCTGAAGTTCCAGACGTCTAACATAGCATCCTACTCTTGAGCCACCTTACGGTCCGGTCACTCCGTTGCATGACTCCTCGCAGGCAATGCGCCGTGACCGCTCCAGGGTACCAATAACTTGAAGAGACAGTAATCCATATGGTCAATATATCCGGTGCAATAGTATGAACCTGTGACATCCCGGTATAATTCCACAACTCACATAATAACCAGACGGGTCACATGCCTACATAGTATAATATATAGGTACACAATCCATAAATATGACCCAACGTACTCATACACACAATCATATAATAGTATAATGAAAATAGTTATGCATGCATTTAGTTAGA
This sequence comes from Prinsepia uniflora, assembly GCA_032719365.1. Taxonomy (NCBI): domain Eukaryota; kingdom Viridiplantae; phylum Streptophyta; class Magnoliopsida; order Rosales; family Rosaceae; genus Prinsepia; species Prinsepia uniflora. The sequence continues at coordinate 69,064,456 of CM064871.1, forward strand.
AACCAAAAGACCCACTCACAGTACTGTCCTGCTGCTTAATCAACGTCTCACAGTCTCTGACTTGTCCAAACATATCCAAGGATCACTAATGGTCTCTACAAACTCATATCTAAAACCCAGTAACAGTGCCCACTCAAAAACGTGTCCCGAACACATTTCCCAAGGCTATAAATCCCATTTTGACCCATCAAATGATCTCCAATCGACCCGAAACCACCACCATTGGATCCGGATCGTCGAAACCATTAAAATGACACTGGTCCGACCTCGAAAAATATGCCCACGAGCCCTCATGCATGGGTCAAAGCTGCAATCAACGTTGACCAAAAATTCAATGCTGACGTCAGCCACTAACGTCATCTGACAGTGTCAGGTCTGACACGTGTCAGACTGACAGGTGCCACGTCACTAACATGTTAGTGACACGTGACAGCCACTAATTGGGCCACGTCACTGACATGTTAGTGATGACTGTGCACTAACATGTGACACGTGTCCTTTCCTCATTGCGCCACATCATCTGACATCTGACCTGGCGATGACGTCATTGTCCCTGTCCTCTTGACGGGTCTACAAATCGGGTCGCACAAACCCGCAACCCGACCCGGTTCCAGAATCCATATTTCTCAACCTTTTTCGATGTTATTTCTTCCTATGTGATCGTTTCAACCTAACTAACAGATCTGTATGATCAAAATTGGAAAACACAAACTAAAAGCTACTTGAGATTAGATGAATAGTGAATAATAAACTTCTATCGTCGATAACTCACGATTCCGGCCACCCCCTGCTTCGTAAATTGGTCCTCTGTGATCGCCTTGGTCTCTAGAACGGTTTAGTGTCCACCAAAACCTTCAACACACGTCTAAAACTGAGTTTCCAAAATTGGGTCAAAATGGTTGTTTCGGGTTCTCGGGTTTTCTCACCTTCTGCCCTGATCGCTGCCATGTACAACCCCGCCGTCAGCACGTCTGTCATCTCCGGTATCCCTGACAGCATCACTGGTATCCCTCACAGTCTCAATGATGCTCAGTTAAGTGAAGGTAGAGTATGGAGGTGGTGGTGTGGTGTCTTGGTGTTTCACGGTTTAGAGAGAGTAGTGAGTTGATGAAGATTAAGATGATAATAAGTGAAAATGAGAGAAAATGATGAAGATGGAACCCTAAACTGATCCAATTGCATGTGGAAACCCACCAATGGGATGAGTGAAACTTGTCACTCATCCAAGGGTCCCACCAGATTGTTCTTATCCAATTAGATCTAGCCAAGTGTGACATTCCCAGGATTTTGTGAATAGTGTCATTTTTGTGTTCTTGACCATAACTTTCTCGTTCGAACTCCGATTCCAGCGTACCACCTGTCTACGGACTCGTGACGTCTCGATCTATGTCACGGTCATAGTTCAAGGTCCAAAATACAGTCCGAGTCAAAAGTCAACAAATCCTCCCAATTAGGGGCAAAATGGTCATTTTACATTAAAATTTCAACTTTACCAAATCATAAAAGTCTCGGGTGTTGCATATACTGTTTTCTAGTTTAGTCAACCTCAGACGATTGGATTGTTATTTTGGAATTGGACTCCGATGATTCTCAAGGACGGACTCGGACGTGGTCGAAGTTGGACTCGACATTTGCCGATGGAGTTAGACTCCACCGGATCCGTGGTTGTCTACCAGTAGTGCAGATGGGATGCTAGTTGGACTAGCAGGCTGGTTGGATCAGCGAGATGATGTATGACTTATGGCTGGTTGGACCAGGGGGTAGTATTTGAATTTTATGACTTGTAGTTTGTCCATGGGTTTTCAAAGTGCCTTAAAGCCGATGATTTTAGGGAAATGAGGGTCATGAGTTTTTATGTGTTGTACTATGATTTGGGTTGGATCCAGGGTTTATCTATGTATTACGGTTTTGTCTGAAAGCAATTGTTTATTTGACGATGCATGCATGTTTTATTAAACAGAGGGTTTAAATGATGTTTTCGTAAAATAGTTTTTCAAAAGCTTTACTTTTTGTCCACTCACAGTTTGGATGGTTTTGGTACCTTACAGGTTGAGCTTGGGACGTGGAATTTATTGAGGCTGAGGCATCACGTGAGTCTGCGCACTATTGTTATTTGGAGTAAGTTGTGGTAATATCCCTTGTCTGACACTGAGTAAGTATGAATTTATTCGGATTGAGAGTACTTTGGTAATTTTATAGTGTTTGTGTCAGACGAAAGTAAGTCTTCTCACAAGAAACGAGGGTGATTTTGGAGAGACTCCTGTTAGAAAATTCAACTAGACAATTGTAATTTATATCCTTTTATAAACTACAATCTTTTGTAGTTGACCCTCCTGGAAAAAATTTCTAGGCCCACCACAGCCACTATGTATAATACCACTCTCTTCTAATACCGATATATAAAAAATGGGGTAGATATATAAATGTAATTTCTTTTCATACAATCTGATAATGAAGACCAGACAATCTAGCTATAAGCCCTTAATAATGTATAGATCTCATAATTATACATTGTTGCCGGAAAAAGGAGATATATATTCATGTAGGGTAGGAAGCGTAGGATGATAACAGTTTGTGCATGGCAATTAGCAAAGGCTTGAGTAAAGATGATGCTTGGAAGGACACAAAGGTTTGTAGCCCTTCTGCTAAAGCCTGCATTGAAATAAACTGGATTTCTGTATTTTGAGTAAATTGGTATAAAACAAGATGGCTATGTTTATACAGGTTGAATAAGTTTATTCTAAGTAAATTGAATTCTATTCTAGGCTAGTATCCCTAAGATCATTCCATTAACCGTGGATAATCAAATCAAATATGTTGACCCAATTCTTGCCTTTAACACTCTCTCTCAAGGTGGAGCATGGATGTCAATGATGCTCAGCTTGCCAAGATGTGAATGGAATGTCGGTGCTGGTAAGGGCTTAGTAAAAATGTCAGCAATTTGGTCTTTAGTGCGTAGGTGAGCAGTTCCGACTTCGCCATTCAGGATGCGCTCACGAACGGTGTGGCAATCTAGCTCAATGTGTTTCGTGTGTTCATGATAAACTGGATTGGCAGCTATGTAGAGTGCATCTTGATTGTCACATAGCAAAATGGCAGGTTGCAAGTGTTCCACCTTCAAATCCGGTAGTAAATACCTTAGCCAAGTCAATTCACAAGTGGTGGCTGCCATAGATCGGTATTCTGCCTCTGCAGATGACCGAGAGACAGTGGCTTGTTTCTTACTCTTCCATGAGATGAGGGATTGACCAAGGAATATGCAGTATCCAGTTACGGAGTGTCGGGTGAAAGGAAACCTAGCCCAATCGGCGTCACAATATGCCCTTAATTGTAAGGAGCCATGAGCAGGGAACAACAATCCTTGTCCTAGTGAGGCCTTGAGGTAGTGAAGAAGCCGATTTGCTATGTCCAAATGATGTCGCCTAGGTTCATGCATGAATTGGCTAAGTGTGTTTACTGCATAGGTGATTTCTGGCCTTGTAATGGTGAGATAAAGAAATCTGCCAATGAGCCGTCTATAGCGGGTAGGATCTTTCAAAGGATCACTTTCTGCTGGTAGTAACTTGACATTTGGATCCATAGGTATCGAGGCGGGTTTAGCACCAAGTAACCCTGCATCTTCCAAAATATCCAGAGTATATTTATGCTGACAGAAGGATATTCCTGCCTTTGACCGTGCTATCTCAACTCTAAGAAAATATTTCAAAAGTCCAAGATCCTTAATGTGGAACCTGTTGCTTAAGAATTGCTTCAGTTTTCATATAGCTTCATCATTGTTGCCAGTAATGACTATATCATCAACATACAAAAGGATAATAGTAAAAGAGGATCCATTGACTTGAGTAAACAATGAATAGTCGGCTTTGGATTGGAAAAAACCAATTTCTTGAACAGCAGTAGAAAACTTACGAAACCAACTCCTGGAAGCTTGCTTAAGGCCATAGAGTGACTTTTCGAGTCGACATACGACATTCTCCCCCTGTCGACGGAAACCAAGGGGCGGGAGCATGTACACTTCCTCATCCAGATCACCAGGGAGGAAAGCGTTATGAACGTCTAGCTGGTGGAGGGGCCAATGGCGGACGGCAGCCACTGTGAGAAGGCAGCGGACTGTGATAAGCTTGGCAACGGGAGCAAAGGTATCGGTGTAGTCGATGTCCTCTCGCTGAGTAAAACCCTGTGCAACCAAACGAGCTTTGTAACGTTCGATGGTGCCATCTGAATTGTATTTGATCTTGAAGACCCATTTAGAACCAATAGGCCGATAACCAGCCGGTAGGGAGACCAAGGACCAAGTGTGATTAGATTCTAAGGCATGGAGTTCAGAGTGCATGGCAGTCACCCAACGAGGATTCAAACAGGCGTCAGCATAAGTAGTGGGTTCGACATTTTGAGAAACAGAGTACACAAATTTTTGATGAGAACTGGATAAATTGGTTAAGGAGGTATACCTGTGAAGAGGATGTCGTGTGCCGAGCGTGGTGGGAGGAGGCGAGCCAGGAGCAAGCAGTGTTGCATGGTTGGTAATGAAATCGTGAAGACGGGTTGGAGGGTGGGTTGGGCGTGTGGACCGATGAAGGGGTGGGTGTTGATCAGGGAGGGAAATAGGCGAGTGAGCGGGCAAAGAATCAGAGGGAGATGCGGGTGAAGAAAAAGTGTGAGGGTCGGCGGGTGGAGCAGGGGAAAGAGATAAGGTGGGGTCAGGGGGTGAAGGGACTAAAGGAGAGGTAGTGGGTGGGATTAATTGTGAGGAGGTAGGGGACAAAGGGTTAGATAAAGATGGCAGGGTGGTAAGTGAGGGTGGTGGACCCAACGAAGGAGAAGGGACCACGCCCTGGGGCTGGGAATCAAGGTGAGGCAAAGGTAAAATAGGACTGTCCTCTTGATTTTTGGGTGCTAAGGTAGAGAAGGGGAAAATGGTCTCATAAAAAATGACATCACGAGTGGAAAATATGTGGTGAGTGGTGAGATCAAGGACCCGATAGCCTTTTTGACCGAGTGGGTAGCCTAGGAAAAGACACCGACGGGCACGGGCATCAAATTTGTGTTTGGGGAGGAGATTGGTGGCATAGCATAAACAACCAAAAACGCGGAGATGGGAGTAATTGGGAGGGTGATGGTGTAAAAGTTCATAGGGTGTTTTATGGTGAAGGAGGGGTGTGGGAAGACGATTAATGAGGTAACAAGCGGTTTGGATGCTTTCCCCCCAAAAACGAAGGGGTATATTCGCCTGAAAACGAAGGGCACGACCCACCTTGAGAAGGTGACGATGCTTACGTTCCACCACTCCATTTTGTTGTGGAGTGTAGGGACAAGAATGTTGAAAAACAGTCCCTTGATCACGAAATTTTTTTTTGGAGGGAAAGAAATTCCTCACCATTATCGGCGCGTAAGGGTTTAATGGTAATGTGAAATTGCGTTTTGACCCAAGAGAAAAAAAATGGATTATGGATTGTGTTTCTGATTTGAAATTCATGAGATGTGTCCATGTAAAACGAGTGAAATCATCAACGATAGTTAAGAAATAACGGGCCCCTGTATGAGTATGAATTTTATGGGGTCCCCAAATATCACAATGAATCAAATCAAATGGTGCATTGGAAGAGTGTGAAGTGGAATGAGAAAAAGACAATCTAGTTTGTTTCGCAAGAGGACAAATGTCACATATATGTTTGGAATCAAAAACAATTTCTGAATGATGTTGAGATAAAAAATAAAGTGGTGCAGATGAGGGGTGTCCCAAACGTTGATGCCAGATATTGGAAGTATGGTGAAGATGATGGGCAAGGTGTGGATTTTGGTGAGCTTGGAGGTAGTAAAGACCATTAAACTGCTTGCCCAGGCCAATCGTCCTCCTCGTAGCCATGTCCTGCACAAGACAAAACTCATCAAAAAAGGTCACCGTACAATGTAAATCTCGGGTCATTTTGCTCACCGACAACAAGTTCACATGAAAATTTGGTACGTGGAGGACATCATCAATTGTCATTTTATTTAATAAGTCCATGGATCCAACGCTTGTAATTGGTACTTGATTCCTATTCGGTAAACCGACAAATTCATTGTTAGCATTACGGGCATTGTGGGTGGGAGGAGCATGTGAAATATGGTCAGTTGCCCCACTATCAATTATCCAATATAAGGTGGACTGTGATTTAGGGGTGTAATTGGATGGAGTGGTGATTATACCTGTTGCATTTGCTAATGAGGAAGGGTTACCCGATTTGCTGTGGAGTAAGGCAAGGAGTTGGTGGTACTCTTCAGGAGTAAAATTGGGGCTTGGAGCAGAATTGACGGCAATTGATTCCTTGGGAGCAGAATGACCCAACATTTCTGTGTTGTGGGCAGTGGGTCTTCTTCCTTTGGGCTTGAGATCTTTACCATGTAGCTTATGGCCTACTGGAAATCCATGAAGGAAATAGAATCGGTCCACTGTATGTGTCTCCCCATTCCAGTAGCTGCAACAGAGAGATTTTTGGAAAGCAGAATCAGCTCCCCTGCTCGCGGCTCCGTGTCCCCCTGCACCGCCGGAAGCACCAATTCCCGAGCCACTCGATTTTGGCGTTGCATACAGGTTGGCCGCCATAGCGCGACTGCTGGTTTGCTATTCTCGACGGCTCACGACCACCATCTTCCGCTCATGCTGCATGATGAGGTCGTGAACACGCTTGGAATCGGGAAGGGGGGTCATTAGCAAGATCGATCCCCTAGAAGTGGAGAAGGAAACATTCAAGCCCATGAGGAACTGCATCACCCGTTCCTTTTCTTCCCGTGCGGCCATCTTCTCTGCTCCATCGCAATTGCAGGTAATGGGTGTGTTGTAAGAGGCGAGCTCATCCCACAAGGTCTTGAGTTTGGTGTAATATTCCGTAACCGAGAGACTGTCTTGTCGGAATTCGACAATCTCTTGTAGAATTTGGTAGATTCGGAAGTCATTCCCTTGTGAAAATCGGTCATGTAAATCTGTCCACACGGCTGAGGCGGTGGTGCAATAGAGGACACTGCCTGCGATGTCGGGATGTACCGATTGAAGGATCCATGAGAGGACCATGTCGTTGCAACGTTGCCATAATGGAAATTTGGCATCGGTGCTGGCCGGAGCTTCGGTGGTGCCATCAACAAGCCCCAGTTTGTTCTTTGCGCTTAAAGCTATGCGCATCGATCGGCTCCATTGTCCGTAGTTATGGCCTTTCAAAGGTTTCGAAACCAGAACAAGTCCTGAAGAATCGGAAGGATGTAGGATGAGAGGATCGAACATGGTGGATTCTATTCCTGCGGGTTTTGAATCAGCCATGTTGGTGGTTTGATTGTGGTTTGTTCGTAGCGGAAGTGTTTGTGGTAGAGGCACCAATAGGTTAGTGCTCTGATACCATGAAATAAACTGGATTTCTGTATTTTGAGTAAATTGGTACAAAACAAGATGGCTATGTTTATACAGGTTGAATAAGTCTATTCTAAGTAAATTGAATTCTATTCTAGGCTAGTATCCCTAAGATCATTCCATTAACCGTGGATAATCAAATCAAATATGTTGACTCAATTCTTGCCTTTAACATGCATGCGCGGTCATGCTGGGACAAAGGGAACGACACAATTCAATCATGCCTTATTTTGTATTTCATGGAAATTGATGGTGTTTCTCCAATTAAGATTAGGCTATCTTGTTGGATGGGGTTGGTCTATGAATTTTTCCTATTAATTTTACCACCTCTTGTTGAACGGGTCGAAGGAAGTAAGTGTATTAAGTTGGATCATACGGTTTGAAATGGAATAGGAACAATTCTCAAATTCTTAAAATCAAAATGGGCCGGATATTTTGAAAAAATGAGGCAGGTTGGTTTCAAATAAACTATTGAATCTGGACCAATCTGTTTCACTTAAATTTAAGCTCTAGTTGAATTACTTTAGCTAGTGATCATATGATTAAAGGTTTTAATGTGAGCCAATACTTTATTTTATTTATAATTTGAGAGTTTTTCACTTGAATTCTAGTTGATGATTATTGTGAACTTGTGATGTTGGGCTTGTTAGCAGTTAACACAGTTTATGTTGGATCTTGTTATAATGAGACTGAATTACTTGTGATTGCTACGAGCTAACTTCAATTACTTGTTAGCACATGTTTGACTTTTTTATGATAATGAGGCTGAAGTGTGCGAGTCGACCATGAGAGCATAGGCTCAAATAGGCAGTACATTGCAAAATTGTAAATCTAGAATTTGAAGAAGAAAAAAAATTAGGACTAATGGACTCGTAGGAACCAAAGCGTTTCAGACAATTCGAGTTAAGGTTAGTTTCTATTTTTAAGTTAAAAAATCGCTCAAATCGAACTATTTTAATTTCAAATGTGCGGGGATTAGTTCCCCCAAATTGGCCCCGACTTGACCAGTGCCAACTACTATGAAGAGGTTCGTAAAAGTCAACTTGATTATATCTGCTCAGATCGAAGGGAGAATCTTCTGAGAGCCACCTACTCCAAAATAGCATACATACTAAATCAGACCAATTGTTCATCCTACGTTTTCCATGTCTTAAGCTTGAATCTTCTAACTAATTTCTCTTATAATTATATTTCGTCGAAAATTTTATTGAACTTATATATTTTGAGAAAAAAGAAAGTATAATCAGTGATGAAAATATCGACAAAATCGCCGATATATCGGAATTTTCGACTGGCGACACATAAAAAGGGGCAAAGGAAATTTTCCGAAATATCAAAAAAGTTCCTTGTTTTAAGCCCACTGATCCTTTTCTGGAATCAAAAAGATGAATATGGAATATTAATTCGTGAAAATCGGATGTAAAACGAAGGAGATAGAGTCGGGACATGACGTCGGGTCAGAAAACCCGAGTTACAGACCCAGCTGTAGATAGGAGATGATTGTTAGTTTTTATATTTATCTATTAGATATTGCTTAAACTTACAATAAAGTTGGCTAGCAAAGTTGACTTTGGATTTTATTTCTCCTTTGGGGGTTCTTAGGTTCAACCCTCCTTGTTTACAACTACTGTTTTTTTTTCCTTTTTTTTAATCCTTTTTTTTTTCCAAATTTTCAACAAAATTTGGTATTTTTCTCATTTTTTGTCCAATTTTAACTATATCCATTTTTTTCCAATTTTTTAACAAAGTTTGGCCCTGTTTTTTTTATTATTTTTTTTCAATTTTAAATATATTTATGTAATAACCCAAACTTTTAAGAAAATGTAAATTCAGAAAATTAAATGTGAAATTACCATTTTGCCCCTAGATAAGGAAAAATGTTGATGTTTGACCTGGGAGACTATTTGGATTTTGACCAAGACCCATTACGTAGATTGAGATGTCACGAATCCGTAGACAGGTGACACGTCAAAATAGGACGTCGAACGGGAAAGTTACAGATCACGAAAGAAATTACGCACTATTCACGTTTTACAAGACGGGTATAGTTGGCAGATTTTAATTGGTCCAAAATATCCTGATTGGACCAATGGATGAGTAACAAGTGTCACTCATCATATTGGCTCAAGCCCCCAAAATCATGCACCTACTTCATCTTCTTCATTTTCCTTTATTACCCGAAACTAAAAACCCACCCACACAACCACCATACCTCACCGTTGTGCTTGAGAGAGATTAAGAGAGTGAAGAGTGACCAGAGACGACGGTGGACGACGACTGAGCACGATGGAGCAATTGAGGAACCACGGATCAGGTAAACCTAAAACCATGGTTTGGGTCAAAATTCGAAATTGGATTTGGATGGGTTGTTTAATCATTAAAAATGGTTCTTTGGCATTGGTTGAGTTCACAGGATCGAAGAACAGAGAGTAAAGGGCATTGGAATCGACTGGATGCAAGTTTGAAATTCAACAGAAAATCATCAAGCTCGAACATGTAATTTCAGTCATTGTTTGATGTTTTTGAGTCCATAGATCCCTTTATGGGTTTATTGCTAGCATGTAGGAAGAAAAATGGAGTGAAACGGTTAAGAAATGAGGGAAATATGGTCGGGTAAGGGTCGCGGGTCAAACAACCCGTTACAGTCAAATGGGTCGACCTGGCCAGAAGTAGGGGATGATGACGTGGTAGTCTACGTCATCGCCTATCAGACCTGTCAGGCCACGTGGCCAATTAGAGGGTGACACGTGGCCAGTTGTGAGGCTCGGTCAACAACTAACGTGTCAGATCCACGTTAGCCATGTCAGACAACATGGACCAGTAGGGTGGTGCTACGTGGCAATCTGTCAGAAAATTCCTCGAAAATTGTGGAGCTGCCACGTCAGCCATGTAAGACCATGTGGACCAATGAGGGGGTGCCATGTGGCAATGTGTCATGCTTACATGGCAGTTGACGTGTCAGGTCCACGCCAGCATTGTTAGACCATGTGGACCATAGGGGTGGTGCCATATGGCAGGCTGTCAGAGGTGTCAAACCTGTCAGATGTCAAGCTGACGCTTTGACTGGCGTTGACTGGCGATGACCAGCATTGATCGAGCTTTGATTGACACGTGGACACGAATTTTGAGGTTAAATCGGTCTTGTACAAAAAATTTCAACGATCTAAAACCAATGGTGGTGGTTTCAGGTCGATCGGAGACTGTTTGATATGTCATTTAAGGGTTTTTTAGCCTCAAGAAGGGTGTTCAAGACGCGTTTCCGGTATCGGGCTTTGTGAGGGTTTAATGTATAGACTTATATAGAATGTTAGTGACCCTTGGATGTGATTTGGACAGGCCTGGAGACTTTGAATTAGCTTCAGTGAGATTACGATGCAGATATTGAGCGCGCAGCGTGGACCGAGCGTGAGTGAACTTTTGTTTTATAACTGGAATGCATGCATAACTGTTTTAATGCCTTATTATATGATTTAAGTTGACATTATTTGATATCGTTATGATGATGTGTGGATTTAATCATTGGTTAAGAAACATTTTACGGATTTGAATAACGATTTGACTTAGATTTAGAGTCAAATAGGAATTTGAAAGAAAAAATAGGATTTTAAATGGATTTGAATGGCGATCTGGTATGATCGGTTTGGATAAATGGAAAATTATAAATGAGTTCTGGACATGGTTTTCTAATGGTTTTGTGGAAAAGTCTTGTGCAAGTTATGTCACAGGCATTGGGCTAAGTGAATGGTATTTTTGACTCGGTGTGAGACATAAATGGTTTTAATATGATTTTCTATCGGATTTGGTTACTATTCCACATATACCATCCCGTGTGTATTGGATAGTCTCCTCCAGATGTCGAGGATCCTAAAGTAGTCATGGTGCACTGCCTGGGATGAGTAGCTCCGAGGAGAGGCTTAGGCCCAGGAGTGCGAGATTATGATATCACCCCGAACGTGGTAGATTCGGGGAAGGCACCCCATTATGATATCACCCCGGACGTCGTTGAGCTGAATCCTAGGGAGGTACTCGTAGATGAAAACCTGAGTTGCATGTGTAGCGTTGGATGACAGGACCCGTCCCAACTGGACCTCGATAACCGTGCCCGGTCCTGCTCCCGTCTGACAAGCTAACTGAAGTCCCGAAAATACCCTTCAGTACCTGTCAAACCAGGGATAACTATACTGATTTCTGCTCATGCCTCCGCCTCGAGATCAGCCCCGAACGTTGTGTCACGGCCTGGAGGGTCATCAAAAACAAAGGTGTGAGTGGACACAATTAATATTCGTTAAAACACATTTATCAAAACACATCCTTTACCCTCCAGTTTTACAAATCATGCATGCATAGGATAAAACACATGAATAACAACAAATCCGGCTCTCAAGCCCAACATGTGAAAACATTTGAATCATTTAAATCACTTTATAAATCAGTTCACCACATAATAAAGCATATAACTCGGGAATTACACATCCGAGGATCCTCTGGGAATTACACATCCAGAGTCGGCATCCGATGCTAGGAATTACACATCCAACCTCACCGAGAATTACACATTCGGTCCCTCCAGGAATTACGCATCTGGAGTCCCTCCAGGAATTACACATCTGGAGTCATCAACATCAATACACAATCAAAAGCATTATTTCAAATCAAGTATCAAAACCATTATCACGGGTCCACATGCCCAAATCTCATTTCTCGTCAATCCGTAAAATCATAAAATAATTCAATACACGCAAATCCGTAAAATCATATCCGAAAACATCACAAATCCATTAAATCAATTTCTCAACTCATAATCCAAGCCAAAACCAATCACAAATCCCGGGCCTTCACCCAAAATAGTCATTTCACATTTTCTCGAAAAATGTGCCCGAAGCACCGATTAAAATAATCATTAAATCTCAAAATAATCACATCAAATCATTTCAATTCAAATCATGCCATAAATCATATAAAACATTTAACTATGCATGCATATCAATGTAGAAAACAAACGTCCACTCACACACCGTCCAACTGCTCGTTTCCCGCGCTGCACGCGTTTCCGTAATTTCCGACACTCGCTCGGAATCTTGAATCCTGTTCACAATCATTATTCAAGGTTACTAACAAGTCAATTTACATCGTCTAATTTCCCCATAATTTTCCGGGAATTTAATATTAATTAAATACGTAACTTAAATCTTCGGACCCTCAAAACATTATCGAGACGGTATCCGATTGATTTGAAACCAAAACCAAAATGATCGTTACACTGTATAGAATAAAACACATGTAGACCACTTTCCCAGAAAACAGCCCACGCGCCCTCACGCGCCGCCGCAAGCGGCTGTGCGTGAGTTCACGCGCCTTGCTACAGTAACCGTGAACAGTTCCCTTCCTTACCCGTTTATCTGATAAACGGATCCTGCGACCCGCGATCAGACCCGATTAGGTCTTCACCAATTCGAACTCAATTTTACCGTTTCTTTCACTTATTAGCATCTATTCCCTATTTCTAACCGATCTGTGACCTCAATTTAGTGAAATCAGGCCCTGAAACCCACGACTCAACATCGAAACCTGATGGGTCCCAATTCGGGTTCGACCAAAACACGTCCTGTAACATTCAATTAATCATACCAGAAGCATCTAATAGTCATTCTAAATATGAAATCGAAGTCAATTTCAAGAATCATCACCTCTAAGTAATCGAACCCAAGCTCTCACTTCAATGGCGTCGCAGAGCTTGTTCTCTGTCGATTCGCCTCCAATTCCTTGCCCAATTGATTTGATTCGCTTCGTTGAGTTCCCAGAAGACTAAATATCTAATCAATTTCATCCGAAACGTTGTACAAAATCAAAATCGACATTTGGTGTTCTTAGGTGATTTTTGGGTTTGTTCTTGGGTTTCCAGCACGATTTTCTCTCAATTATTCCTTCAATCTTACTCGTTTTCTCTCTGGGTTCCTTTTCCCGTTTCAAACTCTCTCTGTTTCCCCCATTTCATCGATCAATTTGGTCAATTTTAAACAAAGGAAATGGACGGTTGAATTTGTCATATTAGGCATTCAAATAATGCCACTAATTTGCTTAAGCAAGTGACAAATGTCACTTAGGAATTAATCTCAATCCAAATAGGCTGATTCAGCCAAATCAAGACATATTTTATCAATTCAGTTCACCCGTTAAAGACAATTACTGTTTTACCCTTATTGGAACAAATTACCAAAATACCCTTCTTCGTTCTAGACCCATAACTTTCTCGTTCGGACTCCGATTGACGCATGCCGCCTGTCTACGGATTCAGCGTCCCGAGACCTACCCCACGGTACTCCCGGAAAGTCCAAACAATGTCCCGATCAGAAAGTCAACTTTCGGCCCTTTTTACCAACTTCCGCACGTCATAACTTTCTCCTCGAATGTCGGAATTGGACGTGCCACCTGTCTATGAACTCGTGACGCCCCGAACTACGTCACGGTCATTGGTCAAAGTCCGTTTGACCGCTCAAATCAAAAGTCAACTTTTTGCCTAATTCCAGGGGCAAAATCGTCATTTTCCCCGAAGTTTCCAACTTTTCCCTTTTTGAATGTCCGGGTCGTCACATTGGAAATTGTGACTGGTGTTGGTTATAGACATCGCAGATGTCAATGATTGGTTATATTGTGTTTTACTGATATGTGTGTGCATATATATATATATGTATGATTGAAATGTTTTCATACGATTTGATTTAAATGCATGCATGTTTATAAAACATAGGAGAAAATGTTATTGTCCTTAAATCGTATTTTGAAAATGCATATTTTTGTTCACTCACACTTTGACTGTTTTATTGACCTTACAAGCCGTGACATAGAGGCAGGGGCTGATATTGAGGCTGAGGCATAGACAGTACCGTTGTGCACCTGAATACCCTTCGGGGGTAGGTTTTAGTACTTTTATTGTATTGACATATATGCTCGGTTATGTAAAGATACTTATCCTTTATCTGACAATGTTTTAGTTGAACTCTGGTTTTATATAAACAAAAAAGGTCATTTTCGGTATTTAGAGTTGATTGTCAGATGGGAGCAGGACACGTCCCACTATAATCCAGGGGGCTTGGAAGGGGTCTTGTTAATTTAGACTTATTTTATCATTTTTCTTCCATTGAATTTTTTTTCATGCTTATTGTTATGTTTTTAACTATTTTAACATTCAATTATAGTAACTCACTTCAATTTATGTTTATATTTAAGATTTTATATTATTAGTTATCGTTAGAATCATATTACATTATATTATTCATCATATATTTATTATATCAAAGTCATTTTATAATTTTATTAGTCATATATAACTATTATTGGGTATTAAGTTTTCCAAAGTTTCATTAAAAATTTTCAACTTTTAGACTAAATTTCCATCTTTTTTGTTAGCTCTAAAGCCTAGCATTGCTATCTGGAACACTAACTAATGAACTCAATATCCAATATATTGGCTAAAATTTTAACTTGACTAAAAAGATTATTTCCTTCTTTGGAGTCTTGGTTTAGTACCGGATTCGTACTCAACGATAATTTTACCGAAAACGATTAAGTAACCTGTCAAAGTCTTAGCCATTTGGAATTTCCTGCAAAACCCTACACCCGGCAGCTCTTCTCTCTGCTGTTCAATCCCTAAACCCCTTTGACCAAAAACGAAAATCCCCCTAAACCCGTGTGCCCTCTTGCTTTCCTCTGCTCCGTTAGTCACCATGGCGAAGAAGGAGAAGAAGACTTCAGGCCCTTCAAGGCCCAATCCCTTCACCAGAACATCAAGCCATGTCAGAGCGGACGCCAAGCACGAGGAGACCTCGGTGACCACTAAGAAGAAGAATAAGTTGGGACCAAGCGCCGTAGCCATGAAGCACCAGCCGCCAAAGCCCAACCCCTTCGAAACCATCTGGTCCCGGAGGAAATTCGACATTCTTGGGAAAAAGCGCAAAGGCGAAGAGCAACGAATCGGCCTCGCTCGCTCTCGCGCTATTGAAAAGGTACCAATTTTGTCACCCCCTTTCTTAGTTTCATATTATTATTTTTAGTTTCATTCAAATTTCATGTTTTTGTTTGTTTTTTTTATTGCACAGAGGAAGAACACGCTGTTGAAGGAGTATGAGCAGAGTAATAAATCATCGGTCTTTGTCGATAAGCGAATCGGAGAGAACAATGATGAGCTCGACGAGTTTGATAAGGTCATTCGGCGTGCTCAGCGCGAGCGTCAAGTAAGTCGATTTTCGAAATTTGTGCGCTTAGGAAAGCTTTCTTTTCTGTTTGATTTAGCAGTAAACTTTAGGAAGGTGTAAATGGTTATCGAATTGCAAGCTCCAACTGGTTACTATTTAGTTTCATTCAAGCCCTAATTGGTTAATATCTAATTCCATTCACTTTCCAAGACCTTTCTTGGAAAATTGTGAACTTGATTTGAATACCATGTCCAGTCCTAGTCATAGGGATTTCGTTATTAATCCTATTTCTCATGTTGTCTTTATTTTTCATTCTCTTCCTTTGTGTTTAACAGATGAAGATGAACAAGAAAAGTAAGTTCAACTTATCTGATGGAGAGGAAGAAGACTTTGAATTTCAAGGTCTTGGTGCGTACTCGGGAAGGGATGATTTTGAGGATGATATGCTGCCTAATGATGATGATGATGATGGTGAAGAAACTGCTAAAAGTGAGTACATATGGAGATAGTGTGATCAGTTTGCTGTTTGGATATTCCATGGTGTTTTAGTTTGCATTTTGCAGGTTAGATTTAGAATATATCATTCAGGGTTCAGGGATCAATTCAATGGTTCATTGACATATCAGTGGGGTTTAAATATAATCTGTGGATATAAGTACATGTAGATGATTGTTGAGTTGTACAATTATGGCTTTTCCTGAATTTCAATGTCTGGAGTAGGCTTTATTCTCATCTCATCGGTGTTGAATTCACTCATATGGAGTAAAGGGAAACAAAAAAGAAAACCCACAGCTGACGTTAACTGTATATGTCTCTTGTATCTCGGTACATCTTGTTATTGCTGGTGATCAGTGTCGTAGTTCCTTAACTGCTAATTCTAGTCCTAATCTGTAGTTAGTTTTCATTTATGGTTCTATTGGACCATTTGAAATGCTTACAATTTGATTATTGATTCTTTAGGACTTGCTAATGGCTTTAATACTGACTGCTTCGTTCTTTGCAGAAAGGTTAGACTCACTAGATCTACCGTACAAGGATGTAAATGAAGGAGTAGAAAATGTGAGGTCTTTTCTGGCATAAATGTTTTGTTTCATTACGTTCTAATTCAAGAATGTTTTAGATTAGGTTGTTAGCAAAGTAATTACATTTTTAGATTATTTTTCCTTTACTGGTATTTCATGATTTTGGGTGACAGTTACTAACTGCTTCATTTAACATCATTGATCTTCCCCCTCTTTATAGGACATTTTCCCCTTGTTCAACTGTTACCATAGGATTTGATTTCAGTGATTCTAATTCGTTTCATTTACTTCATATTACAGCGACATAAAAGCAGTAAGGAAGTATATAAGGAGCTTATGGCAAAAAGCAAACATTATAAGGTGGGATTACATTAATATCTCGACTTTTTCTTTCTTAAGTTATCATTTCCTTCCTTTATTATTCATCTGATCTATTCCCAGGCAGAGAGAGCAAAAGATAAGGAGGAATTAGGAGATTTCGGGCAAGAACTGGACAAAGACTTTACAGCCACAGTGCGGTCTAAGCTGTTAGGATTGGCTGAACCAGACAACAGTATTCCAAATGAGTATGGGAAGAATGATGAGCTTCATGAACAGGTATATTATTTTTAATAAAGGTCTATTTGTCTCTACTTCTTAATGTTCTGTAGTATGTTTTTGATGTTCTTGAAATTTTGATCCTTATCATCTCTTACACCACTCACTTTTTTATCCCCACCCTCTCAATTTTCATGTCATTTTGTCTGATTATGAAGTACTCCATCCAATTTTTCAAAGATTTCTTCATTCTTCTGTTTACTAGTCTGTTTACATTGGGTCTATTATGTGAAGCTTCAGCTCTCACTGTTAAGTTTCTCTACTTGGCAGGAAGGATCTCGCTCTTATTTCAAAATATTTGGGTCACTAGCACTGGATAGCCGTGGCCAGCCCTCAGATAGGACAAAGACTCCTGAAGAGATAGCACAAGAGGAGAGAGAACAGCTTGAGCGTTTGGAGGTAATTCTTTGACTTATGAATTATGAGTTTTCGGATTCATGCGTTTTCATGCTTGCAATTTTGATGTGGATGTCCAGTTGCCCTTGCTTTTTTTCAAGATTTGTGTGGCTTTTAACAAGTTAATTTTGCTTTTTTCAATATTATATTGCAATGGAACACTTTCTAATATCTTTTAATAGTACAATATGGTTCTTGACATTAGCTTGACTTATTCAGCAGTATCCTCATTTACCACACAATAGTAGTTCAAAGTGATTTGTTATTAAGTTCACGTCCTATGCATTCTTTGGCCCACTAAGGTATGTCGTTATGCTTTGCTAAGCTTTGTGGTAACTGGTGTAATCATTAATTCAATTTGACTAATGTATCATTTACACCAGAATTACACCTCGATTCTGGTAAAGTGACAGATTATTTGGATTATTTGGAATCTAATTAATAATTCATTAGCGTCAACATTTATAGTTAGATTCTATTTCCGCTTAATTTTAAGAAATAAAATGCTGCCTTGAAATTGTAGTTTTTTGTATGATAATAAACACTCACTGGAATTTCCATCACAATTCAGGAAGAGAGACAGAAGAGGATGCTTGCCACTGATGACAATAGTGATGATGACAATGAGAATATTGACATGCCGTCTGCCCAGAGGTCAAGAGCACTATCTGGAGATGATCTTGGTGATTCCTTCTCGTTTGATGAAGAACCAAGAATAAAGAAGGGTTGGATTGATGAGATCCTTGAAAAAAAAGATGCTAGTGAGTCTGAGAGCGAAGAAGGCTATTCTTCTGAGGATTCAGAAAATGCGGAGGGTGGCAGTGATGAAGGAACTGATGAAGATGACAGTGTACGTGGAAGAAATCTATTTATGAAGGACTGGGAACAGAGTGATGATGATAATGTTGGAACAGATTTAGATGAGGAAGAAGAAGAAGATAGTGAAGGAGATGAAGAGGATGATGATGTCGATGAAAAAGAAATGGAGCCAAGAGAGCTTAAAAAGTTGAAAAAAAATAATGCAGCTGAAGCTAGGATAAAAAAGGGTGATTCTTTAGATGGCAAAGATGGTAAAAGATCTTCACAGTCAGACCTACCGTTCCTAATTGAAGCTCCAATGAGCTTGGAAGAACTAGGTGCTTTGGTGGATAACCTTTCTAACACAGATATTGTCTTGATAATCAATCGAATCCGGAAGAGCAATGCAATCAAGCTTGCATCAGAAAATCGGAAGAAAATGCAAGTATGTAATTTTGGCTTCTTATGTGTGCTGTAAATGAGTTTTGATTGCATTTTGTGTAAAATGTGTATCAATTCAGTTTTCTGATTTCCTAACTGTCCCATATGGTAGTTTTGCATGGATTTGACTGACTTCAGCAAAAATATTTTGGGTTTCATTGTATTTGCTAAGTACTTGTTTGTGTTTCTGCCTTTTTCTAGGTATTTTATGGTGTCCTACTTCAGTATTTTGCCACCTTAGCAAATAAAAAGCCGTTGAACATGGAGTTATTAAATCTTCTGGTTAAGCCATTGATTGAGATGAGTATGGAGACTCCATACTTTGCTGCAATTTGTGCTCGTCAGAGGATTCTGCGAGCTCGAACAGAATTTTGTGCGACTATTAAGAACCCAGGTAATATATGATGGAATCAATAGTTTTTTGTTTCTCTGGAATCATAATTAGAGCTTTGTTTTTTCTGGAATCATAATTGGAGCTTGCTCAAGTTAAGGTGCTAATTCATTTTTTTTGTTCCTACAGAAAACAGTAGTTGGCCTTCTTCAAAGACATTATTTCTTCTGAGGCTTTGGCCTCTGATATTTTCATGTTCTGATTTTCGTCATGCGGTCATGACTCCAGCGACAGCCTTAATGTGTGAGTATTTGGCGCGCTGTCCTATCATGTCTGGTCGTGATACTGCAGTTGGTTCTTTCTTATGCTCTATGCTTCTCTTTGTAAGTATATATTTCTCTTTGGCAGACATATTTTTTATGGCAGATTTTCACATTGAAGTTGCTAATAACCACCATCTAACTTCTCTGCTCTCAAATTGTTTTGCACTCCTTACCACCGTTTTTTAGGACTTAGATTTAGCTTTATCCAATGAAGCGAATTGTCTTCATGTATTTGTCTATTTTGTTGCTTCTAAAATTTTTTATTATGCAGATCACAAAACAATCGCGGAAGTTCTGTCCCGAAGCAGTCATGTTTCTCCAAACATTGCTGATGACGGCTATAGACAGAAAGCCAGTTGCAAATCAAGATTCGCAGGTATGACTTTTCTTTGTAATGTTGTTTTTGATGCTAGGAGGCACCTCATGTTTTTAGTGTCATAAAAAGGCTATTACTTTACAGTTGTATGATGAAGTAACATCTTCCTTTCTTTTCTGGCAGTTTTATCAACTTATGGAATTAAAATCACTCAGGCCGCTTTTATGCATGTGTGAATGCGAAGGTGACATTGATCCTCTGAATTTTCTCACAATAGTGGACCTGCCAGAGGACTCCTCAATTTACAGTTCTAACAATTTCAGGTCAGGAGTTTGTTATGGTGCTTGAGGAAATATTGTTGAAGTTTCTAGGGGATACACAGGATGGAGATTTTTTTTTCATATGTCCTCCGTAAGGAGATATAGAAGCTTTTTGTTCTATTGAATTAATAAAGATGTACAGCAGTAGTTGTGTTTTATACAGACCTAGACTAGACCTAACTAGGAAAGAAATAAAGACTATCTAGACTAGGAAGTTTATACATCAGGAAGGAATCAGTATTGATTCCTGTTAATTAATCCTGGCAGATCAGGAAGATTGGATAATCAATCTTCTGTGGTCTGGTGGACCCGTGGAGGATCCTTAATACTCCGAGTGTTGGTTTTCACTTCATTTTTGAAAGGCTGAAATTTGTGTTTTCAGGGCTGGTGTGCTGGTGACTGTGATTGAAACTCTACGTGGATTTGTCAGTATTTACGAAGGGTTCAGTTCTTTTCCTGAAGTGTTTATGCCAATTTCAACGTTGTTGCTTGAAGTGGCGGAACAGAAGAATATGCCACAAGCATTGGCAGAAAAATTGAAAGACGTTGCTGAACTTATAAAGACAAAAGTAGATGAGCATCACATTCTGCGGCAACCAATTCAGATGCGGAAGCAAAAGCCAGTGGCTATCAAAATGCTTAATCCAAAATTTGAGGAGAAGTAATTTATCTCATCCTCTCGTCCCCAATTGTCTTGATATTTATGATGTTGGGATGGTGTTTATTTATTTATTTGGTTATTGCTAGTGTCACCACTGAAACCGACTCCTGTTACGTTGTTTTGCAGCTTTGTTAAGGGCAGAGACTATGATCCAGATCGAGAACGAGCTGAGAGAAGAAAATTGAAGAAACTTTTGAAACAAGAAGCTAAAGGTGCTATTCGCGAACTGCGTAAAGATAATGCTTTCCTATATGAGGTGAAGGCAAGGGAAAAGAAGCTGATGGAAGAAGAGAAGGCGGAGAAATATGGAAAAGTAAGACTTTTCCTTCAAGAGCAAGAACACGGTATGAAATCTGGGCAATTAGGAAAAGGAAAAGGCAAGAAGAGGAGGAGGTGAGATGAGTTTGGCTTTTTCTGTATCGGATATGTCAACGAAGGCAGAAGGGATGATTGAAGACGAAGACCATGACGGCGAAGAGAAAGTGGCATGCTTTGGTGATGATGCTGGCTTGTATGTTTAAGATGAAGCCAAATTCTTTGGTGCAAATTTTGTTTCAATTTAATTTGTTAAATGTATTTATTGTAAAACCTGGCATCAGATTATAGTGGCAGTGCAGCTCATGGACATTTACATTGTTTTAACATTTACATTGTTAGATTGAGATCATTTTAGGGTGCCTACAGTACTCCAGTAATCCAATTATTCAAGTTTCGAAGCACATTTTGTCGTTAAAGCTACGCACTAAACCTCTCTTGTACGTGTTTTGGATCTCTACCGCCTGGTGGTGGCTTTGAAGTTACCTCCACCTTCGTATCTCCTCGATTTCTTTCTTGCTTTCCTCTTGGTCGCCTTTTCCCACTTGGCTTTTAGTTCTCTTTCTTCTCCTTTTGTAGGAATGGTTATAACAGTGCATCGCACTAAGTACATCATGTGTGTTTCAATATAATATAATAAAAAAAATATATCCCTTTAGTTTTCAACCGTTAGATTTTAGTTTGAAATGATCTAACCATCTGCATTCCGCACTTAGTACGGTGTTGTGTGGTAGAAATTCTATTCCTTGGTGGCCTTGTTGGATGGTGGAGTGTGCATGGTGGTGGCATCTTCTCAGCTATGCTGCGTTGTCGAGGCTCCGTCTAGAACTTTTGGTGGCCATAGTGGTGCCGACAAGAGAGATATGGTGGTTGGACTCTAAATCAATCTGACTCGATTGTTCTTTCCATCGAGTTTTGTGGCAGTTGGGTGGGGGGAAACTAGAGGGTTTGGGCATTTTTCTTATATAGATTTTTTTGCTACTTAGTTTTTCAATTGGATTTGCTTTCCCTAAAAAATCCGGTAACTATGAGTTTTTTGTATAGTCCCCTTTGTGGGTGTAGTTTGATGATGAGTTTTGATATTATACTATGGGAAAAAGTCTGCTATGGGGAAGTCCGGGGGAAATTATTCTTTCTTTAGTCAGCGTCTCGATTCCACAGCATGCCGAACCTTTCTTTAGTTCTGTGGAGTGTTTGAATGTTGTTGTTTGGACAAAGAAAAATCCATGGAGTCTATCCTCAACAAATATGCAACTGTTTTTATTTTTGGTTAATGCAATGGTTGTTTCTTGATTAGAAAAAAATAAAATAAAATAAAAACTACGCACTAACGTTCGCACGACCTACAAGCCAAGCCTTATTAAAATGGATGTGCGCTTTTTCTAAAATTCTTTTCCCAGGGCCCATGGCCATTTGTCTGATACTTAGGTTAGATTCTCAGTTTTGAGAAATTTCGTATGTAACATGACTAATGAATTGCGAAAAAACACGCACTTTTTTCAATCACGATTACATTGAAGTGCCGAATAAATGTGATAGCTTTATCGGAGTAAGAAATGAATAAAATAATTTTTAAGATGAAGCCAATTTAATATTCTCTCATCTAAAAAGTCCGTAGCTACCCATTTTATCTCTGAAGACGACGAAGATGACCGCGAAGAAAAAGTGGCTTGTATGTTTAAGATGAAGCCAATTTCTTTGGTGATTATTTTGTTGTAAAATGTGGCATCCTATGTTGGTTGCAGTGAAGCTTATGCACATTTTACATCGTTTTAACACTTCGATTCTCCAGTTCTCCACAAACCTTTTGCTTGAATTTTAATTTGATTACATAAAAATCGACCTCAATACTTCCCGAGAAGCATAAAAATACAAGTTGGTCTTAATAATTGGGCAGGGCTGTCCAAGGATCGATAGAATGTGGAGCTACATAATTTTCTTTTAATATGCAACCAATATACGTAAATTCGCTTTAATTATTAGATAAATATATCAGGAAAGAAAAAAAAAACATCTATTCCACCGTACACAGCAAATTAACTTAAGCACCATATATAGAATAGAAATCAAATCCCTTGTTGAAGATGAGATGCATGGTAGGTAGCAAGACAAGAGCAATACAAGTATATAATCCAAGATCATCCCGGCTACTTCTGAGTCTCTGACTTGTCTTTTCTATTCAAGTTTCTGAAATAAGACTTGGGGTCGCGGTCAAAATCTTCCCGGGGGATTCGTTGGTTTTTCCCCGGAGCTTTCATGGTTTTCCTGTCCCCTGAGCCCCCAAAAAATCCAGAAACAGCATAAGCCAGCAGAGCTAATAAGGCAACAGCACCAACTACCATAACACTGCTCATGTCAACACCATCTTTACCATTTCCTCCCATTTTCGTGTTCTCTCAAAATTAGGTTGATGGCTTATGGCTTATGCCTGCCTACCAGCTATTTATACAGCACATGGATCATGGGCACGGATAGGTACTGGCAGTGTGGCTCAGTGTGCTTTATTAATTCGGAGCACTTTCGCACACCTTTAAAGATGCTCGCAACTCCGTTCAAATATTGACATCTGTTGTTTGATCTAACCATGGTTTATAATTTATTATCATTTCTTAACTATTTACAGTTAACAGAGGAGGGATAAAATTAGAAAAACATTGAAAGCTACAAACCCAGCAGCTGTTCCTCTTCATCATCTTCTTCATCGTCGTATTTCTAATCGGCGGCACATCAGAAATCCATATCCCATTTTAACAGTGCGGTATTTTTCAATCAATCATTTTCAATTATAAAAAAAAAAAAAAACCCAATTTGTTCGTTCAGGGTCTCTACTTTTCCTTCTCTTCGTCAATCGGACTTCTCTCCAAGAAAACCCGGAAGCTAAGAAGGTCCAATTCCCGCTGCACCCAAATGCCTACCAAATTCTAGACGAAATCGGCTTCGGCCTGAATCCCATCATCTACAAGGCCGTCTGCATCCACAATGGTCAATCAAGTCCATCGTATTGATCCATGTCACTCCGATTTTGATAAACATTCGGTCGACTGGAGATTAAAAAATTACCACACCTATTAACGTGTGAAAGGCATTTCCGGTTTGCCGCTGGTGAGAAATCCAGCGATAAATAAGATGAAGAAATATGGCTATGGAGGTATCCTACTTCGGAGAATTCTGATCGAGTGCGCATACAGCTGGGTTTCAATGCCTTTTTTTAAATATTTTAATTATTTTATACTTTTCTCGCTCCTCTTTAAAATTGTGAATAATTATAAATCAAATCATGGTTAAGTTAAATAACAGATGGCATAATTTGAAATGGATTGATGAGCTTTTGCTTTTTCCTCAGTTGGTGTTTAACAAAAATATTCCTTAATGAATTTGATTATGGGAATTTTAAGAGCTGTATAAAAGTGAATGAAGCTTTGGAACAGCCAGAAATTAAATGAATGACGATTTGATTTGGTACTTGGATTGGAATCATACTGCTTTTCCATCCGATCCAATTATTCAAAGCACATTTTGTTGTTAATGGATGTGCTTTTAGAATAATGCTATAAGCACCGAGTTGAATCCCAAATTTCTATCTTAAGTGACATATTCATATTATCTTTTTTTTTAATAAGAGTTTTCAAATTAAAATTAAAAATAAATAAATATATTAAATTGACAATTAAATAATAATAAAACCAAAAAGGTCTCAATCTTAAAGCCCTCTTTCATCGTTGCCGTTGAGCGTCAAACTCCACCAACACACCTTTGCCGTCGACTCCTCCCAACGCGCTCTCCTTCATCGTTGCCGTCGGCTCCTCCCAACGCACCTTGCCTTTCAATTTCAATCTCCAAGTAAGATAAAATGATTTTAGTTAGACTGTGGGGTTGTTGAATAATTCAGGTTTCGTTCCTATTATTGTTATAATTTAGTAACATGGAACCCATGTCTAAGAAAGTTTGTGACCCTTCTTCCGAGGCCCGGTGTTACTATTAATAGGAACGGTTTATATGATACTTGTGTTGGTTTTGCAAATGATGCTATGAACAATGACTATAAGGTTGTGAGGGTTGTTCATCTTCTGGATAAACTTTGGCCAAGTGTAGCTGAGGTTTATTCACTAGCCACTGGATTATGGAGAAGTCTTGGTTGTGTTACTCCTGCTTTTCTACTAATCGAAAGAGAACCCCAAGCTTTTCTACTAATCGAAAGAGAACCCCAAGCTTTTGTTGAGGGGGCTCTTCATTGCCATCTTTTTGGTTTTATTATTGTTTAATTGTTAATTTAATATATTGTTTATTTTTAGTTTTAATTTAAAAACCCTAATATGAACTTCTAATTAGGGTTTATTTTTAGTTTATTTTTCGTATTTTTGAAAACCCTAATTCAATTTTGAACACTTGACTAACCAAGTAACAAAGTTTGGAAAAATTAATGACTTGGATCTAACACAAAATTCATAGGAACAGTTATCAATTCTCCTTCAAAAAATTGAGATTACGGAGGAATAAACCATCATAGAGATAACAAAATTCCTAGGTTATTTTATAGTTCTGAAGATTATAACCTTTAAAACAAAAAAGGTAGAATCTTCATTTAATTATGATGAGGAACATACTTGACATACTTATATTATAACCTTTAAAACAAAAAAGGTAGAGTCTTCATTTAATTATGATGAGTAACATACTTGACATACTTGATCATTGGAAAAATCTTTATGAAGATCCTCAATTAATAGTTGAGGAAAGGGATAAAAATTTAGATAATATTATAAAACTTCTCTTAAATATGAGCCACTTTGTTCTCATTTTAATTATGAGATAAATACTATGACTGAAGAAAACACTCCAGAAGACGAATTTGATTTTGAAATAGAATTATAAACATATCAAGAAGAAGAAGATATCCTAAACAAAAAGGATATAAGAAAAGCAGAAGAACTGTGGAAAGAATTTAAAATTTTAGAAGAGTTTGAAGAAGACTTGAGAAATACTCAAGATGAAGATTATATTAAAGTAAAGGAAGAAGAACCATCTCCATCCTATACAAGGAGAGATGATATGAATAAACAAATCATAGCTCAAAATAGAACATATTTACATATAACAAATGTATCCTTTAAAGATCAAGAAAAAGTAATTGATGATTGGGCACAATCATTGTCCATCATAATTTTCAGTTACAAAGATAGTTCCACTAATTTTTTTTTAGACTATGTTGCAGCTACTCTTAAAAAAGAAGTATTGCAATGGATAAAATGACTATGTTGTCATTTTTTTAGTCTAAATTTTTTTTAGACTATGTTGTCCATCAAAATTAACAAGACCAATCCATAAATTCATAACCCATCAGTATCTGACCCTATCCAATCCTAGGCATCCCAAGTGCCGAACATTCCTCAATCATGGGTCTGCCGTGTCAGCAACCACAGTTATATTCAACTCTTCCGGCTCCTTCCGAGCCCAGATACATTACTATGACTCATCTAAAGTCCTAAACAATATCCTGACTCATTTTGAGTCCCGTATCCATATCTCGACTCCTCTTGAGTCCAATCTCATATCAATCAGCCATGCCATCATTGGCATACCTAGTCACCAAGAAATTATCGCTGGTGAACCATATCTTATACGACCTATAAGGCCTAAGGGATATCCCATCACATTCTAGACTCGTTAAACATACATTCCACTTAAGGAATTCACTGAGAATAATCTCATCCCGGGTCCAATCTACCCATTTGTGCTACTTTTCTAGCCTCTGGGCTCGTTCATTCTTGGGACCCACACAAGTCCGTGTTTAACAGTTAGTAGTTCACAGTGTACACTGATTAACATCTGACCCTCAATCCAGGGTCAATCTCATCCGAGATCTATCAAGGTCTCATACACCCTCGTCTACCCGTCTCGCTACCAGGTCGCGCACGAGGCTTACGTTTCGGAGGCATGATGTGGCAACATAAACAACAACCTAGTTCTCTGATACCAATTTGACAGGACCCGTCCCCGAAGGACATAGATAACCGTGTCTGGTCCTACTTCCGTCTCACAAGTCAGCTGAAGTTCCAAATTTACCCTCAGCACTTGGCAAACAAAGGATAACCGTACTTGTGCCCACTCATGCCTCCACCTCTCGATCAACCTCGATCATCGTGCCACGACCTGGAGGGTCAATAAAAACACAAAAGGTGTGAGTGGGCTAAAATAAATCAGTTTATAAAACCTGTTACAGAAAAGACATTTCTACCCTCCACGTAAAACCAATGCATGCATTCAAAAATCATTTCGTAATCCATTTCATTTCCAATATAAGAAAACCGTGTATGAAAACTGACAGGGACCCGCCCCGATCCCCCGGGGACCACAAGGAGACGTGCCCTGCTCCCGTCTGACACCCGAACCGAAAATTCCAATTTTAGCCTTAAAAACTTAAATGCATAAATGTCCGAATTAAAAAGTCATACATAACCCAAATTTAACAGATTTCAGACAAGGGATACAATCCAAAATACAAAATCCGAGCACGACATTAGAAAGGAAAATCCTGCGGGTGATCCGACCCGACATGGGTTCAGATGCGCAGTGCAAAATCTATGCCTCAGCCTCGGGGTCCTCACCAACCTCAGCAGCACGACCTGGAGGGGTTACCAAAACACGAAAGGTGAGTGGGCCGAAACTCAGTTTAATAAAAACAGTATAATAAGTAAAATATATAATTTTACCCCTCCGTTTTCCAAACATGCATGCATCGGTATTTGAAAACCATAAATACATATAATACATCACAATCATTATATTAGCCAAAAATGTAACATAACCCAGCTACTGCACTATACACTCCGATGTTGACATCCCAGATGTCCGACGTCCCTGACGTCCAATAATGGTCACAGTCCCAAGGCTACGCGTGCCACCCGGGTCTCAAATCCCGAGTTCAAACTCCGAACCCAGTTCGGTTACGGCATCCCGGATGCCTAGCGTCCCAGACGTCCAATCATAGCAATCCTGCTCCTGAGTCATCCTACGGTCCGACACCTCCGTAGCATGACCCCTCGCAGGCAATGCATCGTGACCGCTCCGGGGTACCACATCCGGAGGAGACAGTATCACACGGTGGATTATACAGTGCAGTACCTAAGATAGCCACTAATATCCACATGCATATATAACTATATATATATATCATATAAAACGGTGTTTAATTTCCGTGAAACGGGCCTCGAGCCCAACACCGTAAAACGTGTCACAGCCGTAAATCGAGGTAATCAGAATCCATTATTGATTCACACACACATATGGATATACGAAAGTGAAAACGGTTATGCATGCAAGTGTTAATAAAAACGGGCCCACTCACTGTACGTTCCCCTTGCGAACAACGCGCGTACGAACTTGTCTCCGGGATTAACGTAAGTTTCCTGTCATTCCAAATCACATGCAAGTGTCAATATACGTCCTTAATATATTCTCAAAAGTCCGAAACAGAAACCGGTTCGGGAAAACCGTCCAACACGTTTCCCGAGACACCCGGCCCTAAACTGACCTTCTTAACTATCTCAGATCAACATGGTTATTTCACAGAAAATGTTCAGAATGATTAGGGGATTAAAATTCATGTTGATCGTGAACCGAGATAGTGCTCAACGCGCCCTCACGCGCCGCCCAAAGTGGCTGTGCGTGAAAGTCACGCGCTGCTACAGTGACACTGCTACAGTGCTATCGTCCTTGCCCGATTTACTGTAATTTGGGTCTTCAACCCGCAGGGTGACCCGATTAATTAACCGTCCATTTCTACTTAATTTCATTCCTTCTTGATTCTAATATGTTCTAAAATCATTCAATTACAGTTCTTAGTCCTCTAATCATCTCGACAAGTCATCAATCGTCATATCCAAACCCGAACAGCCTCACGGGTCGAATCTCAGAACTCCCCCAAACTAGCTCTATTGTCCAATTAATTTACACAGAAGCATAAGGGGACCCAGACTAACCAAATGGAACCATTAATTGAATGAAACATTACCTGGAAGTAGCCGTCCAAACACTGCGATTTCCTCTGCACACGGCGGTCACCGTCCCAGCTCCTCCGTGGCTGGTTGTCGTCGATTTCGATGTGGACGAGTTCCAAATGCTCCCAGAAGGCTTACTCAGTGGTTAGTTGTGTCCAACAAGCCGTAGAAATCAAACTCAGATTTTCCCTCTAAATTGGTTTCTCTGAACTGGAACTCAGGTTCCTGCGCAATTCCTCGATCACACCCTTCGAATCTTGCACGGTTATGTTTCTGCTACTCCCAGGAGACTTCCCCAGTGTTTAGGTTGATCCCATAACCCGTAGAATTCGAATTCGGAATTTTTCCCCCCTAAAACCCGAAACTGTTCTTCACGGCTTCCTCTCTGTCCCTCACAGTCTCTCAACCTCAACTGATGCCAACTGAACCCTTCTCTCACTCCCCTTACGCGGTTAATCGATCAAGGAGGCCAACACCCGTGGGAGACATCCTCAAGTCGCACTGAACCTGCTTCCCGCACACAGAGCCCATAACAACGTTTTTAATCCTACCCGTGGTCTGATGCAGCCTCAAAACACACTTCCACTACCTCAAACTACTTAAACAATGTCCAAAAATCAGTCCACTAAGGCTTAAACAATTTGCACGCCCGCAACCACCACCGCATGGCCGTGTACTCTGTTTTCACGGTTGATGCTACAGTAACCGTGCAAAAAGACCAAAATGCCCTCAGGGCAGAAAT
The DNA here is from genome assembly GCA_032719365.1 of Prinsepia uniflora. NCBI lineage: Eukaryota > Viridiplantae > Streptophyta > Magnoliopsida > Rosales > Rosaceae > Prinsepia > Prinsepia uniflora. The sequence goes on from CM064871.1 coordinate 69,094,288, forward strand.
TACCAAAATGCCCTTCAACTTCCGTGACCCGTAACTCGGTCCTCCGATGTCCGTTTCACGCGTGCCGTCTGTCGTTGTACTCAGGGCATCGAGACGAATCCAACGGTCTTCGGGTCGTGTGAAAATTCACGGTCATACAAAAAGTCAACTTTCTCCCTTATTTCGTCCAATTTACGGTAATGCCCCTGAACTTCCGAACGTCGTAACTTCTCCCCAGCTCGTCCGAATTGGACGTGCCACCAGTCAATGGATTCGTGACGTCCCGAACTACGTCACGATCATCAGTCAAGGTCCGGTTGACCCACCAATTAAAAAGTCAACAATTTGACCCAACCATTCACAAGGGTAAAAGTGTCCTTTCATTCCATATTTTATAATATTACAATCTCCGAATTTCTGGGGTGTTACAAAAACCAAAATCATTTCCTTTTCTCAAACCTCGGGCCTTAGCCCGAAAACATAAATACGGGGCTTCAGCTCAAAATCATGAATCAAAATCCAAGTACAAGAACATAGCCCAAAAATCCATAAAGCCATATAATACGGGCCATTGCCTAACTGTCAGGACCCACCCCGGTTTCACCCCGAAACCCGAGGTAAATCCCGCTCCCGTCTGACTCCCCGACACAAAACTCAAGTAAAACTCACGCAACCCAGTCAGACGCAGGAGTAATTAAACAAAATATCCCAACCCTATCGTTTACAGAGCATAGCACTAAATTACAAGGAAAATAAAAACTGATAAAGTACACGCACACAGAAGCCTTTAAACTCTTCTAGGATCCCTCACGTCACTTCTATGCCTCGGACTCTGCCTCGACGTTAAGACCCCGCGCTAGCTCCACAACCTGGAGGGCAATTTAAAACAGAAGGTGTGAGTGGACCATAAATAAAAGAAAAGTTCTAAAACCATTTTAATAAAAACCGAGTTTAACCCTCCGTTTTGAAAACCACATGCATAACCAACAGTTATGAACACAGTTGTAAAATAATCATTATGAAACATCATAAAAACAGAAACACTATAAAATATCATAAGAAACCATAGCATGAGTAGCAGAAACCGTATCAAATCCTCTTTTCCTCGATCGAACCTGCTGGACCTATCCGAGTCTTTAAACTCCCGAGTCTTTAAACTCAATCCAGGCCTTTATCATATCCGAGTCTTTAAACTCCCGAGTCTTTAAACTCAAGGCCTACGGGGGAAATCAATATATATCCGAGTCTTTAAACTCCCGAGTCTTTAAACTCAATCCGGGCCCGTCCCCCGTCACATATATCCGGGTCTTTAAACCCAATATCCAGATCCAGCAAATCCAATCCCAAAACCATTTGAAAACCATTTACCAAATCCTCATCCAAACCCGAATCCGAAATCACTGGTCCGAAGCCCTTCCGGCGTTCAGAACCGTCATTCCGAACCCAAATCCGGAAAAATATCTATTTTCATACCAAAACCACATGTAATCACAATTCATATTTCATAACCCATTTATCATTATCAGAAAACCTTTATAGGTGAAAATCCCCAAATGTGTCATCAAAATCCGAAAACCAGCATTTTCTCGAAAAACGTGCAAAATCTCGAAAATGTCTCGAAAACCATCATAACATATACAATGAACATAGTGTCTTAAGGAAAACCATCAAAAACGTATATAAAAACAGTTATGCATGATCGAGTTTAAGGAAAGGGTCCACTCACAGTACTGAGCCCTACTCGCGTCCCGAACGTCCAGCCCGTTCCTCGGCTTCCTCGGGAAATCCCGATCCTGTCAAACACCGTCAACTTACGTCACTAATACGTCTACAAACACTCACCTAAATTCCCTAAAAACATCCCCGAATCGAAAACCGAAAACCCGGGACCCTAAACATTCTCCCTCGCGGAACTACACTCAAACGACTTCCGATTGACTCGAAACCAACTCCATTGGACTCACCACAACTCCTAGACCAAAAGTCAAGTTGATCGTTTCTCCATACGCCGCCGCACGCGCCCCCACGCGCCGCCCACAGTGGCTGCGCGTGGCCCTCACGCGCCTAGCTACAGTACCAACATCATCCTCCCGCACTGTGCTGAACCGGCCGCCGTGGCTTGGACCGGCGAGAAGCGTTCTCCGCCGTCCGGCCACCATTGCACTCCCTTTCTTCTCCTGCAGCTTCGTCCAGACACCACGAATCCATTCCCCTCACTCTCCTGGTTCGATTCGACTCCCAGCTTCACGACTGAAGCTTGAACCAGACGGCCCTCAGACCCCTGTTTCACGATCCGGCTACTCCGGTCACCTCCCGTCACGGTGGCAACACCAGACGATCCCTAAGGCTTCACTGAACCTAGACCACACCTCCTTTCCCTTCGACTCAGCCCCAAACTCGTCGACTTTGAGTTCGAAGCTCACGGTCGAAACAGAGCAACAGAGCACCCCTCTGCGACTGAGCTCCGCCGTGGACACCCCCGTCACGGCGACCACCACAAATCATTCCTAGGACCTCCCTGAACATAACCCTGACCTCCAATCACTTCGACTCTAAGCCTAGACTCACGACTTTCAAATTGAATTTCCACGGGAAAACAGAGCACAGGAATCTCACCTTCGATTGCAGCTCCGTCGTGCCGCCGTGCACGATTGCACCGCCAAATCACGACCACCAGCTCCGCCCTGCCTCACTGTCACTCTCAGAACTCGCTAATCACTCACCCTTGCACCCAGATCGATCAATTCTCCTCAATTCTCACACTCTGTTTCTCTGTGTTTGTCGAAGAACAAACACGGGTATGCACGGTTCCACCCAAATAATTGGGCTGTGAACACACAGGATTCCACCAGAACCCTCTAGCCCTTTGCCATGTGTCACCATCCCTTCAATTTTTATCCCATCTGCTTAAACCCCAGCCGTCCATTCCTTTCTCTCTGCACAAATCCCCATAAACCCAAAAAGACTAAAATACCCTTCTGTTTAACATATTTTTACGGTTTTACCGAAACTTCCTAGACCCGTAACTCTCGCCTCGTAAGTCCGATGAACACGTGCCGCCTGTCGTTGAATTCAGGACGACGAGATCTACCCAACCATGCTAGGTCAACCTACCAAAACCCGATTATACAAAAAGTCAACTTTTCCCCCTATTTTACCAAAATTACGATAATACCCTCGACCGTCCGAACATCACAACTTCCTCCTCGGATGTCGGAATCAAACATACCACATGTCTACGGGTTCATGACGTCCTAAATTACGTCCTGGTCCCTGGTTAATACCCAATTGACCACCCGAAATAAAAGTCAACATTTTTGCCCGAATCAGGGGCAAAATCGTCATTCTCCACTAGAGACCCCATCGGGACCAACTAACCCCTGATTAACCTTACTAATCACACCTTAATCACTCTACTAATCCCAATTCTCGGGACGGGTTGTTACAATCTACCCACCTAAAAAGAATTTCGACCCCGAAATTCCACAGCTAGTTCCCAACACCTAGGGTCTCCTACCCGGTAAGGAACAACCTCTCCTAGGTTCCCTGTCTATCATCTCCACCTTGGGTATTTCACTCCATCCCCAACTACTGTTACCACAGCCAACCCTAGCTATGTAACAACTGCATGGTGTACGCAAGAGAAACTCTATGAACAGAAAACAAAGGTATTCTAAAATACCTCATTTCACAGTACCCGACAGACCTGCTGAGTCATCGAGAACACCCGGGCCTGAGATCCCGACGCTCTACCACGTCCCCTCGAACTACTCGTGGTTGTGCCACCACCTCCTCTAGTGCCCGCTGTCCCTGACTCTGTACTCTGTCCGGACTCCGCTACTCCTCTGCCTACACCACCTTCCTGTGGCAACAGTGGACACTCACGTCGGAAATGACCTCGCTCCCCGCAGTAGAAACACACATTCCAGCCTGGTCCACTGCTCGGTCTCCCCGTGGACGCTACCGACGTCGCACTCGCTTGCGGAGTCGGCGGTGCTCGGTACCCCTGAAATCTTGAACTCTGGAAACTGCCAGGCCTACCAAAACGATCATCGCCCGACGAGGACGATCCACCGAAGTTACCTCTTTTCGGTGTCCGCTGGCTCGAAGCTCCAGGAATAAATGATTCCCGGCGTCGTACCGGCAAACTAGCCTCAACTCGCACCGCAGCATCCGACAAGTCTCGGAGGGTAGCAAAAGATCCAGCCGTCACTATGGCTCGAATCTCACCTCGCAAACCCAACTCAAACCTACGGCATTTCTCGGCTTCAGTGGCCACAAAAGCAGGAGCAAACCGAGACAACATCTGGAACTTCCGTTCATACTCTGCCACTGTCATATTCCCCTGCTGGAGCTGCAGAAACTCCGCCTCTTTGGCATCCCGGAAAGAACGAGGATAATACTGCTCCAGAAACCGTTCCCTGAACGTCTCCCAAGTTACACTATGGACATCCCAACCGGACAACTCGAGGGTATACCACCACTCGTACGCCGCACCATCCAGTAAAAATGCAGCCAACAATACTCGCTCCTCCGGCGGACAATGCATCACCGCAAAAATCCGCTCCAGTCTGGTAATCCACCTCTGGGCTTCCTCAGGATCAGCCCCGCCACTAAAAGTAGTAGCCCCGAGCCGCTGGGCTCGCTCAATCGTGGCACTCTCCGTCTCTCTTGCTACTTCTTCAGGTTGTGGAGAGGGTCTACGTCTCGGAGGCATCGTCAACCGCACGCTGAAAGAGGCATAGAAGTAGTTAAGCAACTAAAACTTAACCGCACAAACCAACAAACCCCACAAACCCGACAAACCTATGCTCTGATACCTATTGTCAGGACCCACCCCGGTTTCACCCCGAAACCCGAGGTAAATTCCGCTCCCGTCTGACTCCCCGACACAAAACTCAAGTAAAACTCACGCAACCCAGTCAGACGCAGGAGTAATTAAACAAAATATCCCAACCCTATCGTTTACAGAGCATAGCACTAAATTACAAGGAAAATAAAAACTGATAAAGTACACGCACACAGAAGCCTTTAAACTCTTTTAGGATCCCTCACGTCACTTCTATGCCTCGGACTCTGCCTCGACGTTAAGACCCCGCGCTAGCTCCACAACCTGGAGGGCAATTTAAAACAGAAGGTGTGAGTGGACCATAAATAAAAGAAAAGTTCTAAAACCATTTTAATAAAAACCGAGTTTAACCCTCCGTTTTGAAAACCACATGCATAACCAACAGTTATGAACACAGTTGTAAAATAATCATTATGAAACATCATAAAAACAGAAACACTATAAAATATCATAAGAAACCATAGCATGAGTAGCAGAAACCGTATCAAATCCTCTTTTCCTCGATCGAACCTGCTGGACCTATCCGAGTCTTTAAACTCCCGAGTCTTTAAACTCAATCCAGGCCTTTATCATATCCGAGTCTTTAAACTCCCGAGTCTTTAAACTCAAGGCCTACGGGGGAAATCAATATATATCCGAGTCTTTAAACTCCCGAGTCTTTAAACTCAATCTGGGCCCGTCCCCCGTCACATATATCCGGGTCTTTAAACCCAATATCCAGATCCAGCAAATCCAATCCCAAAACCATTTGAAAACCATTTACCAAATCCTCATCCAAACCCGAATCCGAAATCACTAGTCCGAAGCCCTTCCGGCGTTCAGAACCGTCATTCCGAATCCAAATCCGGAAAAATATCTATTTTCATACCAAAACCACATGTAATCACAATTCATATTTCATAACCCATTTATCATTATCAGAAAACCTTTATAGGTGAAAATCCCCAAATGTGTCATCAAAATCCGAAAACCAGCATTTTCTCGAAAAACGTGCAAAATCTCGAAAATGTCTCGAAAACCATCATAACATATACAATGAACATAGTGTCTTAAGGAAAACCATCAAAAACGTATATAAAAACAGTTATGCATGATCGAGTTTAAGGAAAGGGTCCACTCACAGTACTGAGCCCTACTCGCGTCCCGAACGTCCAGCCCGTTCCTCGGCTTCCTCGGGAAATCCCGATCCTGTCAAACACCGTCAACTTACGTCACTAATACGTCTACAAACACTCACCTAAATTCCCTAAAAACATCCCCGAATCGAAAACCGAAAACCCGGGACCCTAAACATTCTCCCTCGCGGAACTACACTCAAACGACTTCCGATTGACTCGAAACCAACTCCATTGGACTCACCACAACTCCTAGACCAAAAGTCAAGTTGATCGTTTCTCCATACGCCGCCGCACGCGCCCCCACGCGCCGCCCACAGTGGCTGCGCGTGGCCCTCACGCGCCTAGCTACAGTACCAACATCATCCTCCCGCACTGTGCTGAACCGGCCGCCGTGGCTTGGACCGGCGAGAAGCGTTCTCCGCCGTCCGGCCACCATTGCACTCCCTTTCTTCTCCTGCAGCTTCGTCCAGACACCACGAATCCATTCCCCTCACTCTCCTGGTTCGATTCGACTCCCAGCTTCACGACTGAAGCTTGAACCAGACGGCCCTCAGACCCCTGTTTCACGATCCGGCTACTCCGGTCACCTCCCGTCACGGTGGCAACACCAGACGATCCCTAAGGCTTCACTGAACCTAGACCACACCTCCTTTCCCTTCGACTCAGCCCCAAACTCGTCGACTTTGAGTTCGAAGCTCACGGTCGAAACAGAGCAACAGAGCACCCCTCTGCGACTGAGCTCCGCCGTGGACACCCCCGTCACGGCGACCACCACAAATCATTCCTAGGACCTCCCTGAACATAACCCTGACCTCCAATCACTTCGACTCTAAGCCTAGACTCACGACTTTCAAATTGAATTTCCACGGGAAAACAGAGCACAGGAATCTCACCTTCGATTGCAGCTCCGTCGTGCCGCCGTGCACGATTGCACCGCCAAATCACGACCACCAGCTCCGCCCTGCCTCACTGTCACTCTCAGAACTCGCTAATCACTCACCCTTGCACCCAGATCGATCAATTCTCCTCAATTCTCACACTCTGTTTCTCTGTGTTTGTCGAAGAACAAACACGGGTATGCACGGTTCCACCCAAATAATTGGGCTGTGAACACACAGGATTCCACCAGAACCCTCTAGCCCTTTGCCATGTGTCACCATCCCTTCAATTTTTATCCCATCTGCTTAAACCCCAGCCGTCCATTCCTTTCTCTCTGCACAAATCCCCATAAACCCAAAAAGACTAAAATACCCTTCTGTTTAACATATTTTTATGGTTTTACCGAAACTTCCTAGACCCGTAACTCTCGCCTCGTAAGTCCGATGAACACGTGCCGCCTGTCGTTGAATTCAGGACGACGAGATCTACCCAACCATGCTAGGTCAACCTACCAAAACCCGATTATACAAAAAGTCAACTTTTCCCCCTATTTTACCAAAATTACGATAATACCCTCGACCGTCCGAACATCACAACTTCCTCCTCGGATGTCGGAATCAAACATACCACATGTCTACGGGTTCATGACGTCCTAAATTACGTCCTGGTCCCTGGTTAATACCCAATTGACCACCCGAAATAAAAGTCAACATTTTTGCCCGAATCAGGGGCAAAATCGTCATTCTCCACTAGAGACCCCATCGGGACCAACTAACCCCTGATTAACCTTACTAATCACACCTTAATCACTCTACTAATCCCAATTCTCGGGACGGGTTGTTACAATCTACCCACCTAAAAAGAATTTCGACCCCGAAATTCCACAGCTAGTTCCCAACACCTAGGGTCTCCTACCCGGTAAGGAACAACCTCTCCTAGGTTCCCTGTCTATTAGGGGTGGGCACGGTTCGGTATGGTACAAAATTGATCGATACCAGAACCATACCATTTAATTTTAATCGGTACGGTACGGTTCGGTATTCAATATTTTGAAAGTGAAACCAGATCGTACCGTACCAATTAAGTTCGGTACGGTTTCGGTATGGTTTCGGTTTTGAGCCAAAATTTTGTTTGTGATTATAAAGCAAGGAAAAGACTAAAGAAAAAACAAAACTACATTTATGAAGGACTTAAGTTTTCAAATATGTATTGAAAAAGTTGCACTAAGTTGAAGATATCAACTCTTAGAAGCTAAATTAAGACATGTATGGTCATATCAACTCTTGAAGAAGGTCTAATAAACCAATAAGAAATAAATTTAATTATTAAAAAAAATATTCTAATTCGGTACGGTATCGGTACGGGACGGTCTTTTAAAATATCGATACCGAAACCGTACCGAATTATATTGGTACGGTTTCGGTACCGTACCAATCATACAACGGTTTTACTATTCGTTTTTTTTTCGGTATGGTTTGATCTGAAACGGTACGGTTTCGGTATTTTGGTTCCATGTGCCCAGCCCTACTGTCTATCATCTCCACCTTGGGTATTTCACTCCATCCCCAACTACTGTTACCACAGCCAACCCTAGCTATGTAACAACTGCATGGTGTACGCAAGAGAAACTCTATGAACAGAAAACAAAGGTATTCTAAAATACCTCATTTCACAGTACCCGACAGACCTGCTGAGTCATCGAGAACACCCGGGCCTGAGATCCCGACGCTCTACCACGTCCCCTCGAACTACTCGTGGCTGTGCCACCACCTCCTCTAGTGCCCGCTGTCCCTGACTCTGTACTCTGTCCGGACTCCGCTACTCCTCTGCCTACACCACCTTCCTGTGGCAACAGTGGACACTCACGTCGGAAATGACCTCGCTCCCCGCAGTAGAAACACACATTCCAGCCTGGTCCACTGCTCGGTCTCCCCGTAGACGCTACCGACGTCGCACTCGCTTGCGGAGTCGGCGGTGCTCGGTACCCCTGAAATCTTGAACTCTGGAAACTGCCAGGCCTACCAAAACGATCATCGCCCGACGAGGACGATCCACCGAAGTTACCTCTTTTCGGTGTCCGCTGGCTCGAAGCTCCAGGAATAAATGATTCCCGGCGTCGTACCGGCAAACTAGCCTCAACTCGCACCGCAGCATCCGACAAGTCTCGGAGGGTAGCAAAAGATCCAGCCGTCACTATGGCTCGAATCTCACCTCGCAAACCCAACTCAAACCTACGGCATTTCTCGGCTTCAGTGGCCACAAAAGCAGGAGCAAACCGAGACAACATCTGGAACTTCCGTTCATACTCTGCCACTGTCATATTCCCCTGCTGGAGCTGCAGAAACTCCGCCTCTTTGGCATCCCGGAAAGAACGAGGATAATACTGCTCCAGAAACCGTTCCCTGAACGTCTCCCAAGTTACACTATGGACATCCCAACCGGACAACTCGAGGGTATACCACCACTCGTACGCCACACCATCCAGTAAAAATGCAGCCAACAATACTCGTTCCTCCGGCGGACAATGCATCACCGCAAAAATCCGCTCCAGTCTGGTAATCCACCTCTGGGCTTCCTCAGGATCAGCCCCGCCACTAAAAGTAGTAGCCCCGAGCCGCTGGGCTCGCTCAATCGTGGCACTCTCCGTCTCTCTTGCTACTTCTTCAGGTTGTGGAGAGGGTCTACGTCTCGGAGGCATCGTCAACCGCACGCTGAAAGAGGCATAGAAGTAGTTAAGCAACTAAAACTTAACCGCACAAACCAACAAACCCCACAAACCCGACAAACCTATGCTCTGATACCAATTGTCAGGACCCACCCCGGTTTCACCCCGAAACCCGAGGTAAATCCCGCTCCCGTCTGACTCCCCGACACAAAACTCAAGTAAAACTCACGCAACCCAGTCAGACGCAGGAGTAATTAAACAAAATATCCCAACCCTATCGTTTACAGAGCATAGCACTAAATTACAAGGAAAATAAAAACTGATAAAGCACACGCACACAGAAGCCTTTAAACTCTTTTAGGATCCCTCACGTCACTTCTATGCCTCGGACTCTGCCTCGACGTTAAGACCCCGCGCTAGCTCCATAACCTGGAGGGCAATTTAAAACAGAAGGTGTGAGTGGACCATAAATAAAAGAAAAGTTCTAAAACCATTTTAATAAAAACCGAGTTTAACCCTCCGTTTTGAAAACCACATGCATAACCAACAGTTATGAACACAGTTGTAAAATAATCATTATGAAACATCATAAAAACAGAAACACTATAAAATATCATAAGAAACCATAGCATGAGTAGCAGAAACCGTATCAAATCCTCTTTTCCTCGATCGAACCTGCTGGACCTATCCGAGTCTTTAAACTCCCGAGTCTTTAAACTCAATCCAGGCCTTTATCATATCCGAGTCTTTAAACTCCCGAGTCTTTAAACTCAAGGCCTACGGGGGAAATCAATATATATCCGAGTCTTTAAACTCCCGAGTCTTTAAACTCAATCCGGGCCCGTCCCCCGTCACATATATCCGGGTCTTTAAACCCAATATCCAGATCCAGCAAATCCAATCCCAAAACCATTTGAAAACCATTTACCAAATCCTCATCCAAACCCGAATCCGAAATCACTGGTCCGAAGCCCTTCCGGCGTTCAGAACCGTCATTCCGAACCCAAATCCGGAAAAATATCTATTTTCATACCAAAACCACATGTAATCACAATTCATATTTCATAACCCATTTATCATTATCAGAAAACCTTTATAGGTGAAAATCCCCAAATGTGTCATCAAAATCCGAAAACCAGCATTTTCTCGAAAAACGTGCAAAATCTCGAAAATGTCTCGAAAACCATCATAACATATACAATGAACATAGTGTCTTAAGGAAAACCATCAAAAACGTATATAAAAACAGTTATGCATGATCGAGTTTAAGGAAAGGGTCCACTCACAGTACTGAGCCCTACTCGCGTCCCGAACGTCCAGCCCGTTCCTCGGCTTCCTCGGGAAATCCCGATCCTGTCAAACACCGTCAACTTACGTCACTAATACGTCTACAAACACTCACCTAAATTCCCTAAAAACATCCCCGAATCGAAAACCGAAAACCCGGGACCCTAAACATTCTCCCTCGCGGAACTACACTCAAACGACTTCCGATTGACTCGAAACCAACTCCATTGGACTCACCACAACTCCTAGACCAAAAGTCAAGTTGATCGTTTCTCCATACGCCGCCGCACGCGCCCCCACGCGCCGCCCACAGTGGCTGCGCGTGGCCCTCACGCGCCTAGCTACAGTACCAACATCATCCTCCCGCACTGTGCTGAACCGGCCGCCGTGGCTTGGACCGGCGAGAAGCGTTCTCCGCCGTCCGGCCACCATTGCACTCCCTTTCTTCTCCTGCAGCTTCGTCCAGACACCACGAATCCATTCCCCTCACTCTCCTGGTTCGATTCGACTCCCAGCTTCACGACTGAAGCTTGAACCAGACGGCCCTCAGACCCCTGTTTCACGATCCGGCTACTCCGGTCACCTCCCGTCACGGTGGCAACACCAGACGATCCCTAAGGCTTCACTGAACCTAGACCACACCTCCTTTCCCTTCGACTCAGCCCCAAACTCGTCGACTTTGAGTTCGAAGCTCACGGTCGAAACAGAGCAACAGAGCACCCCTCTGCGACTGAGCTCCGCCGTGGACACCCCCGTCACGGCGACCACCACAAATCATTCCTAGGACCTCCCTGAACATAACCCTGACCTCCAATCACTTCGACTCTAAGCCTAGACTCACGACTTTCAAATTGAATTTCCACGGGAAAACAGAGCACAGGAATCTCACCTTCGATTGCAGCTCCGTCGTGCCGCCGTGCACGATTGCACCGCCAAATCACGACCACCAGCTCCGCCCTGCCTCACTGTCACTCTCAGAACTCGCTAATCACTCACCCTTGCACCCAGATCGATCAATTCTCCTCAATTCTCACACTCTGTTTCTCTGTGTTTGTCGAAGAACAAACACGGGTATGCACGGTTCCACCCAAATAATTGGGCTGTGAACACACAGGATTCCACCAGAACCCTCTAGCCCTTTGCCATGTGTCACCATCCCTTCAATTTTTATCCCATCTGCTTAAACCCCAGCCGTCCATTCCTTTCTCTCTGCACAAATCCCCATAAACCCAAAAAGACTAAAATACCCTTCTGTTTAACATATTTTTACGGTTTTACCGAAACTTCCTAGACCCGTAACTCTCGCCTCGTAAGTCCGATGAACACGTGCCGCCTGTCGTTGAATTCAGGACGACGAGATCTACCCAACCATGCTAGGTCAACCTACCAAAACCCGATTATACAAAAAGTCAACTTTTCCCCCTATTTTACCAAAATTACGATAATACCCTCGACCGTCCGAACATCACAACTTCCTCCTCGGATGTCGGAATCAAACATACCACATGTCTACGAGTTCATGACGTCCTAAATTACGTCCTGGTCCCTGGTCAATACCCAATTGACCACCCGAAATAAAAGTCAACATTTTTGCCCGAATCAGGGGCAAAATCGTCATTCTCCACTAGAGACCCCATCGGGACCAACTAACCCCTGATTAACCTTACTAATCACACCTTAATCACTCTACTAATCCCAATTCTCGGGACGGGTTGTTACACTAACACATCCGAAACATCGGAAATCAACAGTAAATCACAAGTCAATCAATCTGCTGGATCTCAATCAGCGAGTCTTTAAACTCACATATATGAGGCCTTCCTGGGATATCAACGACTCTTTAAATTCAAAACACAATTAATAGGCCTCGGGGGATATCGCGATAACCGAGTCTTTAAATTCAAAACATATCAATCAAGGGCCCTCCCCCGTCATCAATCAACCGGGTCTTTAAACCCAAAACCAGATCCAGCAATAGTACCTGGTCTTTAAACCCAAAACCATGTGTAAATCATAACAAATCCAGAATCCATCGTAATCCAATTTCCAAAACCAAATCCGAAATCATATTTAATCGAAATGGAACTCATGTCCGAATTCAACCCAAAACCACGTGAGTGGCTGCGCTTGAAGTCCACGCACTAGCTACAGTACTCATCCCTGTCACCCTTTTTCCTGCAAATTCAACACGTTAGCCCGCGACACAACCCGGTTGGAATTCCTTCAATTCAACATCAATTTCACTAATTGATCCATCATGTAGCATCGCAACCAACTTAATCAAGCGTCTATAACATTAATTTCAATCGTCACTGTCTCAAACCAATTCAATTGAATTCAAGTTCTAATGAATGTTCATCGTCCCAGTTCATCAAACAGTCACCGGTTTCTTCAATTAATTAGTCAGGGAGCATCGTAGGTTCATTATAAAGACTATTTTGAAATGAATTTCTAGCTCCCTTACCTCCAATTACCTGAACTCCACCTCGAATTTTTGAGTGGTTGAGGACTCCCGTTCACGGCCAAGACATCACCGACTTCCTTCGTTCTTGATTGGGTTCGACTAATCAAGGTCCCAGAAATCTTAATCTAACCTTAATTTGACTTGGGCTGGCTTACAACTCAGAATTCAATTCTCAGTCTCTCAAGAACAAGTTTCGGGTTTTGGGTTTTTCTTTCAAATTTTCATCATTTTTCTTCCTCTCTCAATCTCAATTCTATGTTCTCCCTCTATCTAACCTTCCCAATTCGACTGATCAGGTGAGGCTCACTGATGACTCTGTGTGGGGTGAGTAGGAAGCCTTTGTTTTTCTTTTCCCCCAACCATATCCATTTATCTTATTCGATATAATTGTTTAAAGATGAGACGGTTAATACCACTCCTCTCTCTAGCCAAGTGACAGATGTCACTCCCAAAACATGTGACTCACCAAGATGGTCGAATCATTAAGTCCCAGCCCAAATTACCTTTTTTCCCTTTTCCTTACAAATTACCAAAATGCCCTTCATGTCTCTAGACCCGTAAGTTAGTCGTCTGAACTCCGATTGACGCGTGCCGCCTGTTTACGGACTTAGCGTCTCGAGGCCTACCCAACGGTCTTCGAATTACGTGAAAAGTCCATGTCGTTTGAAAAGTAAACAAATTGCCCATTTTTAATCAAATTACCAAATTACCCTTGAACTTCCGAACATCATAATTTTCTCCTCGAATGTCAGAATCGGACGTGCCACCTGTCTATGAACTCGTGACATCCCGAACTACGTCACAGTCATTGGTCAATGTCCGTTTGACCACCCAAACTAAAAGTCAACCGTTCGCCCAATTCCAGGGGCAAAATCGTCATTTTCTTCAAATTTTCCAAAATTTCCTTTTTTCGAATTTCCGGGTCGTCACATGGTGGATATGTAATGGAGGGGGGGCCGGTGAGTCATCACTGATCTGAGGTAGACAAAAACCTGAGAGAGAAAAGAAAGAAAGTAGGTTTGTGACTTGTGAGGAAACTCATATATAGATATACTTGTAAGTTGTATACTAGAAAGAGATGCATGCCAAAGCATGAAGGCATGAAGACATGAAGTCATTAAGGCATTTGGCAAAAGCGGAAGAGATGCATGCCAATTGGCAAGTGCCAAATCTAAACAAGTAGGAAAACTCTTGCTCACTTCTAGATATCTAGAGTCTGCTACTATTACTGGAAGTGGAAGTACTCACTACTGAGTAGGTAGTGGGATCGATGATGATGAATGCTTTAATTTGTTGGGAAAAGAGCAATACAGTCTCTCACGTACCATTCACACTTCACACCCAACAACGATGATATATCTTCTTCTTTCCCCTTTGGCCTTTGGGATGCCCACTCCACATCTCTTTCGCAACTTGGTATTCTTAATTCACTAGTTACATTCCTTTATTGGTATTCTTATTCACTCCACTTGGATTTTTTTGCATAAATTTTGATAACCATTTAGATTTTTTTGCATAAATTTTGCCTTAATTTTTTGTTGAGTAATTTTAGCTTACGATACGATATCAATTTCATATTTTAGAATATCATACTATATACAATTCTGATATCACCTTCGTACAAAATTATATCAAACTATACCAGAGCTATCTAAAACACATATGCAAATATGTAATCACCTACCTTTACCAAATCTATTTACTACCTAAAATAATGGCTTATCTATATCATGTCTACATCTTTTGGAACAACCAAAAAGATCCATGCAAAAAGAAAAAGCCACGTGAAGAGATAAGCAGAAGAAGAAAAGTCATGAAGAAAGAGAAAAAGATCCATGCAAAAAGAAAAAGCCACGTGAAGAGATAAGGAGAAGAAGAAAAGTCATGAAGAAAAAGACAAGCAAGGAAAATACCTCCCCAAAGAGTCACTGACCAAGTGACAAGAAATAGAGAGAAACAGAAGAAAGAAGTTTCTTCAAAACGCGGGCTACAAAAGAGCGAAGAATCTTTGTAAAAGACCAAAAATCCAGAATCCCCTAAACTGATTCATAGCCCTACTTACTGGTAAAAATGATGTATTTTTATTTATTTTTGTTTAGACCAATAATATTATAATATTTATATAATATTTTATTCAAATTAATTATGAAATTAATTTAATTTTAATATTTATTATAACAAATAAACATAAATTATAAAATTTATTAAAATAAAGATATCTCATTCTTACTAATAAACTTCTAGTTACAGTTTGAATATTGCTCATATCACATCCTCATACGTGGCACGAATCCTACCCCCATGATATAACATTCTGTATCCATCCAAACTATTCATACGTGGCACTAATCTGAATTTATTGTCATCAGATTGTCTTGTTGTTTATGTACTTCCCTTTCGGATTGTTATATAAATATTGTCTCGTTGTCTCGTGAGATTCTATTATTGGATAGTTTTTTTTTTAACCAACTCTATCACTTCGCTTTTTTGTGTTTCAAAAAAAAAAAATTATGCTTGAAGATAGATGAGTTACAAATATTCTCCTTCCATTTATTGCTTTTAGCAAACTACAAGAATCCATTATGTTCGAGGACTAATGCACAATGCAATTTGTTTTGTTACAATGAAATAGAGAAAGTTAAATATTTATTCCACTTAATTTTTTTAATCACGTTATATACTATTATTTTGATAAATATTAGAAAATCTTTAAGATAATTATAATTAAAACTTTGGAAAGCTACTTTTTGTTAGTAATTCTCTAATCCACTGTTTTCACATCCTAATGCTCATTTGTTAGAAGAAAGGATAATCTTGGAATATTATCATCTAAATTCATCTTTTCGTGGTTTTGAGAAATCATATATGGATTTTTTTCTTGATGATCTAATATTTTTCTTTGAATATTTTTTAACACATCAAGAGGTAAACTTTTTTAGCTTTTTCAATTTTTTTTTTGAAGTCCAGATCCAAATAAACACTTTAAAGAATAGCTGTCATTTAAAGAAAATTATTTATCTTTTCGAAATTAAAATTCTCGTCCCAATTCATTTGTTTAGTGATTTAGAAACAAATGTTTTTGAGCAAATTATTTTCTTGTTTTATTGAAGAAATTTTTTTCCCTTTTCTTTTACGATATTTTCAAAAGTAGTTATTTTTTCAATTATTTTGAAGGAGAGTTGGGTTATGTTTATTTCTAAATCCTTTATTTCCTTTTCGGTTCCTTTTCGATATGAATTTTCCATAAATCATTAATTTTCTCGTAGAGACTTTCTTCTAATTTAGAGTTGACGAAGTCTTTTATTTCTAAACTGAGTTCTTCAATCATTTGTTTGACATTCAGGAAATTGTTGAAGGCTTTTGTTGCCTCATCATGGCTGTCCAAATTTTCATAACTGGCTCTCCGGTATTTATTTAGATGATATACCAGTTGTTATAGATTTCTGGTTCGAATCCTGGTACACAACGTACACTAAGTGTGTGTAAATAAGTTTTTTCCTTGCAACTGTAACCAAGGGGTTTTTCTCTTATCCATTTACTGCAAAATGTCGTTATAGTCTTCTAGAGTGACAAGATGACTGGTACCTTCCATCGGCAGTGAGAGCTAGGAATTTTTGCCAGGTCCTCTATCCTCACTTACCTCCCTTCTAATTTTACTAAAATAATGGCTAGAAGTTATCACAAACTATATATAGTGTCTATATGAGTGTTCTATTTTTGAAGGAATTTTTCGCAAGGTTCTATTTCCATAAACTTTCTTTTTCTCTTTTAAATACGGTGGATGGATAATAATATAATACATAGAAGATCATTAACACATGAAGCATGTGGGAAGAGAAATAGAAAATGCAGAGACTGTGAGGGGAAAGGCTAAAACAGGAGCAAAAAGAAAACCATATTGCTTAGCCGGTGGCAAGATGACTGGTAGCTATTATTGGCGGAGATGTGTCGGTGTTTATCTGAATCTGACTTATGTCGGTGGAGGAGTACTGCTGGGTTGCTTCTATTATTTTCTAATTTTAATATTAGGTTTGAATTAATTTTTAAAATTTAAAAGGGTATCTAATATAAAACTAGTCTCATCGCACTTGCAAGAAGCATTTCGGCGTGCTACGCAACTTCACAGTGAAATAATAAATTGGTACATGCCTGCACGAGACATTCTCATTTTACTAGTTTAAACGCATTTAAATTTTATGTACATGTGTGTGTCAATTGGTTGTTTTAATATATAAAAGTGTTTACAATTTTAAATTTTAAAAACAAATGAAAATAAGAATCAATACAAATAGATGTTGGTAGGGCGATTGACCCTTGTAACCGCCCGGGCCTTTTAGAATTGGAAAACGACCATTTTACCTTTAGGTCAAAGAGTTGACTTTTTTGGATAAAAGTCAAAATATTGACTTTTGACCAGGACGGTTTTTGGTGATTCTGAAAACGATGTTAAGAAGGTCTCAGTCTCCTGAGTTCATAGATAGGTGGCACGCCAAAATAGGAGTTTGGACGAATTGGTTATGGGTGGTATTTTCCTATGAGATTTTTTTTGGTGGTCCAATTGGATAGGGACAAATGTCCCTTATCTGATAGGGGTGTGTGCCACTGCCTTGTGTATGCTGAGTTTATGTGGGTATGTGTTGTTGTGTGTTCACGGGCCGAGAAGAAAAAAAAAAGGAAATGGAAGAGGGAGATTAGGGGAGGAAGAAGAGAGGAAAGTGAGATTTGAGAAAGGTTTTGAAATTGAACAAAAAAGATAAAGGAGGAATGGGAGTTCAGACCGAAGGTGCAAAAACAGACCCGAGAGGTGTTTTGCAGGTTTGGGTTGCTTAACTCAGTTTCGACTAGGAACTTGGGAGATAAGTTTATGAGGTCAGGTTTCTGGGTTAGGCGACCCGAAAATTCAGATATCCGGGTTACAGGGAAGATGAACAGTGCTGCATAGTACTCGGCGTGTGGCTCCCACGCACAACCATTTTAAGTGGCGCGTGGGGGCGCGTAAGCGAGAATTTCGAGGTGGTTCCAACATGTGTTTTCATCCATTCGATGATACAGACATTTTGGCGCAAGTTTCGAGTCAATCGAACACTGTTTCGAGATAGTTTTGGGTGTCCAAAAATTTAGGGTTCGTTTTAAATACGTTTAAAAATCCTAGAAATTTATGAGATTAAAATGGGAGTTAGTTGAGATAGTTAATGAACTTTAGATGTGAATTATGACAGCTTTTGAGATTTCCAAAGTAACAACCCATCTCGAATTTACGAGATTATCGAGGATAATCAAGGATTAATCGAGGATTATTGGACGATCAGGGTAAAATGACGATTTTAACCCTGGATGGGTGAACATGTTGAATTTTGATACATGTGGACTGAGATCCATTATGTAGATCCAAACGTTACGAGTTCGTAAACAAGTAGCACGTTGAGATCGAACATCGTATAGGAAAGATACAGGTCTAGAACGGTTGTTCGAACTATTTACGATTGCACGAAAATTGAGACGGTGGACTTTTGGGTTTGTTTTTAGTGGGCCCAAAATATCAGGTTTGGACCAATAGATGAGTGACAAGTGACAAGTGTCACTCATCCATTGATCCTTATCTTTCATACATGCATATCATTTCCCCTTCGATCGATTTACTCGAACCCCTCACCCATCATTTTTCCATCTTCTTGTAGCCTCTTTTGCTGCTTGAGAGCGAGAGTGAGAGTGAGAGAGGTCGTGAGGGACGATGGTGGATAGTGAGCCACGACGGTGCCCTGAGAAAACCAGAAAAAGGTAAAACCCAAAACCCGTTTGAGTTTGGATTTTTGGGTTTTGATTTTGGGCTTTGTGAAGGCGTCAGAAGACGTTATGTCACCTTGGTGATATTCCTCGAGCTCGTGCCAGGTTGCAAGGATGAGAATGGTGGATTTTGGTTGTTGGAACAGCCTGGGGGACAACGTCGAAGGTGGCCCGTGAAAGGTCGACCTTGGTTGGAGATTTCCAAGTATGATTCCTGATTTTTTGTACTGTAGATTAGTTTCTGGGGGTGAGACGATCAAAATGGAAGAAAAATGGTGAGATTTGGTGGCTAGATGAGGGAGAACAGGCTGGGTCAGGGTAGCGGGTCGACCCACCAGAGGTTGATGACGTTGAAGTGGCAAGCCACGTCATCATGTCAGTCCATGTGACAGAGGATGGTTGATTCCACACGAAGAGATGTCAGAAGGTGTCAGGCGACGTGGAAGCTGACGTGGCAAGTCCACATCAACAATGTCAAACCACGTGGATCAATGAGGTAGTGCCAAGTGGCATTGTGTCAGACTATGTCAGAGATTGTCAGAGCTGATGTGGTAGTCCACGTCAGTAGTGTCTGACCACGTGGAAGAGTGAGGTGGTGCCACGTGGCAACGTGTTAGAAAGGTGTCAGGTTGTCAGAGCTGACGTTGTAGTGATGGCGTTAGCAGGTGACGTCATCATATGATGTGGCACGTGTCAGAGGGTGACATGTGGCACCAATTAGGGGGTGCCACATGGCGGCTATCAGACCTGTCAAGTGTCAGAGTTTTCAGGCTGACATCAGCAGGTGACTTCAACAGTTGACGTCAACGTTGACCGCCGTTAACTTTCATTGACCGAAATTTGACCGGCACGTGTCGGCACGTGTGCATTAATTTCAAGGTCAAACTGGTCTTGATCGAAAGGTTTCGACAATATGAATCCAATAGTGGTAGTTTCAGGTCGATCAGAAATCGTTTGATAGGTTATTTGAAGGTTTTTTTCTTCGGAAAACGTGTTCGGGATGTGTTTTCGGTTCCGGGGTTTTTGAGGGTATATTTTATGGACTTGTATAGGTTGATAGTAACCCTTAGATGTGATTTAGATAGGCTCGAACGTTCAGAAGACTTCGGATTGGCTTACTAAGAAATTTTTTCTCTTCCGTATTGGGATTGAGCGCGCAGCGTGGACCGCGTGTGACTGGACTTTGTTTTCCCAACCATATGCATGCATTTTTTATATGGTTTTCATATGATTTATAATGACAATTTCTTGATGATCCCTTACGTACTTTGGATATGGATTTTTGGAATGTTACAAGTGTTTAAGAAATATATAAATACCGCATTTTGCGAGGAAATTGGGTTTCTTATACCCAGGATCTTTATTGAGTTTTGGGAGATGGTTTTTCCCCCATTATGACATGTTTATATAATTTTGACGGTGTTTGGTAAAATGGGTTTGTACATGAGTTTATGTATATTTAATGACTTATTTTACAAGTTTGTGGACGTATTTGTGATCTGGGGCGTAGGCCCAAGTTTTGAGTCTGATCTTGAATGTTGAACTTAGTTTGGGCCGTGATTATGTGATAGTTGGATACATGTGGTAAGCTAGTTGTGAATACTTGATATATGATATGATGTGAGATGAATAGGGATATGTGATTCCTCAGAATAGTGACCATTGTGATAATGTGTGTATGACATGTGTGGCGTGTCAGGACCGGCCCCAAATCCCCCGGGATTAATGTGGAACCCGCCTGATCCCTTCTGACACGAAGTGTCAGACCAGGAAAAATTCCATCTCTAGCCCTCGTCGGGGCTATCAGAGTACATCAGGATCGTAGGAGGAGGGGAGTGATGTCTCGTCTCTGCTACAGCCCGCATCCGCGATCAATCTGAAGGGCATTAAAAACCATAAAAGCTGTGAGTGGACAAAAATAAATAATTTAATAAAACATGTTTCATAAAAAGACATTTTTCGCTTAAAGACATTTATGCCCTTCATAAATACATACACATGCATTCAAAAAACATTTATCAGACATTCATAAAACTATTGAAAACATTCTCAAAACCTTTCAAGGGTTCATGCCCGGTTCCCATAAACCGTCATGACCCGTAATCCATTTGGGTCCACGACCCGAAATCACCAAAAACTCGTACCTCAAATCAATAGGGACTCAGCCCGAATCACATCACGTGGGTCTCAGCCCAAAACCATTCTCAAAATATCAAATAAGGGGTCTCCGCCCCAAATCACTTTCACAATTTCAAATACGGGGGTCTCCGCCCCAAATCACTTTCTGAAACACAAAACACAGGGTCTCCGCCCTCAAATCTCGTATACGGGGTTGCAGCCCCAAATCACTTTCTAATCATAAAACATAGGGTCTCTGACCTGAAATCACTTTTCCATAAAATCTCATACGTACCGTCATACGTATAACCCATCCGCGGCACTTCCGAGAAGATGTCATCTCCGGGCACACAGCCCCTAGGGAACACATCCCCGATATAGTCACGATATCAATCATCTCTATCTAGTGTGCACACTACTCGGGGTCTCACTCCGAGTCTTCTCCCAGGAATCTCCATCTGGGAGGCTCAATCACTGGATCTAGTCCGAGCTCTCTCTCTAGATCTAGTCCACACATCCCTCCGGAATCTGGTCCGGGACCACATCAATATAAGTAACCACCACTCCTAGAACGGGATCCCTATGAGGATACCCACTCTGGTCTGTGGATCGTGACTCTCTAGGTCGACGCTGGAGGAGACCATATAACATATGGAGGGTTCAATTCATTGATTTCAAATCTCTTTCTTTCTTTCTCAAAACTCATTTCTCAACTGGGTCTCATACCCGATTCATGTCAACAGGATTCCTCGAATCCGATTCAAATCCATTTCACAGGCCTCGGCCTAAATCCACAGTTCAACAGGGTCTCATGCCCGAATACTCATTTCACAAACTGAACTGGGACTCAAGCCTGATATCATAACCAATTGGGCCCTAAGCCCAGAACCATAAAGCAACAGGACCTCAAGTCCGATTTCACAACTAACGGGGCCTTAAGCCCGATATCTCAACTAAATGGGTCCCAGGCCCGATATCATAAATCAACGGGGCATCAAGCCCGATAGTACTACTAACTGGGCCTCCAACTCGAATCATAAACCAATTAGGCCCTCGGTCCGATTCCTCGTCAATTCAAATGAGCTCCAAGTCCGAGAGTTCATAAATCAAATGGGTCTCGTGCCCGATTTCATGTTTCCAAATCCAAATCCATTTATTAAATCCTCGTTGAAAACCTAGAACGTAGAAGCATCGTATAAAATCGGAAATCTTGAAATACGTGCAAATACGTAAATCCTAGGCTACCGCAAACAAATGCACTCATGGCATCACAAAATATGGTCTAAAACAATTATAAAGCATTTATGCATGCATCAGTTTCGAAAGAAGGGTCCACTCACAGACCGTCCGAAGTCGCGCCTCAATACGCGTGCCATAACCGTCTCCCGGGTCAAACGTCGCCTCCGGGATTCCCAAACCTGTCCAAATTAATTTAGAGGGTTACTAACTACTTATATAACCCCTCACTAAAGCCTCGTAATTTTCCGGATTTTCTAACTATTTTTAAACGCGAACCTAAACCTTCGGACAACCCGAAACCAATCGAAACGATGTCCGATTGACACGAAACCAGTCCCAAAATGTTCGTTACATCGAATAGATGAAATTACATGTTGGAACCTTCCCAAGATTCCCTGCCACGCGCCCTCACGCGCCCTGGGAGTGCACTGCACGTGGGGCTCACTTGCCACGCTACAGTGTCATCTCCTACTTTCAGCCGACCGGTTCGACCGGTCCGGTCCGATTTTCCTGCAACTGGACCGGCGGTGACCGGTCCAAGCTCCTACAACCCTCAAATCTCGGCTGTTTTGTCCCATTTTAATCCCTAAATTCCTAGTTTATTGTTTTTTTTTATCATTCTCAATTAGTAAAACAACCTAAAACCCATCCAAACTTATGGTTCCAAAATGAACCTCACGGTTCAAAGTTCTCAAAACCGTCCATGGCTTCCACAGCCATCCTAAGCTTCCCAAAACTATCCTAGAACCCTCCTAGCAACCTAATAACCCTAACAAAATCACCAAAAATAGTCCATAATAACAAAATCGAAGTAAGAGGAAATTTGGGGCTTACCGGGTACCCGCTCGGGTTCTGGGTTTCAGCCACCGCCCACGGCTGTTCCAGCCACCAGCTTCCATCCTTAGTCC
Organism: Prinsepia uniflora; assembly: GCA_032719365.1. Lineage (NCBI taxonomy): Eukaryota > Viridiplantae > Streptophyta > Magnoliopsida > Rosales > Rosaceae > Prinsepia > Prinsepia uniflora. The sequence goes on from CM064871.1 coordinate 69,117,578, forward strand.
TCCTCTCTCACTCTCTGGTCTCAGTTATGGTTACAAGGGAAGGGTTGGATTTTGGGGTCGAATGGGAGATCGGGTTTTTGGTGGGTTGAAATGGGAATGATCGATGCAAAATGTAAGGGATGATATGCATGTATGTGGAATGGTAGCCAGTGGATGAGTGACACTTGTCACTCATCCATTGATTTCTGAAAAGAAAATGGGCCCACTGAAGTCCAAAAGCTCCTCGTAAAACGTGTCATCGTGAATAGTAACTTGAAACTTCCGTGAACCTTAACTTCGCCGTCGAACGTCCAAATTCGACGTGCCGCCTGTCTACGGATTCGTATCGTCCTCATCTATGTAACGATCCTCGACCCTCGGCCATCGGAATTTTCGGATCAAAAGTCAACTTTTGACCTCCTATTCACCAAAATTACCAAAATGCCCTTGGGCTTCCGAACGTCATAACTTCCTCCTCGGACGTCGGAATCGAGCGTGCCACCTGTCTATGAACTTGTGACGTCACGAACTACGTCAAGGTCATCGGCCAAAGTCCATTTGACCGGCTAAACAAAAAGTCAACGATATACCGAATCTAGGGGTAAAATCGTCATTTCGCCCGAACGTCCGCTAATCCTCGCCTAATCTCTGATTAGTTTCGCTAATCTGTCATTAATTCTTAATTAATCCCATTAATTCGGGACGGGTCGTCACAAACTTCCCCCTTAAGGAATTTCGTCCTCGAAATTCAAATTGCCCCGATTCCACAACCAAACTGTGGAATCCAACGATGTTCCCTCGACTCGGATCGTTGCACCCACATACAAGGGTACCCATGTAACAGTATACGTCCGACACACACCTCGTACGCGTCGGTACACATTGTCACTAGAGTCACCAACGCTCCAATTCATTTCCGAGAACTACAAGTCTACTCGTATGTCTCACTCGAGAAAGAACATCGGCACTCGTCGATCTCGCATGTCACTCACTTTGACAGGTCAGCAATACCAAACTGACACTTAAACGACTTTTTAAATCTAACATTCTGTGACTGTCCATCCTACAGTCATCAGGGTGAAATACGTACTCCCACTAAGGCTATCACAGCCAAGCTGGCACCCTGCTCAACATCCGATCTGACAACACCCTACAAATTCTTCCATCGCAATGGCATGAATTCCATCTCACAGGTCATCCTCAGACCTATGCCTAAACTGACCCTCGATACTCGTATGAATCATCTCTCCCAAATTCTTATGCCCGAACTGACTCCAACTGCTCGTACGAGTCAACTCTCTCAAATTCATATACCCAAAACTGACTCTTCTGAGAGTCCCATCAACCACATTGATCCTAACGTATCGGATAACTCTCCATCCATTACCCTCACAGGTCACATCCGTCGTGACCAGTCGGTAACTCCCGTCTCCACTGCACTTCCGCTGCGCCACTCTGGTCTCGACTCGCTCTCGAGTCCTTGTATCGTATCTCGCATCACCCAGCGATACTACATGTCATCTAGACCCACCTCGAGTCTCCAAACTGTCACTTGTCGGATTTGATCTGATCGCCACTCATGTCCAATTAGGATTTTATTCAACCTACAACCAACTCAAACTCTCAGGCCATCTCAACCTGACATACCGATTGACCTTAGTCAATCCCATCATCTAACGTGCACAATACTCCGATGCACCTATATCACAACAACATCGGGGCGCCCCCGACCTACACAAGGACTGCTCTCTGGTAATGTCCAACCACAAACTACCGTCCGCACTCCAACCATGGTCCGAACCCCAACCGTCCGTCACCAGGCGAACATCAGTCCATCACCTCGGACATTCACTCGTCACATCCTGTGACGCTAATATACCATCTACTCGTCACGTCAATCAAATGGACCCACAGCCTAGGTGTTTGGTTCTTACACCCTTTTGAACTCCTAGCTGTCATGTCATTCCTCGACGTCCCACCTAGGGACAAATCCAATATGGTGACATCAAAGTTCATCCTATGTCATCCTCCGACACTCAGCACTATCTACCACTGAGTCACACTCAGTGACCAAGGAATACTCATTACCAAAACGGAATCAAGTATTCCCCTCAACGTCTTAATCACAACTTATCTTGATTCTGATGTTCCAATCTCGTTGGAAACATGTTTCTTATCTAAAGGCGAAGCTCACTCATCACTCGAACATTCTCACGTCCTTTAGGAAAACAAGTGCCATGTCCTCAACTTAGGAGGTATGGTCAACCATAGTCAACCAAAACCAATCCGTATTGGACTCTCAAGTCCTCAGCTCAACCGGACACCATTCATGCGTCCGTAACTTCCAACTCGCCTATCCGTTTACTACCAACTCCGAAAAACTGACCCATACGTCATAAGACGTCACTTACGCCATCTATTCACATTTGTATCTCACGTCTCACCTCAAAAGTCACAACTTCGGAGTACACCCTCGCGACTCAATCTCGCAACACGAGGGGAACTAGTTTCCATTACTGGGGAAACTGATCTCCGTCACAGGGGAAAATTGGTCTCCATCACTGGGAAACTGATCTCCATCACTGAGGAAATTGATCTCCATCACTGGGGAAACTGGTCTCCACACCAAGTACTCCCGTACCTTGCACTGAGCCACTCGGGATCCTCTCTGTCCCACTCTTAATAACCACCTTCACATGGGTAGCGTAGCAAGTATGCTAGCACCCAACATCAACATCTCATTCTGCGATCATACTCATCCGTCACAGAGTCGAATCCAGAATCACTGCTCGTACTGTACGTCACTCACGCACTCGTATCATCGTCACGACTGATGAATCCTATCGTCACAATCGTCACGGAAACCTGAGTCCATCCCGCTTGCTAAGACTCGACTACGTCCATCGATAGCAGCGTCTGTCACGATCTCGTGCAGACCAAACTCACAAACACTCTGCTATCCAGACTCTAATCCATGCGATAGTCGACCGCCAGTACCAATAGCTCTACATGCAACATCCACTGATCGGTCCACCTCTGGATCCGATCACAAGCACCACACTTCTGGTAACTTGTCCTAATCTATCACCTACTAGGGTTATCACAAACCCGGCTGCCCTCTGCAGCCCTACCATCCTAACTGATCCCTCAATCTCGACACCGAAGAGTCGTCATACTCCAATACTAGTACCAAACCAGCCAATAACTACGCTCTGAGGAGCTCGTCCTCTCGTAACTCCACGTCTCTCAGCCGCTGGCCTCCACAAGAACTGGCCTTACTCCGGGTCCAACACTACACAAACGCTATGTGTGCAATCACATCCTATCGCGTCACTCCACATGTACTCCAGGCATCCACTGCCAGTCGACATCCCACCAAGATTTGACACATCGAAACATGGAAACACATGCCAAAAGGAATCACACGTTCCTATTCCCAACCGTCGTGAGTGTAGTCGTACAGGGTCATCGTAAACTAGGCGACCCTGACCTGTGACCACCACTGGTATTAATCCGTACCTCCTCTATCCGACACGACAGTAGGGTCACGACCCTCAAGTCTTCATACTGTCTCTACTGATCCATTGGATCCTATTTCCAGTAACACTACGGCTCTAAGCCGTTAGATTCCCACAAATACCGATCCTCCTCGGGGTCCATTTCCTCAAAACACGTGGCATTCCATGCCAATCAAACCTCAAACTATCGTATCACGTGTCAAACACCATCTAACTAAGGTTCGGTTCTACCGAAACCTCGTACTAATGCCCTAACTACCAGGTTGATGACGGGCTGTTATGACTTCAGAGACATCACATCCTCGACCTGCGCGCACTCCACGAGCAAAACATGCTCTGATACCAACTTGTCAGGACCGGCCCCAAATCCCCCGGGATTAACGTGGAACCCGCCTGATCCCGTCTGACACGAAGTGTCAGACCAGGGAAAATTCCATCTCTAGCCCTCGCCGGGGCTATCAGAGTGCATCAGGATCGTAGGAGGAGGGGAGTGATGTCTCGTCTCTGCTACAGCCCGCATCCGCGATCAACCTGAAGGGCATTAAAAACCATAAAAGCTGTGAGTGGACAAAAATAAATAATTTAATAAAACATGTTTCATAAAAAGACATTTTTCGCTTAAAGACATTTATGCCCTTCATAAATACATACGCATGCATTCAAAAACATTTATCAGACACTCATAAAACCATTGAAAACATTCTCAAAACCTTTCAAGGGTTCATGCCCGGTTCCCATAAACCGTCATGACTCGTAATCCATTTGGGTCCACGACCCGAAATCACCAAAAACTCGTACCTCAAACCAATAGGGACTCAGCCCGAATCACATCACGTGGGTCTCAGTCCAAAACCATTCTCAAAATATCAAATAAAGGGTCTCTGCCCCAAATCACTTTCACAATTTCAAATACGGGGGTTGTAATGACCCGTCCCGAATATCGGGATTGAATATTAATTAATTATGATTTAGAATGACTAATCGGGGATTAGTTGAGTGAAAACGTGCAAAATGTTGACTTTTAGTTCGGGCAGTCAAACGGACTTTGACCGATGATTGTGACGTAGTTCGGGACGTCACGAGTTCATAGACAGGTGGCACGTTCGATTTCGACATTCGTAGTGAAAGTTATGGCGTTCGGAAGTTGAGGGGCATTTTGGTAATTTGGCATATTAGGGGCCAAATGTTGACCTTTTGATCGGGAGGTCCGATGGACGAGGGCCAAGGCCCGTTACGTAGGTCTCGTCGATACGAATCCAATGACAGGCGGCATGCCGAAATCGGAGATTCGACGACGAAGTTATGGTCACGGAATCGGGCTCGATTAACCGAACGAACCGGGATTAAAATAATATTTTAATATGAACAGTACCCGGTGACTGGACACACTTGGATGAGTGACAAGTGTCACTCATCCCTTAAAATCAGGCACAAAACATGGATCCATGATTTTGGGGAGACCTAATTATTATGTTTTATTATATTAAATTAATTAATTAATCCTAATTTCCATTAATCTCCCATATTTTCTTCAACCGTGTACAACCCACAAATCAGTTTTCTCCCAACCTCCAATTCTCTTCCATTTCTGAACCAAAGTGTGTGCAATTGAGAGTAAATTGAACTGAGAAACACGAGGGATTAACTAAGAGCTGAGGACTGGGATTTCGGGTTTTAGAAAATTTGGAGGGAAAATCAAATTGGACGAATTGAGCTGTGATGATCGAATTGGAGCTTGGAAATAGCTTCCTGAGGTTGAGACGAGTTGTTTCAAATCAAAAACGAGATAAATTCATGCCCAATTGGCTCTGAACGGGTTTGGTAACAGTGAGGAACTTCGAGCTTGAGTCGTGAAGTTTGAGACTTCGACTGATCCAATTGTTGTGGGGAAATGACTTCTCATGATCCCACGATGCTTCTGGGTCCATCAATTGGAAGAAACTGGTTGAGATTGGCTGAACTCCATGGTTGCACAGTGTACGGATGTTCGAGTTGAATCGTGAAGATTGAGCAATGGATTGATGCAATTAAGTTGGGGGAAATGTTTAACGGAGTCCACTGATGCTTCTGGTTTGCATCAATTGAAGGAAATCGATTGAGATTGAAGGTGTTCGAATGATGAACAGTGTTCGGAGTGTTCTTCGAGTGTTCATCTTCGATCGTGAGGTTTGATGCAGGTAATCGTGTAATTCTGATTGCAGACCTTTAATTGAACTCAAAACGAAACTAACTCGATGATCAATTGATGTAATCAGTGTCGAATTGATAGGATTGGAACCGGATCGTGTCGCGGGTTAAAGGACCCGTTTACTAGACAAACGGGTTGAGACGACAGCACTGTAGCTGGCGCGTGGGTTTCACGCGCAGCCACTCACGGCGGCGCGTGAGGGCGCGTCCGGCCTAGTCTCAAGGTGAGGTCAACATGACTTTTGATCCTCTCAGTGTAACGAACATTTTGACGTTGATTTCGGGGAAATCGGATATTGTTTCGATAATGTTCCGCGTATCCGAAGTTTTGTATTACGTTAAAAATACGTATTTAAATCCCGGAAAAATTGGGGAAAATTATATGTTGTATTTTGGGATGTTAGTAACCCTCTATATTGATTTTGGACAGGAGTTGTGATTTCCAGATTTTACGGAAAAACGTGCAGCTCGGAAACGGACCGTTTTGAACGGTGTGTGTGAGTGGACTTTGTTTTCTAACCGTGATGCATGCATATATGATTTAAATGCCTTATTATATGATTTTATATGCTTGGGCATGATTTATGTTTCAATCCGGTAATTTCTCGGTTTTATGATTATTATATTATTATTTTGGGCGATTTTCGAGAAATTACGAAATTTGGTAAAAGTGATGTTTGGACTTGGTTTGTGAGTCCGGGATTAAAATTGGTTGGAAATAATGTGTGGACTCGGATTATGAGTCATGGATTGAGAATGATGTTGTGACTCGGGAATGAGTCAAGGATTTCGTGGATTTACGTGAAAATGGCAACGGAGGTTGCAACGCATGGATTTGCGTGATAATGTTATTTTGGGCATGAGAACCCAAGTGAATAGTGATTTTGACTCGGATTTGGAGTCACTTGTGAACTTGTGAAATTAATGATTTATTGGGAATTTATGATTATTTTAATCAGTCTTTTGGGCACGTTTTACGAGGAACGTGCAAATGATGTTTTGGGCTAGGCCCGGAGTCTAAATGATTTCTAAAATGATATTTTGACTTGGTTGGTGAGTCAATGATGATTTCCGGATTATTCTATTGATTTAAATGTGATTTTAACGGTTTATGTGTAAAAGGTATTTTGGGCTTGAGACCCAGTTGAGAATGATCTTGACTTGGTATGAAGTCAAGATTTGATTGAAATGTTTTGGGATGTAATTCCTGGGATGGTTTTCATTGTGATTGTGGTATTCCCAGACGGTCGGTGCTTGGGGGGATTACCCAGACGACCGGAGCTTGGGGGATGTGATTGTAGGATCGGGACTTGATCCTATGGTAGTCAGCTTCTCGGAAGAGACTGAGCCTGGATGTACCACTCGGAGGTGTCTGATCCTGGGGATGTGTTAGCCCAGAGGTGACTGAGCCCGAGGAGGTTGATCCCAGAGGTGTATGTTCCCGAGAGAGTGATTGGATATTGGCCTACGCGTAGTGCAGCACTTGTGAGTAGTGCAGTTTGATTGATTGTGCACTTGTGAGTAGTGCAGATGTGATTTGTGATATTTGATGCACTTGTGAGTAGTGCGGTTTGATTGGATTGATATATTTCTTGTGCACTGGTGATTAGTGCTGATTGGAATTGATTGTGATGACGTACTGGTATTGAGTACGGGTTTTTGGTCTTTGTGGCCAGTGATTATGTTTTCACATGTTTTGGCCTGAGAGCCGGGATTTGATGTTTTTCGATATGCATGCAAATTTGTGAAAACTGGAGGGTAAGATTGTATTTTGATAAATGTTTTTATAAGAGGTCATTTTTGTCCACTCACACCTTTTCTGTTTTATTAACCCTTCAGGTCGTGGCGCGTTGATCGAGGCTATTCCAGAGGTGGAGGTATGAGCGGGCACATGCACAAAATTCCCTTGTCTGGCAGGTACTGAAGGGTAGTTTCGGACTTTCAGTTGACTTGTTAGACGGGAGCAGGACCGGGTACGGTTTTTGACGTCCAGTTGGGACGGGTCCTGTCAGGGGTCTCCGCCCCAAATCACTTTCTGAAACACAAAACACAGGGTCTCCGCCCTCAAATCTCGTATACGAGGTCGCAGCCCCAAATCACTTTCTAATCATAAAACATTGGGTCTCTGCCCTGAAATCACTTTTCCATAAAATCTAATACGTACCGTCATATGTATAACCCATCCGCGGCACTTCCGAGAAGATGCCAACTCGGGGCACACAGCCTCTAGGGAAAACATCCCTGATATAGTCACGATATCAATCATCTCTATCTAGTGTGCACACTACTCGGGGTCTCACTCCGAGTCTTCTCCCATGAATCTCCATCTGGGAGGCTCAATCACTGGATCTAGTCCGAGCTCTCTCTCTGGATCTAGTCCACACATCCCTCCGGAATCTGGTCCGGGACCACATCAATATAAGTAACCACCACTCCTGGAACGGGATCCCTATGAGGATACCCACTCTGGTCTGTGGATCGTGACTCTCCAGGTCGACGCTGGAGGAGACCATATAACATATGGAGGGTTCAATTCATTGATTTCAAATCTCTTTCTTTCTTTCTCAAAACTCATTTCTCAACTGGGTCTCATACTCGATTCATCTCAACAGGATTCCTCGAATCCGATTCAAATCCATTTCACAGGCCTCAGCCTAAATCTACAGTTCAACAGGTTCTCATGCCCGAATACTCATTTCACAAACTGAACTGGGACTCAAGCCCGATATCACAACCAATTGGGCCCTAAGCCCGGAACCATAAAGCAACAGGACCTCAAGTTAGATTTCACAACTAACGGGGCCTTAAGCCCGATATCTCAACTAAATGGGTCTCAGGCCCGATGTCATAAATCAACGGGGCATCAAGCCCGATAGTACTACTAACTGGGCCTCCAACCCGAATCGTAAACCAACTGGGCCCCCGGCCCGATCGTATAACACAAATGGACCCTCGGCCCGATTCCTCGTCAATTCAAATGGGCTCCAAGTCCGAGAGTTCATAAATCAAATGGGTCTCGTGCTTGATTTCATGTTTCCAAATCCAAATCCATTTATTAACCCCTCGTTGAAAACCTAGAACGTATAAGCATCGTATAAAATTGAAAATCTCGAAATACGTGCAAATACGTAAATCCTAGGCTACCATAAACAAATGCACTCATGGCATCACAAAATATGGTCTAAAACAATTATAAAACATTTATGCATGCATCAATTTCGAAAGAAGGGTCCACTCACAGACCGTCCGAAGCCGCGCCTCGATACGCGTGCCACAACCGTCTCCCGGGTCAAACGTCGCCTCCGGGATTCCCAAACCTGTCCAAATTAATTTATAGGGTTACTAACTACTTATATAACCCCTCACTAAAGCCCCGTAATTTTTCGGATTTTCTAACTATTTTTAAACGCGAACCTAAACCTTCGGACAACCCGAAACCTATCGAAACGATGTCCGATTGACACGAAACCAGTCCCAAAATGTTCGTTACATTGAATAGATGAGGTTACATGTTGGAACCTTCCCAAGATTCCCTGCCACGCACCCTGGGAGTGCACTGCGCGTGGGCCTCACGCGCCACGCTACAGTGTCATCCCCTACCTTCAGCCAACCGGTTCGACCGATCCGGTCCGGTTTTCCTGCAACTGGACCGGCGTGACCGGTCCAGGCTCCTACAACCCTCAAATCTCGTCCGTTTTCTCCTATTTTAATCCCTAAATTCGTAGTTTATTGTTTTCTATCATTCCCAATTAGTAAAACTACCTAAAACCCATCCAAACCTATGGTTCCAAAATGAACCTCACGGTTCAAAGTTATTAAAACCGTCCATGGCTTCCACAGCCGTCCTAAGCTTCCCAAAACTATCCTAGAACCCTCCTAGCAACCTAATAACCCTAACCAAATCACCCAAAACAGCCCATAATAACAAAATCAAAGTAAGAGGAAATTTGGGGCTTACCGGGTACCCGCTCGGGTTCTGGGTTTCAGCCACCGCCCACGACGGTTCCAGCCACCAGCTACCATCCTTAGTCCTCCTCTCTCACTCTCTGGTCTCAGTTATGGTTACAAGGGAAGGGTTGGATTTTGGGGTCGAATGGGAGATCGGGTTTTTGGTGGGTTGAAATGGGAATGATCAATGCAAAATGTAAGGGATGATATGCATGTATGTGGAATGGTAGCCAGTGTATGAGTGACACTCAAAAGCTTCCTGTCGAACCGGCTTCTATTTCAATCCGTGCTGGACCGATCGATATACCAATAATCAAGTCTTCAGTCAATTGGTGGAATACTTCGCATCAACCTGGGAGCATTAGCCGATCTGGTAAATCAATACATGTTCCTATGCCCATTCCAATCTTGTCTAACTTTGCTAACTCCCCCTTCTCAACCCGTATCTTGTTTGTTCTGGAAGTAAAACGTGTTGTCATGAATAGTAACTTGGAACTTCCGTGAACCGTAACTTTGCCGTCGAACGTCCAAATTCGACGTGCCGCCTGTCTATGGATTTGTATCATCCTCATCTACGTAACGGTCCTCGGCCCTCGGCCATCGGAATTCCTGGGTCAAAAGTCAACTTTTGACCTCCTATTCACCAAAATTACCAAAATGCCCTTGGGCTTCCGAACATCATAACTTCCTCCTCGGACGTCGGAATCGAGCGTGCCACCTGTCTATGAACTCGTGACATCACGAACTACGTCACGGTCATCGACCAAAGTCCATTTGACCGCCTAAACAAAAAGTCAAAGATTTACCCAATCTAGGAGTAAAATCGTCATTTCGCCCGAACATCCGTTAATCCTCGCCTAATATCTGATTAGTCTCGCTAATCTGTCATTAATTCTTAATTAATCTCGTTAATTCGGGACGGGTTGTCACATGGCGAATGTGTGGATTGATTGTATTGTGGTGGCGACTCAGACGTTGAGCTAGGGGCTCCGATCTTGAGTGAGTATGTGATGGCCTACCAGTAGTGCCTTATGATGTGTTGATTGATTATGTGTGTACGTATTTTTGATGAGTTTACCATATGTGAGTTCTGTGTTGATGTTGGTTAGGGATTAATTGTATGGATGATGATATGCGATATGAGACAAAGGCGGGATATGAGAATGGGTCACGTTTTTTATTTACTGCTTTGTGTCCAGATATTTTTACACGTGTCAATTTTCCGATGACTGAAGAGGTTTTCATATGTCACGGTTTTATTAGAAAATAAAGGTTTTAAACTGATATACATGCATGCTTTGTAAAACGAAGGGTTAAATGTTGATTTCGGAAATTTGTTTTACTAAACTATTTATTTTTGTCCACTCACACGTTTTTGTGTTTTTGCCACCCTCTAAGTTGATCGCGGATGCGGGCTGTAGTAGAGACCGATGCATCACATGAAGTTGCGTACTCTGGAAACCCTGAGTGGGTTATGGTCTTATCCCTAGTCTAACATGTGGTGATAGACGGGAGCAGGACATCCTACGGTAACCCAGGGGGATTAGGGATGGGTTTTGTCACCCGAAAATTACAGAAAATCATGCAAAGTGGAACATAGCAATACGAAGATGTGCGAGTGAACTTTATTTCCCTAAAATTTTATGCATGCATACTTACATTATTTAAATGTGCTTTTATAGGATTTTGGTGATAATGAAGTGATTGGGATTTTTATCGATTTTCAGTGATTTTATGAATATTTTATTATTATTTCTTGCACATTTTTCGAGGTTTCTGGAAAATATGTTTCATATACCGTTTTGATTGGGATTTCGAATGGAATATGGTTTGTGGCAAGGAATAATGTGATTTTGGAATAATTATGATGTTCATATGATTCTAGACGATTTTTATAAGTGACAGGACCCGTCCCAAATCCCTCGAGATTAGCGTGGGACGTGTTTGCTCCCGTCTGACACGAAGTGTCAGGCCATGGATATTTTCGTCCTTTGCCCAACCGGGGCTATCAGAAGGCGCCAGGATCCGAAGGAGGAATGCAATTTCTCATCTCTGCTACAGCCGCATCCGCGATCAACCTGAAGGGCATTCAAAACACAAAAGATGTGAGTGGAAAAAACAAAAATTTATAAAAAAAATTCATAAAAGACCTTTATGCCCTTCATTAAAAACATATGCATGCATTCGAAAACCATTTCTAGGGTTTATGCTCGGTCCCCATAAACCATCATGAACCATAAAACCATTTGGGCCTTGGTCCGAAATCCATCAAACAATACCTGGGACCTCCGACCAAACCATAACACGTGGGAACTCGTCCCAAAACCATCTCATAAGGGTATCAGCCCAAAAACAATACGCGTGGATCTCAGCCCAATGCCATCTCAGTGAAAACTCATAAACATATACATATATATATATAACCCATCCTGAGCACTTCCGGAGAAGATGCCAACTCGGAGCACACAACCTCTTGGGAACACATCCCCGATATAGTCACGATGTCTCTATAAATATATAAGTATGCATACTACTTGGGATCTCACTCCGAGTCTTCTCCCAGGAATTCTCCATCTGGGAGGCTCATCTTCAGACCTAATCCGATCATCTCTCCGGAATCTGGTCCGGGACCACATCATAACGCCCACTCCTGGAACGAGATCCCTATAGGGATACCCACTCTGGTCTGTGGATCGTGACTCTCCAGGTCAACGTCTAGAGGAGACCAATCAATAATCTCGTAATGAGGGTATATACATATTAGTATACAAAACCATAAAACGGGACTCACGCCCGATAACACAAATCAACTGGGCCTTCCGCCCGAACATAAGACTCAATAAGGCCTCTAGCCCGATTTCACAATAAATGGGCATCGATCCCGAACTCGAATCAATTGGGCATCGAGACCGATATCTCAGGGCCAGTCACGATCCCGATCATAGTGATGCGTGCAACCATCAATCCAGAACTGCTCTCAATCCTGGTATGTCGCCGTGAACACATCACTCCCACGACCATCTCGAGACCATGGTACACACGTCGCCAATCGATCCTCTAAATCGCCAGCACTCTGAAGTCGAGCCTCTAGTGGCTGCTCAACAACGGGACGTGCATCGTGACCTCTCCGGAAAGAATGTATCCCAATCCGGAGGCGAGCTTCACGTCGTCCGTCGCGGTGCACACAGCACCCGTCGCGACCACGACTCAGACATACGGGTCGTCAATAGGGTCTCATCCCTGAGTCAAAACCAAATCCAAATGGGTCTCACAAATGTTCAAAGGGTCAAGGGTTTGGATTTGGGGCGAAGGTTGATCGCGTTTTGGGTTTGAAAATGGGAAAATGATCGATGATGAAGGAATGGGATATGCATGAGTTGGTTTGGATGGGCAATGGATGGGTGACACTTGTCACTCATCCATTGGGCCTGTCCAATAATATATAGGCCCTACTTGCTGCCAAATAGTCCCCATCTCGTAAAACGTGCAATAGTACGTTCGAACTTCCGTGAACCGTAACTTCGTCGTCGAACGTCCGAATTCGACGTGCCACCTGTCTACGAATTCATATCGACCTGATCTACGTAACGGTCCTTGGCCCTGGGCAATCTGACCTCCCAGGTCAAAAGTCAACTATTGGCCTCTATTCACCCAAATTACCAAAATGCCCCCGATCTTCCGATCGTTACAACTTCTTCCACGAATGTCAGAATCGAACGTGCCACCTGTCTATGAACTCGTGACGTCTCGAACTACGTCACAGTCATCGGCCAAAGTCCATTTGACAGTCCAAACAAAAGTTAACTTTTTGCCCATTCTAGGGGCAAAATCGTCATTTCACCTTGAACGTCCGCTAATCCTCGTCTAATCCCCAATTAGTCTCTCTAATCCTTCATTAATCCTTAATTAATTATGCTAATTCGGGACGGGTCGTTAAAATAAGAGTAGCCTTAATGGCACGGTTTTCAAAAACTGATATTTAAGTTGTGTTTGGGGCTTCAGCTTGAGTTTCTGATTATGGAATTGGATTGTTATATATGATGTGATATGTTGTGAGGAAGTGTGATATTGAGTTGTGATGTGAACATGTGTTTCTTGGTATGCGTGATGTGTCATGATATGTTGATGTGTGGTTTGAATGTGAGTCTCAGACGTCGAGCCCTGGGATCCGAATCCTGAGACTGCTATTGTGTTGGCGACTTAGACCTCAAACCCTAGGCTTCGAATCCTGAGTCAGATTTCACCCGGACGTCAAGCTAGGGCTCCGAATCCCGAGTGACTGTGTGATGGCCTCCCGGTAGTGCCCTTGTGATGTGATGATTGCTGTTGTGCATATGTATTGATGATGAGTTGACTATATGTGAGTTCGGTGCTGATTTTGGTTATGGATTGATTGTGTGGATTGATGTGATGACTTGTGAGACTGTGCTATGATGACTCGGACGTCGAGCTGGGCTCTGAATCCCGAATGAGTTTGTAGTGTACCTACTAGTGGGACAGTGATTTCATGTGTGACATTGTGATGATGGTGCGTTGGTTAGTTGTGATTGATGTGCTATATTCTTGTAGGGATGGTTATATCGATTTACTGAGGTTTTAGATGGATTATAGACTTTTGAATTAAGAATTATTTTCACGTATTTCGAGATGATAAACTTGATTTTTTTAATCGAAAAGTATGGTTTTGGAATGACTTTTCTTGTATGCATATATGGCTTTATAAAACGGAGGGTAATATCGGTTGTATTCAAAGTATGTTTTAAACTGTTTCTTTTTGTCCACTCACACGTTTTCTTGGTAATATAACCCTCCATGTCAGGACCCGTCCTAATCCCCCCGGGATTAACGAAGAACACTTCTGATCCCGTCTGACACGGAGTGTCAAACCAGGGAAAATTAAAACCTTTAGCCTTCTGGCTCCCAGAGTACGCCAGGATTCGGAAGAGGTATGTGATGTCTTGGTCTCTGCTACATTCCACACCGTATTCAACCTGAAGGGCATTGAAAACAGAAAGACTGTGAGTGGACAAAAGTAATAAGCTTAGTAAAACACATTTTATAAAAGACCTTTATTCCCTTCACTAAAAAGCATGCATGTATAGTAAAACCATTTATCAAATCACATATGTTTAAACAACCATAATCATACGGGCCCCTGCCCAAATCCATTTACAGAAAACTAGAACATAATAAACATATGTGGGATCTCAGCCCAAATCCATTTATCAATCATAAAACATAATTTCACAAAACCAAGAAATCATGTTTATCATCATTCATATAACCAATCCTGTCATGGTATCTAGAGCTACGCGCGTGCTACCCAGGGTCTCAAAGCCCAAGTCTCCCCAGAGTCCACCCAGGTCAATGTCCCTAGATCAATGACCCTCCCTGGGGGTTATAATCCATAGCTTTTCTGAGAATAAGGAACCCAACGGGGGTGCGACTCCACTCAGTCAGTGCTCCGTGACTACTCCGGGGTCCACCCAGGCCAACGACCCTCCCCGTAGAAGACAATTCATGTATAAAGGATGGTATACGAAAAACCTTTTGAAATCATTCTTAAAACCTTTCAAGGGTACATGTCGATTCTCATAAACCGTCATGAGCCATAAAAACCTTTCAAGGGTTCATGCCGGTCCCCATAAACCGTCATGAACCAGAAATCCATTTATGGGTCCCTGACCCGAAATCACAATCTTAAAACATAACTGGGCCTTAAGCCTGAATCCACATACAAACTGGGCCTCCGGCCCGAATCGTAAACCAACTGGGCCTCGTGCCCAATATCGTAAACCAAATGGGCCTCGTGCCCAATATCGTAAACCAAATGGGCCTCATGCCTGATTTCATAACGAAATGGGCCTCGTGCCCGATACATAAGTCAACTGGGCCTCGAGCCCAATACGCAAACCAATTGGGCCTCGAGCCCGGTACGTAAACCAACTGGGCCTCCGGCCCGATGCCTTGTTAAATCAAATGGACTTAAGGTCCGAGAGTTCATAAATCAAATGGGTCTCGTGCCCGGTCCATATTTCCAAATCCAAAATCGATTTAAGAACCAATTGGGCCTTTGGCCTGAAAACATAATTAAATGGAATTCGAGTCCGAGGGCTTCCAAAACAAATGGGTCTCATGCCCGAATTTACCTTTTTCAAATTCAAAACCATTTCATGAAATCATTTCCAAAACTATAAGTACAGAAAATCAGTGCAAAATCGTAAACCTCGATTTACGTGCAAGCATGTAAACACGTAAATCGTCTCAAAATACGTGAAATCATATAAATCACAACCATACAAATCATCATCATAGAATCATATTCATAAACCATATAAAACATTTATGCATGCATCACAGTTTAGAAATGAAGGTCCACTCACAGACTGTCCTAAACTACCGCCTCGATTTGCATGTCGTAAGTCTCACTGGGTTAATCGTCATCACTGAGACTCCGAAACCTGTCCAAATCAATCTAGAAGGTTACTAACTACCTTATTAACCTCTCATTGAAGCCCCGTAATTTTTCCGAATTTTTAACTATTTTTAAACTTGATCCTAAACCTTCGAATGTCCCGAACATTATCGAGACGGTGTCCGATCAACACGAAACCAGTCCCAAAATGTTCATTACATCGAATAGATTAAAAGTCATGTTGAACACTTCCCCAAAAGGCCCACCACGCACCCTTACACGCCGTCCAAAGGGGCTGCGCGTGAAGCCCACACGCCGCACTATTCATCTTCTTCAACCTCTAGTGAACCGGTCGCGCCGGTTCAAACCAGAGGGGGTCACCCAACATGGGATTGCAACAAAATCCATTTGCTTAACTTTGGGGTTCCTCAGGAATCCAAAGCCAGTGTGCTCCCGAAAAAAAAAACCGTGAGGGCAAGGGCAAGGAGGCCCAAAGTGGACAATATCGTGCTAGATGAGTCGGGTCCTGACACTCCAGAGTCGCTGCATGAGAATCGAGACTCCAGAGGTAGAGGCATGAACTAGCGGGATTTGTGTTTGTCCCTTGTCTGACATAGTTTATGTCGAACGTGAGTAGGGCCCGAGTGTAATTTTTAGTGTATTCAGGTGAGGTCCTATCAACTCTTCCCACAACTACTTTGAACCGTGTAAGATCCTACTCATGCCTGACAACCAAATTTAAATTCCAGATTTACTCTTAGAACTTGACAACATAACATGAAAACTTGTTAGGAAAAGGGTGAACACTGTCCATATAGACTCGTTATACAACCCAAACATATTTTGTTCTCCTGGGGTTACTGCCCACACCAACTCACTGACCCTAATGAATTAGTGTAACCCAATATCTTGGCTCTATCCGAGCTCTAAAGCGATAGCCTGATATCCCGAATCTTCCCAAGTCCTATATCGACATCACGACTCTTCCCAGTCTTATCTTGATATCTAGGTTATATAAGGGATTTATGTCTAAACGTCTAAAGCCCCGTGAATTCGATACGTAAGCTAATTAGAAACATCATCACTTTGGATGCACATAACTATCACTAAATTGTGTTTGATTGACTCGAAAACTTCACCAATAAATTCATAATATAAAAAATAAAAAGGTCATGTTGACTAGAATGGAAGAGCACTGCATACAGGACTTCATATGTAAGACCTGTGTCCTAGAGGGAATGGTGAACGATCCCACATTCCTACGAGGAGCGAATGGTTTGAGAGGGGAATGGTGGTGTGCCTTAAAGGTGTAGGCACACACCTATCTAGCACGAGGCCTACCTTCGCTGTGTTTGTAGTAGGGCGTTCCTCCCAATGTGAGGTCTTGGGATCAAAACCCTGCGGGTGCGAGCTAAGTGCTTCCTAGAGGGGACAATATCATGTTAGATAGAGTGAACCGTTGCACAACTCTGATCTAAACTAGGCATTTTGGGAGCTCAGTGGCTTTGGGTTCGGTTGGAACTCTAAAGTTAATCAAGTTGAGGTTGGTGCGATTCCATGATGAGTGATCCCCTAGGAAGTTGCACCATGAGCTCCCAAAAACAAAACCGTGAGGGTGAGGAGGCCCAAAGCGGACAATATCGTGCTAGAGTCGGGTCCTGACGAAGGAGGGTCGGGTCTTGACAGAATGGTATCAGAGCCAAACCCCGACTGGGAAGTGTGCCAGCGAGGACGCTGGGCCCTTAGGGGGTGGATTATAAGACCTGCGTCCTAGAGGGAACGGTGAACGATCCCACATTCCTACGAGGGAGGAATGGTCTGGGAGGGGAATAACGGTGTGCCTTAAAGGTGTAGGCATACACCTATCTAGCACGAGGCCTCCCTTGGCCACGTTGGTGGTAGGGCGTTCCTCCTAGCGTGAGGTCCTGAGATCAAAACTCTGCAGGTGCGAGCTATGTGCTGTCCAGAGGGGACAATATTGTGTTAGATAGAGTGGGCTGTTGCGTAACTTTGATCTAATAAAGGCCTTTTGGGAGCTCAGTGGCTTTGGGTTCGATTGGAACTCCAAAGTTAAGCGAGTTGAGGTTGGTACAATTTCATGATGGGTGACCCCCTGGGAAGTTGCACCATGAGCTCTCGAAAATAAAACCGTGAGGGTGAGGAGGCCCAAAATGGATAATATCATGCTAGAGTCGGGTCTTGACCGAGGAGGGTCGGAGTCTTGACGTCATGTTCTGGCGGACGCCCTGGCAGTAACTTTCCCATGCGCCTACGTGCCTGGATCACACCCAACTTCTCGTCGGGTCAACTCGGTTCTCTGCAATTGGGTCCCAACCTAAAACACCGACCCAGTACCATTTTCATTTATTTATACTTGTTTTTCATATTTAATTCATGTAACGACTCATCCCAAAAAAATTTAGGCATTTACAAAAAATAAATGGGGAATGGACGAATTTACCCCTATCTTTGGTCATGGCACAAAAGTCAATTTTAATTCGGAAAATTTGTCAGAAATTTCAAATGTACCATTGCTTAAGTCTCGAACTCGAGCTCGTAGACAGATGACATACAAAAAATAGATATCAGATGATTAAGTTACTGATCTAAATTCAAAAAGGACATTTTGGTAAATTTGAATGATATGGGCATTTTTGTAATATAATTTGAGAAGCTTCTAATAAGTCACTATGATTGTTGATTTAGTTGGACTATTGGGTGATAAGTGTCACCTGGTGAAGGGTGAGGTGGAGAGTCCATATCTTCCACCCTAATATGGTCGTGTAACCATGAAGAAAAAGAAAGGAAATGAGGAAAACATGGCCTCCTCGGATGCGATATGGGAAACTTGGGATTTCCTAAGGAGGGCGAGAAAATAAACGTAGTCTTCTCAGAAGATTAAAGCAGGAACATTAGAAAATTGTACAGGAGGCCAGTTTGGGTGGAGAAGTACCGAAATGCACAACTTACTCCTTTGAACAATCCCTAGACCATTTTGATGCGAATGAAGGGCAGATCAGTCTATTGGCATCATTCTTGAGGCAACTAGTTGTCGCCAAAGGTAGGATGTTGTCGTGGATGGTGGATGAAAGAAAACACGGAAGATTGAAAGTTCCAGTCGAATTTATGGATGATTTATGTGAGATTTCTCCATTATAATTTCATAAATTAATTCGTGGGATTGATTAGATAAAGTTTGACTATTGGAACACTTAAATTGATTGAGAAATGAAGGAATTATGGGAAATTTCCAACAAGGTTCAAATTGATACTAGAACCAAGAAAACGGATCGACATGGGAGCCTGGCTGAATGTTAGGGGCGATTGTAGCTGTGACTGTGTCTGTAAAAGCGTGAAGCCCAGTCGCAGGTCGTGTACTAGCGCGTGGCGTCGCATGGCAGCTTCACTCTCGTTGTGTTAAATATGAAAGTTTCTTAATTCAAAAATATGGATCCAATGGTACAAATTTTTGAGAAAATTTGACATTATTTTAGGGTAGTTTTACATGTATAAACTGACGGTGTTGCAAGTTGGAGTACGTGCAGACCTCATGGAGTCATGTTCCAGCTAATGTCCCCATCCAAGTTAGTTCAGCAAAACCCCCAACCCTTTCCTTCATTTCCATCCTTGATTTGCCTCTCAAACCGTTAGGGTCCATTCTGTGTTTTCTTCCTCTTTTTAACCTTCGTTCTTCCTTCCATGAGCAGGGCTCATAGGTGGTGGAGTCCACCTATCTAGTTCCCCTGGTGACACATGTCACCTTATCATCCAACAAAATTGTTGACTCACCAAAAAAAAGTGAATTGAAAGTATAAAAATGCCTCTGTTATGCATAAATTACCAAAATGCCCTTTGATCTTTAGACCTATTACTTTTTCATACGAGCTCCGTTTTCAACGTATTGCTTGTCTACAAACTTGGACAGGTCGTTACATGTCACGACCCGACCCATCTAACACAATATTGTCCGCTTTGGGCCCAGCCCTCACGGTTTTGTTTTCGGGAGCTCACGTGCAACTTCCCAGTAGGTCACCCATCATGGGATTGCACCAGCCTCAACTCGCTTAACTTTGGGGTTCCAATCCCCCCCAAAGGCACTGAGCTCCCAAAAGGCCTTGTGTTAGATAGATACGTGCCCACACATATAAGGTACTTCACCTTTCCCTCCCCGAGCGATGTGGGATCGTTCACCGATCTTACCTTTCCAAGGTCACAGGTCTTGCTCACCGTTCTTGCTACCAAGACTAGGTCTTACAATCCACCCCCTTGGGGCCCAGCGTCCTCGCTGGCACACTTCCGGTCAGGGTCCAGCTCTGATACCATTATGTCACGACCCGGCCCATCTAACACAATATTGTCTGCTTTGGGCCCAGCCCTCACGGTTTTGTTTTCAGGAGCTCACGTGAAACTTCCTAGTAGGTCACCCATCATGGGATTGCACCAGCCTCAACTCGCTTAACTTTGAGGTTCCAATCCCCCCCAAAGCCATTGAGCTCCCAAAAGGCCTTGTGTTAGATAGATACGTGCCCACATATATAAGGTACTTCACCTTTCCCTCCCCGAGCGATGTGGGATCGTTCACCGATTTTACCTTTCCAAGCTTACAGGTCTTGCTCACCGTTCTTGCTTCCAAGATCTTACATTACAGGTTAGAGGTGTGTGGAAAAAAAATACAATTAAAGAACACCCTTATGACTATGGGTGAGCATTAATCCGTTGAAATCAGAGACCAATTTGATTCAAACTATTCTGGTAAAGACCTGTCTCGGAAACTCAATGCAATTTCGAAAAATAAATTAAAAATTGACTAATTTGCCCCTATCCTTATTAATAGTCCAAAAGTTAATTTTAAATTGAAAATTTCTTTGAAGTTTCGTTTGGAATGTTGCATGAGCCTCGAACTCCCGAGTTCGTAGACAGACGGCTCGCAAAAAATTGAAATCATACGAAAAAGTTATGGGTTAAAATATCGAAGGGCATTTTGGTAATTTTGGACAACAAGGTCAGTTTAGTCTTTTTACATGAGGGGAGTGACGCAACACCTATCATGAGTCAGCTACCTGGATAAGTGACAAATGTCACTTGTAGGGAGAAAATGAAGAAGATTCAACCTCTCTCTCCCATGCATACATATTGAAAATTGATAAATGAAAAGGGAGGAGGAACATGGATGGCTTGGAGGAGAAAAACATAATCTCCCTTGAGGATATCCTTCTCTAGAGTTTTGCTAGGACTTCTTGGAGCTTGACCATTCTATAATAGATATGAAGTTTCTGGAGGGGCTGGAATGAGGCCGAGGAAGGAATTTTCAAGAGGAAATTCTGTTTGGTGAAGAAGCACCAAACAACTCAACTTAGTCTCCAAATCATGCACAAGCTATTTTTGACTCAGTTGGGGAGTTGGAGTGGCCTTTCTACATCCCTTTCAAGTTGAATTATGTTTGCTAGAGGTAGGAGCCCTACTGTGGAATGTGGGTTGACGAAAGCATGGAAGCTCGAAACTTTCGATTTCCTCTTGATAAATCCCGGTGAGTTTTTCCACACTTAATTGCATATATGTGTTTCTGACATTTGTTAGATGAAGATTGACGTAAAAATTATGAAAAGGGTTAAGAAAAAAAAGGAAATAGAACCGGTTTGAGTCACTTAGGTTGGGACCTGATTACAGAGAATCGGGTCGATGCAGGTAGGAGGCGAGTGTGCATGCAACTGCAGGTCCAAGTTCTTAAAGCCTAGTTACATGCCATCCTTTTTGGTCCCAGGCAACATGAAAGTTGATCCTTTTTAAATTATGAATCCAATGGTATGACTTTAGATAAATTTGGATATTTTTTCAGGGTAATTTTACACGTCCAAAGCGACGGTGTTGCTAGTTTAACTACATATGGACCTCCATAGGTTTCAAGATATTGGATATGGATTTTGTGTACGACTAGGATATCATAACGAGAGCGAGAAGGAGCCGGGATATCAGTTGAAGGTTTAAAAGAGTTGAGATATCGGATTAGAGCTCGACAATGGCCGAGGTATTGGGTACACTATTTGTCGGAGGGTCACTGGGTTGGTGTGTGTTATGATCCTATGAAGGTGAAATATGTTAGTTTGTGTACCGAGACAATAATTTTGATATGGTTAGTGTACATTCCTTTTTTACAGGTTCTCTGGTTGTGTTGTTAAGTCCTAACTAAGAATAGTTTTGGAACTTGAATTTGGTTATCAGATTGGAGTAGGACCGAGTACGGTTATCAAAATGATTCGGGGAGGGGTCTTGTCAGTCATTGATACAACATTTTAGATTTGACCGAATAGTAGTGAAATTGTTTAAAAATCAAAACTGCTCTATTAGTAATGATTTGGTTTTCTGTTTTCATTTTTGAAATCATAATTTAGGTTCTTATTTATATATATTTGTTAGTTAAAATTTTGCATTCTATAATATGTTAATGTAAGTGTATATTACATCTATACTTTAATAAATCCTTACTCCTTTTGTGCTACATTTGAATATAAATTAGATTTAAACATAATTCGTCATATTTCCATGTTAAAAATGTTAAAAAATTTAATTTCTTGATATGTGTGAATGAAATATTCATACAAATAAATGAAATCATGATATGAATAAATGAAATCTTGATGAGAAAGGTGGAATTTTGGGAAAAAAAATTAATGTATGAATGAAATATTTATATGAATAAATGAAATCTTGATGAAAATGGTAAAATTTTGGGGAAAAAATATAATTTTTTAGAATTTTTAGCGAACAAATTACATGCAAAATTTATGCATGAATCATCCAAATAGATCCAAATCAAACTATTGACAATGATTTGGATCAGAATGGTTTCAATTCCATTTTTTGAATTTTTTGAAAATTTAAAATGTATTGAGCTATTAAGATTTTAATAGTATAAATTTAGAATTTGATGATATCTGTATCGATTCAAATTATGCCCACACATGCTTATGAGAACTACAAACAAAGGACCAAGTAATGTTGATTACTTTGAAATCTAAAAATGTTACAATAATTTAAATTTATATCTTTTGTATTTCGTTATCCGTTTGAGATATACTAATTAGATTGTCTTTTCTTTATCATTTTTTTTTTCAACAAAGGATTTTTTTTTGGATTTATTGAAAATTTAATCAAAAATCAAGTTTGGCTATATATATATATATAGATTTGTACTCTTTAATTAATATATTTTTTATTTTTACTATCTTGATCGTACTTATTGAATTATTTATTTTTGAATAAAATTTTCAAGTAAGGATATTTTGGGGATTTTATGAGAAATTTAACTTGTTATTATTTTACCTCACTCATTAAATCATTCATCTCTAAATAAATTAGTTTTGCAAGGACATTATGGGGTTTGGAAAAAAATTAACCAAATCAAGATTCTCCCTTTATATATATAGATTACCTGTAGTTAGTTAAGTTATTGGACAAATATGACAAGGGGAATGAGATGGTGAGGAAAATTAGCCCTCATTATTTGACCCAGAAGTCCATGGGTTTATGGGTACCCGATAGACCCGATGACAAAAAGCCCGACCCGGCCCGCATGTTGACGGGCTGGACTTGGCTTAGGGTATTCAAGCCCGCTAGGCTCGATAGGCCCGAGCCCGATAAAACCCGGTAAGCCCAACCCGACCAGCCCAGGTAAACCTGACTCATAACCCTGAAAATATAAAATAATTATAAATTAAGAATTGATACCCAATCCAACCTTATTACTACTATCATAGCCAAAATCCAAAACTCCAACCAAATCTCAACCTAGTGTCATTTAAAAGCTCAATGCCCAAACCAAACCCT
Source organism: Prinsepia uniflora (assembly GCA_032719365.1). Taxonomy (NCBI): domain Eukaryota; kingdom Viridiplantae; phylum Streptophyta; class Magnoliopsida; order Rosales; family Rosaceae; genus Prinsepia; species Prinsepia uniflora. Next base: position 69,141,449 of record CM064871.1, read on the forward strand.
AACCCTAAATTCAAAAAAACTCACTAGGTTTCTGACTCTCTTAGCGACCTCCTTATCCTATCTCGACTTTATGGTCAAAAAGTTAAGTCAATTCTCCAAATCCAATAGTACCCCTCCTTAACTTATTTAAATATTCGATAATAATATTTAAGCTCAACTCACTTTTTTTTAACAATTAGGTAGGTACAAATGGGCTTAGTAGGCCCGGCCCAAGTGGGCTAAGGGTGGCAATTTTTGACACGACCCGATACACGACTCGAAACCCGCACGAAATTTATGCGGGTCAACCCGCACGATTAAAATTTCGGGTCATTTTCGGGTCAACCCGTTATGACCCGTTTATTAAACGGGTGGGTTTCGGGTCAACCTGTTAACCCGTTTAATAACCTGTCAACCCGTTTAATAAATGGGTAGATTTCGGGTTAACAGGTTAACCCATATATTGGTTTATATATTGACCCATTTAATAAATGTGTCATTACTAACCCATATATCTACCCATTTACTACATAAATATCTATTAAATTTTATAATTTAAATAGGTTAAACATGTTAAATGGGTTAAACGGGTCAAATGGGTCATAGGTTAATTGGGTTTTGAGTATGACCTGTTTATTAAATGGGTTAAACGGGTTAAACGGGTTATACGGGTCATTAACAGGTCGGGTTCGGGTTGGACATTTTTGACACGATTATTAAACGGGTCGGGTTCGGGTTGGGCATAAATGGGTAAAACAGAATTCATGACACGACACGAACCCGACACGACACGACCCATTGCCACCCCTAAAGTGGGCTTAGTAGGCCCGACCCGTAAAGCCCGATAAAAACCCGGCCCAAATCTGGCCCGACAAAGGGCATGGGCTTTCATATTTATGATCAAATCCGTCCGACCCGGCTCGATATTTTTTAAATTATAAAATAGGCCCGATCCGGCCCAACCCAAATCCAAAAATTTTGGACCGGGCTTACCCGACCCGACCCAATGACGAGGCCTAAAGAAAATAATGTTAAATGCTCCCCAGCTGTCATCAACAATGGAAATGTACAAGTTAAAAAATGAAGAAATTTTGACTACACAACCATTCACATATTGACTATTGAAACGATCCGGTGGATCTTTTGGCCCCTTGCGCTATTAAGCTTACATAAGTAGAAGGTTTAATTCAGACGAAAACAACACCCAAGATCCGGAAAAAAAAAAAGAAAAAAAAAAGGAAAATTGAAAAATGATTTGTTTGGGAGACATATTTGAGATTAATCTGTTGAGCTGTGTGTGTTTGATTCTTGTCTTAGCTCTCGTCGTCATCGTCATCAAGATCCTTGACAAACTATGGTGGACTCCGAGTCGAATACAGAAGATGATGGATTTGCAGGGCATCAGAGGCCCTCCTTACACACTTATCCATGGAAATAACAAACAAATCTCCAACATGATCAACCAGCAAGCCGCCACGCGCCACCCCAAAGACTTGTCACACGACATATTTTCAGTGGTTCAGCCTCACGTTCACTCATGGACACAAACATATGGTAACCCATCTCGTGTTTTAAACCATATGGTTATCTTAATTAGATTAACGGAATTGATGATGTATAAATTTTGGTTATGTTTTATGAACGACAGGGAAGATTTATCTTCAATGGTTTGGTTCGAGGGCTAGATTGGTGTTTACAGAGCCAGAGTTAAGCAAAGAGATATTGAATAATAAAGACAGAACTTATCCGAAAAGAGAGGCTGAAAATTTTGTGAAGAAAATGTTGGGAGATGGTCTTGTGACAACAGGACATGCTCAAAAATGGGCAAAATTGCGAAAGCTTGCTACCCATTCCTTCCATGGAGAGAGCTTAAAAGTAGGTCAATTTCCCACTAAAATAATTTATTAATAGTCAATTTCTTTTTCATCGTATTTACTCATATCATGACGGCGATGTTGTCATACCATGACGGCGATGTTGTTTTATTATTAGAGTATGATTCCGACAATAGTAGCGAGCGCTGAGACAATGCTAGAGAGATGGAAAATTTTGGCAGACAATAAAGAAGTTGAAGTATTTGACGAGTTTAGGCTGTTCACTTCAGAAGTGATTGCCAGAACAGCTTTTGGCAGCAGCTATGTTGAAGGAAAGGACATTTTTGACAAGTTGATGAAATTAAGCTTCCTACTTTACAAAAACTCTCTCACAATTAGGCTTCCTTGGATTAGGTAATTAACTTTGGGAACTGACTTTTACCCTCCAATTATTATAACTGCGAGATTGAATACATGATACAACAAAACAGAGGAGTGTAGGGGAGTGATGATCACTTCCCTTTACTTGGATCGTTGGATTTTCGGGCCAATTTGGATGTTCTGTTGTTTTGTTTAGGTTTGATGATTTTGATATTTTTGCAGTAAAGTTTTCAAAACCCGTGACGAGATTGAAGCAGACAAGCTTGAGAAAGGCGTTTATGAATCTATAATGAAGATCGTTAAGAAAAGAGTAGAAGAGAAAAAAGAAAGCTTTGGGTTTGGTACTGATTTTCTTGGACTACTTTTGGAGGCTCATCATGATAATGATGATAACCAGAGGATCTCCATGGAGGATTTGATCGACGAATGCAAGACTTTCTACTTCGCCGGGCAGGAAACCACCAACACATTGCTAGCTTGGACTATATTTCTTCTCGCACACCATACAGACTGGCAAGAGGAGGCAAGAAAGGAGGTTGTTCAGCTATTCGGGACGCAGACCCCGAATAATTTTGATAACATTTCCAAGCTCAAAACAGTAAGAAATTAATCCAAGAGATCAAGTGCTTGTATTTATTAATAATTAGCGTTGATTGATTTGTTATTGGTCTAATTTAGTAACTTTGATGTTGATGCAGATGACCATGATATTGAATGAGTCTCTGAGGTTATATCCCCCAATTGTTTCTTTGGAAAGGAAAACTGAGAGGGAAGTTAGGCTCGGAAACCTCATTGTTCCTGCTGGTGTTTCATTGCTTATGTCAATTCTTGCACTTCACCATGATTCTCGAATCTGGGGAGCAAACGCGCAACTTTTCAGACCAGAGAGATTTGCGGAAGGAGTTGCGAAAGCAAGTAACATGAACATGGGAGGTTTCATTCCCTTTGGACTAGGGCCTCGGGCTTGTGTAGGCTTGAACTTTGCAACCATTGAAGCGAAGGTTGCTCTGTCTATGATCTTGCAGCGTTACAGCTTCACTCTCTCACCGGGCTATGTCCACCTTCCGATTACGTATGTGACAATTCGGCCCAAATATGGAATTCAGATAATCTTAAATCCACTTTGAAACTGCAAAGATGACCGGACTTACATTGTTGCTTGCACTTTAGGTGTTCTTAAGGTTTAATTGTAATTGTCATTATATATGTTATAGGAACAAACAAACAAGTTTTTTTTTTTTTGTGAAAAATAAATTAATAATGCACGTGTCGACGTGTCGTTGCTTGTGATTGGGGATAGAAGCAGGTTGGATACCATAATTCCAATGGCATACGGAGCCATATATATTTTCCGTTCGGATTTATCCAGTAACTAGCAAGACATGATGAGTTCTTGGCTATGCAAGTTGGATACCATAATTCCATTGACAAACCGACTTGATTTATAATATAAATAAAACTATAAAACTCCTGCCTAGCCAAAAATTAAAAACAAGTAATTCGAAAATATGATGAGTTCTTGGTGGAGTCCGAGTCGGTGATGCCACCTACAGTGATAATCTATATTTAGGGCGGAACTCGGTAGATTTCCCTCTAAATCTAGTTTCAAAAAGAATCTTTGAGGTTAGATAGTATATTGTTCACAATGGTGAGTCTATATTTGGAGTTAGATTTGAGGGTACATATTAGTTTTAAGAAAATACTTAATTATGTAATACTGTTTTGATTGAATAACTGTTTTTTGTTAATTTTTTCATTATTTTTTATTAATTTTTATTTATATTATTGTATAATTGTTTTGATTGCAGTATAATAGTATTTTATAATAAAATAAAAAGAATAAGAATGTTACTATATATAATAAAAATAACAAGAAGGAATGTATTGTAAGGGTAACATTTTTGACATGACTTGATATACGACTTAAAATCTGCACAAATTTATTCAGGTTAAACTGCATGATTAAAATTTCGGATAATTTTCGAGTCAACCCGTTATAATATGTTTAATAAACGGGTAGGTTTCGAGTCAACTTGTTAACTCATATAATGACCTATTAACCTATTTAATAAGTATGTAAATTTTGGGTCAACCGGTTAATCCGTATAATGACCTATATATTAACTCGTTTAAAAAACGTATCAATTACTAACCCTTATATTTACCCATTTAACTATTTATATGTCTATTAAATCTTATAGTTTAAATAAGTTAAACATACTAAACATGTTAAATGGGTTAAACGGGTTATAAGTTAACTGAGTTTTGAGTATAACTTGTTTATTAAATGGGTTACACGAGTTATACGAGTTATTTGAGTCATTAACAGACCGGGTTCAGGTTGGACATTCTTGACATGATTATTAAACGGGTCGGATTTGGGTTGGACATATTTGGGTAAAATAGAGTTCATGACAAGAGACAAAAATGACATGACACGACCCATTGTCAGTCCTAATGTATTGATCTTTCTTTTATTCTTCATATTTCCTCTAATTAGGTCACATGATTTTTCTAAATTATTTATTTACAAGTAAAAATCAATTCAAGGGCTTTTATTCTTCATCTTTCCTGCACTAACAGTAAAATGGCCCACCATTTGGGGCTGGATGGACTGCATTTGGGGCTTGATTTTGATATCCTCAAGCTTAACCCTCACTGGAGGCTTTAGTGGATATCCCAAAAATATCACCATTGGTGATGTTCTTTTCTAATAAAATTGAATTTTTATTAATATATGGTGGATATAGCCCCTCATTGTGGGTGACCTTACAGAAGTTGATGGCTTTGCAAGGGATTATAAATTGCATGTTAGAATTTGAGTACAATATAATTATATAAATGTGGAACCCAAAATCATCCGAAAATTATGGAGCTGCCACGTGGCCCGTAATTCCGAAAAATGACCAAATTGCCCCTGGCAATAATGCTGATCATTTGAAAATTCCCGCATATTAAATAATCTATTTACCAGTTAAATACGTTATTTGATCGGGTTAAAATCCCCGTAATATCAATATTCTCCCCGAGAGTTAACTGTCATTATTCTTAATAATAGATAATTAATATTGATGTTAAAATACAATCATTGTCATTACTATCATGATAAACCATCATTTCAATTATTAAATAGTATATTTAATTAATAATATATTTTTATTAATTAAATATTTAACCGACCAATCAGAACGCTCCAAGGTTCCAAAGGTTTTCCTATAAACACATTTCATTTTAAAGGTACGTTGATTCTTCGCTTCGAAATATATCCTTTTCCTCTCTCAAAGTTAACTTAGGCATCGGAGTGTTCTTGGTCGAACAACCCCCCGAGTAAATCGATCGAGGCAACGATAACTAATTGTTTGCAGTTTGTCGGATTTGTGAGAACTTTTCGTGGCGGGTTTAATCTTTGATTCAACAATTGGTGCTTTCATTGAGAGCTATTGAGATATACTCAGAAGAAGCTCTCTCATTTGTTCATCGTTCATCTTTCTTCGTTCGTCGTTCATCGACATTGTTCGAAGATTTTGAACGTTGTACATCACTCATCGAGATTTCTTTCATCGTTCATCTTTCTTCGTTCGTCGTTCATCGACAATGTTCGGAGATTTTGAACGTTGTTCATCACTCATCGAGAATTCGTTCATCGTTCATCTTTCTTCGTTCGTCGTTCATCGACATTGTTCGAAGATTTTGAACGTTGTTCATCGTTCATCTCCCTTCGTTCGTCATTCATCGACATTGTTCGAAGATTCTGAACGTTGTTCAAATTATCCATCAACAGCTTTCCAAATTCAAAATTCCTTGATTCGGCATGGCTAGGGTTCATCGATCCGTTCGATCAGCTGGAGAAGGAGTTTCTACCTCAACGGCTCAGACAATGAATGAGGCTCGCATTGAAACTCCGGAGAAGCGGCCAACTCAATCCAGGCGTGTGTCCATAGAATCACCCATGAAGACACTTGAAGGGAGGCCAACCTTCAGTTTTGGAGCGTTCCCCTCTCCAGCTAACCAAGTACCCGCGCTAGGGGAAGGAACTTCGGCTTTACAACAAGCAAACGAGAGGTTGATAGGAAATGCGTCACGACATGATCGACCCACAACAAACATGGTCCTAAGGGACTTTCTGGACGGATGTCATGACATCTCAGGGAGAAGTCATCACCAACCTCCCCAGGATAACTTGGCGCAGCAAGTTGAAGGGTTAAGCAAACAAGTTCAATTTCAGTCAGAGCTCTTGCAGCAACTCCTAGCAGAGAGACCAGTCCAAGAGCGGGACAGACATTCCACGTCACATGAAAAACAGGAGCATGCTCAAAGGCGTCCTGGGAAAGAACCAGTCCACTGCAGAACAATGTCACGAGACTCTTCGCTAAGCGATTCCAGTGAAGAAAGTCATGCTCACCGAGCAAAAAGCCCTCAAGGCCTAAAGCCATCAGTACGTGAACGGCTAGGAAATAAGACTGGGGCAACTTCACGGGCAGAGCGCTCACAGCATTCACATGGGAGCAGGGGGCAACTTCGAGCTCTATACAAAGATCTAAAACAATCTGCCCACGGCAGTAAGTTGGAGGATGAAGCCTACTCCCCTGCACGATCCCAGAGATAAAGGGGAGAAGCTCAAAGAGGTCCTCGACGATTGGCACAAAGGGACTCATCGCCTCAGCGAGGAGCTTTGCTGACAGGACCCGTCCCAACTGGACCTCGATAACCATGCCCCGGTCCTGCTCCCGTCTGACAAGTCGACTGAAATCCCGAAAGTACCCTTCAGCACCTGTCAGACCAGGGATAACTGCACTGATTTCTGCTCATGCCTCCGCCTCGAGATCAGCCCCGAACGTTGTGCCACTGCCTGGAGGGTCATTAAAAACAAAGGTGTGAGTGGACAAAAATATATTCGTTAAAATACATTTGAAAAGACATCCTTTACCCTCCAGTTTTACAAATCATGCATGCATAGGGAAAAATAGATGAATCATAAGCACCGACTTTTCAGCCAAAACAATAACAAATGAAATCAAATCTCGGCTCTCAGGCCAAACATATGAAAACATAGTCACCTGGCCCCACAGACCAGAACTCGTACTCAATACCAGTACGTAATCACAATCAATCAATCAAACAATGCAACCAATTAATCAATCAATTCATCAATTCGCACTATTCATAAGTTCACCATCCATCACATAATCACGTCCGCACTACGCGTAGGCCAACATCCAACCACACTCTCGGGATCAGACACATCTGAGCTCAACCCTCAGGCTCAGTCACATCTGGGCGAACACATCCCCAGGCTCAGACACATCCGAGTGGTACATCCAGGCTCAGTCGCATCCGAGGAGTTGGCTCCATAATAACTCACAATCATACATCATATCCCCAAGCTCCGGTCGACTAGGTAATCCCCTAGCTCCGACCGTCTGGGCATCCATAGTCACAATCACAATCATAATGAAAACCATCCGGGATTATATCCCAAAACATGTCAATCAAATCCATGACTCAATCCACGTCAAATCATTACCAACCGGGACTCAAGCCCAAATATCCTTTACACGTAATTCCGTAAACTCACATAGAAAACATTATAATAACCCAAAACTCATCATTGACTCACCAATTAAGTCAAAATACTCTTTTGGAAACCTTTTTAACTCCGGGCCTAGCCCAAAATACCATTTGTACATTTCCTCGAAAAACGTGCCCAAATCACCGATTAAAATAATCATTAAATCATAAATAATCATCCAAACAAATCATGACATCATTGCAAACCAAATCATGCAATTAATCATGTAAAACATTTAACTATTCATGCATATCAAGTTATAAAACAAACGTCCACTCACACACCGTCCGATTGCTCGTTTCCCGCGCTGCACGCGTTTCCGTAATTTCCGACACTTGTTCGGAATCCCGAATCCTGTCCAAAATCATTACTCAGGGTCACTAAGGACCTAATTATCATCATATTAATTTATCATAATTTTCCGGGAATTTAATATTAATTTAATACGTAACATAAACCTTCGGACCCTCGAAACATTATCGAGACGGTGTCCGATCGACTCGCAACCAAAACCAAATATGTTCGTTACATTAATTAGGACAAGTTTCATGTTGGTCGTACCTCGAAAAGCCCGCTCACGCGCCCTCACGCGCCTCCGCAAGCGGCTGCGCGTGAGTCCACGCGCCGTGAACAGTATTCATGAACAGTGACCTTCTTCGCCCGATTACCTGGTAAACGGGTCCGGCTAGCCTGCGACACAACCCGTTCCAAACTCCATCAATTCTGCATCATTTCTTACAATTCAAGCTTGTAACAGTATCGTTTAATCTCGAATTTAAGGTCTGCAATGTCACTTACCAGCGTCAGTACCTCAATCCCTTCGATCAAACATCGAGTGTTCTTGTTGAAACTTCAACATCCGTTCCATTCACTATCCATCGATTTCTTCAAATTGATTTAGGCAAAAGCTTCATAGAAGTCTCCTGAATGTGTTTCCAATTACAATTTCTTCCCTCAAGCCTCCCAGGTGCTCGACTCAATCTCGAAAAACCGAAGCCCTCTCTCCTTCGGTTCTACAGCAAAATGACTCTAATTCCCTCAATTTCTGAGTGGGTTCACGCCTTAACCTTAAGAAGCTTAAATCAACTTCAATTTCAACAATTATGATCCGCATAGTCCAATTCGACTATCAATTGTTCTTCAATTTTTCACTCTTCGGTGTCTCGGGTTAGGGTTCTGTTTTTCCTCAATTCTCCCTTCAATTCCACTCATTTTCTATCTTAGTTCCTCTTCCCATCTCAGGTTGCATCACCTAGCCTTCTTCACCGATCAATTTGATCGAATTAACAAAGAAATTTGGGCGGGTGAGTTTGTTTGTATTAGGCTTCAAAGCCACCAAGCATGCACACATGGTGACAAGTGTCACCCCCTGGTCAATCCACACCCAAATGAAGTGAATCAGCTAATTTAATTCATACAATAATCCCAACTGCAGAAAATTACCATTTTACCCTTGTCACAACAAATTACCAAAATGCCCCTCATCGTTTTAGACTCATAACTTTCTCGTTCGGATTCCGATTGACGCATGCCGCCTGTCTACGGATTCAGCGTCCTGAGACCTATCCAACGGTATTCCTGGAAAGTCCAAACAAAGTCCCGATCAAAAAGTCAACTTTCAGCCTCTTTTAACCAATTTACCAAATTGCCCTTAAACTTCCGAACGTCATAACTTTCTCCTCGAATGTCGGAATTGGGCGTGCCACCTGTCTATGAACTCGTGACGTCCCAAACTACGTCACGGTCATCGGTCAAAGTCCGTTTGACCGCTCAAATTAAAAGTCAACTTTTTGCCTAATTCCAAGGGCAAAATCGTTATTTTCCTCAAATTTTCCAAATTTTCGTTTTTCGAATTTCCGGGGCGTCACATTTGCGGGCTAATGATGTTCAAAAAATGCTGGACATGCACCTTCGTGCTCAATAAGGTGGCGATCTAGAGGACGATCTACGTCGCCAGATACAACTCTCTACGCCCTTTATAAGGGATATTGAAGAGGAGCCATTCCCCCAGAGGTTCGCAACGCCAAACTTCGCTTCATTCAAAGGAGCCTCCGACCCGGTAAAACACATAGATTATTACAGAGGAGTCGTGATCCCCCACAGGTCTAACGATGCGCTCATGTGCAAAGTTTTTCAAGCTTCTCTTCAAGGCCAAGCCATGACTTGGTTCAATTATCTCCCCCCGAGGTCGATTGAGTCCTTCGAAGAGTTGGCCCTGGTATTTGTGAAGGAATACGCACAACTTCGGACAATCGAGGTGAAAGATGACCATCTTTTCTCTGTCCGAAAGAGAGCAAAAGACACTCTGCGACAATACATACGGAGATTTTGTGAGGAGAAGTCTCGCATTATCGGCTGTAATGACCTTGTCGCGGCGATGACATTCAAGCAAGGACTCCCTCGAGACCGCCAACTTTACGGGGACATCGTCATGAGAAATACGCGAAGTCTTTCCAAAATACTTTCGCTAGCAGAGCGACATGCAAGTTGGGAGGACGAGAAGAGCGCCGCTCATACTCAGGACCATGCCAGGACTAGCGAAAAAGCCTCCAATGAGGATAAACCCCATGGAAAGTTTGCGACTGGAAAGCTCAACAAGCGCAAGGCGGAGCAACACTCCCAAACGCCAGTTATGGGGATGCCTAACTTGCAGCTATCTTTACCAGTCCATCAGATCCACAAAGAAATTAAGAACAAGCCATGGTTTAAGAAGCTGGAGCCAGTCAAAGGCAATTAAGAGAATGCTGATAAAACCAAATGGTGCGCCTATCATGAATGTTATGGGCACAATATCAGCACATGTATATCTTTTGAAAGATATCTCCGAAATCTCCTGAAGGAGGGGCATTGTACAGACTACATCAAGAATAAGACTGTAAATCACATGGAGAATAAAGAGCCAAACGAACCAGCGTCAAAGGTGATCCGCATTAACTAGACGCAAGTCAACATTAGAGAGACATAAAATTCTATGGAGCTTTTCAATTTTTCTTTTCTTCTAAATTCAAGCATCAATGAAATAAGATTGACAAATTGATTTGTTCACCATGTACAATTTTCAAAGCTTATTCTCTCTAGTGTAAAAAGCCTTCGTCATCGAAGCATCCATGCCTTTGTCATCGAAGCATTCGAGCCTTCGCCCTGCGAAGCATCTAAGCCTTCGCCATGCGAAGCACCTAAGCCTTCGTCATCGAAGCATCCAAGCCTTCGCCCTGCGAAGCATTCAAGCCTTCGTCATCGAAGCATCTAAGCCTTCTGAGTCCTGCAAATTTCTACACAGCAAGGAGAGCTCATCTCGAGCGGTATCGAGCTCATCTCGAGCGGTATCGAGCTCATTTTCTATCAGCATCCTCTCTGCACGGCTCATCTCCAACTCGCCCATTTTGGCTTCAGATGTGAAATTAGGACCTCAAGTTTTCTTAAGTTATCGTAATCCCACATCAACAACATAACTTTCCGTTTCTACAGGCCCTTCGCGTCAAGATGGCACATTCGCGGGACCAGAGCAGATAGGTTAGGAAAGAAGTTGCTCGGTATGCTTTTTGGTTAGGAAAGAAGTTGCTCGGCATTCTTTTTTCTCCCAAGAACCAATAGGTCCTTGTTTATTGTCCTTCTTCTGAACAACGGTCTCCTTCAAGCACAGTGGAGCGCTCAACGACTCCTTGATTGGGATGACTGAAGGCCTCCCGCCATTCATATCCCTAAATGGAGAAAGTAGCTGGCTCATGTCCCGGGACTCTAGAGGAATTTTAAGGGCCATGTCAATCTTTTTTAGATCAGGCTGACCTCCAAACCCGTCGTACAGCTCATCAAACATGCGGAAGTACGAGGCCATCCTTAAGTTTGGAGAGGCATGACTGTCGCCAAGTTCCACAAGAGCGTCGCTTGGAAAGGCAATTTGATTGCGAGCCTTCCACTCTATGAGGTCTTGAGGCTTCTCAAGCTCCATATCTTTCCCTCGGAATGGACTTAGGCCACGAGAACCGCCACGCTCCCACAAAGAAAAATTGCTGGGTCTCTCGTCACCTTGAAGCATAGTGAGCATATTTGTGATACTAACAAGAGTCACAGTGGACGTGATCCAGCCTACCAATGCTCACTAGTCACGTCCGCAAGTGCACTCAGTCACCGCCAAATCCCTGTCAACTGTTCAACTCCGTTCACCACGTAGCACTGGTTGTACACCCGCTTCGACAAAGTTTCCAAACACCTTCGACAGACTCTCGACACGTCGCAAGCATATTTGTGGTACTAGCAAGGGTCACATTGAATGTGAGCCAGCCTACCAATGCGAGAACGCACCGTTCAAACTGCTCGTTTTCCAAGCTGTACGCGATTCTGTAATTTCTGACACTTTTCAGGAATCTCGAATCCTGCCCAAAAAACATCATAAAGGGTCACCAATGACGCTAAGAATATCATAATCAATTTCTCACAATTTTTTGGGAATTAAATATTAATTTAAAACATGACCTAAACTATCAGACCCTCGAAACAGTATCAATACGATGTCAGTTTGTCTCGAACCCAACACCAAAAATGTTCATTACATTAAGTATAGTAAAACACCTGTTGAACACTTCCCCAGAAACACATCCACGTACCCTCACGCGCCGCCACAAGCGGCTGCGCGTGAAAGCCACACGCGTAGCACAGTAACTGCTACAGTGCGTCTTCTCTGCCTGTTTCTCTGATAAACGGGTCGTGAGCCCGCGATCAGACCCGGAAAAATCTCCATCAATTCGACCTTGATTGCTTTCGTTCTTTAAACTGATTTTATCTAAACCATCTTAATTTAGACTATGTACATTTAATTACTTCAATTACAACCAGAAACCAACAATCCCACGATGAACTTTCAAACGGGTTTCGTGATCAGGTTCGCTCAAATCGTCCCTGTTTTCAAAATTAATTTATACAGAGAGCATAATGAGAGTGAAACCAACATTTTTACATAATCAATTTCACAAAATTGTACCTCCAGGTATTCGAACTCAAGCTCGATTTTGAGCAAAAAATAGGGCTTCTGTTCTTGCTCAGGACAGCCCCAATTCTCTTCGTTTTTGTTGTGGATCGGTTCGAAATGATCCTAGGAGACTTAATCGAGCCTCAATTTTGATCCTCAAGGCTCGCAAATTCGAATTCGAATTTTCACCACAAATTTTCAAAATTTTCGAAATCGGCAAAATCAGTGAATCCTCTGTCCCTCGTGTTTGTTTTGATCTGATTCAAACCTTTCAATCTCTCATTCTCACAACCGAATTACTCTGTTATTTAACAATCTCAATTTTGGACAAAATGAGTGGGTTGTCCCTAATTAATGGATTAGTGTCCCTAAATCCATGATTTCCTCCATGTTGTCTGGACAAAGTAACAAATATCATTGGCAGGTGGCATGAGTCAGCGTCCACCATTCGCTTGTCAAAAAGACCGTTTTGCCCTTCGCTCGAAAAATTACCGTTTTGCCCCTACCTTTCAAAATTACGAAAATGCCCCTCGCCTTCGTAGACCCATAACTTTCGCATCCGACCTCCGATTGACGCATGCCGCATGTCTGCGGATTCAGCACCTCGAGACCTACTCAACCGTCTATTCGGAATTTCCAAAAAATGTTCTAATCAAAAAGTCGATTTTTAGCCCTTATAACCAGGGGAAAAATCGTCAAAAAGACACTGGCTCAACTCTTGAACCCAGCAGTGACTAGAAAACCCGGTAATATAAGATCCCAAACAATGTACATCCCTTCGGATTCCTCGAACTCCGAATCAATGTGGGGGCATTTGTGGAACCCAAAATCATCCGAAAATTATGGAGCTGCCACGTGGCCCGTAATTCTGAAAAATGACCAAATTGCCCCTGGCAATAACGCTGATCATTTGAAAATACCCGCATATTAAATAATCTATTTACCAGTTAAATACGTTATTTGATCGGGTTAAAATCCCCGTAATATCAATATTCTCCCCGAGAGTTAACTGTCATTATTCTTAATAATAGATAATTAATATTGATGTTAAAATACAATAATTGTCATTACTATCATGATAAACCATCATTTCAATTATTAAATAGTATATTTAATTAATAATATATTTTTATTAATTAAATATTCAACCGACCAATCAGAACGCTTCAAGGTTCCCAAGGTTTTCCTATAAATAGCAAGACACATTTCATTTTCAAGGTACGTTGATTCTTCGCTTCGAAGTATATCCTTTTCCTCTCTCAAAGCTAACTTAGGCATTGGAGTGTTCTTGGTCGAACAACCCCCGGGGTAAATCGATCGAGGCAGCGATAGCTAATTGTTTGCTGTTTGCAGGATTTGTGAGGACTTTTCGCGGCGGGTTCAATCTTTGATTCAACAATAAATACATAGTATTACATGTGCATCATGTCTTAAAATAATAAAATCATGGTAATTAAATGGACCCTTTATTATATATAGATAATGATTCATTAATACAGTGAGCTTATATTACCAATTGGTCTATTAGAGTTCTAATATGATTATAATAAAAAGGTCTTTTAAAACAAGTGTAAAAAATAAGTTTATTTTCTGCTATCACCTTTAGTCTGACCTTAATTTAGTGCTAAGACCTATTCATTAGCTAAAACCTATTCATTAGCTAAGGACAATCAATTTGGCAGAGAGGAACGTTTCTACTAATAGTCTAATATGTTCTAATTTGGGAATTTTTATTTTTTTTTACATTTAAGGTGGGATTTAGATTCTTGATTTCTTATTGATCGAGCAGGGCTTTTTTCAATAATTTTAACGATGTCTTCTTTATTTGTTTGGTTGAATGTATGAGTTTTTTTTTTTGTTATTGACACACAGTATTCCAATACTGACAACCAATGACTAATCAACAGCGAGAGCCTAGAAGATATACATGTCTTGAAATGCACCCCTAACCACAATTAGGATACAATCCAGGGGAAATCGAACTTAGTAGTAGTCGAGAGTATACCGGACTAGGAAATGCCCTAATAGCTGGGCCAACCTATTATGATTTAATTGATGTAAAAACATCTTTCCTTTAATTAAATTCATTAATTAGGGCCTTATTTGTCCTCCTTATTTTTGGATCAAGTTGGTGAAATTAATGGTAACTAACAATTGCAGGAAATGGATGACACCAGAGGCGACATTAATGTCTACATCAACTAGTAAGAACTTGTTTATAATTATTTGATTTATACATGTCTTCAGTGTTTGCTGAGATCACACTTGAGATTTAGTTGCTGCATATGTATTAGGGCTAGCAATATGCCGTGTCGTGTCGTGTTATGAATTATGTTTTACCCAAATATGTCCAACTCAAACTTGACCCATTTAATAATCATGTCAAGAATATCTAACCCGAACCTGACCTATTAATGACACAAGTAACTCGTGTAACCCATTTAATAAATAGGGTGTACTCAAAATCCAATTAATCTATGACCCGTTTGACCTATTTAACCTGTTTAACATATTTAACATATTTAAACTATAAGATTTAATAGGTATTTAGGTACGTAAATGGGTAGATATATGAGTTAGTAATGACACATTTATTAAATGGGTAAATATATAAGTAAATATACGGGTTAACAAGTTAAATCGAAATCTACCAATTTATCAAACGGGTTATATGTCATTATACAAGTTAACAGGCTGACCCGAAATTCACCCGTTTATTAAACGTTTCATAACGGGTTGACTTGAAAATGACCTGAAATTTTAATCGTGCGGGTTGACCCGGATAAATCTCGTGCGAATTTTGAGTCATGTATCGATTCGTGTCAAAATTACCACCCTTAATATGCATTATATAGACTCGAAATTGGATTTCTAGTGGTTTGACCCATAACTGGGCCAAGTTGAATGTGTTGACTTTAAGTCAACTCTTCTATTTTTGGATCACAATTGGTTATTATTGTAACCCCAATCAACCAATTGGTCATTTTGAATTTTTTTTTACGATAATTTAAACGAGTTTAAGGGTTGAGGCGTGTGAGATCCTATGGGAGTTAGGTTCTCAAGTTTAAGGCTTAGAATTGATGTTTATTGATCCTAATTGTCACTTTTGCTAATCATTATGGCTCAGTGGATTACAAAGGACCGCATAGCTCAGAGTTGATTAGGTTGCTTGAGCATTCGATAAGTAGATGTTGTTTTTAAAATTATAATGAATGTATATATATATATATATATAACGACCCAAAAACGTGAAAAAGTAAAAATGGTAGTTTTACCCCTGAATGTCAATTGTTGATTTTTTTTTTATCTCGGCTTTTTCTAGACAATTTGAAATGGCCGTTATGAAATTATCGAACTCCTGAGTACGTAGATAGGCAGTATGCCGAAATGGAGTTCAGATAAGTCAGTTTTGGGTCTAAATAATGTAGGGGCATTTTAGTACTTTTGGTCATAAGGGGATTTTGGTAATTTTCTACAAAACTCTAGAATTGACTAGAAGATTCTTGAATTCCCTCCCATAATCTCTTCCACCAACTTTGATGAGTTTATGCATATGTTGTGTGTATGGGTGGCAGTTCCGTGGTAATTGGCCAAAAAAAGGAGAAAAATAAGAAGGAGGGGAGAAAAGGGAGAACCAAGGAAATAGAAGAAGAAAAGGAAGAGGAAAAGAGGAAGAAAACCAGAGAGTTGATGAAGTGTTAGAGAAGGAAAGAGGAGAAAACCGTACGGAAAAGAAAAAAAACTATGAATGTTGGTGTTGGGTTTCAAGTTCTAGGCTAGGAAATTTGGAAACTAACATGGTGACACTTCCCTAGAGGTCTTATGACCGCTATGAGATAGGAAGAGGAGAGTTTAGAGCACATGAAGGCTGTAGGTATGGTGCTGAGCCATGGCTGTAAGCTTGAGGAGTTAGGCTATGTTATGTAGGTATTCATTTCTTGTTTTTTATTCTATAGATCTCTTTCTGGGTCTGTGTAGATAAAATTCGATGTTTAGAACGTTGAAATCAGACGTGAAATGGCCAAGTTATGGCAGGGTCAGGCCCTGCGCGCAGGCTCGTTGGTCGACCTGATTGGAGGAAAATGGTGACAGGCCGCACGTGAAGCTCATGCGCAGAGACCTTTCTGCGGCGCATGAGCGCTCGTGCGGCTATTCCTGGTGGCGCGATCAACATGAACGTTTGTCTTTAAATTCTGAGTTTCATGGTATTAAATTTGGGTTAATTAGACACCGTTTTGAGGAAAAATTCTTAACTGAATTCTAAAAATTTGAGGAATGTCAATAAATGGCTATTTTGAGTCTATAAAGAAAAATAAGGATGAGTTATGATGAGTTGAATTGAGTGAAAATGGTGAATATGTAAGAATACGGCTAAAGTAGTTATGTATGTGGTTATATTATTGAATATACATATATGATGTTAAGGACTTCATTATGATTACACTTGGATATTAATAAATGGACGATAATGATGAAAAATTATGAATTTGTAAAAGTGATAGGAAGAAGGACTGATTACAAGGATTGTTTTGTGTGAATAATGGAAAGATTAATCCGATAATTGAAATATGAGTAATTAGAAAGGGTGTGATAAATGGATAAATTAAGGGAAGTAAGTCGAAGACCTATGCTAATATTAATGAATCTTAATGGTCACTTATGGTGAATAAAGGATTTATGAATGTATGAAAGTGGTGTTAGGCTAAGGACTTATATATATAGTTACTATTGTGTAAAAGTTAGTATTCTAACTAATATATATTTATGATTTATATTGTGCAATGCAAAATTGACAATCTACGGAATATGCAGACGTTTATGTATAATGTGGACGATTGTGTATTTCGACTGTTAAATTTTTTTTCTATATAATTGACATTGCAATTGTGATTAGTATAATAATGAAAATAAGACCCGAATATAGTCGAATTAGTAAGCTTCACCACTTGTTGGGATAAGTGGGTTGGATGTGGGCAGTACCTCGTAAGTGGGTTTAAGTTGGTTAATCTAGTAAGATATGGACAGAGATAAAATTGGTGATATCCCTTGTCTATTGTTAGACGGGAGCAGGATCGCCCCAATTTCCAAGGAAATTAGGGACGAGTCCTGTCAAAAGATTTATTTTTTTTCGATGACTTATTATCATTTAAGGATTTTGATAACTAAAAATAATGATTTTGAAATGTTTTCCTTGTGTTGGATATTTCAAAGAAGGCAGAAGGGATGGTTGAAGACGACAATGATGACCACGAAGAAAAAATGGCATGCTTTGCCATTTTGGTGATGATGTCGGCTTGTATGCTTAAGATGAAGCCAATTTCTTTAGTGGAAATTCTATTTTGTTGTAAAGAATTTGAGAAAAAGGTTTGCAGAGAAGGAGAAGTTTGGAAAAAAATAGAGAGAAGCATGTACGTTCTCTGCCTTCTGTATTCTGAATTAATAATTGAACAATAACTGTATTTTCCTGGAATTAATAAATGTGAAAATTACTAAACTACCCCTCGTACCTTTTTCATAAATAGCCACTAAATTTTTGTTTATTTACAACAATCCTCCTTGGATATTTCATGTAACGGTGCTGCTTGGTTGAAAAATTATGTGTTTCTTTGTTAAAACCTTTCAGGCAACAAAAACCCCGTGGGAAAAAAATAGTCATGGTCGAAGAAAAAAGAGTACAACACGCGTGGATAGTTACAATATTGGAATCTCTGAGGTAGTGGAAGTCGTATTTTCTAGAATATCGGTAGATAGTACGTCTTTGAGATAGAATGCATTAGTTTTACTACAACAAAACCTTGCCTGGTAAACCTAGTGGGAAAAACCCATGGTAGAAGGAAAAAAAGAGCAAATGCATATAAGTCGAAGTATGAAATCTTTAGGATGCATTGTTAACAAGGTGACCATACCAAATTGTGCCTCGTTAAAATCTAGCTAGGTAACAAAACACAATGAGACAAAATAACTCTACTCGTAGGACAAAAAAGTACACAATGATCATGTGGGTATACTTCAGGATACTCAGTATACTTCTGATGACTTGGTACACTCCAAGATACTCCCTCTTATCTCGATTCCCCATAAATTCTACAAATTAGGTAGATCAGCTAGTTTACGTAAGCCATTTTCTGGCACATGCTGCTGGAATGTGGCCTTTGGTAATGACTTGGTGAAAAAGTCTGCATGATTGTCTTAAGACCTAATTGAATTGATCTCAATCTTCTGATGTTCTTGCTGTTGTTGGTTAAAGAAGAACTTTGGTGCAATATACTTCATGTTGTCTCCCTCAATGAAACCAGTCTTCATCTGCTCCATGCAGGGAGTATTGTCTTCATAGATAACTGTTGGTTCATTATGGGTGGAATGTAGTCCACAAGTACTTCGAATATGCCCTGTAATGACTTTTAGCCATATACATGCACGAACTGCTTCGTGAAGAGTTAGAATCTCTGCATGATTCAAAGATGTAGCAACAAGGGTATGTTTTTGTAAACCTCCAAGATATTGTTGTGTTTCTAATGGTAAAGACATAACCAGATTGAGAACGCACCTTGTGTGGGTCTGATAGGTAACCCATGTCAGCATACTTAACAAGACATGCATTCTTTTGAGGACCAAGGGGGTTTGATTCATTCTTTGATGCATAGGAATAGAATAAGCCCATATTTTTTGTACTTATAAGGTATTGGAAGATGTCTTTTATGCCATTCCAGTGGTGGTGTGTAGGCGTAGAGCTCAATCTATCGAGAAAGTTCACATCGAATGAAATTCCCAGTCAAGTGCATTGAGCCAAGTACAATAATACACATGTTGCACTTAGATATGGCACTTCTGGTGTTAATATCTCTTCGTTATCATCTGCGGAACAAAATGGATCCTTCTTAGGATCTAAACTACCAACGATCATGGGCGTGCTTGATGGTTTCTCTTTATCCTTATTAAAGCATCTCAGCATCTTCTTTAGCATCTACGTTGGCATTCATAAATTGAGCGAGATTCGATATGATCACTAGTTATTATTTCAGTAGCTACAACGAATACTAATATATCATCGATGATAATATCATTTTGATTCCATAGCACACTTAAGCTTGCATAATTTATTGAGATTTCTGTATTCTCGAGAGTGGGTTCAGACGTTGGAGCTTCCCCAATGTCGTCTCCTCTAAGACAAACTCATAATCCAAAACTATCTCATGAGATGAATCAGCTGATATTACGGTATCTAAGGGATTCAAGTGCCAAATTTTTCATCTTCTGGGGATGATAATCTTTTGAACCTATTAGTTTACCTCACTTCTGAGCAGAGACATATGACTAGTTAGCTGCCATGGTCATACTTGGTCCATATGTGACGACTTGTCCATCTAGGACGGCGCGTCCTATGTGGACGTCTATCCTTGCAGGCATGGTTGTAGCAGGTTTATGTTATCTCATCACTTTGGCTAGATCAGAAAAAGTATTTGGAATATTAATAGCTAAATTCGGTAGATTTAGAATTCTCCATACTTTGTTCTCACTTTGTACGATTTGGGAATCAAGATGAGGCATAATGGAGATATTCCACGTCAATTCACATTGTTCTTCATGAGCATTGACGTTCTTATCTCCCCCAAATGATGGGAAGATTGTCCCAACGAAGTGACAATCCTAAAATCTAGCAATAAAAAGATTGCTTGTCAAGGGCTCTAAATAGCGTATAATGGAAGGGGATTCATCATTGACATATATGCCCTTCCATAGGTGTCTGCTGATAGTACAGATGAGATTCTAGTTGGACTAGCGGGACGAGGTTTGACTTTTGTGGTTGGTTAGACTAGTGGGACCAGATTTGGGTTTTATTTACTTTTGGTGTGTCCATGGGTTTTCAAAATGATCTACAACCGGGGTTTTCAGGGAAGTGTGGGTTAGGGGCATATATGTAATTTCATATGTTTATGCATGCATGTTTTTATAAAATAGATGGTTTAAAGGATGATTTCGGAAAATGGTTCTCCAAAGCTTTATTTTGTCTAGTCATAGTTTTTATTGGTTTTGGCACTTTCCTAATTGATCTTAGGACGTGGGTTGTAATGAGACTGAGACATTTTCGTGGGTATACGCACTAGTTAACCAGAGTAGTTTTTGATAGTTATTTTAATTGTGTCTAGTGTTCTAGGTATGTATGATTTTTCGGATTTTGTTTATGCTTTGACATAGGAAGTTTATCCATGTTCTGATGTTGGGTTTGTAATATATTCGGACGGAGGGTACTTTAGTTATTTTATAGTGTTTGTGTCAGACGGGAGCAGGCTTTCTCATGAGAATCGAGAGTGATTTCGGGGAGGGTCCTATCATGGATGGTGGGATCTTAATTTAAAGAATTGGGCGAGGAATTTAGCAAACACAGCATTGCATGTGGACAGTAGTGTCACATGTGACCACCTTGTCGATGCATCAACCAAAATCATGAAATATTGAATGGTCCATGTGGTGGTTGGATAGGTCCACAAATATCCCCATATATTCTATACAAGAAAGGGACAAATTTTTTACTCATCTTTTCTTGTGATGGTCTAGTATTGAATTTTCCTGTTTGATGTATTGATGATACGACACATCATACCTTGACCTGGGTGTCCCAATCGGTCAGGGCATCATAAGTGGTTTCTTGGGTTAAGTAGCTTATGGCTAGCCATGTGATTTGCCTCAATTGTTCTAATAGTGGTTGTGTAAAGACCACTCCAATGAAAATTTTCGGCCATACAAATTGAAGGTTATACAAATATATTCCACATTATTTTCTTTTGTGGTCTCGACGTGATAACCATTAGCTCGAATATCGTTAAAACTCAACAATGCTCTTCTGGAATGTGGGGAGTATAATGCTTCATCAATGGTAAAGACAGTACCATTGGATAACATAAAGTGGGCACTGTTGGAACCTTCAATGACATTCGATTGGCCATATATAATTTTCATAAGAGTGTGGTCAGACAAAGATTCCTCTACAACAGAAGACCATCCCGAGCCGCTGAGCATTAGACTCTCATGAACGAAATGAATGAGCTAAGACGTATGATAACTGGCCAATAAGAAAATCCTCGGAGAATTAATGTCCTAGCCTATAGAAAGCCTTATCCAGCTTATATAGATCAAGACAATCTTTTCCCCAGAAATTTCAAGCCACTAACTTTCACGCTTTTCAATAGAGAGAGCGGTACTTCATCTTTGGTATACATTGGGAGGTTTTCTTCCCAATGTGTTGCCATCGAAGATAACCCCTATCTCAAGTTACGCTTATTCAGCAGCTCCCTGTCTTGAGATGCTTTCTCTTGGTATACCTTGCTACCAAAAGTATCCATCCATAATTGGGGGCAAATGGAGGCTAAGTTTCATGAAGAATTCTACCGAATCGAGCTCGAGGTTACTATCAGTGATTTGACAGTCCTCAAGCAGGAAGAGCGTGAAACAACAGAGCAGTTAGTTTCTAGGTTCAAAAAATGAAAATAAAGTGCAAGTTCCCCATCAACAATAACCAGATGGTGGCTATCGCCCAATGGGCTCTGAGGTTCTCACTTAGAAAGAAGTTTGACGATACTATCTTTTCCAACCTCCAGGAAATAGTAGTATCAACAGCCAATTTTGAGAGGTTGTTAAAGGAGGAACAAAAACAAAGGTACAAGTCCAAGACTTCCCCATTCTACAAGAATAAGATTCCTATGCACCAACGGGAGCATCAGGCAGCTGAAGAGGAATCAAAGATCTCAGAGGAGGAACATGAATTGGAAGTATCCACAGCCGAAATCCAGACCCCAGGAAATGGGCTAGTGTTCTTCAAGTCATTGGTCACACATGTCTTGAAATAAAAGCCAGTCATGCGAAATGGTAGCCTGTTCGCAAACAAAACGCCGGCGTTTGGGTCTTATTATTTTGACCTCACCAAAGCTGGGGAAATCTATGATGAGCTAGTAAAGAAAAAAGTGATCAAGCCAGACCCCAAGAAAGTGTCACCCAAGCAAGAGGACCTCAAGGATAAACCATTCTACAAATGCCACGTGTCATTACACCATGGCACGACCAATTGTGTTCAGTTTTGAGATATCATCCAAAGGTTGATTAATCAAGGACACATTGCGACTGAGCTATTTGACTTGGCTTTGTGAGTTGTTTATCATGGTACGCTGTTTTCTCAGTCGCATCTGGGTGAATACCGCATTCCCAGGATCAAACGCATTCAAGTAGTACTCCCAAGCTCAGTCGCATCCAAGTCAAACGTTTCTTGAACATGGCATTAGTCTAAAACATCATTTCCATCAAATCATCGTAAAATAGTGTCCAGAAAGCCTTGGAAGGAGAATCACTAGATCTGGACCATTAGATGAATCTTCCTTATCGCACGATCTGGACCAGGGAATACAACTTCAACCTTGAGCTGCTCCTCTTCATCCTTCATGGTAGCAACCTCCGCTTCTAACTGCAACAGCGTATCCATGGTAACGCTAACTTTCTCAAAGAGAGAGCTGATCTCGAGTTCAACTGTTGCCCGCTTTTCAATATGAAGGGTTAGCTCTGCTTCCTCCAAAGCCCGACAATCATAAAGATCCCTCTTCAGATCAATAGGGATCTGCAGTTGATCCTAAGATTGAATATGGAAACGTTCAACAAGCCTGTGGTAGTGGGAAAGAGGAACATTGCTCAGTTCTTGCTCCGAAAAAAGACATTTTGCGGGGAAGCAAGTTTGTTAAAGAAGTGTCAATTTATAGGTGTTTGTCTACATCAAACTATGGCGGTTTAGAAGTATAAATTAAAAGATAGAGACACTTACCAAAGACAATGAAATTTATTAAACGGTGAGTACTTATAAAAACACAAAAAAAAAAAAACAAAACAAACACAACAAAACCAAGAATGGGCCACTCGAAGAAGGCTCTCTACGAGTTCCCTATGGACTACCTCGTCTCGCTTTCGGATAGCCACCTTCTTCTGCTACTGAAGATCAGCAATCCTTTTCGGGAGCTCCCTCTTTTCCTTCGAAGACGACCCATTATAGCAGTGTCTCCACAACCTTGGTTGAGAATGTCAGAACAGCATGAGAACCAAGCATCCCGAACAGTCCTCAGCCTAGACTCTAACGCAACCCTCCGGGCACGACCCTCTTGAGATATGGTATCTGAATCTTCAAACATGATCCTTGAAACGTGAGACATTTCTTTTCTCATGATTTACTGGTAGAGAAGTGCGAGAAATGGTTGATTATGACAAATATTTATAACTAAAAGATTTGGTTGGGGGTTAATCTCAAGATGCATGAGCAGTTATGAGGTTTAAAGACGAAAGTTAATACAGTAGCGACCTTTACATATTCTGAAGACAGTTTCGAAATTACAACTATACTGCTAAAACAAAAACTCGGAATGGGCGGCCTTTGAATAAACAAAATGGATGAAAAGGCCCAAGGAGCTAGTGAGCCTAAATTACAAGTCCAGTAACCCAACAAGCATTGCTTGGAGCCCCATTTATGCATTCTAATATTGAGAGATAGGGTCGTTTCCTCGCTAGAAGCTTCATGAACCCGTTTCTCTCCTCTTTGAATTTTTTCCCGTGTAGCTTCCCTTCAAAGCTTGGCGGACTCATATTGTTGCCTGCATCGCATGCAAGTGGCCTCAGCTTTAGTGATATGGGCTCAAAGAACTCCCACTTCTTGAAACGTTTCTAGATACATCCCTCTTATGCGAAGAATTTCATTGTAAGCTATAAGATAGCTTTGACGAATGTTATCCAACTCGATCCATGTGGGAACATTTGTTGGAGGACACTGATCTGAGTAAGCTGGAATGAAGTATTTTCGAAGATTTTCAAGAAGCAGTAGAACCATGAAAGAAGTAGATAAAGCTGCAAGGTTGGATTGAATGAAATTTTTTAGTACTTGAATTAGCTCTCCTAGATCAAAGAAATCATCCCTAGCCACGAAGGACATGATTACGTCTTTGGTAGTCTCAAGTTCAGATGATTCAGGTCCCAATGCTTGAATAACGCAAGAAGGAGCAAGGCGGGCCACATCAGAATCCAACCGGTCGAGTTTGGTAGAAAGACTAACTTGTAAATCAAAAGAAACAAACTCAGAGCAATGAAGCAGGAACGCTTTAGGAAGCTAGAAATTCAGAGGCAGGTTTTCACTGAAACAACATCGTCTGGGAATGGACAGGTCGTAGGGACAGAAGTTGCAAAAGTCGACGAGTATTTGACTAGGGACGCAACATCCAGATGACTCTAAGTAGTGATTATTGGAAGAGATTGGTTGTATAAAGCATCTTCAACCCAAATAAAGAAGCCATTGGAAGAGATTATTGAGATCTGCGTCCCATCCAAAACAACTACATATACAGAGAGATTAAACCATGAGTTATGAGGAACAACAAAGCTAACACATTGAAAGAAACAATACCTACCAGGGCATAGTTATCCTCCGCTTTCTTTCGTTTAACCAAGGTTGAAGCAACTGGGTCAAAACTGATGGCACACTCAAATAGTAAAAGCTGACGAGTCCATACCTCTTTAAGGGTGAAGCTGAAGTGCTCCTCGAAGTAGGAAGTCCACCATGAATTAAAGGTAGCAGTGCACCTATACGAAGCCTCTGAGGAAGGAGGAAAACCCACAGGTACATAGGCCGGAAACCCCGAGCGGTGATGGTCAATTGTAAATCAATGATGCCCAAATGAAGTGATGTCCATGCGTTCCGACCTTGCATGAATGGTATAGGGATTTCCTGGAGGAAACTGAGTTGACGAGCACAGCAGTTGGGTTGATACACCTCAAAACCAGGGGATGACTTATTGTTTTCATAGCTACCCTTCAAGAGGTCACATGTCAGGATACAACTCATGAAGTCTCGAGCCTGAACCCTCTTACGAGCAGGATCTGATGACAGAAGAAGGAAACCACCTTCTCGAAACCATGGAAATTTCCTAATCACACTGGCCTTCCAATGATCCCGAGGACAAGGAAACAGCGTGCAAAAGAAGAAAAGGAAATTTCTAGTGGAAAGGAAGAAAAGGGGTAAGCGCATCGATAGCTAGGCCGGAACTACATCATATGGATACTCGATTGGATAGTTTTGGAGTTGGGGGAATCATCCAAAGAGGACCATTCGAAGAAAATAGCTTCGCGAGTTGAAGAACTATAGAAAGAAGAACAAAATATATGTGGGCCAAAAATAGTGGCCCCATAGCTATATTTGAACGAGACGCTATCGCTTTGGCAAGTGGGGCCCATTCTAGGGTGGCACTCCTCCTGGTATTAAAAAACACGAACCAATCAAGCCATAGACAGTAGAATTGGATCTTCTCATAGATGGACACCAAGTAGGAGCCCGGAAATCCCAGATCGTTGAACTCACCTTCAGCCTTGAGTCTTCCATCCCCAGTGAATGGACAGAACATGGACAAAAAATTGAGATAAAAGACCTACTAAAGGAACATCTTTAGGCAGCTTAGTAATCCGAAGACCGTAATCCTCATTTGAGTTGGACGAGAGAGAGAAAGTAAAGTTAGCGACATCCCCCGATGGGTACAGCCAAAATAGGACATCCATGTCCAGGAGAGTAAGTGTCATACGTCCAACTCAAAAATTGAACGTGTTTATACTACTGCTCTATAAACAAAGCACCAAACGTAGAAGATCTGGATTAGGGGGGATGGAGAAGGTAGAAAGGCCTACCAAATGATATACATCTATTGCATCCTCTGAACCCATAGCTCCCAAGGATGCGCAAGGTTATTATGACCCAAAGAAGGAAATAGGTGCTTTTATAAGGGATCCATGTTTAATATATGGGAGCACCTCAGAAACTTCGTAGGCAAGGACCAAGGGCTAGATAATGATCAAGGTTACTCATGGGACATGGATCATAGTTGACTTCTCCAACATCCTCAAGAGATTCCAAGATATTGCGAAAAGCTCTTGAATGGGAGTCAAAGCCCACGCCACAAACCCAAGGAGTCGTGAAGGTGGGCGATGAGATGGGAAGAACAAGAGACTCATGTTTATCGTTTTGTTGAGAGACGAGCTTGAGATTCATGATTTTGCAGGGATAGAAGATGGCAATGAATTCACAGTAAAAGGACATAAGCTATAGGAGATTGTAGATGGAACAACCAAAGGTACACATAGCGAAGAAAAAGGGTGAGGATGCGATCAAGTAAATTTAAAATGTTTTATAACTAAAAAATTTCAAATTCAGGGGGAAAAATTTACACCTGAAAAAACATCCCCTTTAGGCCCAAAAAACGACTCTTGGCCCAAGCCTGAACGACTCAAGTATAGAAAGGAAAAAAGACAAGGGCGATGCTAACTGAGTAAGGAAAAGACATAGACAAAGGGGGAAGTATCCTAACAGGAAAAACGAGAGGGTAGGACCCACATGGGTCCCGATTCAATAAGTTGAGAACTCCTTTGATCGCCTATAAATAAAGAACGACTTGGCTTCTCAAAGAACATCATCGAATCAACTAATCAAAACTCAGCAAATTGATCTCCATCAATTTCTGAACCTATGAACACCTTTAACCAAGGTTTCATGGTTTAAAACAGCTGGACCTTGTGGCAAAAATTGCTTCTTTCGACCTAGGAAATCAAGATGCACTTTCTCTTCTCACCCTTTCGAGGCATTTATGCAACTGCCTAACCGTCTTTCTGACCGCTCCAGCAGCAATGTCATAATGGTACCTTCTTTCCGACCATCTAGTGTCATAAAGGTTTCCCTCATCTTGACTAACCAGTTCATGGATTGTCGGCTGAGGTTCACAGGAGATCAACCTTCTTTTTGATCATTCAGAGTCATAAAGGTTGATATTATCAACTGCCGACTCACATAAAGTCATCCCGACTTACCGGTTCACGGATAGTACTCGACCACTATTCCACAGAGAGCCATCCCGACTACCGCTCTACAGAAAGTTATCCCGACTGCTAGTTCATGATTGGCCGCTAAGGAACTCAAACCTCCCCTTTGATATCTAGCCGTCGCATTTGATTGCTCTGCCATCTCATGCCATTTCATGGCATGATTTCCAACTCATATTTTTTTTTTCAGTTGATGATTCTCAAGTTTTGGTACTTGTTACGAGTTCGTAACACGAAGGGAATGATTTACTTCCTTGTACTTGTAATTTTAGTTGTTATTTAAATCCAAGTTCCTTTACATTCTTGTATTTGTACTTCCATATTCATTTCAATACACCAAGATACCACCTTTGAGCATCGATCCGACTACTTTGATTCCGACTCGAGAGAACCTGGGACCACTAACCATTCTAACAACTGAAATGACAACGTCACCAACCAGAATATGATGGCGAAATAAAACTTATTGATTTGGGTAACACTGAAAAATGAATATTTAAATCCTTGAAAAAGGCATAGGAAAGAACAGTGCAGGAGAATTCTTGTCCGCCTGCATCACAATCGCATTGATCAGTAGGAAGGTTCTTGTGCCGAAAACGGAACCCACTTACACTGTCTAGTAGCAGTTTCTCTACTAGTGGCACACCTATGCTTGAGCTGAGAAAGCCTAAACCGCTTACTAGTCTGCCCATCTAAGGACTGGCCGTAGCTTGAGACCCATTATTCTCAGCCCATCTAGCATCTCTGTACTTCACCATTCACAAGAAGGAGATCCCCATGAGTGGTCTGCCCCCCACACTTCCGCAGATAAGATTCCTCGCGAAAGCCCAGTAAAGGTTGCCTCGGGACACTAGGCTCGTAATACGAGAAAAAAAATTTGGGCAGGAACAGTTTTTTTTTTTTTTGAGTTTAAGTGTGAATTCATTAATATGAAAGAAAATCCAAAACGTTAAAATCCAACTCAAAGTATTACACAAAATGTAAATATTCAAAACTGAAAAACAAAACAAATAAGCCCAACAACAATAGCCTAAAAACAATTATAAGCCCACAACATTAAAAATAAAAAAAACCAAAACCCTAAATGCTAAAGAAACCTCCATCAGCTGCCACCTAGCACCTAGTCACCACAACTTCCGAATGATCGATAAGGTCGAGAGTGACCGAAAATTTTCATATCCTAAATGCCCAAGCCTGAAATTTGGGGAATGGTTGTAGGTGAGAAATAGTTGTGATTGTACCCATTGGAAGGGCTAAGAGTGAAACCAAAATAGAGCCATGGACGATGTATCTAGGGGAGAAAGATGTGGATGGAGGGTGGAAGTTGGAAGGGGGTGATGGGATTGAGTAAGGAGAAAGGCTGAAAGGAAAAAGGGCCAAAATTAAGATTATTCTATGTGGCCAAGGAGACCAAAAGAAAGGCGATGAACACCGAGTTTGAAAATTTATGGTCTCCAAAATTCCACCTTAAGCATCAGATATCACCGCCAACACCATGCTTCGACACCAAAGTCGCCCGGAGAGAGAGAAGGGGCTAGAACCAACAACCCAAAGAGGAGGGGAGAAACAAGTTACAATAGTGAGAGGAAGGGAAGATATGAGGAAGGAAAGAGAGAGGGGCGGGACAGAAAGAGGGGACATAAGTTTGCTCCAAAACTGCCACTAGGGGAGGTGGAGATTGAAGAAACTACACCCCATATCTGCTAAAAGTTTTAGAGAGAGGGTGGAGCTTTCAATTTTGGAGAGAGAGGACTATTTTCTTCTTCGTTGAGGACACGTGAATTCTACAAACGAAAAACCTTGAAAACAATTTCTTAAACCATTTGTCAGGTTGAGAAATTTCGTATGTAATGACCAATGAATTTTTTCGAGTGCATTTCATGTGAATTCTACAAACACACTTCATTCAATCTCCTAGATTAGATTGTATAATATAACTCACTAAGTTTCAAATAATTGTAGTATGAAATAAGGAAACTTTTAAATTCCGTTCAAATTGAAAAGGTTATGAATTCTAAGTGAACAAAATTTAAAAGATTATTATTTAAAATGCATTTAGAATACATCATTTATTCTCAATATGTATAATGTAATTAAAATCTGTCTCAATTTGCATTATAAACAATAATATCATTAAAAAATTTGCATCGTTTTGCTCATACTAATTCCTAGTGCCGTTTAAAATAGCACGTGGCTGAGTATTTTGGTCATTATTTTCATCCAACATCACCATGTTCAATTATCCATCATCCCCCTCTCACCATCATCTCCAACTACAATTCCCATTCGATGCAGCAAATCCAAGGTAATTGTAAGAACAAAAATTTGTGGATATGGGTGGGTGAACATAAAGATGAAGATCACGATGTGACAAGACGATGAAGATGAATATCTATGTTGACTGTGAAATCGACGACGTTGATGAAGATGATCGATGACGGTGTTAACTATGAAATCGATGTGTTAACTGTGAAATCAACGACGTCGATGAAGATGATGATAGATGTTGACTGTGAAATCGATGCTCTAGATGAAGATGAAGATCGATGATGACGGTGAGGATGTTGCTTATGAAGATCATTGACAGCGTGGGTTAAGATGAAGATCCATGATAATGATGTTGAGGATAACGCTAACCGGTTCGAGTTTTATTAAACCAGTTTTTTTTTTTTTTTTTTAAAAAAAATTAGGTAGTTTCTGCCTAGGGCAATTTATGTTGTTTTAAATCTATAAAATGTGGAATTTCAATTTCCATTCAAAGTTCAACTGCCACCATAATATAATTAAAATTCAAAGAAAAAAATTACAAATAAAAATTAATAAGTCTCCATTATTCAACTTATACAAAGTTCGAAAGTTAATCGATAGTAGAAAATATAAATAAAAATCAATAAGCCCAAGTAGTCTAAGGATTGGACTTTGGAGGTAACATAGCACGACTCTTTGCCATTTCTACATATGAGACACAAACAAAGTTAATCATTTATGTAAATTGATAATTAATAATTAAAAAAATGTAGTAAGAATAATAAAAATATACAACAATTACTTTGTGTAATAGTATCGTAACACTCAACTTCTTTAGTAGTCGGCACCAAGTGTAATGCAACATTAATAATCAAAAGCCAATTTTGAGTACATATCAATGCCTCCACACTTGAGGACTCAATAAACTTCTATATGAAAGTATGACTCCGGAGCTATTGTTGAAGCGGGTATGGTAAGAACATCTCATGCAATTAGTGACAAAATTGGATATTTGGCTAACCCGAACATTTTTCACCAAGCTAAAAGATCAAATTTTGAATCCTCTATATATTCAATAGGATCTAATAGATATCTATCTATATCGTTACAAATAATGTCACTCTTCATTGCTCTCCTGCTCCTCCACCTTTATAGAAGACCCATATCTATATCCATACCTATCTTCTCACTTAATACTGAAGAAGAGCTACCACTAGCATTGTCCTCTATTGCAGATTCTCACTCTCACCCTTTTCGTAGAGATTATGAAGACTAGTCAATAAAAGTTTCAAATTAGAAATGGCCTTTGTAACCTTGTTATGATCATCCTCTAATAACCCAAAACAATCCTCCACAACTTCCAATTTCTGGTGGGGATCAAGAATAAAAGATATGAAATAATATTTATTCATACGCTCCATTTTCCCCCCACTATTTTTCAAATTTGGCTTGCATGCTTCTTGCAATGTGAGACAACAAAACACTCTTCTATTCATGATGCAAAGATTTAAAATCTTAAACACATCAGGTAAAGCATTTTGGATTATGGGTGTAACGACCTGTCCCGAATTATCGGGATTAATTAAGACTTAATGACGGATTATCCTCGCTAATCGGGGATTAGACGAGGATTAACGGACGTTCGGTGTAAAATGACGATTTTGCCCCTAGAATGGGCGAAACGTTGACACTTCTTTCAGGTGGTCAAATGGACTTGGGCCGAGGAAGAAGTTATGATGTTCGGAAGTTTGGGGGTACTTTGGTAATTTGGTTGAAAAGGGGCAAGCAGTTGACTTTTGACCCGGGAGGTATGATGGCTGAGGGCTGAGAACCGTTGCGTCAAATCGAGTCTATATGAATTCGTAGACAGGCGGCACGTCGAATTCGGCCGTTCGATGAAAACGTTACGGTTCACGAAAATTCGAAGGAGCTATTGCACGAAGTTCGAGACGGGAGACTTTTGGACTTAAGTGGGGCCAAGATATTTGTCACTGGCCCAATGGATGAGTGACAAGTGTCACTCATCCATTGCACACTCAAACACACTCATGCATATCCACCCTTAACCGTGTTCGACCATTTTCCCCATTTCCAACCAAACCCGATCAAATCCTCCCACCCCAATCCAAACCCTAAACCCCTATGATCATATGTGAGACCCAGAGAGTGAGTTGAGGACTTGAAGATGATGATGGCTGGCCAGGACGGCGTCGTCGTGGACGGCGGAGGTAAAACCCGAGCAAGGTATCAGTTTTAGCCTTTCCATGTTATTTTTAATTTCAAACGTTGGGGACCGTTTTGATTGATTAGAATAGGCTTACTAGGTTTATAGGAAGGTTTTAGGGAGGTTTTTGAGGGTGTTTGACGGCTGAGGAACCGTGGGAGGAAAATAGAAAAATGGGCCGTGAAGGGAGTTTTCGAACCAATGGGATTTCGTAGCTTTTTCATGTTTTTAATTGCACAAAAAGATTGCTAGTGATAAAATAGGAAGAATGGAATCGAAAAGGGAAGAAACAGACAAAAAATGAGGGAGGAAAATGGCTGAACTGGTCACGCCGAGGGTCCATTTGCGTTATACGATCGGGCCGAGGGCCCCGTTGGTTTATGAATCCGGGCTTGAGGCCCATTTGGTTGTAATATCGGGCTGGAGGCCCCATTGACTGTAGTATCGGGCTTGAGGCCCTATTATTTGTGAAATCGGGCTTGAGTCCCAGTTGATATGGTTTCGGGCTTAGGGCCTAGTTATTCTTGATATCGGGCTAGAGGCCCAGTTGATTGTGAAATCGGGCTTGAGTCCCAGTTCG
The DNA here is from genome assembly GCA_032719365.1 of Prinsepia uniflora. Classification (NCBI taxonomy): domain Eukaryota; kingdom Viridiplantae; phylum Streptophyta; class Magnoliopsida; order Rosales; family Rosaceae; genus Prinsepia; species Prinsepia uniflora. The sequence goes on from CM064871.1 coordinate 69,174,089, forward strand.
GTTTATGAAATGAGAATTCGGGCATGAGATCCTAATGAACTGTGAATTTAGGCCGAGACCTGTGAAATTGATTTGAATCAGATTCGAGGAATCTTGTTGAGATGAATCGGGTATGAGACCCAGTTGGAAATATGTTTTGAGAAAGGAAATGATTTGAAAATGTATTATACCCTCCATATGATTTATTTGGTCTCCTCCAGATGTCGACCTAGAGAGTCACGATCCTCAGACCAGAATGGGTATCCCCATAGGGATCCCGTTCCAAGAGTGGAAGTTATGATGTGGTCCCGGACCAGATTCCAGAGAGATGTGAGGACTAGATCCGGAGATAGAGCTCGTACTAGATCCAGAGATAGAGCCTCCCAGATGGATAATTCCTGGGGGAAGACTCGGAGTGAGACCCCGAGTAGTGTGCACACTAGTACAGAGATGATGAATCGTGACATATATCAGAGATGTGTTTCCTAGGGGCTGTGTGCCCAAGTTGGCATCTTCTCGGAAGTGTCGTTGATGGGTTATACGTTTGAGTACATGTGAGGTTTACGAAAAGTGATTTGGGACTGAGACCCCGTATTCGATGTTTTGGAAATGGTTTTGGGCTGAGACCCATGTATGTTGATTTGGGCTGAGTTCCCACATGTATGGATTTATGGTTTTAAGATTGTGATTTTGGGTCGGGGACCCATAAATGGATTTATGGATCATGACGGTTTATGGGGATCAGGCATGAACCCTTGAAAGGTTTTGAGAATGCTTTCAAATGGTTTTTTGAACGTTTTGATAAATGATTTTCGAATGCATGCATATGCTTTTAGTGAAGGGCATAAATATCTTTCGATGAAATGTTTTTATTAAACTATTATTTTGTCCACTCACAGTTTTCGTGTTTTTAATGCCCTTAAGGTTGATCGCGGATGCGGGCTGTAGCAGAGATCGAGACTTCACACTTCTCCTCCTACGATCCTGGCGTACTCTGGAAGCCCCGGTGAGGGCTAGAGACGGAAAATGTCAGACGGGATCAGGCGCGTCCCACGTTAATCCTGGGGGATTTGGGATGGGTCATGATAGTGGGTGTAATTGAGCAACAAACTCTCAAAGTTACTTCATAAAATGGTTTCAAAAAAGCAACGCATGTACCCGCTACTTCTCAATCATACTCAATTGGTGGTCCTATTCTTCTATCACTAATAAATTAAATTGCATAACTAGGATCATCATCGACTAGATCCTCAAATGCTCCATGAAACTTTAGGGCTGATTTCAACATCAAATAGGTCGAATTCCACCTAGTTGGCACATCCAATACCAAAAACCCTTTGCTCTTTAGCCTTCTCTGCACAATTTTAAAAATTGTCTAACCTACTAGGAGAAGAACTTACATATCTAACGACATTTTCAAATACTTTGAATAGAACTATTCAACTCATTCAAGCCATTATTGACAATCAAGTTAAGAATATGAGGAATACACCTAATATGAAAATTCCCCCCTTTATTCAAAAGTGCCACTGGAGATTTCCATTTGGTTGTTCTCTTAATCAAATAAAATAATCTAAAGTCATTCGAAGAAGCATTATCTACTGTAATAGTGAAAAGATTCTCAATACCCCAATCAAATAAACATTCCTTCGAAAGCCTCCTAATTGAATCACCCTTATGGTTTGGAATCACAAAAAAATTTATAATTTGTTTTATGCAAGACTCAATCACAATCAATAAAATGAGCAGTGACAACCGTATAGTTGATGTTTTGAAGGGATGTCCATGTATAAGTTGTTATGCAAACTCTATAAGACTTGATAAATTCCTTTAGAGACTCTGTTTCAGCATAATACATACTAAGCACATCTCTAGCAACAGTCTGATGACATGGAACTTTTCACCTTGGATAAGTTTTAGCCATGAACGCACGAAACCCTTTTCCCTTCCCAAAAGAAGAAGGCAACTCATCTACAATGATCATCTCAACAAATGCTCTAATAATATCCTTTTGACCAAAACCCAACAGAAACTTATGTGGGATTTTTTAGAGACAAAACTTTTTGATTTTTTTTTTCCGCAGTCATATTAGGAGGATATTTAACATATTTTTTAATGTGACTAATCAAAGCCCTAGTTCCATTTTTGGCATAATCAGCAGCATACATATGATCATATTATACCTAGCCTTAGTGGCTTCAATACGTAGCAGACTTGTACCTTTCAAAGTAATTCCATATATTTGCTCGCTGCCTTTTCTTTGCATGTTCTAGAAACTCCACATTACGCTCACCACTGGTCTAGGGTTTGTTGTCCACATTTGATTCTTTATCAAATTATTGTGATTGTGACTCACAAATATTATCCACCTACAAAAGAAAACAGAAAATAGATTGTTAAGATTCTGGGTGATTTCTCTTCTAGTGATAGCATAATATATAAAAATGAAAATCTACTACCGCTCTATATAGAAAATAACAAACCGTCATACTACGTTAATTTTGTTAACACTTGTACCATTCTCCATGCTCTTAATCACTCTATACGAATAATTACCTAATTACACTTGCTCTTAATCAAACAACTTAAATTCCATTGACTCAGAATACCATTCTCTTCAATTATTTCTCCCAACATTTTTCTTACAACTAACACTACATCGAAAATCAATAGAACAAAGGCTGCCAAGGGAGGCAAAAGGTGAACTAGGGAGGTTCCATTACATGAAATAGCTCTACTACTTCTTTCATTCATCTAACATCATATCAAAACATTACCCAACAAAACCATCTTCAAATTCATTCCAGTCCAGCTTTAATTTGATAATCAAATTAATCAAATAAACCACTAAATTAATCAAATTAAGCAAGTAGTAAATAGCAAGCAAGCAGGCTTTGTAGACAGAAACCAAGCATGAAAACCTAATTATTACTAAACAGATCGAAAACAGCAACCAAAAAGGGAAGATATATTAAAACAGCAACAACCTCATCTAATAGCATTCAATAGTATCACTAATAAACATTCTACAACACAAATAAAAAAATATATATTAAATTATTACAAAAATGAATTTTTTTTACTAAATAGAATATATGAAAGATGCATATAAATTTTAAAAATGTGAAGGTACTTAAATCATGAAGAACAACTATTGTGTGCCTCAATTGAAAATAAATGATCATGAAGTAAGTGACCAAACTAAATAGGATGATGAGGCTAAAACACATTACTTGACTTTGATGAAATTTACTTGATAATTTTCAGTGCTGCATCCTAAACCAACCAAACAAAAAGCTAGAAATTCACAGTTTTACAATGACCATAAGATTATGCTAAAAATAGAAAACGTTATAGCAGAAGACAATCTTGCATATATGTCTTCTAAACTCGGAAGGTCCTAAAGCTAGCTTCACAACTAAAAAACTCCAAATGTTCATCAAATCTTGCAAAGTCCCATAAATAAAAGCTAAAGAAAAAAAATTATAAATATGGAAAAAGCTATTGGAAGAAGCTAAAGATGAAAATGACCAAAATAGCCTGCCACATAATCATCATAAACATCATTAGTATTAAGGGTATGAGCGGAAATGTGTGGAATCATAAAGCTATTGGAAGAAGCTAATGATGGAGATCGGAAGAAGTTAATGATGGAGATTGCATTTCTTCCAATTTGGATATTGCTCATATATATTATCTTCTTCATACGTGCACTAATCCTACCCGCGTAATATAACAAACATATCCTTCCAAACTATTCACACGTATATTTTATATAGCGATGTTAATATAACAGCCTTACCGACATCCAAAACCAAAAGAAAGAAAAACAAATTGAAAATTGACTTGTTTGGGTGGCATATTTGATATAGGGATGTTAATATAACAAGAATAATAATTTATTGGAAAATTATGAAGTTATCACGTAATTTATAAATTATATAATGTTCAAATTATTTATATCGATGATATTTACGGCTCATAAATATTTACATATTAAATAATATATTTATCAACTGAATATATTATTTAATAGACAGATCTTGACAAACTATTTGATCCTTGTTTGGGAGGCATATTTGATATAAGGATGTTAATATAACAACCTTACCGACATCCAAAACCAAAAGAAAGAAAAACAAGTTGAAAAATGACTTCTTTGGGAGGCATATTTGTGATTAATCTTTCAACCTGTGTGTGTTTGATTCTTGTCTTAGCTCTCATCATCATCGCCAGAAAGATCCTTGACAAACTATGGTGGACTCCGAGTCGCATACAGAAGATGATGGGTTTGCAGGGCATCAGAGGCCCTCCTTACACACTCGTTCATGGAAACACCAAACAAATCTCCAACATGATCAACCAAGCCGCCATGCGCGGCCCCGAAAACTTGTCACACGACATTTTTTCCGTAGTAGAACCTCACATTCACTCATGGACACAAACATATGGTAACCCATCTCTTGTTTGAATATATGTATTCTTAGTTTGATGGAATTAGATGTATGAATTTTGGTTATGTTTTATGAACAACAGGGAAGATTTATCTTCAATGGAATGGTTCGAGCGCTCAGCTGGTGGTTACAGAGCCAGAGTTATGCAAAGAGATATTGAACAACAAAGACAAAGCTTATCCGAAAAGAGAGCATACAAACATTGTGAAGAAAGTGTTAGGAGATGGCCTTCTGTCAACAACAAATGCTCAAAAATGGGCAAAATTGCGAAAGCTCGCAACTCATTCCTTCCATGGAGAGAGTCTAAAAGTAAGCTAATTTCCCACTTAGACTATTATTATTAATAGTCAATTCCTCTGTCATCGTATTTACACATACCATGCCGGTGGTGTTTTTTTATTAGAGTATGGCTCCAGCAATAGTAGAAAGTGCTGAGACAATGCTAGAGAGATGGAGAGTTTTGGGAGAAAATAAAGAAGTTGAAGTGTTTGAAGAGTTTAGGCTGTTCACTTCAGAAGTGATTGCCAGAACAGCTTTTGGCAGCAACTACATTGAAGGAAAGGACATGTTTGACAAGTTGATCAAATTAGGGTCCCTAGCTGCCAAAAACTCTCTCACCGTTAGGCTTCCTGGGATCAGGTAATTAACTTCGGGAACTGATTTTAATACTCTCATTTTTCTTATGCAGTCCTCCATTTTTCGTAACCCTTAGATTGAATACATCAAAACAAATTCAGTTGATAAAAACAAACATAGGAGTGTAGGGAGTGATAATCACTTCCCTTAACTTCGATCATTGATTTTCGGGCTAATCTGGATGTTCTGTTGTGGCATATAGGCTTTCCTGATTTCGATATAATTGCAGTAAGGTTTTCAGAACCCGCGATGAGATTGAAGCAGACAAGCTTGTGAAAGGCGTTCATGACTCCATAATGACGATTGTTAAGAAGAGAGTAGAAGACCAAAATGACAGTTTTGGATTGGGGAGTGATTTTCTTGGACTACTTTTGAAGGCTCATGATGACGATGATGATAGCCAGAGGATTTCCATGCAGGATTTGATTGACGAATGCAAGACTTTCTACCTAGCTGGGCAAGAAACCACCAACACATTGCTAGCTTGGACCGTCTTTCTTCTCGCGCACCATACAAACTGGCAAGAGGAGGCAAGAAATGAGGTTATTCAATTATTTGGGACACAAGCCCCGAGTAACCTTGATAAAATGTCCAAGCTCAAAATAGTAAGAAATGGATTCATCAAGCGATCAAGTGCATCCATTAATTAAAAAATTAGTGTTGATCGATTGAGTTATCGGTCTAATTCAGTAACTTTGATGTTGAAGCAGATGACAATGATCTTGAATGAGTCTCTGAGGTTGTATCCGCCAATTGTTTCTTTCGAAAGGAAAACTGAGAGGGAAGTTAGACTGGGAAGCCTCATTGTTCCCGCTGATGTTACATTGCTTGTCTCAAATCTTGCACTTCACCATGACCCTCGAATTTGGGGAGAAAGCGCGCAACTTTTCAGACCAGAGAGATTCGCGGAAGGAGTTGCGAAAGCAAGTAACAATAATATGGGAGGTTTCATTCCCTTTGGAATAGGACCTCGAACTTGTGTAGGCTTGAACTTCGCAACCATTGAAGTAAAGGTTGCTCTGTCGATGATCTTGCAACGTTACAGCTTCACGCTTTCGCCAGGATACGTCCACCGCCCGCTTCAGTATGTGACGGTTCGGCCCAAACATGGAGTTCAGGTAATCATAAATGCAATTTGAGCTGCAATGAAGACACCTTTTGTATGTGTATACAGATTTATATAAATAATTGCAGAATTTTTTTTAAGTGATTTGAGTTTGACAGATTTATTGATTTTCATAAACTTTTATAGATTTGATAACGGAATTTTGCAGATTAGTCATATTGAATTTTATAGAATGTGGTTGAGTTTTGCAGAAAATGACATTGAGTTATGTAATTTGATAATTTCTTTTTTAAGAATTGTATAATCAAAATATAATAATTTTTTTACTAAAAATTCTCACACTAAATTAACATAAAATAATATATATAATATTACATTTTTTTTTTGGAAATGAACAATATATATATATATATATATATATATATATTTTTAACTATCAATGCGATTGAGAGGCTCTCGGGAGTCATGCATGCCATTGAAAATTTTTTTCTTCAAACAATAAATATATTCATATAAAGTTTATATTATTTAATTACTTATAATTCATATAATGAGTAATATATGATAATAGATATTGGAATGACACTTGAATTTTGTTGAATCTATTGAAAAATATAAAAATCCCAAATAATATTATTTAAACCTTGTATAAAAGTCTATAGAAATCCCAAAAATGGAGGATATAAAGAAAAATCAAAATTTACACTAGAATATTTGTAAAACTCTACAAAACTCTACTATTTAATGAAATCTACAATACTTATTGATGTTTTAAATACACCAAATTTTTATGTAATTATGAAATGTCATGATTGAATGCACCTTAATTTTTAATGACTTTATAAATATCTATAAAAGTATAGATAAATACTTTATACTTTTACTAACTCTTTAAAAGTCATAATTGAATATATTTGAACTTTTAGAGACATTTAAATTGTATGACAATCTCAATTAAATAGACCCCCTTAGTTTAATATCTAAGATTAGATTGTATAATATAACACACTAAATTTCAGGTAATCATAATGAAAAATACATGTGATTGATTGATCATGGTAGGAAATGAATAAGATAACTTTTAGATTCCAGCTCGTTTAATGAAATTATAAAATTTAAGCGACAAAATTTAGACATTTTATTATTATTTTTCCCTTCATTGCCTTTTATGCTTTACCAACGTAAGTATTCCCTCCAAAAAGTAAGGGTGGGTATAAATCCATTATAAGAATTAACTGATCTGCTATAAATTATTATTCATTCAACTGTTTAGGTTTGTCCGGATAAAAATCAAACAGTCTGAGAATTCAAACCGCCACGTAGTAACAGTTTGACTTCGGATTTTCATTTTGGAAATTCAATAAATACAAATCGGACTGTTACAGAATATATTAATTTTTAAATCTAACATATAGCCAATGATTGAAATATCGATATCAACGGATATATCGCTAGTCAAATTTACGGATATCTCACTCCAAATATCGATATCGATATCGTTTACGGTCAACAAAAATGATGAAAATTTAATCTAAAAGTTGGAAATTTTTAATGAAATTTTGGGAAAAGTTTAAGTACTCAATAATGGTTATATAGGACTAATAAAAACTATATAATGACTTTGATATAATAAATATATGATGAATAATACAAAATAATATGATTCTGACATATTAAACATATTATATAATACTAATTTATATCAAATTAACCATTCAAATGAATCATTCAACATATTAAACATATTATATAATACTAATTTATATCAAATGAACCATTCAACATATAAAAAATATTATATAATACTAATTTATATCAAATTAAAAATAGTACATATAAAAAATTAAATATTTTAAAAATAATAATGAAAAAAATAATAATGAAAATATTTATTTGTTTATAAACTATATATCTTTCTTAATATGTCATTTAGTTAATAAAAAAGAGTTGAGAAGTCTTTCTAATTAGAAGTATTTCTCAATTATTTATTGCCTAAAATAAATGAGATTGCTTCCAAATTGGTAAGTTAGTGAAAAAAAAAAGTTTCTTATTAGGATTTGAATGCCATATCTATGCTCCATGTATTCAATTATCCATTTAACTATTTCTTTTATTTTAATTAAAATATTATTTTATGTTTAAAATATCTTCTCCATAGACTCCATTAAGTTTTTTATTCTTATCTTCCCCATTCTATTCTTCTTCCCCATTAATACCTCCACCCCCACCCCCTCTGCATTTTTCTTCTTCTTATCTTCGTGAGAACACCTCCACCTCCCTCCTCCCATTTTATTCTTCTATTCTTCTTTTATTGCAATTGTTTGCTTGATCCGCTTGCACCTTAAATGTATGGTACTTTAAGAATATTTTAAACTAGATGCGCTAGACTTTTTTTTATACTTTAGTTTTTATATTTTGGTTGGAATGTATGAATAAAAGAATTTTAAGATTATGAATGTATAGATGAAGGAAACTTGTTTGAAAGTATGATGTCCACTAATAAAATTGTTAATGTTTGGATGAAGGAATTTTATAATGTTTTGGTTGTGAATGTAATTATTTAAGTCCATATAATCTATATATCATATATTTTTTATCATGCCTAAACCGAGTCGATCCAAACTAAACAGTTAGTAACAGTTTGATTTGAAACGGCTTCATTTCTAATTTTAGAAAATCCAAACCGTATAGAACTGTTAAGATTTTAATGGTTTGAATTTGAATATATTGTCAATATCCGTATCGAATCAGACCGTTTGAGTATTGTCAATATCGCATCGAGCCGCACTGTTTATGCAATACCACTCAAGCTCTTCTTATTGGAGCCCTTGACTCTTTCTTTTATTTTTCACACACTTGCATTTCATTCATTACCTCACAAATTGTGGTGACTTCATCTAGAGCTCACCACACTCTTCTTGACTTCTCTAGAACTGTGTAGCATTTTCCTCACAAATATATATTACTTTCAACAATTTTTAATATATATATATATATATATATATATATATATATATATATTGTCAGGACCCGACCCTCCTCTGTCAGGACCCGACTCATCTAGCACGATATTGTCCGCTTTGGGCCTCCTTGCCCTCGCCTTCACGGTTTTGTTTTCGGGAACTCACGGTGCAACTTCCTAGGGGGTCACCCATCATGGAATTGCACCAGCTTCTACTCGCTTAACTTTGGAGTTTCAACCGAACTCAAAGCCACTGAGCTCCCAAAAGTCCTCGTGCTAAATAAGTGTGTGCCTACACATTTAAGGTACACCACCATTCCCCTCCTAGACCATTCCCCCCTCGCAGGAATGTGGGATCGTTCACCGTTCCCGACAGGACACGGGTCTTACATATATTCTTAGTTTATGGAATTAATGATGTATCAGTACTGCTTGTGATTTATGAACATGGAAGATTTATCTTCAATGGCATGATTTGGGGACTCATTGGTGGTTATGGAGCCAGAGTTAAGTAAAGAAACATTGAATAACAAAAACAAAGCTTATCCTAAAAGAGAGGCTGAAAAATTTGTGAAGAAGAGTGTAGGGAGATGGCCTTATGACCAGGGTCGACCTTGAGATATTGGGGGTCCAAGGTGAACTTTCAAATTGGATCCCCTTATATTTTTCAACCCTTAAAGTGTCTGCATATATATATGTATATATATATATTTCTAAACATTGTTAAAAACTATCTTTTATATCATATTTCACAAAAATTAAAACTAGAACAAGAGACATTACCAAACAATGTAATCAAGTACGTAATTAAGTTCCTTAATTAATAATTCATTAATATATATATATATATACACACTTAATAAATATAAGCAAACTTCACTTAGATATTACACTTATTGCGTTTTGAAGGCAAAAAAATACATACCGTTGAATTAAAATTATTTCTTTAAAATTTGAGAAGAGGATGGGGAATGTTTATGATTTAAAAATGAACTCAAACATAACAGCGAAAATGAGTTTACATTAACAAAATTCAATAAGAAAAATTATTTAGTTTAAGTTAGGAAAAATTATTTGGTTTGATTTAGGAAAATAAACTACAATGAAACAAAAGAAGAAAATAAAAGTAAAGAAACATAAAAAGAAAAATAAGATAGTCTTTAGAAAATAAAAAGGAACGGAAAAATGAAAGGAACGGAAAAAAAAAGAAAGAAAAAAAAAGCAAGCAAAAAGAAAAATCTAAGAATAAAGGAAGGGAAAAAAATCCAAAAAAGAACAAACAGGAAAAACTGCAACAACCAAACTCGAACCTATAACCTCAATCTACAAAGGGCGCGCCCCAACCAACCTAGCCACATCGCACAAATTGATTATATGGGAAGCAATGTTATAATATATTAAACCTACACATGTATTAAAAAATTTCGAGTCCTCTCTGAATTGAGAGCCCGAGGCGACCGCCTTACCGAGCTACCCTCTAGGCCGGCCCTGCTTGTGACAACAACACATGCTCAAAATGGGGCAAAATTGGGAAAACTCGCAACACATTCCTTCTGTGGAGAGAGCCTAGAGGTAAGTCAATTTCCCACTTAAACTATCATTAATAGCTAGTCAATTTTGTCATCATATTTACTCATACTATGAAGGTAGTGTTGTTTTATTAGAGTATGATTCTGGCAATGGTAGCAAGTGCTGAGGCAATGCTAGAGAGGTGGAGAATTTTGGGAGAAAATAAAGAAGTTGAAGTCTTTGAAGAGTATAGGCTGTTTATTTTAGAAGTGATTTCTAGAGCAGCTTTTAGCAGCACCTATTTGAAGGAAATGACATTTTTGGCAAGTGGGTTGTTAATTAGTTTAACCGATACGGGGTTTTTGGTTTTTTTTTACAAAGCTTCTTCGCTGTTTTGAAGAGTCTTGCCTTGTGTTTTTCAATTTCTTCATCGTACTTCAGCTTTTTTTTTTCAGTGCCTATTAGTTTCATCACAATTTCTTTTGTGATGTCCCTTTCCTTGATGTCTTTGTCCTTCCTTTTCTTTCTTTCCTTCTCTCCTCACCACAACTTTTCTTTTTGATGTTGTTTTTGTGCTTTTACTCTTCACATGTTCATAAAGAAAATAAGAATAGGATAGTTGTATTGATTATGATAGGTTCCCATTAATAGATTAGGTAGCGGTAGGTGATTACATCTATGTTTCAGATGGATTTCTCCATATTTTGGGTCTTCTATGCTTCCATCAAATTGTTCGGATTTGTATATTCAATTTCAACTTCATTATCTGAACTGATAGCCAAGAAATTTTCATTTAATCTGTATACTTCCTGTTCATTTGCAAGCATTTTTAGTTCCATGGGGAAGTCCAATTCACTTCGGTTGTTGGCTAGTTTTTTAACTAACGCCATTCCCTTTGTATTCTATTGTTCAAAAAACGTTCTGCTAGACGATGTAACAAAGATTCTTCATCCATTAATTGCTTCAACAAGGTTTCGAGAATTCTTAAATGTCTAGAAACTTATGAGATATGAATCAAGCCATCAACTCATTGTGTTGTGGGATTGATACTCATAGAAATTTTCTTTGTTATACAGGAAGGCTTTCTTCCGGAATGTCGTTATCAATTATTTCCGTGAGCACCTAGATTTGAAATGGTTGGAAAAAAAATTATGGAAAAAAAAATTATGGAAAAAAATTTATCTCTCTCTAGCCCAAGGTGCTTGCTATGGAAAATGTCAAATATTTGTTTCATTTAAAATTTTTGGCCACGTCAGATACCATTGTTTTGATAAATGCTGGGAAATCTTTTACATGATGCAAATTAAAACTTTGAAAAATTACTTTCTTAGTAACTCCCCAATCAACTGTATCAACATCTCATTGTTCATCTCTTAGAATAAAGAAAATTTTTGGAAAATTATCTGCCAAATTGACATTTTTGAGGTTTCGAAAATGTAAATCCATAATCTTCTTCTGATGATCGAATTTTTTTTTTATTTTACAAAAAACTTCAGGAGGCATTATCTAGAAAGCAAGTTTAAACAGAAAAATTTTTCTTATTTTTTTGAAAACTAAATTCATTTACTCATTTTGAAGAATTTCTGTCAGTAGAAGAAAAGTATTTATTTTTTCAAAATTAAATTTTTTATCCCAATCCATTTATTTTGTGATTTGAAAACCCTAATTTTTTCAACAGAACATTTTTTGTTTTACCAAAGAAAATTGGTGTTCTTATTCTTTTTAAATATTTTCAAAATTAGCTATTTTTTCAACTAATTTGAAAGATAACTAGGTCATACGTTTTCTAAACCCTTTATTTTTGGATATGAGATTTCCATATTTCATTTATTTTCTCATATAAGCTGTTTTCTATTCTAGGATTGAAGAAGTCTTTTTACTTCCGAACTAGAATCTCTTGCCATTTATTTGGCATTCAAATGTTGGTTGAAAGTTTTTGCTGCTGCTTCATAAGTTTCAAAGCTTTCAAAGCATGCTCCATGGTATTTGTTTACTTGTGCATGACAAGCCTACCAAAAGAAAAGTTAAGTTGTGGTGAGGAGAGATGGAAAGAAAGAAAAGGAAGGATAGAGACATCAAGGAAAGGAATGTCACAAAAGAAATTGTGATGAAACTAATAGGCACAGAAGAAAGAAACTGAACCACAACGAATAAATTGAAAAACGTGGGGTAAGATTCTTCAAAACAGCGCATGAAGAATCTTTGTGAATAGACCAAAAACTTAGAATTGGTTAAACTGATTAACAACCCTATTGGCAAGTCGATGAAATTAGGCTTCCTACTTTTAAAAAACACTCTCACAATTATGCTTCTTAGGATCAGGTAATTAACTTCAGGAACTGATTTCACATTACCCTTTTTTGCTTATGCAGTCCTCCATTTTTTGTAACCATTAGATTGAATACATCAAATAAAATTCAATAAGCAGAAACAAACATAGGAGTGCGTGGAGTGATAATCACTTCCCTTAACTTTGATCATTGGATTTTCAGGCTAATTTGGATGTTCTATTATTGTGTTTAGGCTTTAGGTCGGGTTTGATGATTTTGATATTATTTCAGTAAGGTTTTAGATCAAAACCCACGATGAAATTGAAGCAGACAAGCTTGAGAAACATGTTCATGACTCGGTAAGGATGATTCATAAGAAAAGAGTAGGAGACAAAAAGACAGCTTTGAGATTTGTTAATAGTGATTTTCTTGGACTAATTTTGATAACCAAAGGATTTCCATGGACTTTGATCAACGAATGCAAAAGTTTCTACTTCGGCGGGTAAGAAATCTCCAGCACATGGTAGCTTGGGCGGTTTTCTTCTCGCACACCATATAGACTGACAAGAGGAGGCAAGAAAGGGGCTTGTCCAATTATTCTGGACACAATCTCCGAATAATCTTGATAACATTTATGTTTATATCATTCTGTTTGACCATTAGGAGGAGGATCAAAATCACTAACAACGTAAGCTACCGACCAGCGGTAGGTTAGTGCTGACCAGATTGCCACTGGTCGGCCGCCTATCACAAGCCACCAGCCAGCATCACCGATCATTGTAGTCGGCACTGTCCAGCCAGCTAGCCTATTCCCACATTAACAATGCTACTTCACATTCCAAACAGATCGCCTCCATCCATTTAATGCTCTAGGAAACGTGTCAACATTTTGATGATTACTTGAGCTTTACTTCGTTAGGTTCCAATCACCACATTTACTACTACTATGAAGACGGAGTACGTTTTCCCATAAAGGGGTAACTGCTATTCACTAAGAGTAAGATTTATGCTGCCTAATCTATGTCTAATCTTCCTCTGCTTACTAACATAAGCATTAGAGTTCACTAGGCTGGCACCCCACTAAGTACTTTTTCTTGCCATCTCGCAAGTTTCTCGACGAACAGAAGAAGACCCCTAGTGTCCAGCAAGACCTCATTCTGCTAGGTCCATTGTCCGAGTAAACAAATTCCAAGTTCAAAACAGTAAGAAATTAATTCAACAGATCTAGTGCCTTTATTTATTAATAATTAGTGTTGATATATTTAATATCGGTCTAATGTAGTAACTTTGATATTGATGTAGATGACTGTGATCTTGATCGAGTCTCTAAGGTTATGTCCACTAGTTATTTCTTTCCATAAAAAAAAGCTAAGAGGGCAGTTAGACTGGGAAACCTTTGTTCTTGCTAATGTTACATTGGCTTGTCTCAAATCTTGCACTTCACCGTCACTACACCAATTTTAGCTTTAAACAACACCTAATAGACAACATAATTTATAAAACTGTTGTCTATATTAGCATAGACAACAGTTTTATAAATTATGTTGTGTAATATATAATATAACATCAGTAGTCAAATATATTGTTGTCTTTACCCCCCATTTAACAACAATACAACTTTACTGTTGTCTTTATCCCTCTTTTTTAACTTCAGTAAAATATACTACCGTTGTCTAAACTAATTGAACTTTGATATGCTTTACAAAATTGTGAAAGCGACAACCAAAAACACGCGCACTACTATTCATTGAAAGAGAAACTCCACGCCAGGTCCCAGGTTCGATCCAATTGAGCAACTAATTCTGAATTAATTTTTCTCATATCACGCTGGCAACCAAATGCTCGATCTCTCTCTCTCTCTCTCTCTCTCTCTCTCTCTCTCTCTCTCTCTCTCTCTCAGTCTCCTTTCATTATCATAAACCCTAAATGCTATGTCTCCCCGATTCTCCCTCTCGAATGCTCTCTCCCTGATCTCTCCCTCTCTCAGTTGCTTGTCAGTAGCATCAAAGAACGAGCATAAGAAGTATGAGGATTTCCGCCAGCAGATCGTTGAAGAGCACAAACACTTCGAATTCTATCTTCGATGTTTGAGGATAAAACCCACCGACTATGCCTTCTATTTATCATTCCTTTTGGCCTTCTTGCTCTTTCAAATTCACAAACCACTTCTTTTCTCTGCTCTATTTTCATAAATTTAACCTCTCTTTTGTTTTTTGCAGGTCGGTCCTTTTCAATGCCGAAGCAGAAAATCGTGAGTTGTGGATATTTTGTACGGTAAAGTTTTCATCTGATTTGATTTAGATTCAGCTTAGTGATAATACAATTGAGCACCTCTTCTCACTCACCAAAGTCTGTACCCTGCTTCGATCTAAATAGATAGAAACCAAAGGTTGAAGAACATATAACTTCTCTTCTTCAACATCGATTCTGATGGTAATCCAAAACACTCGAAAATAAATTCTCTGTGTTTTTGTGTTTCGCTGATTTTTCTTCTAACGTTTTTTATTTTCTTATTTTTTTCTCTTCTCAAGGCTCCGAAGCCAATTACCAGTCATGTGCCTGTCAAGTGGTACCCGACGCTCTCTGTGGTAATGCGACATCCGCCTCATCTTCACCGTTTCCTTCTTCATGTGAGTCTGATCCACCAAAGCTAGATCATTTTTCTGTTTACTTTCGTTTTTCATTTAGATCTTGTTTTCCTTTTAGAAAATTCAAGCCTGCAATTTTTGTTTCGAAAGCCCAGACTTCCCAGTTATCTTCTTTCTTTTGAAAGCCCTGATACTTGTCATCTTTTGGTGCCTCAGGCTCATGTAGGAATGTACTTTTCATCTTTTTAGTGGGTAAGATTTAAAAGTTTACCACTGGTCTCCTGTTGCACCTATTGTAGAACGTTATATATGTTTTACCAAGTTGGAAGTTGGATAATGCATTCTCTTGAAACTTAATATACAGTAATTGATGGCTCTCAAGCTTTTATGTTTCATTTTGAGATTCATTTCAATAATTTTTTTTTCTCATGGACAATGTACGTGGTTGGCTTGTTTTGTTTTTAGTTTTGTGGTCATGTTTTAATATATATCTTCTTGAACAAAAAGTTGAAGAGCACCATTTATACTCATTGTCATACTTGCATCTGGGTGATCCTAAAATATGGTATGGTGTCCTTGGGAAATACAATCTTAAATTTGAGGCAGCCACGGGGAGGTCCTTTTCGGATTCATTGGCAAAATAGCCTGAATTGCATCATAGGCTGGTGAGCTACTGAAATTATGATTCTCCCTCCCTTTTCATGTTGCCTTCTAGACCATTCATGTCATATTGTTTTTGGTACAGGTTAAAAAAATATCCCTCTCCACATTGAAATCATAGGGCATACCAGTCTCTCGTTGACACGACCCATCCCAATCCCCCTGGGATTAACGTGGGATGTGTCATGCTCCAGTCTGACTTGAAGTGTCGGACAAGGGATAATACGTACCTCAGCCCATACGGGGCTCCCAGAGTGCCCTAGGATCGGTGGAGGAGTGCGATGTCTCGGTCTCTGCTACAACTGCATCCGTGATCAACCTGAAGGACATTAAAACCATTCAGAACTATGAGTGGACGAAAATCAATAAATTCATAGAAACACATTTCAAAAAGATAAATTATGCCCTTCACTAAAAAGTATGCATGCATCGTAAAATCAGTAATCAAAACATTTACTCAATAAACCATTAGGGCTTTAGCCCAAAAACCGTAACTCAAAACCAAGTGTGGGAACTCAGCCCAAAACCGTAGAATATCAAAATCCGTAAATCCAAAAACAAGTGGACCACTACCCAAATCCATAACCACAAATCCACAAAGATCGAAATACCATTTCATGATTCCAATAATCCATATTTACCATATAACCATTCCCGACATCTCAGATGCCTAGCGTCTCAGATGCTCGACGTCCCAGACGTCATATCTCAAGGTAAAAGGCAATGTGTGCTACCCGGAGTCTCTCCGGGTCAATTTCTCTAACATTCCAGATGTCTGCTGTCCCAAACGTCTAATCATAGCAATCTTACTCCTGAGTCACTATACGGTCTAGTAGTTCCGTATAATGACCCCTTGCAGGCAATGCACCATGACTTCCCCAATGTCCCGGACACCTGGAGGAGACCATCACATATCCTCGTATCAAGATGGTATATGGAAAATAGTTTTACAAGCCATTTCAAAATATCTCAATGGGCCATGCCCGAAATTCCCATAAAACATCACAAATCCATTTAGGGTCCTCGACCCAAAATCACGTTTATGAACATAGGGTCCCAGACCTGAAATCATATTTATAAAACTCAACTGGGCCTCATGCCCGATTTTGTAAACCACTGGGCCCTCGACCCGATTACATAACTCAAAAGGGTCTCAGCCCGATTTCGTAAACCAACTGGGCCCCTGGCCCGATCACATAATTCAAATGGGTCTCATGCTCGAGTTCATCTTTCCAAAACCAAAACCATGCCATAGAACCATTATTAAACTCACAATCATATGGCAATAGCATAAACTCGTAAACCTCGAAATACGTATAGATACAAAATTACCTCGAAATACGTGCAATCATGTAAATCACCAGTGCCACAATCATCATCATAGAAATCACGTATGTAAAACATATAAAATAGTTATGCATGCATCAAAATTTAGAAAACGAAGTCCACCCACTTACCGTCCTACGCTGCCACCTCAATACGCATGCCATAAGCCCTCCCGGGCCACACCACTATCACCGAGACTTCCAAACCTGTCCAAATCAAATTAGAGGGTTACTAACCACCTCATTAACCTCTCATTAAAGCCCCGTAATTTTTTTTTTGAATTTTAACTATTTTTAAACGAGATCCTAAACCTTTGGACACCACGAAATATATCGAGACGATGTCTGATCGACAAGAAAATAGTCCAAAAATGTTTGTTACATCGAATAGAATAATTCACATGTTGGAAGTTTCCCCAAAAAGTTCCTCATGCGCCCCCACGCGCGGGGGCGCTGTTCATCATCTTCCTCAGGCAAACCCGGTTCAGACCGGTTTGGTCCAACTGAAGCGGTGTTCCTGGTTTTCTCCATTTTCCACCTATTTTCAATTCCAATTACTCCTATAGCTTCGTTCCACTAATTCTAATTGATTAATAAATTCAAAACCTGAACTTAGGGACTAGAAATTACCTCCCCGATCGACGATCCAATCTTCCATTTTCCTCCGCCGTCTCCGGCCACTACAGGCCACCTCAGGCCCCAAAACCAATTTTGATTAACTCCTGGTAGCTCCCAGATAGTCACCTAAGCAACCAATTCGAAAAACAATGATCAATTCGTAATTTGCCATTTTTGAACTCAAGGTAGAATTTCACGGGAATTCATTTATCGTCGTCGTCGTGCACCTCCATGGCCAACACCAACCTTGCTTCGACCTTACCTTTCACTTTCATTCAGAAACAAGGCTCAAAAGACCATGTTTTTCCAAGTGTTGGAAGTAAGAAATGTCCCCTGTTTTCAAGCTTGCCTCACGAGTTTTGGTTCCTAGCCACCACTGATGTCCACGACGGTCATCGTTGTTGACACCGTCAGCATCGCCAGTCCTCGCCCTCCAACTTTCATTTACATAATATTAGCATTAGATGAGGTTTAGAGGTTTTAGAGGGAGGTTTGGGTGTTCGGGTTTTATTGAAGAAAAATGGGAAAATAATCAAGGTCGATGATGATAATCAGATGGTCGTTTGGTTAAAGAAATGAACGGTGAGGATGGGTGACTAAGAGTGAGATGGATTGCTGAGATGAGAGAATGTATAAAATATATATATATATATAAAAATAATTGGCCAATGGGACAAGATCCCCAATTTAAGGAGAGTGGCCAATAGACTTGTCACTCATCCAAGGGCCCCACCAGAAATATCTGCCTTTCACAATTAGATAATATTTAATTCAAATCCCGAGGTGTAAATTCTCGATTTCGATCCCGTGACCATAACTTCTCTGTCCAACATCCGATTTTGACGTGTTGCCTGTCTACGGACTCGTGATGTCCCGATCTATGTCACGGTCATCAGTCCTCGTACGTTCGACTCCCAGAACAAAAAGTCAACATTCTCTATAACGACCTGTCCCAAATTCCTAGATTAGATTAGTGACCAATCACGATTAGTGAGGTTAATCCATGATTAGTTGAGCGAAATCGGATGAAAGATGCAAAATGACCGTTTTGCCCCTAGCCGTGGCAAAACGTTGACTATTCATTCTGACGGTCAAATGGACTTTGAATGATAATCGTGACGTAGTTTGTGACGTCACGAGTTCATAGAAAGGTGGCATGTTCAATTCCAACATTCGAAGAGGAAGTTATGACGTTTGGAAGTTTAAGGGCATTTTGGTAATTATGGTTAAAAAGGGGCAAATGTTGACTTTTTGACCGGGAGGACCAATGGCCGAGGGCCGAGGACCATTACGTAGATCGGGACGATACAAATCCGTAGACAGGCGGCACGTCGAATTCGGACGTTCGACAGTGAAGTTACGGTTCAAGGAAGTTTCGGGGTACTATTGCACGAATTACAAAACGAGTTAACTTTTGGACTCTAGTGGGCCCATATATTTAGTTCCTGCCCAATGGATGAGTGACAAGTGTCACCCATCCATTGTCCCTTAATTCACATACATGCGTCGATCATTATTTCTTCCATTCAAAAACACAAACCAAACCCGATCTCATTTTTTCTCATCTATGCAACCCATCCAATCCAAACCTTCACCCATGGCCATCTGAGGAACCAGGAGAGTGAGAGGAGGAGTTGTGGACGTGGTGGCTGGCCTGGACGACGCCGCCATGGGCGGCTGAGCTCAAAACCCGAACAGGTACCCGGTTAAGCCTATTTTGATCCATTTTCCATTTCTGTGATTATGGGCCGTTTGTATCGGTTTTAATGGGTTAGTTAGGTTTCTAGGATGTTTTTAGGAGGTTTTGGAGGCTGGTTCAAGGCGGAGGAGGCCGTGGGAACGGCTGGGAAAAACAAAGTCGTGAGGCCCTTCGATTATAGGTAGGATTTAGGCGATTTTAGTTAGGTTTAATGATTGGGATTGTTAGGGAATGAAGAAATGGGAAATATACGATGAATTAGGGTTGGAATCAGACCAAAACAAAGGGAGAAAACCGTCGAACCGGTCACGTTGGTTAAGCACAGTAAAACCGGTCCAGAACCAGAAAAACCGGTTCACCTGATGTAGGTGACGATGAACAGTGCACATACCACTCTTAGGACGCGTGAGGGCACGTGGCCCTTCCTTTGGGGAAGTTTTCAACGCACGAAATCATCTATTCGATGTAACGAACATTTTGGGACTGGTTTCGTGTCGATCGGACATCGTTTCGATAGGTTTCAGGGTGTCCGAAGGTTTAGGATCGAGTTTTACAATAGTTAAAAATACCGGAAAATTAAGGGGCTTTAGTAGGAAGGTAATTAAGTAGTTAGTAACCTTCTATTACGATTTGGACAGGTTCGGGAGTTCCGATGATGGTGATTGGCTCGGGAGAGCCTTATGGCACGCAAATCGAGGTGGCAGCTCGGACGGTCTATGAGTGGACCTTAGTTTTCTAAATTGGTGCATGCATAAATGTTTATTATATGTTTTAATACATGTTTGGTAATGCCATGGGTGCATTTGTATGTGGTTACGTATAAGCACGTATTTCGAGGGTTCGGTCTTATACGGTGCTTATACGGGTCTGTATTTCCTTATTGGTTTTAATGAGTTGGATTTGGATTTCAAAAGGATAAACTCAGGTATGAGACCCATTTGGTTTTGTCTCGGGTATATGACCTCAGATAAATGGAACGGTGCCTAGCTGATATCATATGTTCAGGCACGAGACCCAGGTTACTTTACGGTTTTGATTTCAGGTCAGGGAACCTTAAACAGATTTCCAAGTTCATGATGGTTTATGGGAACCGGCATGAACCCTTGTTACGGTATCGTGGTTCATGACAGGTTATGGGAACCGACATGAACCCTGGTTATGTTATTATGGTACATGAAGATTTATGGGAACCCGCATGAACCCTGGTTATGTTATTATGGTACATGACGGTTTATGGGAACCGGCATGAAACCTTGGTTATGTGATTGTGGTACATGACGGTTTATGAGAACCGGGCATGGAGGATGTTTTATATATATATATATATATATATGAATGGAATGGATATTATGGATCATGACGGTTCAGTGGAACCGGGCATGGATATTTGTGTTATGTATATATATGTTCATATACCTTCCTTTACTTTTATTATCTCCTCTGGGGAGGGTCGTTGGCCTGGGTGGATCCTAGAGTAGTCACGGAGCACCGACTGAGTGGAGTCACCCCCCAGTTGGGTTCTTTACTCTCAGGAAGGCTATGGTTACTATAACCTCGAGTAGGATCAGTGGTCTGCGGACATTGACCTTGACTTTGAGAAGACTCGGATTGAGAGCCGGGTAGCACGCGCGTAGCTTTGGATACCGTGATAGGATTGGTTGTGTGACTTATATGTATATATGATATATGATATGATATATGAGATGTGATGTGTGGTTACACAGGTTTTGGGCAGTGGCCCGTACGGTTGAATCTTTATGATTCTTTGATATGTGGTGTGCACAGTATTTGAGCAGTGGCTCGTGTATTTGGTTTCAGTATGGTTATGGTTTGGGGTTGAGTCCCTTATTAGTTTCTTATGGATTTGGGCAGTGGCCTGTATATTTTATTTGATTATGGTTTTGGGCTTAGTTCCCACAGATGGTTCCATTTGGTTAAATGGTTTTCGAATGCATGCATGCTTTTTAGTGAAGGGTACAAATGTCTTTATGGAAATGTTTTTATAAACTTTTGTTTTGTCCACTCACAGCTTTTAATGTTTTGACTGCCCTTCAGGTTGACATCGTGTCAGGACCCATGTCAGGACCCACCCCGGTTTCACCCCGAAACCCGAGGTAAATCCCGCTCCCGTCTGACTCCCCGACGCAAAACGCAAGTAAAACTCACTCACATTCTATCCAGTCAAACGCAGGAGAAATTAGACACAAAGTCCCGAAGGTAGCATTTACAAAACATAGTACGAACACATAAAGAAAATAAAACCGATAACTACACGCACACAGAAGCCTTTAATCTATTCTGGGAACTCTCACGTCACTTCTATGCCTCAGACTCTGCCTCGACGTCAAGACCCCGCGCTAGCTCCACAACCTGGAGGGCAATTAAAACAGAAAATGTGAGTGGACCAGAAGGTACAAAAGTTCAAAAACCATTTTTATAAGAAAACCGAGTTAAACCCTCCGTTTTTGAAACCACATGCATAACCAACAGTTATAAAGACATTTATAAAATAATCATTATAAACATCATAAGAAACAGAAACACTATAAAAGATCATAAGAAACCATCATATGAGTATCAGAAACCGTATCAAAACCATAACCACCAAATCATCATTTTCTCGATCAAACCTGCTGGATCTATCCGAGTCTTTAAACTCCCGAGTCTTTAAACTCAATCCAGGCCTTAATCATATCCGAGTCTTTAAACTCCCGAGTCTTTAAACTCAAGGCCTACGGGGGAAAATCAATATATATCCGAGTCTTTAAACTCCCGAGTCTTTAAACTCAATCCGGGTCTTTAAACCCAATCCGGCCGGTCCCCCGTCACACATATCCGGGTCTTTAAACCCAATATCCAGATCCAGCAAATCCAATCCCAAAACCATTTGAAAACCATTTACCAAATCCTTATCCAAACCCGAATCCGAAATCACTGGTCTGATGCCCTTCCGGCGTTCAGGACCGTCATTCCGAACCCAAATCCGGAAAATATCCATTTTCATACCAAAACCACATGTAATCACAAATCATATTTCATAACCCATCTATCATGATTTGAAAACCTTTATCGGTGGAAATCCCCAAATGTGGCATCAAAATCCGAAAACCAGCATTTTCTCGAAAAACGTGCCAAAACCGTCTTTTTCTCGAAAACGTGCAAACACATAAAATCATCATTTCATATTCAATAAACATAGATTCATAAGTAAAACCATAAAATACGTATATAAAAACAGTTATGCATGCTCGAGTTTAAGAAAAGGGTCCACTCACAGTACTGAGCCCTACTCGCGTCCCGAACGTCCAGCCCGTTCCTCGGCTTCCTCGGGAAATCCCGATCCTGTCAAACACCGTCAAATTACGTCACTAACACGGCTACGAAGGTTCACCTAAATTCCTTCAAAAGTCCCCGAATCTTAAACGTAAGAACCCGGAACCCTAAACATTCACCCTCGCGGAACTACACTCAAACGACTTCCGATTAACCCGAAACCAACTCCATTGAACTCACAACAACTCCTAGACCAAGAACTATGTTGACCGTCTCTCCCAGAACCGCCGCACGCGCCTCCACGCGCCGCCCAAAGTGGCTGCGCGTGGCCCTCACGCGCCTGCTACAGTGTCACCGTCTACCTCGCGTAGACCGGGCTCGATACAGTGCCTGCTGTTTGAACCGGCGAGAGCGGTTCACCGCCGTGCCTGCACCATTTTCCTCCCTCTCTTCACCATCCTCTTCGTCCAATCCTAAGCAATCCAGTTCCCTCACTCAAACACCTCGACACTGTCCCTAACCCATCGACTCGAGCTCAAAATCAAAACCCAAACTATCCCCTGTTTTCTATTCCGGCCACCCAGGTCTTCTCCCGTCACAATAACCACCCTAGACGACGCCTAGGACCTCCCTGAGCCTCGTACCACTCACCATAATCGTCGACTCAACCCCACACGTCACGACTTCCCGTTTGAACATCACGGCAAAACAGAGCACACAGGTACTCTCTTCCGTATAGCCTCCACCGTGTACTCCTCCGTCACGGCAACACACTCAGTCGACTCTTGGGACCTCCAGAAGTCTCACTCTAACCTCCAAATCCCTCGACTCTCGCCCTAGGTCCACGACTTTTGAAAACAAGAAAAACGAGAAAAACAGGGGAATCAGGGTATACCTTCGATACTCGCTCCGCCGTCTGCACCGCCGTGTGCCACGGTGATCGTTGAGTCCCCTGCAGTCGTCTGCGCTTGCTATTGGCTTGGATTGGGCCACCAAACGGCACAACCACCGCCACAGTCCCACGGCTCCTCTGTTTTCTCAGAACTCACCGCCCTCCTCCGCCGTGTCTCCGTGCACGATCTCAGTCCCAAACTCGATCACCACCTCCTCTCTTCTTCCTTTCACTCTCACAACTCACCAGAGTCTCACCCGCACACAAAATTGATCACTCAATCTCAATTCTTCACTCTCTATTTCCAGTTCTTCGAACACACCCACACAACACACATACACGGGTGCACCCCAAATAATTGGACCGTGCACTCCCTAGAACCAACCAGACCTCCTCCACGTGTCACCAATCCTACCCTTCATCTCACATGTGGCTCAATCCCAACCCTTCATCTGTCCTTATCTGTTGCACACATCCCAGAGCACAAAAGACCAAAATGCCCTTCTGTTTTACCCAAAATTACAACTTTGCCACTACCTTTCTAGACCTGTAACTCCCACATCGTACGTCCGATGAATACGTGCCGCCTGTCATCGAACTCGGGACGACGAGATCTATCTAACGGTCTTAGGTCAACTTACCAAAACCCGTTCGTATAAAAAGTCAACGTTTCTGCCCGACCCAGGGGCAAAATCGTCATTCTAAGTTCCCGGACCCCTCGGGACCACCTAACCCTTGATTAACCTTACTAATCACACCTTAATCACTCTAGTAATCCCAATTCTCGGGACGGGTTGTTACAATCTACCCACCTAAAAAGAATTTCGTCCCCGAAATTCCACAGCTAGTTCCCAACACCTAGGGTCTCCTACCCGGTAAAGAACAACCTCTCCTAGGTTTCCTGTCTATCATCTCCACCTTGGGTATTTCACTCCATCCCCAGCTACTGTTACTACAGCCAACCCTAGCTATGTAACAACTACATGGTGTACGCAAGGGAAACTCTATGAACAGGAAACAAAGGTATTATACAATACCTCATGTCACAATACCCGACAGAAGTCATAGAGTACATCCTCGTATACAACCACCCATCTCCCTCGGCTACTACTCCGGCCACGGTCGGACTAACTTCACAAGTCCAAAAGGCAAACTCTTGCTTGTGGGTTCTCTCCTTCCACAGGCTCAGATCGATCAGTTATAGTCACTCCTTTCCTCTACTTCCCGTCAACCTACTACGGAACTTACTGTACACTCCAAGTCCTCTAGGCGAACTCCTAGACTCTACCCTGGGATCCAACAACCAAACTGACAGAACAACCAAAAGTAAAACAAGTACCTGTCCCCACGTCTGGTATCGCCTGATCCTCCTGTTGAGTCATCGAGAACACCCGGGCCTGAGATCCTGACGCTCTACCACGTCCCCTCGAACTACTCGTGGCTGTGCCACCACCTCCTCTAGTGCCCGCTGTCCCTGATGCTGTACTCTGTCCGGACTCCGCTACTCCTCTGCCTACCCCACCTTCCTGTGGCAACAGTGGACACTCACGTCGGAAATGACCTCGCTCCCCGCAGTAGAAACACACATTCCAGCCTGGTCCACTACTCGGTCTCCCTGTGGACGCTACCGACGTCGCACTCGCTTGCGGAGTCGGCGGTACTCAATAACCCCAAAATCCTGAACTCTGGGCACTACCAGGTCTACCAAAACGATCATCGCCCGACGAGGACGATCCACCGAAGTTACCTCTTTTCGGTGTCCGCTGGCTCGAAGCTCCAGGAATAGATAGTTCCCGGCGTCGCACCGGCAAACTAGCCTCAACTCGCACCGCAGCATCCGACAAGTCTCGGAGGGTAGCAAAAGATCCAGCTGTCACTACGGCTCGAATCTCACCTCGCAAATCCAACTCAAACCTACGGCACTTCTCGGCTTCAGTGGCCACAAAAGCAGGAGCAAACCGAGACAACATCTGGAACTTCCGTTCATACTCTGCCACGGTCATATTCCCCTGCTGGAGCTGCAAAAACTCCGCCTCCTTGGCATCCCGGAAAGAACGAGGATAATACTGCTCCAGAAACCGTTCCCTAAACGTCTCCCAGGTCACACTGTGAACATCCCAACCGGACAACTCGAGGGTGTACCACCACTCGTACGCCGCACCATCCAGCAAAAATGCGGCCAACAATACTCGCTCCTCCGGCGGACAATGCATCACCGCAAAAATCCGCTCAAGTCGGGTAATCCACCTCTGGGCTTCCTCAGGATCAGCCCCACCACTAAAAGTAGTAGCCCCGAGCCGCTGGGCTCGCTCAATCGTGGCACTCTCCGTCTCTCTGGCTACTTCTTCAGGTTGTGGAGAGGGTCTACGTCTCGGAGGCATCGTCAACCGCACGCTGAAAGAGGCATAGAAGTAGTCAAACAACTGAAATACAACCTCACAAACCGACAGACCCAACAAACTCGACAAACCTATGCTCTGATACCAATTGTCAGGACCCACCCCGGTTTCACCCCGAAACCCGAGGTAAATCCCGCTCCCGTCTGACTCCCCGACGCAAAACGCAAGTAAAACTCACTCACATTCTATCCAGTCAAATGCAAGAGAAATTAGACACAAAGTCCCGAAGGTAGCATTTACAAAACATAGTACGAACACATAAAGAAAATAAAACCGATAACTACACGCACACAGAAGCCTTTAATCTATTCTGGGAACTCTCACGTCACTTCTATGCCTCAGACTCTGCCTCGACGTCAAGACCCCGCGCTAGCTCCACAACCTGGAGGGCAATTAAAACAGAAAATGTGAGTGGACCAGAAGGTACAAAAGTTCAAAAACCATTTTTATAAGAAAACCGAGTTAAACCCTCCGTTTTTGAAACCACATGCATAACCAACAGTTATAAAGACATTTATAAAATAATCATTATAAACATCATAAGAAACAGAAACACTATAAAAGATCATAAGAAACCATCATATGAGTATCAGAAACCGTATCAAAACCATAACCACCAAATCATCATTTTCTCGATCAAACCTGCTGGATCTATCCGAGTCTTTAAACTCCCGAGTCTTTAAACTCAATCCAGGCCTTAATCATATCCGAGTCTTTAAACTCCCGAGTCTTTAAACTCAAGGCCTACGGGGGAAAATCAATATATATCCGAGTCTTTAAACTCCCGAGTCTTTAAACTCAATCCGGGTCTTTAAACCCAATCCGGCCGGTCCCCCGTCACATATATCCGGGTCTTTAAACCCAATATCCAGATCCAGCAAATCCAATCCCAAAACCATTTGAAAACCATTTACCAAATCCTTATCCAAACCCGAATCCGAAATCACTGGTCTGATGCCCTTCCGGCGTTCAGGACCGTCATTCCGAACCCAAATCCGGAAAATATCCATTTTCATACCAAAACCACATGTAATCACAAATCATATTTCATAACCCATCTATCATGATTTGAAAACCTTTATCGGTGGAAATCCCCAAATGTGGCATCAAAATCCGAAAACCAGCATTTTCTCGAAAAACGTGCCAAAACCGTCTTTTTCTCGAAAACGTGCAAACACATAAAATCATCATTTCATATTCAATAAACATAGATTCATAAGTAAAACCATAAAATACGTATATAAAAACAGTTATGCATGCTCGAGTTTAAGAAAAGGGTCCACTCACAGTACTGAGCCCTACTCGCGTCCCGAACGTCCAGCCCGTTCCTCGGCTTCCTCGGGAAATCCCGATCCTGTCAAACACCGTCAAATTACGTCACTAACACGGCTACGAAGGTTCACCTAAATTCCTTCAAAAGTCCCCGAATCTTAAACGTAAGAACCCGGAACCCTAAACATTCACTCTCGCGGAACTACACTCAAACGACTTCCGATTAACCCGAAACCAACTCCATTGAACTCACAACAACTCCTAGACCAAGAACTATGTTGACCGTCTCTCCCAGAACCGCCGCACGCGCCTCCACGCGCCGCCCAAAGTGGCTGCGCGTGGCCCTCACGCGCCTGCTACAGTGTCACCGTCTACCTCGCGTAGACCGGGCTCGATACAGTGCCTGCTGTTTGAACCGGCGAGAGCGGTTCACCGCCGTGCCTGCACCATTTTCCTCCCTCTCTTCACCATCCTCTTCGTCCAATCCTAAGCAATCCAGTTCCCTCACTCAAACACCTCGACACTGTCCCTAACCCATCGACTCGAGCTCAAAATCAAAACCCAAACTATCCCCTGTTTTCTATTCCGGCCACCCAGGTCTTCTCCCGTCACAATAACCACCCTAGACGACGCCTAGGACCTCCCTGAGCCTCGTACCACTCACCATAATCGTCGACTCAACCCCACACGTCACGACTTCCCGTTTGAACATCACGGCAAAACAGAGCACACAGGTACTCTCTTCCGTATAGCCTCCACCGTGTACTCCTCCGTCACGGCAACACACTCAGTCGACTCTTGGGACCTCCAGAAGTCTCACTCTAACCTCCAAATCCCTCGACTCTCGCCCTAGGTCCACGACTTTTGAAAACAAGAAAAACGAGAAAAACAGGGGAATCAGGGTATACCTTCGATACTCGCTCCGCCGTCTGCACCGCCGTGTGCCACGGTGATCGTTGAGTCCCCTGCAGTCGTCTGCGCTTGCTATTGGCTTGGATTGGGCCACCACACGGCACAACCACCGCCACAGTCCCACGGCTCCTCTGTTTTCTCAGAACTCACCGCCCTCCTCCGCCGTGTCTCCGTGCACGATCTCAGTCCCAAACTCGATCACCACCTCCTCTCTTCTTCCTTTCACTCTCACAACTCACCAGAGTCTCACCCGCACACAAAATTGATCACTCAATCTCAATTCTTCACTCTCTATTTCCAGTTCTTCGAACACACCCACACAACACACATACACGGGTGCACCCCAAATAATTGGACCGTGCACTCCCTAGAACCAACCAGACCTCCTCCACATGTCACCAATCCTACCCTTCATCTCACATGTGGCTCAATCCCAACCCTTCATCTGTCCTTATCTGTTGCACACATCCCAGAGCACAAAAGACCAAAATGCCCTTCTGTTTTACCCAAAATTACAACTTTGCCACTACCTTTCTAGACCTGTAACTCCCACATCGTGCGTCCGATGAATACGTGCCGCCTGTCATCGAACTCGGGACGACGAGATCTATCTAACGGTCTTAGGTCAACTTACCAAAACCCGTTCGTATAAAAAGTCAACGTTTCTGCCCGACCCAGGGGCAAAATCGTCATTCTAAGTTCCCGGACCCCTCGGGACCACCTAACCCTTGATTAACCTTACTAATCACACCTTAATCACTCTAGTAATCCCAATTCTCGGGACGGGTTGTTACAACCCACCCCGATTATCACCCCGATAACCGAGGTGAATCCTGCTCCCGTCTGACAAACACAGTAAAAGACCAAAAGAACCTTACACAAACCCACAATTTACATTGCCAGACCAGGGAGAAAAGTTATATCGTTTACAGAGCATAGTAACAGTACGAAAACAACCAAGCCCTATTGTTAGCTAAGCGCGCAACGGATAACTTTATGCCTCGACTTCTGCCTCAACGGTAGCCCCAACGCTCGCACCACGACCTGGAGGGTGTTCAAAACATTAAAAATGTGAGTGGACTAAAAATAACTAAGAGTTGTAAAAAGAGTTTCATAAACAAACCAGGGTTACACCCTCCGTTTTGAAAACATGCATGCATAACCAAGTAACTTAAAACAACAGTTGTACGAAATGAAACAACGTGCAGAAATCCTCAGAAATCAAAATCAAAGTTCAGGCCCTCGGCCCTAAATCCATAAAGATAAGTAATTCGTGTCACAATCCAAAACATTTGCAAAACAGTGAAAAACATCAATCATACACATTTATTGGATCTCAAGTGCGCTCGAGTCTTTAAACTCAAAACACAATGCGCAATAACCAGGCCTTCTTGGGATATCAACGATTCTTTAAACTCAAAACACAATCACAGGCCTCGCGAAGGTATCATTATCACCGAGTCTTTAAACTCAAAGCCATACCGAGTCTTTAAACTCAAAACCATCAGTCCAGGGCCCTCCCCCCGTAAATCAATCCGAGTCTTTAAACTCAAAACCAGATCCAGTGGGTTTTCCGAGTCTTTAAACTCAAAACCATTTTTCATATATGAGAAAATCCATCAAAATCCGAAAACCAAAGTCAAGTCGGAAATCTTCGAAATCGACACTTCGTTTGATAAAAAGGGAACTTCCTTCCTACTTTCATTTCTAACCTCAAATCAATCCACAAATCTTAATAAAATAAAATGCGTATAAACATATTCATTCATCCGAAACCATACTCAAAGCATCACAAAAATCATGTTCTCGAAGTACGTACAAATCCGATCACTCGTTTTAAAAAGCGTGAAATCAAGTAAAGCAAGCACATAAATCAGAGGCATAAATCCATATATCAAAAGCATAAAAGCATAGTTCAAACATAAACAATATAAGTAAAAACAGTTATGCATGCTCAATTAGAAAACAAACAGTCCACTCACAACTTTAGCGCGCGTCAATCACGTCCCGTGCGATCCTCGGCTGTCTCAAGCAATTCCCGACCTGTCCAGAGTCACCAAAACAGGTTACAAACTCTTCATGTAAGCTTACCCTAATTTCCAAAAATTTTCGGGATTTTAAACGTATCTTCAACGGAACCCTAAACCTTCAAACTCTTAAGACTCACCCGAGACGATGTCTGATCGTCTCGAAACTTGTCCCAACAGATTCGTTACAACGATTAGACGAAAAACCATGTTGGACACTTCCCGGAAACTGCCCCACGCGCCCTCACGCGCCGCCCAAAGGGGCTGCGCGTGGGCTTCACGCGCCTGCACAGTAACCACTGTTCATCGTCTTCCTCAGCCGTTCGACCGGTCTGAACCGGCGAGGGCGGTTCTTTGCCATTTCCCGTCTGTTTTCATTCCTTTTAAACCCAGAAGCTTCGTCCTCTTCCTAGCAACCTATTTCCCTACTAAAAACACGACATCACGGCATAAAACACACCTCCCTAACTCGAACCTGAAACCAACCAAAAACCTCTGTTTCGGTTCCCGGCCACCAGGTCTTCCCCCCGTCACGGCTTCAGGTCCCTAAGGTTCCTAAGGACCTCCTAAACCTAGTAGAACCTATAGGACTGCTCGACTCGACCTCAAAACTCACGACTTTAACTTTGAACTCAGACTGAAAAACAGGGGAAATAGAGGAAACCCAAGAAATTACCTGCTTCCTGCCGTCCACCGTGAGCTCCGCCGTGCTCCACTGAATCCACAAGGCTCCTGTAACGACCCGTCCCGGAAATTAAGGTTAAGACAGTTATTAAGATGGGATTAGTGAGCTTAATCGGGGGTTAGTTGGTCCCGATAAGGTCGTTAACCTAGAATGACGATTTTGCCCCTAGTTCGGGTAAAATGTTGACTTTTCGTTTGGGCGGTCAATTGGGTTTTGATCGATGACCAAGACGTAGTTTAGGACGTCACGAATTCGTAGACAGGTGGCACGCCCGATTCCGACATCCGAGGAGGAAGTTATGATGTTTGGAAGGTTGAGGGCATAACCGTAATTTGGTTAAAATAGGGGGAAAAATTGACTTTTCGTACGTACGGGTTTTGGTATGTTGACCTAGGATCGTTAGATAGATCTTGTCATACTGAGTTCGATGACAGGCGGCACGTATTCATCGGACTTACGATGTGGGAGTTACGGGTCTAGGAAGTTAGTGGCAAAGTCGTAATTTTGGCCTTAAAGGAAGGGCAGTTTGGTCTTTTTGCTCCTTGGGATTTGTGCAACAAAGAGGGAAATGGAGGGCTGAGATTGAGCCATTTGTAAGGGAGAAGAGATTATGGTGACACGTGTAGGGGTTCTGGTTGGTTCTAGGGAACACGGTCCCAATTATTTGGGGTACCCGTGTATGTGTGTTCGTTCTTCGAACCAGACAGAAACAGAGGGAGAGAGTTGAGAGAAATTGAGAGACGATGGTGAGTGTTGGTGTGTTTTGGTAAGTGAGGAGTGATCAGAGGGTGGAAGAGTGAACCGGTGAGTGTTTGGGGAAGAAAGATCGTGCAAGAACACGGTGGTCGGGGCAGTCGGTTTTCAGAGAAAAACAGGGAGGAAGTGAGTGTTTGTGGTGGTGGTGCGGCCGTGTGCTGGTGCAATTGGACTAGTGGAGGTGTCTAGAGGCTGGAGGTGGACGGGAGGAGCCGTGTCCTCACGGCTGAGCTCACGACGGCGACATGAGGCAGGTAATTCCTCATCCCCGTTTCTTTGCTCTGTTTTGTCGTCTAGTTTTAGGAGCTAAGTCGTAGCTTTAGGGGTAGAATCGAGGGATCTAGTAAAGTCTAGGGGACTCAGTAGGGTCTTGGGTAACTGCTGGTTGTGCTGCCGTGACGGGGAGTGCACGGTGGAGGCTAGTACGACAGAGAGTACCCTGTGTGCTCTGTTTTTCCGTTTTGTTTCAAACGTAGAGTTGTAGGTTTTGGGTGTGAGTTGACGGTTTTGGTGAGTGAGGTGAGATTCAGGGAGGTTCTACGAACTGTCTACGGTGGTTACCGTGAGGGGAGGTGGTCGGGTTGGCCGGAGAAGGAAATAGGGGTGTATCGGGTTTGTGGTTCGAGTTTGTGTCGACGGGTATTAGGTTGAATCGAGATGTCTGAGTAATGGGAATGGACAGCTAAGGTCTGGACGATGCTGTGGGTGAAGAGAGGAGTGGTTTTGGTGCAGGTACGACGGAGAACCGCTGACGCCGGTTCGATGTGCAGGAACTGTGTTGAACCGGGTCGATGCGAGGAAGACGATGCACTGTAGCTGGCGCGTGAGGGCCACGCGCAGCCACTTTGGGCGGCGCATGGGGGCGCGTGCGGTGGCGGTTGGGGAAGTTGTCAACATAGTTTTTGGTCTAGGTGTTGTGACGAGTCTTTTGGCGTTGGTTTCGGGTTAATCGGACGTCGGATCGAAGTAGTTCCGCGAGGGTGAAGGCTTAGGGTTCCGATTCGTTACGTTTAGGACCCGGGGATTTTTGAGGGACTTTAGGTGGATCTTCGTAGACGTGTTAGTGACGTACTTTGGTGGTTGTTGACAGGATCAGGAGTTCCTGAGGAAGCTGAGGAACGTACAAGACGTTCGGGACACGATTGAGGGCTCGGTACTGTGAGTGGACCCCTTCTCTAAACTCGAACATGCATAACTGCTTTTAATTACTTGCTTTATGATTTTAATCATGATTTTATATTCGTTGAATATGTAATGTGGTTTTGCATAAATTGCACGGTTTTCGAGAAACAACATATTTGGTACGTTTTACGAGGAAAGTGTGGTTTCTGAATATTGAAGCTATGGTTTTGGGATTGCAAATGATAAATGGTTTTCCATGATTGTAAGTGGATTTTGATACGTGATTTCAATGATCAGGGTTTTCGGTTTTAGAATCGGATTTTGGTAACGAGATTTGGTTTTAAAGTTGGAAAGTGGATTTCCGGATTTGGGTTCGGAATGACGGTTCTAGACGCCGGAAGGGCTTCGGACCAGTGGTTTCGGATTCGGGTTTGGATGTGAATTCGGAAATGGTTTTCAAATGGTTTTGATTGGATTTGCTGGATCTGGATATTGGGTTTAAAGACCCGGATATTGTGATTGACGGGGGACGGGCCCGGATTGAGTTTAAAGACTCGGGAGTTTAAAGACTCGAATATTATTGAGGCCTGGATTGAGTTTAAAGACTCGGGAGTTTAAAGACTCGGATAGATCCAGCAGGTTTGATCGTAAAATGATGATTTGATATTCACGAATTATGATACGGTTTTATGATGCTTATGATATGGTTTCTATAACTATTTTATAGTGTTTTTGTTTCTTATGATGTTTTATGGCGATTGATTGATAACTGTTTTCATAACTGGGTTATGCATGTGGTTTCAAAACGGAGGGCTAAACTCTCGGTTTTCTTATATAATGGTTTTGGAAACTTTTCTTTTATTTTGGTCCACTCACACCTTCTGTTTTAAATTGCCCTCCAGGTCGTGGAGCTAGCGCGGGGTGTCGACGTCGAGGCAGCATCTGAGGTATAGAAGTCGCGAGGGCGAACTGGAGTGTTAAATTTTTTCGTTGTGCGTGTATCTGGTTTATCGGTTTTTCTTTCGTTTGTATTTGGGACTATGCTCTGTAAACTTTTAACTTCGCGATAGTTTAGTTCTCCTGCGTCTAACTGTGCTTGTTGGGTGTTTTACTTTAGTGTCGTGTCGGGGTGTCAGACGGGAGCAGGATTTACCTCGGTTTTCGGGGTAAAACCGAGGTGGGTCCTAACAGCTCCTCTCAGGTCACTGAATGCCACCACAACTTCAATTCGCTGATTTGATCACTTGAGGTGGACAGCTGTGCACGGTGGTCCTCGGTTCTGTATTCTCCCCCCTTCACAAACACCCTATGCACTTCAATTCAACCCAAGCACTCACCAGCTTCTCAACCTCTCTCTGCTCTCACTTACTGAATCACCAAACTCACTCTCAAGAACTCACACACTTCCTGCAATCGATCGATCTCTCCTCTCAAACTTAGTCTCTGTTTTCCCCCTCAAACACGGTTAACCGACCCATTCCATTTTTTAAAAAATGAACGGTGAAAGTGGCTAGAAGCCACTGGATTATGGCCAGGTGTCACACACCTGCTGGACCCTTCTCAAAATATCCAATAACCTCTGTACACTTGTCCCAATCTGATTTGCACAATTCCCAATGTGCAAAAAGACCAAAATACCCTTGTGAGTCCAATTTACGATTTTACCCTTCGCTGTTCTAGACCCATATCTCGCTCCTCCGACGTCCTATGAAGGCATGCCGCCTGTCGTTGTACTCAGGATGACGAGATCTACCTAACAGTCCTCGGTCTACGTGTGAAAACCTTTTCGTGCAAAAAGTCAACTTTTCCCATTCTTTTAACCAAATTACGAAAGTGCCCTCAACCTTCCGAACATCACAACTTCCTCCTCGGATGTCGGAATCGGGCGTGCCACCTGTCTACAGACTCATGACGTCCTATACTACGTCACGGTCATCGGTCAATGCCCAATTGACCGTCCGAACTAAAAGTCTACTTTTTGCCCAATCTAAGGGAAAAATCGTCATTCTACGCCAAAAGTCCAAAAGTAACCAACTAACTACCGATTAACTCAGCTAATCGAACACTAATCACTTTGCTAATCCCGACTCCTGGGACGGGTCGTTACACATCGGGTGTGGACTGTAGCAGAGACCGAGATATCGCATCTAAGGGTGGCAATTTTTGACACGACCCGATACACGACTCGAAACCCGCACGAAATTTATGCGGGTCAACCCGCACGATTAAAATTTCGGGTCATTTTCAGGTCAACCCGTTATGACCCGTTTATTAAACGGGTGGGTTTCGGGTCAACCTGTTAACCCGTTTAATAACCTATTAACCCGTTTAATAAATGGGTAGATTTCGGGTTAACAGGTTAACCCGTATATTGGCTTATATATTGACCCATTTAATAAACGTGTCATTACTAACCCATATATCTACCCATTTACTACCTAAATATCTATTAAATTTTATAATTTAAATAGGTTAAACATGTTAAACGGGTTAAACGGGTCAAACGGGTCATAGGTTAATTGGGTTTTGAGTATGACCTGTTTATTAAATGGGTTAAACGGGTTACACGGGTCATTAACAGGTCGGGTTCGGGTTGGACATTCTTGACACGATTATTAAACGGGTCGGATTCGGGTTGGGCATAAATGGGTAAAACAGAATTCATGACACGACACGAACCCGACACGACACGACCCATTGCCACCCCTAATCGCATACCTCCTCTAGATCCTGGCGTACTCTGATAACCCGGGAGGCCAAAGGTCAGAAATATCCCTTGTTTGACACTTCGTGTCAGACAGGAGAAATGTCATCCCGCGTTAATCCCGAGGGGTTTGGGATGGGTCCTGTCATTTTCCCCAAGACCAGGGGCAAAACAGTCATTTTACTTGGATGGTTGAACCCAAATTCTTAGCAATTCATATTTGTATGGTCCAAGGCATCAATGAGGAAACAATACAACTTCTCTTAGCATTTAACCATTAACAAGATAGCTAGGCATCAATTAGAGAAAACAACCATTCCTAAATTTCATAAAGCATGTATACCAAAGAAGAAAAAGGCAACTGACAACATGGTTGGAATTTGTATAAGTGAAGAAGATAAAAGCATGGTTTTCATAGTTGTTTTTACCTGGATCAGGGGGTGTTGCTATTACTAGTAAAGTTAGGCTGTAAGGAATTGGTCACTGTATTCTGAGACTTGGTCTCCATTGTGAGTATCTTCAGAGAAATTTTGAGTTCTTTTGTTTGGCCAAATTGGTCAGCATACAAACATGACCATATTCAAGTACAATTGTTTGAGGTTGGATTTGTTGCTTCATTCTCTTATATGTTTGTCATATTATATGTGTAAAATTTTGCATTTTGTTTTAGTAAGTATTTTGAATTCCATATTCTAAATTGCAGTTTAAAATGTAGAACCAGCAAGAGAAAGCAGAATAACCAAGAAGAAATGTCGATAGGTGTAGCATCACTTTCCATCATTTGAAATGCGGTATTTCTTAAGGAGAACTTGGGTTGGTTATAGTTCATTCTTGAATGAGACTTTCAATCTTTAAATTTTGCAACAATGGAGAGGGGATGTATTGCTTATCTCAAGGTAGAATAGGATATATTGTTCATATCAAGCTAATATAGAATATATATTTATAGGCTAAATTTTATACTTTCAGATTTTATGGAATATTAACAATTGTAATTTTTTTGCTATCAATGAAAATTTCCATTTTT
This sequence comes from Prinsepia uniflora, assembly GCA_032719365.1. Classification (NCBI taxonomy): domain Eukaryota; kingdom Viridiplantae; phylum Streptophyta; class Magnoliopsida; order Rosales; family Rosaceae; genus Prinsepia; species Prinsepia uniflora. The sequence goes on from CM064871.1 coordinate 69,210,924, forward strand.
ATAGAATTTTAATATGATTTATGTGATGAATGAATTGTTATGGTTTATGGTCTTTAGACAACGTTATTTATCACTTTAGACCTGTTATTTCATACAAAATACCGTTGTCTAATTATACTTTAGACAACGGTAATAAACAAACACCGTTGCGTAATACTACTTTAGACAACAACTTGTATGTTTTAACTGTTGGGTAAAGGTATTTTAGACAACGGTATTTTTATAAACCATTGTGTAAAGGTACTATAGATAACAGTATTAAATATAAACAGTTGAGTAAAGGTACTATAGACAACGGTATCAAATATAAACCATTGTGCAAAGATACATTAGACAACCGCATATATCAACAATCGTTGTGTAAAGTACCCTTTAGACAACGGATTTCATAAGTACCATTGTCTAAAGGTAGTTTAGACAACGGAGAAAATCCGTTGTCTAAGCACCCCCATTAGACATCAGTGGCAATTGCAACGGTATTTAAGGGGAATAGACAACGGATTTTCTCCGTTGTCTAAAGGAAAATTTGGTCTAGTGCGTGATCGTCGGATTTGGGAGAAAATGCGCAACTTTTCAGACCAGAGAGATTCGCCAAGGAGTTGCTAGAGCAAGTAACATGAACAAGGGAGGCTTCATTCCCTTTGGAATAGGACCTCGAGCTTGTGTAACCATGTAAGAAAAGGTTGCTATGTCGATGATCTTGCGCAGTGTTACAACTTCAACCTTTTGCAGGGTTATGTCCACCATCCTATTCAGTATGCGGAAGCTCTGTCCAAACATGGAGTCCAGATCATCATAAATCCACTTTGAAACTGCAAAAGATGACCAGACTTATATTGTTGCTTGCATTTTGGATGTGCTTAGGTTTACTTGTATTATTATGTAAGTTATAAGACCAAACTCGCTATTTTTTAGTGAAAAATTAAGAAATTAATAATGAGCGGGTCGTTGTGATTGGTGACAGAAGAAGGATACATAATTCCAATGGCATACGTAGCCATATCATTTTTCAAAATCCTCAAATGGAATCTTCGGGTTCAATGGATCACACTAATGATGATGATAATATATATTGCATTTAAGTCAACTATGTATCATTCACAAACCCCATTTGATTTATAATATAAATAGCTGGAAAACTATAAAATTCAGAGAGTAGGTTGAGAGATGCGTAGCCAAAAAGAAAACGACCAATTTGGAAATACGATGAGTTCATTGGCAGGCCTGCTAGTCATGGTTTTGAGCTTTGTGTGTGTGTTCATTGTCATCAAGATCCTTCACAAACTATGGTGGAGTCCAAGTCAGTTACAGAAGCTGATGGCTTTTGCAGGGGATCAAAGGTCCTCCTGTAAACTCATCTATGGAAACACCAAAGAAATGTCCAACATGCTCAAAGAAGCTATTGTTGAGGTGTAAACTGCCACATGGAAAGGTTTCCAGTTGGACAAGTGAGTCTAGAAGCTTTAGAGTAATCAAATATGTGTGTGTGTGTGACCTGTGATGTAACCGTGAGGAGAGAGGAGTGGCTTTCTTGATTACCAAGTTTTGTAACTAACTAGCTAGGTGTCATCTTTCTATTAGATGTTGAGTGAGAGCATCTAAGCTGTGAGGTGTGTGAAATGTACGAGTGAGGTGCATATGGAAAACAGAATGGATTGAATGAAAACAGAGAGAGTGAAGATTCATAGTGAATCAGTGTGCTAAAATCGTGTGAGGACTTCTAGCAAACAGGTGGTGTGCATCAGTGTGTAGTGATTGCACAAACCAATTCAATCATCATCATATTCTTTCCAATTGATCAATAGAACAGTAAGAACAAGCTAATCATTCATCCTAGTCTAAACCGACGAGCTAGTCTTGATTCAATCAGCTAGTGTGTGAAGAGTGTGAAGTTTTGAAGAAGAACTTTACCTGAGCTGCAACCCGTGTTCCTGGGTTTCATCCTTCGAACTTCAATATGGTATCAGAGCCAGCTTGATCTGCATCTGGGGCGTAATTGAAGAAGAAGAAGCAATTGTTCTAGACATTAGAAGCAGCATCTGCAATGGCTGGTCATGGAGGTGACTTGAAGATCCCACTCTTCAACGGGAGCAATTATGATTTATGGAGAGTGAAGATGAGGACCGTTCTACTTGCTTGTGATCTCTGGGAATACATTGAAATCGGAATTCTAGAATAACCAAGGACAACTGAAGTTGCTGGTGGGAATCCTGCTACACAACCTCCTGCACAAACTGAAATCAGACCAACTCACATTGACTGTGTCAAGGATGCTAAGACATTAAGCATGATCCAGAATGCAGTCACTGATGAAATTTTTCCCATAATTCAGAATGAGGTCAAAGCTAAAGAAGCTTGGGATGTTTTGCAGAGAGAGTACATAGGAGATTCCAAGGTACGGTCAGTTAAACTACAATCCCTTAGAAGAGATTTTGAGTATGCAAGAATGAAGGAAGATGAAACATTATCATTGTATCTGTCAAGATTGTATGCAATAGTGAATAACATGAGAACCTATGGAGAGGATATCACTGAAAAACGTCTAGCTCAAAAGATCCTGATAAGTCTTACCAAACCATTTGATCCTATAGTGTCTATTATTGAAGAAACCAGGGACATTGACACTGTAAATGTTGAGAGTGTTGTGGCCTCAATAAGGGCATTTGATCAAAGATTGGAGATGCACACAGATGGAGGTCTGGATAAAGCTCTAGCTAGTTTATCTGTGACTAATAGGCCAAGTCATGGCACTGATCGTTGGAAAACCAAGAAACCTTTCAAGCCTACTAAGAACTGGAACCAGAAGAACAGTTCAGTAAGGTTCAACTCAAATCAGGGATCGGGTGCTGGTCCTAATTCAGGAGCTGGTACTAGTAAGGGTGAATACCTAGGGACAAAACCTCTCTGCAAGAAGTGTGACAGGCATCACTATGGAAATTGTTGGTTCAAGGGTGGAGTCAAGTGCTACAACTGTCAAAAGTTTGGTCATATGGCTAAGGATTGTACACAGAAGCCAGCAGGAAATTTGGCATAAGAAATCACAGATCCATCACCTAATCTGTTCTATGCTTGCAATGTTGCAGCAGTCAAGGATTGCAGTAAATGGTACCTTGACAGTGCTTGCAGTAATCATATGACAGGGTAGGAATCTATGTTGATTGATAGAGATAGATCTGTTAAAGCAAGAGTGAAGATGGGAGATGGAAACCTTGTGCAGGCAGTAGAAAAAGGCACACTTGTGGTACAGACTAAGCAGGGAGAGAGGCATATCAAAGAAGTGATGCTCCTACCAGGGCTGGATGAAAATCTGTTGAGTATTGGACAGATGATAGAGCATGGTTACTTTATGATGTTTGGGGATCAAACTGTGGATATCTATGAGGACAGTTCTATGACTCAGAAAGTTGCTAAGGTTCAAATGACCAGGAATAGATGTTTTCCCTTGTCATTTGAATCTGTTAACCCAGTAGCAATGAGAGCCACAGTTAGTGAAGCCTCTGAGCTTTGGCACAGGAGGTTTAGACACCTAAATTTCAAGAGTTTGAAGCTGCTACAACAAAAGGATATGGTGGTAGGACTACCTATGCTGCAAGCTAAAGGAGAAGTCTAAGAAGGGTGTGTGGCCGGGAAGATGCATGTTGAGAAGTTTGACAAAGATCTTTCTTGGAAAGCATCTGATCCACTGGAATTGATTCACACAGATGTGTGTGGACCAATGCAGGAGACAACAAATGGTGGAAACAGATACTTTCTTACCTTCATAGAGGATCATACCAGAATGTGCTGGTTATACTTCCTCACACACAAGTCAGGAGTACTTGGTGTTTTCAAGAAGTTCAAGAAGATGGTGGAGCTGTAGAATGGATATAAGATCAAAAGGATCAGGAGTGACAGAGGAGGAGAGTACATGTCACAGGAATTTCAGACTTTCTGTGAAGAAACAGGAATCTGCAGACAGTTAACTGTTGCATACTCACCACAGCAGAATGGTGTGGCAGAAAGGAAGAATAGGACTCTGGTGGAAATGGCCAGGTCAATGATGCAAGAGAAGAAGGTTCCTAACAAGTTCTGGGGTGAAGCTATAAACACTGCATGCTATCTTCTGAACAGATGTCCAACAAGCTCACTAAATGGCATGACACCATTTGAAAAGTTCACAGGGAGAAAACCAGGTGTCAAACATCTTAGAGTTTTTGGATGTGTTTTCTATACACATGTTCCAGATCAACTAAGATAGAAGTTAGACAAGAAAGGGATTAAATGTGTGTTCATGGGTTATGGGAGCTGTGAAAAGGGATATAGGCTCTATAACCTGGTAAACAACAAGATTGTGATTTCCAGAACTGTAGAGTTTGATGAAGGAACAAAGTGGAGATGGAATGAAACAAGAGAAGGAAATGAGGGGTTGTCTGTGAGGCAACTAGGAATTGATCATGATCAAGGACAGGTTCAAGCATTGAATGAGGATTCTGTTGAACAAGCACAAGATCATGAGGAATCTGTTGATCAGAACCTTTCTGATCCTGATTCTCCAGAGATGCCTCAACCTAAGTACAGGGATTTGAGTGATGTGTATGCAAGGTGTCACATGAGTATCTTTGAACCTGAAAACTATCATGATGTAGCAAGGGACAGAGGATGGCAGAAAGCCATGAAAAATGAGCTTGAAATGATTGAGAAGAATGGTACATGGGAGTTGGTTAAGAAACCACTTAATAAACCAATCATTAGTGTTAAGTGGGTTTATAAAAACCAAGCTGAACCTTGATGGTTCAGTACAGAAGCAGAAAGCAAGATTGGTTGCTAAGGGATACTCTCAAAAGCCAGGTATCGACTTTAATGAGACTTTTACCCCTTTGGCCAGATTAGATACAATCAGAACACTGATTGCATTGGCTGCACAGAAGCAATGGAGGCTGTACCAACTGGATGTCAAATCAGCCTTCCTGAATGGTGTTTTACAGGAAGAAGTGTATGTGCATCAACCTGAAGGTTATGAAGTTAAGGGACAGGAGGAGAAAGTCTACAGGTTACACAAGGCTTTGTATGGACTAAAGCAAGCTCCTGAGGCCTGGTATGGAGAAATCGGCTCCTATCTACCTAGGTGTGGTTTTCAGAAGAGCACAAGTGAAGCAACCTTATATCTCAGAGTTAATCAAGATGTGGGAACCTTGATTGTATCAATATATATTGATGATATTATCTATACTGGTGACAGTGAGGGAATGATGCAGGAATTTAAATCAGAAATGATGAGGAGGTATGAGATGACTGATTTAGGATTACTTCACCATTTCCTTGGAATGGGAATCTTACAATCCCAGTCTAGCATCAATATCCATCAAAGAACATATGCCCATACACTACTCAACAAGTTTGGACTGAAAAACTGCAAACCTGCAGGAACTCCCCTTGCAGCAAATGACAAACTGCAGAAGGAAGATGGAAGTGGGGCTGCAGATGAACAAGAATACAGACAGATTATGGGCAGTTTGTTGTATCTTACTGCCACCAGACCAGACATTATGTATGCCTCAAGTCTCCTAGCTAGGTTCATGCACAACCCTACTAAGAAACACTTTGGAACAGCAAAGAGGGTTCTTAGGTATATGCAAGGGACCTTAAACTATGGTCTAGAGTACAAGAAAGGAAAAGCTGCAATCCTACTTGGTTTCTGTGATAGTGACTGGGGAGGATCGATTGATGATAGCAAAAGCACTTCAGGGTATGCTTTCAGCTTTGGGAGTGGAGTTTTTTCATGGGCCTCAGTCAAGCAATCAAGTATTGCCCTATCTACAGCAGAGGCTGAATATGTTAGTGCTTGTGAAGCAACTACACAAGCCATTTGGTTAAGGTTTTCCTAAAGGATTTTGGAGAGGAACAGGTGGCATCTACAAGTTTGATGTGTGACAATCAATCTGCCATTCCTATGGCAAAGAATCTTGTTTTCCACCATAAAACTAAACACATAAACAGGAAGGTGCATTACATAAGGGAGGCTATACAGAATGGAGATGTTACACTCCTCTACTGCAGGCCTGAAGATCAAATTGTAGACATCTTCACCAAGCCAGTGCCTAAAGCTAGATTCAACTACCTACGGGGTTTGCTAGGAGTATGTCTAGTGAACAGTTTAGGAGGGGCTGTTGAGGTGTAAACTGCCACATGGACAGGTTGCCAGCTGGACAAGTGAGTCTAGAAGCTTTAGAGTAATCAAATATGTGTGTGTGTGTGTGTGTGTGTGTGTGTGTGTGTGTGTGTGTGTGTGTGTGTGTGTGTGTGTGTGTGTGTGTGTGTGTGTGTGTGTGACCTGTGATGTAACCGTGAGGAGAGAGGAGTGGCTTTCTTGATTACCAAGTTTTGTAACTAACTAGCTAGGTGTCACCTTTCTATTAGATGTTGAGTGAGAGCATCTAAGCTGTGAGGTGTGTGAAATGTACGAGTGAGGTGCATATGGAAAACAGAATGGATTGAATGAAAACAGAGAGAATGAAGATTCAGAGTGAATCAATGTGAATCAATGTGCTAAAATCGTGTAAGGACTTTTAGCAAACATGTGGTGTGCATCAGTGTGTAGTAATTGCACAAACCAATTCAATCATCATCATCTTCTTTCCAATTGATCAATAGAACAGTAAGAACAAGCTAATCATTCATCCTAGTCTAAACCAACGAGCTAGTCTCGATTCAATCAGCTAGTGTGTGAAGAGTGTGAAGTTGTGAAGAAGAACTTTACCTGAGCTGCAACCCGTGTTCCTGGGTTTCATCCTTCGAACTTCAATAGCTATGATGAACAGGCCTAAACATTTGTCACATTCACACAACATTCTTTCTTTGGTTCAACCTCACATTCACTCATGGACACAAACATATGGTAAATCGGCAACCAGACACTCTCATATTGATTTGGGTTGAATTTGATGGAGATCATCAACTTTGATTATCTTTAATTTGTGAATAATTCAGGGAAGAATTATCTCCAATGGCAAGGCTTCAAGGCTCAATTGGTGATTACAGAACCTGAGTTATGCAAAGAAATACTGAATGACAAAGACACAGCTTTTCCCAAAAGAGAGTCACCAAGCTTTGAGAAGCAGCTGTTTGGGGACGGCCTTGTCACAACAACCAATGCTGAAAAATGGGCAAAAGTTAGAAAGGTTGCCAATCATTCCTTCCATGGAGAGAGTTTAAAAGTAAGTCTTTATAGTAATTAACTAAGCATTGATCAATTGAATGTAAATGAATTAATCTGCTATATACTATCATTCGTTTGTTACTAGGGAATGATTCCGGCCATGATAGTGAGTGCTGAAACAATGTTAGACAGATGGAAGTACCTCGAGGGGAAAGAGATTGAGGTGTTTGAAGAGTTTAGGTTGTATACTTGTGAAGTGATTTCCAGAACAGCATTTGGCAGCAGCCATATCAAAGGAAAGAACATTTTTGAGATGCTTCACAAGTTAATGCACTTACTGTACACAAATTCTCTCAGAATCATAGTTCCTGGCATCAGGTACGTAATAGTTAGTTAATCACTGAATCACATCGATAGTTCTCGTTTAATATCTTCATTTTTTTGCTCATGTTTCATCAAGTTCTACAAAACAAGTGATGAGATGGAATCGGAGAAACTTGAGAAAGAAGTGGGAAAGTCTATCATGGAGATAGTTAGGAAACGAGAAGACAAGGTAATGAGCGGCGCAGAAGACAACTTTGGGAGTGATTTTCTTGGATTGCTTCTGAAGGCTCACCATGATGTCGATGATGTTGATGTTCAACAATCAGGGCAATGCTTCAGGTAACTCTTGAGCTAATTTCACGATTGAATTGATGCAGGTTTGAATCTGATCAACTACTTTCTTTCTGTTTTGCAGGGGAAGATTGAATGGTTTCTCAGGTAAGTTCTTCAATCCCAAAATCTCTTAGCCGATTATAGAGCTTATCTCTATTGGATTTAGGATAGAAGAGTGAATGTGAGGCTATGAAAATTGATAGGATTGGATTGGATTGACTGCTTTGTTGTATGAAAATGTGATTTCACAAGAATGCACATGAACTGTTTGATGAAATGCCATCAGAGGGTTTTCTTTGATTTTCAGTAGCTATGACTACTTGATTTCGTTCATTCATTGTTTTCAGTACTATCCAATATATTTCTTGCAGTTTCTTTGTACACTCTCTCACTCACATCTCACACACACATCACACACACCTCACAATCCGTTACACACAATGCATGACAATATGATGTCATCATGGACCTATTACACTCTTCCACGTGCCACACAACTTTTAGAACCTAAAACACACACAATCTGAGTGAGAGAAGTTGTTATTCTCTCACACACTCTTCTTTCTTCAGCAACAAGTAACCGAATTGACTTTAGGAGATTGTGATCAAGTCAGTGAGGAAACATGAGCAGGTCTATACACCAACACTCCCTTCTAGACTGCTCACTAGTTTCACTCCTAGCAGTCCCCTTAAGTAGTTGAACCTTACCTTAGGCAATTCCTTAGTAAAAATATCTGCAACTTGATCTTCTGATCTGCAGTAGATCAAGTCCACTTCCCCAGATTGCATAGCCTCTCAGATGAAGTGAAACCTTCTGGTAATGTGCTTAGTCTTTTGCTGGAACACAAGGTTTTTAGTCATAGTTATAGCAGAAGTATTGTAACAAAACAATGTAGTAGGACCTGTTTGTTCTTCCCCAAAATTTTCCAACACAAATCTAAGCCACTTAGCCTGAGTTGTAGCCTCTGAGGCACTGAAATATTCAGCCTCTGCAGTAGATAGGGCCACACTATGTTACTTAACAGATGCCCAGGAGAAAACAGCTCCTCCAAATGAGAAAGCATAACCTGAAGTGCTTCTCATGTCATCCATGCTTCCACTCCAATCAGAGTCACAATACCTTATTAGAGTGGCCTGTTTTCCCTTAGTGTACTCAATTCCATAGTCCACTGTCCCTTGGACATATCTTAGGACTCTCTTGGTTGTTCCAAGATGTTTCTTGGATGGACTGTGCATAAATCCGGACAATAGGCTAGCAAAAAATATTAGATTAGGTCTAGTAGCAGTTAAATAAAGTAGACTACCCACTATCTGCCTGTAAAGTCCCTCATCTGCTTCTTCTGATCCATCTGATCTGCATAACCTGTCACTTGTAGCCAATGGAATAGTAACTGGTTTGTATCCTTTCATCCCAAAATTTTCTCCGAGAGTCAAATCATACTTCTTCTGGTGAATGCAGATGCTTCTTGCAAACCATATTACTCCAATTCCCAGAAAATGATGCAGAAGACCCAAATCAGACATCTCATATTTAGTCATCATCTCATCCTTGAATTCTATGATCATTTCCTCACTGTCTCCTGTGTACACTATGTCATCTACATAGATTGACACAATTAGAGTCTCCTTCTTGCTGTTTGTCTTCAAGTAGAGTATAGGTTCACTAGGGCTCTTGTGAAAACCACACTGTGACACGACCCACCCCCAATCCCCCAGGATTAAGGGCTAAGTCATGCTCCCATCTAACTTACGTGCGACATGAAGGCGAACCGACGGCCAACCTCCGTGTAACACGCAAGCCAGACAAGGGATCCTCAAGTTAACTGTCCAAAACCTTCCGGACTTCCCAAAGTGCACAGAATCTACTGTGGATCACGTGTGTGATGTCTCCGTCTCTCTAACAATAGCCCGCACAGCAATAACCTGGAGGGTATCGCAAACACAAAAGACTATGAGTGGACAAAATTAAAGGATAAGTTTAGAAAACAGTTTATCAATAAGACATTTATACCCTCCATTTATAAACCAATGCATGCATCTAAAATTCAAGTCATGAAACCATTTCGTTTCCGAGTGAAATAAAACCATTTATGAAATCCAAACCCATTTCCTTTTCTCAAATCCCAGGCCTTAGCCCAAAATATCAAAATCCATATCATCGGGAGCATAGCCCAAAACATCTGAAAACCATTTGGAAACTATCATTAATAAAACCATCGAGTTATCATAAAAATCCAAAACAAATTTGAAAATGCATTTCCATTCATCAAACCTACTAGATCTATCCGAGTCCTATAACTCAATCCAAGCCTCAATATAATTCGAGTCTTTAAATTCCCGAGTCTTTTAACTCAATAGGCCTACGGGGGAAATCACAATATCCGAGTCTTTAAACTTCTGAGTCTTTAAACTCAATCCGGGTCTTTAAACCCAATCCGGGCCCGTCCCTGTCACAATCATATCCGGGTCTTTAAACCCAATAACTAGATCCAGCAAATCCAATCCAAAGCCATTTTAAACCCATTTTCCAAATCCATGTCCAAATCCGAATTTGAAATCACCATTTCGAATTCCAAGCCGAATCTGAAATCATTATCCCGAATCCAAATTCATAATCCATTTCCAAATCCGAATCCGGAACCATTCCGTAAGCCGGCATCCGGAATAATCATTCCGAACCCAAATCCGGAAATCCACTTTCAAGCTCCAAAACCGAATTAGAATTCATAATTCCGAAATCCGATTCCAAAACCCAAAAATCACGTTTATCAAAATCCCTTTTATGAACTGGGATTTAAGCTCGAAATCACTTTCCAAAGTCCATTATAATTCATTAAAATCAAATCATATTTCAAATCCCAAAATCAAATCATCAAAACCATGGTCAAATCACAACATAAATCGTAATCTCGTAAAACAGGCACTTTCGTAAATATCTCAAAATACGTGCAAAATCGTAAATAATCAAGTTCATAATCATAAACATAGAAATCACGTATAGAAAACATATAAAATATTTATGCATGCATCATAAGTTAGAAAGCAAAGTCCACTCACAGACCATTCGCTTTGTTACCTCGATACACGTGCAAATACGCTTTCCCGGCTAATCCATTATCACCGGCATTCCCCAACCTGTCCAAATCCCATAATAAGGTCACTAATTACTTCACAATGTTCATACTAAAGCCCCGTAATTTTTCCGAATTTTTAACTATTTTTAACCGAACCCTAAAACCTTCAGACATCCCGAAACATATCGAGACGATGTCCGATCGACTCGAAACCAGTGTCAAAATGTTCGTTACATCGAATACTTTAAAAGTCGTGTTGAAAATTTCCCCTAAAGGGGCCCCACACGCCGTCCAAAAATGTCGCGCCTGGGCCTCACGCGCTTTACTGTTCATCGTGTCTTCAAGCTTAGTCGACCGGTTTAGACCGGTCCAACCCGAACTGGCGTGGGCGGTTTGACCCTGTAATTCCTTCATTTTCGGCCCAATTTCAATTCTAATCGGTTCTATAGTTTCTTCTACATCTTTACTATCAATCTGTAACCTTAAAACGTGATCTTTACGTCCATAAATTACCTTCCAAAGCAAGGACCAAAGCCAAGTTCTTCTTCCTCGGCGTTCTTGCTTCTCCGGCCACCGCCATCCTTGATGTTGATCCCAAACAGTCTCTGGAACCTCAAGAGATAATATCCAATCGTAAAAACTACAAAAAAACGTTAATTCACAATTCACCATTTTTGACCTTAAACTGAATTTCTCGACAACTCTGCCTTACCTCCACCGCTATGCCTCGTCGTGGCCATTAGGAGACTCTCCATACTTCATTTTTCATCTTTTGTTCACACAACAAAGGCAACGATTGAGATTTGACGGAAATTGGGAAACTTGGATCTCACAGGTACACTGAGTCTCTGTTTTCCACGGGCTGAGAACCACCGTCAACGGCGGCTCATGGTGATCATGGCACGATGATCGTCTCAACTCCCTCTCCATCTCGGATTCATCATTCATGGGTCAAGAGATCATTTTGAGGAGGGTTTGGGTTCAAGATCATTCATTTTTCTTCTCTGGTTACCATGTTTTCACTCTCACTCGTGCACGCATATACCCCCTGGTGTTAAAATCAAATGAAGGTGGTGGGAAGGGTTTTACTGCCTTCCAGAGAGGGAGATGTGTCCCCAATCTGGTGGTCACAGCATGTCAGGACCCGTCCCAATCCCTCGGGAATGATGAGGAACGCTCCTGATCTCTTCTGACACGAAGTGTCAGATCAGGGAAAATTAAAACCTTTAGTCTTCCGGCTTCTAGAGTACGCCAGGATCCGGAGGAAGTATGTGATGTCTCAGTCTCTGCTACAGCCCTCACCGTATTCAACCTGAAGGGCATTGAAAACAGAAAGACTGTGAGTGGACAAAAAGTAATAGTTCATTAAAACACAATTATAAAAGACCTTTAGGCCCTTCACTAAAAAGCATGCATACATAGTAAAACCATTTATCCAATCACATATGTTTAAGTAACCACATCCATACGGGCTCATGGCCAAAACCATTTACAGAAAACCATAACATAGTAAACATATGTGGGATCTCAGCCCAAATCCATTTATCATCATGAAACACAATTTCGCAAACCAATTAAAATCATGTTTATCCATATATTCATATAACCAATCCTGTCACGGTAATCTAGAGCTACTCACGTGCTACCCGGGGTCTCAAACCCAAGTCTCTCTAGGGTCCACCCAGGTCAATGTCCGTAGATCAATGACCGTCCCTAGAGGTTATAATTCATTGCATTTCTGAGAGTACGGAACCCAATGGGGGCGACTCCACTCAGTCAGTGCTCTGTGACTACTCCGGGGTCCACTCAGGCCAACGACCCTCCCCGGAGGAGACAATTCATATAATAAGGATGGTATACGAAAACCGTCAAGGGTTCATTCCGGTCCCCATAAACCGTCATAAACCATAAAAACCTTTCAAGGGTTCATGTCGGTCCCCATAAACCGTTATGAACCATAAATCAATTTATGGGTCCTTGACCCGAAATCACTAACTTAAAACATAACTGGGCCCTAAGCCCGAATCCACATACAAACTGGGCCTCCGGCCCGAATTGTAAACCAACTAGGCCTCGAGCCCGATTTTGTAAACTAAATGGGCCTCGTGCCCGATTTGTAAGTCAACTGAGCTCCGACCCCTATTCGTAAACCAACTGGGACTCGAGCCCGATACGTAAATCAACTGGGCCTCTAGCCCGATACCTTGTGAAATCTAATGGACCTTAGGTCCGAGAGTTCGTAAATCAAATGGGTCTCGTGCCCGGTCTATATTTCCAAATCCGAAATTGATTTAATAACCAATTGGGCCTCTGGCCCGAGAACATAACTAAAGGGGACTTCGAGTCCGTGGGTTTCCAAAACCAATGGGTCTCGAACCAAAGTTTACCTTTTCAAATCCAAAATCATTTCATGAAATCATTTCCAAAACTATAAGTACGGAAAATCAGTGTAAAACTGAAAATCTTGATTTACGTGCAAGCACGTAAATCGCCTCAAAATGCGTGAAATCGTATAATTAACAATCATCCAAATCAACATCATAGATTCATATCTATAAACCATATAAAACATTTATACACGCAACACAGTTTTGAAATCAAGGTCCACTCACAGACCGTCCTAAGCTGCAGCCTCGGTTTGAGTGCTGTAAGCCTCACTTGGCTAATCGTCGTCACCGGGACTCCCAAACCTCTCCAAATCAATCTAGAGGGTTTCTAACTACTTAATTAACCTCTCATCGAAGCCCCGTAATTTTCTCAAATTTTAAGTATTTTAAATCTCGAACCTAAACATTCCGATTTCCCAAACATTATCTAGACGGTGTCTGATCGACACGAAACCAGTCCCAAAATGTTCGTTACATAGAATAGAAGATTTCGTGTGTTGGAAGTTTCCCCAGAAAGTGAACCACGTGCCCACACGTGCCGCCTGAAGTGGCTGCGCGTGGAAGTCACGCACCATTGTTCATCATCTTCTTCCTCAGGTGAACCGAACCGGACCAGCGCAGCCGGTTTGGTGTTTTCCTCCCATTTTTCAGTCCAATCTTTCCCTTTTCGATTCCTAAACCTTCCTAACATCAAACCTAATCTTTCTAGCTAATAAAAACGTAGAAAAATCCACTGAAAATTTACCATCCATGAACAAGTCGTGGCTTGACCTTCAAGCTCAGTTTTCCTGTCCTTTATCCTTCCATTTCCTTCGAAAACAATCCCAGACGAGTCCTCCTTGTCCCTAGGTCACATTAGGATCAAAAGAAGCTAAAAACCATGACTAAAAGTCAACTTTCGATTTTTAAATAAAACAAGGGCATTCGGGTTTGGTCGACTTACTTTCCCCGCCGTGAGCCGCCGTGGACCGCCATCATGTCGTCCCTATCCCTCCGGTTTCTCCCCCTTAGCCAATCACAATGGCCCATGAAGATGAGATGTGGTCGTGGGGTTATGGTGCCTCGGGTGTGTGTTTGTATGGAGGGGGGTTGCTCGGGTTTGGATGAAGAAAACAGAAGAAGATGATGGCTGATCAAGTGAGAGGGAGAGAGGAATGAAGGGTGAGGATTAAAGGATGAGATGAGATGGAGGGTTAGGATTGAGAGGTGGGTAGATTAGATTAAAATAATAATAATAATAATATTTAATTAGTTAGATCTACTTTTTAGGGATAATGACTAATGGGATGAGTGACACTTGTCACTTGTGACTCATCCATGGGTCCCACTAAAATATCTACCCAATTAGATAATGCCACCTCATCATCGCCTCGATATACGTGCATATTGAAATCGGACTTCTGCTACCCATAACTTTCGCGTTCGAAGTCCGATTTCAGCGTGCCGCCTGTCTATGGATTCGTATTGTCCTGATCTACGTAATGGTCCTCGGCCCTCGGCCATCGGACCTCTTAGGTCAAAAGTCAACTATTTGCCCTTTTTAACTAAATTACCAAATTACCCTTGAACTTCCAAACTTCCAAACTTCATAACTTCTTCCTCAAATATTGGAATCGAACGTGCCACCTATCTATGAACTCGTGACGTCCCGAACTATGTCACAATCATCAGCCATAGTCCGTTTGACAGCCTGAACGAAAAGTCAACGTTTTACCCACGACTAGTGGCAAAACGGTCATTTCGCATCGTTCGTCCGATTTTACCCAACTAATCACGGATTAACCTCACTAATCTTGATTAGTCACTAATCTAATCTCGAAATTTGGGACAGAACGTTACAACATTCCCTTCTTAATTAATTTCGTCCTTGAAATTCCATCTATCCTGATTCCACAACCACCACGTGGAAAGCAATTTTGATCTCACAACACGTGTACACTAGTACACCCACTAGCCAGAACAAACTCGTCTGCAACCAGACGTTCCACTAACACTCACGTCGCATCGACTACACTCGACCACATCGAATGACAGTAATCGCATGTTCCGAATTGACACCAGTTGTCAAATCTACCAATTTGTTGACACGAACAAATCGACGGTTCCTTTCTCAATCACCAAACTATCTCGATGCCTGCTCCCACTAGGAGTCATCAGACCTCACTCATCGAACCACGTTAAAACATTCGACAATCTATCACCACTTGACAGTCGTCAGCCAAAAATTGACACGATACTCACTCGTGGTTACACTGACCACCAATTTACTCAACCTGAGTAAACACTTCCGTCACCTCACTCGACCTGTGTGTGACGGGACCCATCAGAAACTCCATGACCCAGTGCACAGTATCCAATGTCCAGTTCACGACCTCAACTAATCCAATGGTATCAGAATTAAGCCGACTACCAAACGCTCACCAATCTACCACTAGTATAACCTATATACCGTCACTATGCATCACAAGTCTGCCCGGTATCGTACCTCGAACAACGAACAAGGTACGTACATCCATTTTGAGTCCCACGGTCACCTGACCAATATCACAACGTCTACTTCTATTCACGTAATCCAATACATACCAATCCGACTCACGCCCACCAAGGCGTACCCACGCATGCCAATTGGCATCCAATCTCACCCACGTCTACCGAGAAGCACCAATTCTGAATCTACCAGTTACTTGCTCAACGATTAACACATTACATTCGATTAGCTTCATAGGGAAGCCAATCACAATATCCACACATCTAAGGCTGATCAATTTTGACCCCGTCGGATACCTACTCGTTCGTTTAATACACCATACAGGATTTACTTCGAACAGAAGTTCAGTCCCATCATCCTCATCTTAACCATCCAAGTAAGAGCGATAAACTCTCCACCTATCTAAACCATCAAGACCACGATCCAGATCCATCACTATGTCACCCAATTATAAACACCCAAAGTCCTCAACATCACAATCCCGATCCACCTAGGATCCATGCATGTTCACTCAGCAAACAATCCACCTAAAATCTGATCATAGGGTTTTACACCCTCTTGAATCTTTCGTCAGTCACATCACTCTTCAACCAATTCCCACATCTAAACAGATCATTCAACGACGAGACACGTCGAGACTATTGGTTCTCTCCTATTAACTCTTATCGATCCTTGGAATTCCACCTAGGAAAATCAAGGATGATCCAAGACGATGACGTCAAAATTCATCCCACGGGAATGCAAACAAACTCGCTACACTCACCATGCCATGTAACCAACATCATCTGCCACCAAGCAGAAAATGAGAATTCTCATTCACCTAATCTTCGAAATACTCAGCTCCTCCTAACGACCCAAGATAAATCACGGGTCCACCAACCAGTACACGGCCAATGTACTAGTGACACAACCATCATCTACCATGGTAGAACCTGAGAAGTCCCCCTAATCACTTCAAAATATCCATTACCAATGCGGAAAACCCGCACTCCTCTCGTCAGCACAATTACAACCTCTCGATTCTGAAGTTCCAACCATGTCGGAACCAACACACTCGGACATCAACCACGTGTCAGTAACCAGTCTATCTCTCTCCGTGATCCACTCCCAAACCACAGACACTGAACACATGCCCATTTCAACAGAGTCACATCCCGACTCTTGGCTCATCGTCATCACAATCACTAGCACCAGCACCAGCACTAGTACCAGCACACACTATACAAATCAGAAAACCCTGGATCTCCGCTCATACCGAGCGGCGACCCCGTACTTCTGCTCGAATTGGAGAAACTCTGCCTCCTTCATACCCAACAACTTTGGGTACAGTCACCCTGACAACTCATACGAGAAAAGGAAACGTCCCTTGAACGTCCCTGATTCCTAACAACCGTAACTACAACCACTCTCGATAGTAGTGCCTGCCACAACTCGTGCAGACCTAACCACCAGACATCGCTATCAATACTCCGCATCCAACGGAATCAACCACCCGTACTAACTTCTCCGCATCTCCACTCCAGGATTCCATCGACAAGTACCAACCCTGGTAACCCGTCCAACCGATCTCTAACCAATCGTAACTCGACTTAACCAATGTCGTCTATCAGGTAGTCCATGACCTTAGCTGCATCAACAATCCATCACAGCTAAAGTAGCACGATAACCAACTAAGTCTAACAAATACTACAATCTCGACTGTAGAGTGCAGTCCTATCACTCAAGCTAACATGACTAGACCGACCGATGGTCTCAACTCCGAAAAGTCATCAAAGTCAAACCACTCCAACTCACCTTTTCGAACCATACACCTTACCTTAGGGTTCCACGATCACACCTAGGGTTCCTCTAAACCCAATTGCATAAGGCAGTATACTCCACAATCTGACCGACCTCGCAGTCCCGACATCGTAAGGGTGTCAATCCCGACATCGCAGTCCCGACATCGTAAGGGTGTCAATCCATTCCTCGAACTCGGCTGCTCCCAGCAGCACAGCCACCTAACTCAACAAAATTCGACCATCTAATGGTCACAACACCAAACTAGTCGTCAAAATCGATCCTAGAACATCGTAAAAGACGAACCCAAGTAACCGTCTCACGATCAAAACTGTAACGTACTATTACGTTCATCATTCTGTAGGGTCCGACACTGCCAACCATAACAGAATTATGGAAACCCCGACATCAAGCGTCGAACCAAGACGTTCCATGATTCAATCCTACTAACTATTGTATCGGTATCCTAACTATCAGGTTGATAACGAACTGTAGCATATTGAGACATCATATCCTCGACCTGCGCGCCACTCCAAGAGAAAACCTTGCTCTGATACCACTTGTCCGGACCTATCCCAAACCCCACGGGATTAACGAGGAACGCTATTGATCCCATCTGACACGGAGTGTTAGACCAGGGAAAATTAAAACCTTTAAGCCTTCTGGCTTCCAGAGTACGTCAGGATCCGGAGGAGGTACGTGATGTCCTTCACTAAAAAGGGTATTGAAAACAGAAAGACTGTGAGTGGACAAAAAGTAATAGTTCATTAAAACACATTTATAAAAGACCTTTATGCCCTTCACTAAAAAGCATGCATGCATAGTAAAACCATTTATCCAATCACATATGTTTAAGCAACCACATCCATACGGGCTCCTGCCCAAAACCATTTACAGAAAACCATAACATAGTAAACATATGTGGGATCTCAGCCCAAATCCATTTATCATCATAAAACACAATTTTACAAACCAATTGAAATCATGTTTATCCATATATTCATATAACCAATCCTGTCACGGTAATCTAGAGCTACGCGCGTGCTACCCGGGGTCTCAAACCCAAGTCTCTCCAGGGTCCACCCAGGTCAATGTCCGTAGATCAATGACCCTCCCTGGAGGTTATAATCCATAGCCTTTCTGAGAGTAAGGAACCTAACAAGGGCGACTCCACTCAATCAGTGCTCCGTGACTACTCCGGGGGAACCCGAGCCAACGACCCTCCATGGAGGAGACAATTCATATAATAAGGATGGTATACGAAAACCGTCAAGGGTTCAAGCCGGTCCCCATAAACCGTCATGAACCATAAAAACCATTCAAGGGTTCATGCCGGTCCCCATAAACCGTCATGAACCATAAATCCATTTATGGGTCCCTGACCCGAAATCACCAACTTAAAACATAACTGGGCCCTAAGCCCGAATCAACATACAAACTGGGACTCTAGCCCAAATCGTAAACCAACTGGGCCTCGTGCCCGATTAATAAACTAAATGGGCCTCGTGCCCAATTCGTAAGTCAACTAGGCTCCGACCCTGATTCGTAAACCAACTGGGCCTCGAGCCCGATACATAAATCAACTGGGCCTCTGGCCCGATGCCTTGTGAAATCAAATGGACCTCAAGTCTGAGAGTTAGTAAATCAAATGGATCTTGTGCTCGTTCCATATTTCCAAATTTGAAATCGATTCAAGAACCAATTGGGCCTTTGCCCCGAGAACGTAACTAAAAGGGACTTCGAGTCCGAGGGTTTCCAAAACCAATGGGTCTCGAATCGGAGTTTACCTTTTCAAATCCAAAACCATTTCATGAAATCATTTCCAAAACTATAAGTACGGAAAATCAGTGTAAAACCGAAAATCTCGATTTACGTGCATGCACGTAAATCGCCTCGAAATGCATCAAATCATATAATTCACAATCATCCAAATCAACATCATCGATTCATAATTATAAACCATATAAAACATTTATGCATGCACCACAGTTTAGAAATCAAGGTCCACTCACAGACCGTCCTAAGCTGCCGCCTCGGTTTGCGTGCTGTAAGCCTCACCAGGCTAATCATCGTCACCGGGACTCCCAAACCTGTCCAAATCAATCTAAAAGGATACTAACTACCTAATTAACCTCTCATTGATGCCCCGTAATTTTCCCGAATTTTTAAGTATTTTAATTCTCAAACCTAAACCATCCGATGTCCCGAACATTATCGAGACGGTGTCCGATTGACACGAAACCAGTCCCAAAATTTTCGTTACATAGAATAGAAGATTTTGTGTGTTGGAAGTTTCCCCAGAAAGTGAACCACGTGCCCACACGTGCCGCCTAAAGTGGCTGCGCGTGGGAGCCACACACCACTGTTCATCTCCTTCTTCCTCAGGTGAACCGAACCGGACCAGCGCAGCCGGTTTGGTGTTTTCCTCCCATTTTTTAGTCCAATCTTTCCCTTTTTGATTCCTAAACCTTCCTAACATCAAACCTAATCTTTCTAGCTAATAAAAACATAGAAAAATCCACTGAAAACTTACCATCCATGGACAAGCCGTGGCTTGACCTTCCAGCTCAGTTTTCTCGTCCTTTAGCCTTCCATTTCCTTCGAAAACAATCCGAGAAGAGTCCTCCTTGTCCCTAAGTCACATTAGGATCAAAAGGAGCTCAAAACTATGACTAAAAGTCAACTTTCAATTTTTAATAAAACAAGGGCATTCGGGTTTGGTCGACTTACTCTCCCCGCCGTGAGCTGCCATTATGTCGACCATGTCCCTCAAGTTTCTCCCCCTCAGCCAATCACAATGGCCCATGAAGATGAGATGTGGTCGTGGGGTTATGGTGCCTCGGGTGTGTGTTTGTATGGAGGAGGGTTGCTAGGGTTTAGATGAAGAAAACAGAAGAAGATGATGGCTGATCAGGTGAGAGGGAGAGAGGAATGGAGGGTGAGGATTAAAGGATGAGATGAGATGGAGGGTTAGGATTGAGAGGTGGGTAGATTAGATTAAAATAATAATAATAATAATAATAATATTTAATTAGTTAGATCCACTTTTTATGGATAATGACTAATGGGATGAGTGACACTTGTCACTCATCCATGGGTCCCATTAAAATATCTGCCCAATTAGATATTGCCACCTCATCATCGCCTCGATATACGTACATAGTAAAATCAAACTTCCATGACTCATAATTTTCCCGTTCGAAGTTCGATTTCAGCATGTCACCTGTCTATGGATTCGTATCGTCCCGATCTACGTAACGGTCCTCGAGTCTTTAAACTCAATCCGGGTCTTTAAACCCAATCCGGGCCTGCCCCCGTCACAATCATATCCAGGTGTTTAAACCCAATAACCAAATTCAGCAAATCCAATCCAAAACCATTTTCCAAATCCATGTCCAAATCCGAATTCGAAATCACCATTTCGAATTCCAAGCCGAATCCGAAATCATCATCCCGAATCCAAATTCATAATCCATTTCCAAATCCGAATACGGAACCATCATTTTGTAAGCCGGCATCCAGAATAATCATTCCGAACCCAAATTTGCAAATTCACTTTCAAGCTCCAAAACCGAATTAGAATTCATATTTTCGAAATCTGATTCCAAAACCCAAAATCACGTTTATCAATATCCCTTTTATGAACTGGGCTTTAAGCCCAAAATCTTTTTCCAAAATCCATTATAATTCATTAAATTCAAATCATATTTCAAATCCCAAAATCAAATCATCAAAACCATGGTCAAATCACAACATAAATCGTAATCTCGTAAAATGGGCACTTTCGTAAATATCTCGAAATACGTGTAAAACCGTAAATCATCAAGTTCATAATCATAAACATAGAAATCACGTATAGAAAACATATAAAACATTTATACATGCATCATAAGTTAGAAAGCAAAGTCCACTCACAGACCATTCACGTCGATACCTTGATACGCGTGTAAATACGCTTTCCCGGCTAATCCACTATCACCGGCTTTCCCGAACCCGTCCAAATCCCATAATAAGGTCACTAATTACTTCACAATATTCATACTAAAGCCCTGTAATTTTTCTGAATTTATAACTTTTTAATTAAGCCCTAAAACCTTCGGACATCCTAAAACATATCGAGACGATGTCTGATCGACTTGAAACCAGTGCAAAAATGTGCGTTACATCGAATACTTTAGAAGTCGTGTTGGAAAAATCCCCAAAAGGAGCTCCACGAGCCTCCATGAGCCACCCAAAGGGGCTGTGCGTGGGCCTCCCGCGCTTTACTGTTCATCATCTTCAAGCTTACTGGCGTGGGCGGTTCGACCCTGTAATTCCTTCGTTTTCGGCCTAATTTCAATTCTAATCGGTCCTATAGTTTCTTCTACGTCTTTACTATCAATCTTTATCCTTAAAACGTGATCTTTACATCCAGAAATTACCTTCCAAAGCAAGGACCAAAGTCAAGTTCTTCCTCCTCGGTGTTCTTGCTTCTCCGGCCACCGCCATCCTTGATTTTGACCCCAAACAGTCTCTGGAACCTCCAGAGACAATATCCAATCGAAAAAACTAGAAAACAAACGTTAATTCTCAATTCACCATTTTTGACCATAAACTGAATTTCTCGAGAACTCTGCCTTACCTCCACCGTCGTGCCTCGCCGTTGCCATTAGGAGACTCTCTATACTTCCTATTTCATCTTTTGTTCACACAACAAAGGCAACGATTGAGATTTTAGGGAAATTGGGAAACTTGGATCTCACAGGTACACTGAGTCTCTGTTTTCCACGGGTTGAGAACCACCGTCCACGACGGCTCACGGTGATCATGGCACGATGATCATCTCAACTTCCTCTCCATCTCTGATTCATCATTCATTGCCAGGAGATCATTTTGAGGACGATTTGGGTTCAAGATCATTCATTTTTCCTCTATGGTTCCTCTGTTGTCACTCTCACCCGTGCACACACACACCCCCTAGTGTTAAAATCAAATGAAGGCGGTGGGAAGGGTTCTACTACCTTCCAGAGAGGGACATGTTTCCACAATCTGGTGGTCACAGCATCCCAAAACTACCAAGTGTCCCAATTTCACTGGGCACAGATCCCTAAGCTTTCAAATGACCAAAATGCCCCTGTCTTCACAAATTACCATTTTGCCCCTCATGTTCCTAGAGCCGTAACTCTGTCGTCCGAACTCCAATTGACTCATGCCGCTTGTCGTTGTATTCAGGGGGTCGACACCTACCTAACGGTCCTCGAACTTCGTGAAAAATCCATGTCATATGAAAAGTCAACAGTTTGCCCCTTTTTAACCAAATTACCAAAATACCCCTCGACTTACGAATGTCATAACTTCTTCCTTGAATGTCTAAATCGAACGTGCTACCTATCTACGGACTCGTGACATCCAGAACTACGTCACAGGCACTGCCCAGAGTCCATTTGACCGCTTGAGCCAAAAGTTAACAGTTCACCCAATTCTAGGGTCAAAATCATCATTTCTCACCGTGCGTCCAAGATCACCAAACTAATTATCGATTAACTTCACTAATCTGTCAGTAACCACTAATCTAATCTCGATTTCGGAGACAGGTCGTTACACATTGTCCTAGGTAAGTGTCAATTTCACCATACCAAGCTCTTGTAGGTTGCTTCAAACCATACAAAGCCTTTCTTAACCTGTACACTTTCTCTTCTTCATTTTTGACTTCATATCCCTCTGGTTGTTCCACATAGACCTCTTCTTTTAAGACTCCATTAAGAAATGCTGACTTGACATCAAGCGGATACAATTTCTAACTTCTTTGAGTTGCAAGGCAATCAAAACCCTTATAGTGTCAAGCCTAGTCGCAGGAGCAATGGTCTCATTGAAGTCTATCCCAGGCTTTTGTGAATACCCTTTAGCAACCAACCTTGCTTTGTGTTTTTGAACTGAACCATCTAGATTCAGTTTTGTCTTGTACACCCACTTCACTCCTATCACTTTCTTATCTGAGTGTCTGTTTACAAGCCTCCCAAGTAGAGTTTTTTTCAATCATTTCCAATTCTGCCTGCATTGCATTCTCCCATCCTTTGTCTTGAGCAGCCTCTTGATAATTCTCTGATTCAACAATGCACACATTGCATCTTGCATAGATCTCATTTAAAGACATCATCTTGACTGGTGTTGAACTAGGTCCAGAAGTACTTGTGCTAGAAGAATCAGGTTCATATCGAGGGCTGATTCCCTGGTTTGGTGTAGGAAAGAGACTCTGATTTTCTGCTGTGATTGAATCCACCTCACCGTCAAACAGAACAGTGCCTTCTCCTTCCTTTCCTTCTTTCCAGTTCCAAATTCCTTTATCATTAAACACCACACTTTTAAAGACTACAATCTTCTTAGTTTTAAGATTGTAAACCCTGTAACCTTTCTCTGTACTTCCATACCCCATAAACACTCATTTAACTCTTGCTTCATCAAGCTTCTGTCTAAACTGATTTGGCATATAGACATAGCACAATGCACCAAACACTCTTAAGTGTTTCACACCTGGTCTCTTTCCACTGTATTTCTCAAAGGGAGTTTTCCCTTGGACTACCTTGGTTGGACACCTGTTCAGAAGATAAGTGGCAGTACTTACTGCCTCACCCTAGAACCTGTAGGGTATTTCCTTCTCATGCAACATAGACCTTGCCATTTCCACAATTGTTCTATTTTTTTGTCAGGACCCGTCCCAATCCCCCCGGGATTAACGCAGGACGTTCTTGATCCCGTCTGACACAGAATGTCAGACAAGGGAAATTCCGACTTTAGCCCTCTCGGGGCTTCAGAGTACGCTAGGATCCGGAGGAGGTATGTGATGTCTCGGTCTCTGCTACAGCCCGCATCCGTTGTCAACCTGCAGGGCAGTTAAAACATTTAAAAGTTGTGAGTGGACAAAACAATAATTTATAAAAACATTTTCATAAAGACATTTGTACCCTTCACTAAAAAGCATGTCTGCATTCGAAAATCATTTACCAAACCAATAGGTCCTTAGCCCAAAAACGTAAATGAAACTGATCACACGGGCCATTGCCCAAATCCATGTGGGACTCAGCCCAAAACTTGTACACATCACATATCATATAACATATATAACATATATACATAAATCACATAACTCATCCTGTCACGGTATCTAAAGCTACGCACGTGCTACCCGGGGTCTCAAAGCCAAGGTATCCTCAGGTCCACCCAGGACAATGTCCGTAGATCAATGACCCTTCCTGAGGGTTACAATCCAAGCCTTCTTAAGAGTAAGGTACCCAACGGGGGTGACTCCACTCAGTTAGTGCTCCGTGACTACTCCGGGTCCACCTTGGCCAACAACCCTCCCCGGAGGAGACATTCCAAATAAGGAAGGTATATGAATATATATATATATATATATATATATATATATATCGAAAACATTCTTAAAACCTTTCAAGGGATTCATGCCCGGTTCCCATAAACCGTTATGAATCCGAAAATCCATTAGGGTCCCCGACCCGAAATCATAAATGTAAAGTAATTGGGTCTTGTGCCCCAAACTCATGACTCAACTGGGCATCGTGCTCGATATCTCAGGGTCAGTCACGATTTCGATCGTAGTGATGCGTGCAACCATCCATCCAGGACCGCCCTCAATCCTGGTATGTAGCCATGAACGAATCAACCGACCCGACCACCACTAGATCATGGTGCACTCATCACTGATCGATATCCAAAACCGTCAGCACTCCAAACTCGAGCCTCCAGTGGTGGCTTGACAACGATACGTGCATCGTGACCTTTCTAGAAGGAACACATCCCAGTTTAGAGGCGAGCGTCGTATAGTCCGTCGTCGTGCACATAGCACTCGCCACGACCACAACTCAGACCCGTAGTTCATCAATAGGGCTACATGCCCGAGAGAAAACCAAATGGGTCTCATGCCCGAGTTCATCCCTTTTTAAATCTAAAACCATTTTATTTAAACCAACGTAGAAATATAAACCCATATAGGCACCGTATAAGGCTAAAACCTCGAAATACGTGCCAATACGTGAACACACACAAATGCACTCATGGCATCACAAAAAAAGTATTAAAACACATAATAAACATTTATGCATGCATCAATTTAGAAAATAAGGTCCACTCACAGACAGTCCGAGCTGCCGCCTCAATATGTGTGTCATTCGGCTCTCCCGAACCAAACACCGTCACCGGGACTTCCAAACCTGTCCAAATCACTTTATAGGATTACTAACTACCTTATTAACCTCTCACTAAAGCCCTGTAATTTTTCAGAATTTTTAAGTATTTTTAAACTCGATCCTAAACCTTTGGACGTCCCGAACAATATCGAGACGGTGTCCGATCGACACAAAACCAGTCCCAAAATGTTTGTTACATCGAAAGGATGATTTCGTGTGTGGGAAGCATCCCCAAAAGGTGGCCCACTCGCGCCCCACGCGTGGCCTGAAGTCCCTGCGCATGAAACGCACACGCCGGGTACTGTTCTTCATCCCTAACCTCTAGCTAGCCGGGTTCAGACCGGTTCAAACCGGTTCGGTCCAACCGAACCAACGGTCACGGTTCATTCTCACTCATTTTCACTCCATTCTTTCCCATTTTTATTCCTAAATGTCCCTAACACCAAACCTAATTAATTCAGCCCTTAAAAACAGAAGAAACGAGTCGAAAACTCACCTCCATGGTCGAAGCTTGAAATGGCCACCTGCAATCGATCGCCGCCGTGGCCTCCGACCGTCCTAGCCCGCGAAACCGATCCAAAACACCTCCTAAGGTCCCCAGAAATAATTCCCGGCCCTTAGAATCAATTGAAGACCCCTAGAACTCAAAGTTCAAAATTTGAAAAATGAAGGTTCCTCGGGCAAACTCACCTCCGCCGTGTCCACCACTGTGGCCTTCCGTCCTTCACCGTGTCGTCCTAGGCTCTCTCAGTCTCTCATTAACTCTCACAGAAATGGTTATGGTGGTGGGGTGGTATGTCGTGTGTGTTGTTTGTTCCAAAAGAAAATGGAGAAATTGAGGGGGTCGGGTTTGTGAGAGAACAGAGAGGATGATGGTGATCAAGAGGGAGAGAAAAAGAAAATGGATGTGAGGATTGAGGGATTAGATGAGATGAAGGGTGGAGACAGAAGGTGGGTGAGATTAAATTATAAAATAAAAATAATAATAGTATTTAATTAGGATAGATCCACTTTTTAGGGAATTGACCAATCAGATATCGCCACATCATCCCCGTCTCGTAATACGTGCATAGTGAAATCGAACTTCCGTGACCCATAACTTTTTCGTTCGACGTCCGATTTCGGCGTGCAGCCTGTCTACTGATTCGTATCGACCCGATCTAAGTAACGGTCCTCGACACTCGGCCATCCGAAATTCCAGGTCAAAATTCAACATTTTACCCACGACCAGGGGCAAAACGGTCATTTTGCATCGTTCGTCCGATTTCGCTCAACTAATCACCAATTAACCTCACTAATCCTTGGTTAGTCACTAATCCTTGATTAGTCACTAATCTAATCCTGGAATTCGAGACGGGTTGTTACATTCTTCCTCTTAGCAACACCATTCTGCTGAGGGGAATAAGCAACTGTCAACTGTCTTTCAATTCCACACTCTTTACAGTAGGTTTGAAACTCATTTGAGGTGTATTCCTCACCCCTGTCACTCCTTAGCTTCTTTACCTTGTATCAGTCTGAAGTTCCACCATTGCTTTGAACTTCTTGAACACATTTAGCGCCCCTAATTTCTGTCTCAGAAAATACAGCCAACACATTCTTGAATAGTCATCAATGAATGTCATGAAGTACCTGTTTCCACTAACAGTCTCTGTTTCACATATGTCTGAGTGTATTAACTCAAGTGGTGAGGATGCTCTCCATGCTTCTTCAGTATCAAAAGTTTCCACATGTTGTTTTCCTGCAACACAACCTCCAAAAACCTCCAATTTAGTAGTTAGACTAGGAAAACCAACTACCATTTCCTTATTTTGCATCATTTTGAGACTCATGAAATTCAGATGCCCAAACCTTCTATGCTAAAGCTCAACATCACCCTCAACGGTTGCTTTTCTTGCCACTGTGATCACTGAATCAAGTGTCAAGGGAAAACATATGTTCCCTGTCATCTTGATGTTGGCAATCTTGTGTGTCATGTACATGTTGTCATAGATATCCACAGCCATTCTCCCAAACATTAGTGAGTATCCATGCTCAACCATTTGACCCACACTTAGCAGGTTTTCATCAAGACCTGGAACTAGCATCACATCTCTGATGTGTTTCTTGCCATTTCTGGTTTGGAAAACCAAAGCCCCATTCCCAGTAGCTTGTACTAGGTCTCCAATTCCCATCTTCACTCTCACCTTCAAATCTTTGTCAATATCCACCAGCAAGGACTCATGACCTGTCATGTGATTGCTGCAGGCACTATCAACATACCAAATTTCTGAAATCTGCTCAATATAAGCAGCATTACATGCAAAGAACATGTTCCATTCTTCTTCTTCTACTTGCTTAGCAATATTCACTGTTGGTTTACTCCCACAGTTCTTGGAAATGTGACCAAACTTGTTACATTTGAAACATTTTGTTTTTCCTTCAAACCAGCACTTACCATAATGCAATTTCCCACAGATCTTGCATTTATCTCCACTAGAACTTCCTTCTCCCTTAGAACTAGCAGATGTTATTTCAGTAGATCTCTCAGGTTTACTACCATGGAAATTGTTAGTCCAGGGTTTGCTTCCTTTGAAGGTTTTCTTAGCCTTGGAATGTCCATGTTGTGACTGGTTTATATGTAGACTAGAGAATGCCTTCTCAAAAAATTCAAAATGCATTTCTAACCTTTTATCAAAAGCTCTAATTGAGGCCACTATGGACTGTGAGCTTATGTAATCAATATCCTTAGCCTCTTCTATGATAGACACAATGGCATCATAGGACTTAGTTAGGCTAATCAGGATTTTCTGAGCCAATCTCTGCTCAGAAACATCCTCTCCATATGTTTTCATCATGTTAACTACCCCAAACAGTCTAGAAAAGTAGGATGCCAAGTTCTCATCATCTTTCATCCTAGTATATTCAAACTCTTTCCTAAGAGACTGTAGTTTTACAAACCTTACCTTAGAATCACCACGATATTCCTACTTTAGCAAAGCCCAGACATCACTAGCCATTTCTTCAATTGAGATCTTGATGAAGACCTCTTCTGTGACTACATTCTGCAGCAGACCAAGTGCCCTTGCATCTTTGATCTGATCAGCTCTTGTATGTGGTGTCTCTATCTCCTCCTTATCTTCATCCAGCTCAGGTTCAGGTATTTCCTGCTCCACAATCTTCCAAAGATCATGGCCTCTGAGGATTGTCTTCATTTTGATGCTCCAAAAATCATAATTCTCCCCTGTGAACACAGGTACTCGAATCTCAGCACCTCCAGATGATCCTTCCATGTTGATCAAATTTGTCTCAGCAATTTGATGCTGATCTTCTTCTCCTTCAAAATCAGACGCTCAGTTACTAGATCAGTAACTCAAGCTTTGATACCATGTTGATGTTCAACAATCAGGGCAATGCTTCATGTAACTCTTGAGGTGATTTCACGATTGAATTGATGCAGGTTTGAATCTGATCAACCACTTTCTTTATGTTTTACAGGAGAAGATTGAAAATGGTTTCTCAAGTAAGTTCTTCAATCCCAAAATCTCTTAGCTGATTATAGAGCTTATATCTATTGGATTTAGGATAGAAGAGTAAATGTGAGGCTATGAAAATTGATAGGATTGGACTGGATTGATTGCTTTGTTGTATGAAAATGTGATTTCACAAGAATGCACATGAACTGTTTGATGAAATACCAGCAGAGGGTTTTCTCTGATTTTTAGTAGCTATAACTACTTGATTTCATTCATTCATTGTTTTCAGTAGCTATAACTCACAGCTCACACACACATCACACACACCTCACAATCCGTTACACACACAATGCATGACAATATGATGTCATCATGGACCTATTACACTCTTCCACGTGTCACACAACTTCTAGAACTTGACACACACAATCTGAGTGAGAGAAGTTGTTAATCTCTCACACACTCTTCTTTCTTCAACACCAAGTAACCGAATTGACTTTAGGAGATTGTGATTAGGTGAGTGAGGAAACATGAGCAGATCTATACACCAACAGATGAGAGGCAGAGGATTTCAATGCATGATTTAGTGGATGAATGCAAGACATTTTACTTTGCTGGCCAAGAAACCACTAATGTTTTGCTTTCTTGGACGGTCTTTCTTCTGTAAATCCATACTGATTGGCAGGAGGAAGTAAGGAAGGAGCTCGTTAACTTGTTCGGCAAGCAAACTCCAAGTCCTGATGGCATTGCGAAACTTAAAACCGTAAGTGCCAGTTTGATATTGCTTATTTGAGATGATAAGTGAATTTTCCGAATTTAAGTTTTGAAAGTTATGTGAATCTTTTTTCAATTTTTATGCAGATGAGTATGGTAATCAATGAGACATTAAGGCTATATTCCCCTGTTGTTGCTGTCATGAGAAAAACTGAAAGGGAGGTAAAACTGGGAAAGCTCATTCTTCCAGCTAATCTTGAACTGGTTGTTGTAAATCTATCAGTTCATCATGATCCTCAAATTTGGGGACAAGATGCGCATCTTTTCAAACCAGAGAGATTCGCGGACAGGGTAGCTAAAGCGATTGACAGTAACTCCATCGGATTCATCCCCTTTTCAATGGGACCTCGGATCTGTGTGGGGTTGAACTTTGCGACCACTGAAGCAAAGATTGCACTATCAATGATGCTACAGCGCTACTCCTTCACTCTTTCACCGGGCTATGCCCACCTGCCCTTCCGCTAAGTGGCGGTCCGCCCCCGACATGGTGTTCAGGTGATGCTACATTCACTTTGAGCTGCAAGCTAGCTCAGAAATCGTGACCTTGCCTTGCCAGTATCCATGGCTTTTGGATATTCTAAATAGCTAGCTTGCAAACAAAGCAAACTGATAAATTATCATCCTGTATATTTTATAAGTCAATTATTAGCTTATGATGGCAAGAATACGTTCACAAGATGCTAAATTGATATGAATACTATATCTGATCGGTTGTATGATAATTTTTATTTTTTAATTTATAATTATGTCTATTGTAATACGTCATTAAAAAACCTAACATTAAAAAACCTAACAGTTCCATTTGATATATTAAAAAAAATTATTATTTTAGGTTTTCACGTGCTATTTCCGAAAAGAAAAGCTGCACACGTGTTTGAAATTTACGTCAGTTTGCGACTTTGCGCCAAATCCCTAAAATCTCCGCTCCTCTCGCAGTACTGCAAAAGCGCGCCTTTCTTCTCTTCTTGTTCATCTCTCTCGTGCCTTAAGTCTTAACCACAAAAATGGAAGCTTTGGAATTGAAATCTGCTTCATCAAGACATCAACCATCGGCTATATCGTTCGACTACCATCCCCTTACTACGTGAATTGGTTCGGTTGGGCCCCCACCTCGGTCGCGTCATCAGCTAAGGTCAACTGATACAAGCCGAAATCAAATATGATAACACTGGAAGCCCAATGGAATTGGTTCCATCTTTGGGGGCTTCAGTTGAGGGGGTTAATTGGAAAGGTGAAGGCTTTTCCCAAATAAATGATCTATCCAAGCTTTGATGACCCGACCCACAATGGCATTGTCGTCTCCTTGCTTCTTTTGACCATTTCAATCAATCCAGTTGTATTTCTTTTTGAAAATCAAAGAAGGAGTCCAAGGATTTCGCCAAATATTCCTTCTTTTTCCTCTGTCAGGAAAGAAAGTGCAACCCTCTATTTATGAGAAATTTCTTTGGTAACCATTAATTTATTAGATTATTAGCTATTTTTAAAAATCAATATTCTGTGTTTCATGATCATGTTTGTCATGATATGGATTAAAAAACCAATGTCATGGTTGGTGATAAAAAACCTGACAAATTAATAATATGGCAATTTCATTGGTGAAAGGCCAGGGGATATATCATCAAAGGTATTACAAATGGCATCTTAAGGTTTCGATGATTCACTGATAATAAGATTCTCCCTTTGGATTTTACTAACAGTCAGAAGCTAACTTCATGTAAAAAATTAAGGGCTAGAAAGCTTTAAAATATGGGCTGTTGGAAAGCCTGTAGTGTAAGAAAGAAAGCCAAAGAGAATGACAATGCCCAAAATGAGTTCTTTGGGAAGCCTGGTAATCATTTTTTTAAGCTTTCTGTGTCTGTTCCTTGTCTTATTTTTCATCAAGATCCTTCACAAACTATGGTGGACTCCAGCACGCATAGGAAAGCTGATGGCTTTACAGGGTGTCGGAGGCCCTGCTTACAAGCTTATCCATGGGAACACTGAAGAAATCTCCAATATGATCAAGGCAGCCTTGATGAGGCCTAAAAGTTTATCTCACGACATACTTTCTTCAGTTCAACCTCACATTCACTCGTGGACCAAGATATATGGTAACAAAATAATGATCTTCATTAGTTAACCATTGTTTTGAAATCTCACCTCTGAGATAAATTTTCGACATTTTTTTATCAACAGGGAAGACTTATCTTGAGTGGCACGGTTCTCAGGCTCAGTTGGTCATTACAGAACCTGAGTTATGCAAAGAGATACTCATCAACAAAGAAAGAGCTTTTACAAAAAGAGAGCCTCCAGAGTTTGTGAGGAAGCTTTTAGGAGATGGCCTTGTGACAACAGTCGAAGGTGAAAAATGGGTAAAATTGCGAAAGCTGGCCACCCATGCCTTCCATGGAGGGAGTTTAAAAGTAAGTTCATAGTTCTCACAGTACTTTCTCTCTTTATTTATTTATTTATTTTTGTGAAAAGACTGCCACCCGTGTCAGCTATGTCATGAATACTAATAGCATGGTGGAATTTGCTTATTAGAGTATGATTCCAGAAATGGTAGCTAGTACTGAGGCGATGCTAGAACGATGGAAAAGTTATGTAGGGAAGGAGATTGAGGTGTTTGAAGAATTTCGGTTGTTGACTTCTGAAGTAATCGCCAGAACAGCATTTGGCAGCAGCTACATAGAAGGAAAGAACATTTTTGAGAGGTTGATGAAGTTAGGCTTCCTATTACACAAAAATTCTCTCACAATCAGGGTTCCTGGCATCAGGTAACTTCCTCTTAATAAATCTCGAACTGGGAAATCACATGGATTACGCCCTTTAATATCTTTCATTTTTCTCACCATGTTGCAGTAAGTTTTTAAAAACCAGAGATGAGAAAGAGTCAGAAAAGCTTGAGAAAGGAGTTCGTGACTCCATACTAGAGATTGTTAAGATACGAGAAGAGAAGGCAATGGCCGGAGAAGAGGACGGCTTTGGGAGTGATTTTCTTGGATTACTTGTAAAGGCTCATCATGATGCCAATGAAAAACAGAGGATTTCAGTAGATGATCTAGTCGATGATTGCAAGACGTTTTACTTCGCAGGACAAGAAACCGTTAATTCTTTGCTTGCTTGGACTGTCTTTCTTCTTGCACACCATACAGATTGGCAAGAGGAAGCAAGAAAGGAGGTCCTTCAATCATTGGGCAAACAAACTCCAACTCATGATGGGGTTGCCAAACTGAAAACAGTAAGAAAGTTAAAAGTTTATAGTCATGATGGCTAGAACTATTTTCTCAGTTAAACTTGAATTCTTATTGTATTTATTTTTCATTTTCATGCAGATGACTATGATTATCAACGAATCTCTAAGGTTATATCCTCCTATTATTGGCCTTGTGAGGAAAGTTGAAAGGGAAGTTAGACTGGGAAATGTGATTGTTCCTGCTAATGTTGAAGTGGTTCCCTCATGTCTATCAATTCACCATGATCCCCAAATCTGGGGACCAGATGTGCACTTATTCAAACCAGAGAGATTCTTGGAAGGGGTTGCGAAAGCAACCAACAACCATGTAGGCGCATTCTTACCCTTTGGAATGGGACCTCGTACTTGTGTGGGCTTGAACTTTGCAACCACTGAAGCCAAGTTTGCTCTGTCAATGATTCTTCAACGTTACACTTTCACCCTTTCCCCTGGTTATGTCCACTTGCCGTTTCGTTTTCTCACTCTTCGTCCACAACATGGAATCCAGATATTGCTACAGCCTATTTGAACTGTGGAGGCCAGAATCGCCAGTATTTCTTGCACTTGGTGTATCGTGCA
This sequence comes from Prinsepia uniflora, assembly GCA_032719365.1. Lineage (NCBI taxonomy): Eukaryota > Viridiplantae > Streptophyta > Magnoliopsida > Rosales > Rosaceae > Prinsepia > Prinsepia uniflora. The sequence goes on from CM064871.1 coordinate 69,244,646, forward strand.
CCTTGGCATTAATGGCTTTGAATATGCTAGCTTCTAAATAGTGCAACTGATACACTGATTGTCAAGAAATCTTTTCAAATTGAATAAGAAAATCTGATAGGAATTTGTGACACACATGGATTCTTTCTTTCCTAGCAAGGTAAAAAAAGTTACTTTTGGCATGATGAGATTAAAGATGTTGTCACTTAGTAACATCAGAACGCTATATTGTTGAAGGCGGGTGAAATGTTTTTGTGTCTGTGTCTGGTATTTAATTTGATCTGAAAAAAAAAAAACATTTTCAGTTTCAATGCATCATCCATGCATAGTCGAACTCATCTAAACAATGAGACAGAAAACATAAACACGATATGTAAATAGTAAATAATTCCAAATTCAAGATAAGGGTAATTCCATTAGGATAGATTAGAAAAGCAAGACGACTATAGTTTATTCATTCATAAATTATCCCACAATGCAGCTGTGAGTATTAGTAGTTCTTTAGTTACTTGCGCAAGTCTTGGAAATAGGTGGCGGGGTTACTCTCGAAGCTGTCCCTGGAGATTGTGTAATCTCTTTCCGGAGCTTTCATGCTTCCTCCTCCTCCACCTCCTCCTCCTCCTTTAGCTCCACCTTTTCTTCTGTTAGCTCCACCTCCGGTTGCTGCATTGGAAGACTTGCCCCCTGCTTGGCTATTGCTACCATTAGAGCCTTTGCTGCCTCCCATTTTTGTAAGGGTAATGTTATTTGGACTCTCTAAATTGACCACATTTAGTGACCATGTTGATGTGGCAATCAATGAATGGTCTAATATAAATATAGAATAATTTTATTTATTAAAATAATATCATTCATTGATTGCCACATCAACATGGTCACTAAATGTTGTCAATTTAGAAGGTCCAAATAACATTATTCTTTATTATTTTGACGGTTTCTTCATTGAAGTTGCAACCTTTGAAGGAATGATATGAATATTTTAATGCATTGGACAATGGTGGTGCCTCTCATTCTAATTGCTATTCAATACGGTATTCAAGTGTAACCATTTCCCAACAGCATAACATAATACAAGGGCCTTTTTTCTCCTCAAAGAATAAATGCTCCGATAATTCAACCTGCAAAAAAATCACAGAAATTACTGCTTAATTCCTATTTTAAAAACTGTAAAACTAAAGCTTAAGTTGGAGACCAACCAAATGGAACCAAGCAAAACAAGTTGAGAAATCCCATATTGATTGACAAACTTAGAAATATTGGTAAAAAAATGTTGTGATAAAATTTTAAAAGAAAATTGGAAAATAGGTTGTTATACTCCTAGAAAATCTTTTAAAAAGAAAAGATTTGGGTGGAAATCTATAAAAAATCAAAAATAAAAAAAACAATCAAAATTATCTAAAAATAAAAGATATGTGAAAAAGAAGAAATTTAAGAAAAATACTTCTAAAAATCCTAAAGGAAATGCAGATGTTTTACATGTAATGAAAAATGTCATATAGCACCTCAATGCCAAAAAAGGGGAAAAGGATGATTTAAACTATTAAAAAATAAGAATTAGAAATTCTATACGGAGAAGAAATCTCTGATATAGAAGAAATTATGTATGAAGTTTCATCTGAAGAAGAAAGTTAAGATGAAGATGAACACGTTTTTATATGAATGTGTTACAAAATTTTGTAGAACAACACAGTTCAGAAGACGAAAATTAAAATGTAACTTTTAGAAATGTAATAGAAGAAATTGTAGCTTTTCTGAAGACCAACTTGAAAACTTAAAAAAAAAAACTAAGAATTTAATTAAAAAAGAGGATATTTATAAATTGTCAAAGTTTCAAATGTTTTCTGCTAAAGTATTTGAACAATTTAACGGTAACACCATTGCTAAATATGCTGAAGAACGTACAACATAAATTCCTCTGTTTAGTAAAGAAAAAAATTAGAAGATGGAAGAAAAAATATCTTAAAATAAAATATGTTCATATTGGATTAATCCAAATCCAAATAACAACTTTGTTTAGATAAGTATTGGATACACCAATACTTGCTGTAGTATTCGATACTAAACTAAGTAATCCACTTCAGGCTATTATTGAAGGAATACAATCCAATTTGGTAAATGAAGTTGTTTGGTTTAGTGTTAAGCCAAATTGTTTCATTTCCATTACAGATGATAATATAGAAAATTCATTCAAAATTAAGATTCAACTTAAAAACTTAAGTATGCATCATTAATCTCAGGATTTGTCAATTCAGTGGACAACAGTCCATGAATTAATAAAATTTCCAAAAACTTCAATATAAATAAATAAAAATCTTATAGAAGTTTTTGAACTAAAACCTTATGAAGCTTAAATCCAGCCAAGGTTAATCAATTGGAGAGTTTTAGAAATGCATAAACCATGGTTATTTACAAATTTAGTAGGAGAAACTAGTAACAAAACCTAATTTTGACAAGACCCATCCCTATCCCCCTGGGACCACCCAGGGATATGCCCTGCTCCCGTTTGACAATAACTTCAAAATACCGAAATTACCCTTAACGGGCTTAATGTTTTTCGAATTGAAATAAATGAAGTCAAACATACAAGTTTTAGAGTTCAACACTGTCAGACCAGGGATAGTACAAATACAAAATACGAACACAAATGTCAGGTTACAAAACGGTGCTCAACCTACCCAACAGGGTGTACAGGTACGCAACAACGAAATCTATGCCTCGGATTCTAGGTCCTCCTCCTCTACCTCGTTTGCATGGCCCGGAGGGGTCAATAAAACAATAAAGAGTTTGTGGGCCGAAAATAAACAATGTTTCCAAAACCAGTTTAATAATATAATAATCATTAGGTTTTGCCCCTCCGTTTTCAAACTTACATGCATTGAGTCAAAACATAGATAATCGTACTAGTATCCCCGATACCTAATGTCAGAACTCGTCCCAATCCCCCCGGGATTAACGAGGGACACTTCTGATCCCATCTGACAAGAGGTGACAGACTAGGGAAAATTTGAACCTTTAGCCCGACTGGCTTCCAGAGTACGCCAAGATCCGGAGGAGGTATGTGATGTCTCGGTCTCTGCTACAGTCCGCACCGTATTCAACCTGAATGGCATTGAAAACAGAAGACTGTGAGTGGACGAAAAGTATTAAGTTCATAAAACACATTTCATAAAAGACCTTTATGCCCTTCACTAAAAAGAATACATGCACAGTAAAACCATTTATCAAACCACATATGTTTCAATAACCAAATCCATAAGGTCCCCTGCTGCAAACCAATTACAGAAATTCATAACATAGTAAACATATGTGGGAACTCAGCCCAAATCTATTTATCATTCATAAAACACAATTTCGCAAATCCAAGAAATCATTTTTATCATAATTATCATATAACTAATCCTGTCACGGTATCTAGAGCTACGCGAGTGCTACTCGGGGTCTCAAAGCCCAAGTCTCCCCAAGGTCCACCCAGGTCAATGTCCGTAGATCAATGACCCTCCCTAGGGGTTATAATCCATAGCCTTTCCGAGAGTAAGGAACCCAACGGGGGCGACTCCACTCAGTTAGTGCTCCGTGACTACTCCGGAGTCCACCCAGGCCAATGACCCCTTCCCAGAGGAGACAATCCATATATAAAGGATGGTATACGAAAAACCTTTTGAAAACATTCTCAAAACCTTTCAAAGGTTCAAGCCGGTCCCCATAAACCGTTATGAACCATAAATCCATTTATGGGTCCTCGACCCAAAATCACAATCGTAAACCATAACTGGGCCCTAAGCACGATTTTGTAAACCAAATGGGCCACGTGCCCGATACGTAAGTCAATTGGGCCTCGAGCCTGATACGCAAACGAATTGGGCCTCCAGCCCGATACGTAAACCCACTGGGCCTTCGGCCTGATGCCTTGTTAAATCAAATGGACTTCAGATCCGAGAGTTCGTAAATCAAATTGGTCTTGTGCCCGATCCATATTCCCAAGTTCGAAATCGATTCAAGAACCAATTGGGCCTCTGGCCCAAAAACGTAACTAAATGGACATCGAGTCTGAGGGTTTCCAAAACAAATGGGTCTCGAACCCGAGTTTACCTTTTCAAATCCAAAACCATTTCATGAAATCATTTCCAAAACTATAAGCACGGATAATCAGTGCAAAACCGTAAACCTCGATTTACGTGTACGTGCAAGCACGTAAATCGCCTTGAAATGCTTGAAACCATGTAAATCACAATCATCCAAATCATCATCATAGAATCATATCTATAAACCATATAAAACATTTATGCATGCATCACAGTTTAGAAATCAAGGTCCACTCACAGACCGTCTTAAGCTGCCGCCTTGATTTGCGTGATGTAAGCCTCACCGGGCTAATCCTCGTCACCGAGACTCCCAAACCTATCCAAATCAATCTAGAGGGTTACTAACTACCTTATTAACCTCTCATTGAAGTCCCGTAATTTTCTCGAATTTTTAAGTACTTTTAAACTCGATCCTAAACCTTCGGATGTCCAGAACAATATTTAGACGGTGTCCGATCGACACAAAACCAGTCCCAAAATGTTCGTTACATCGAATACATTAATTCACATGTTGAAGTCAACCCCAACAGACTCCCCATGTGCCATCACGCGCTACCCAAAAGGGTTGCGCGTGAAAAGCCACGCGCCAAACAATGTCATCCCTAACCTTGGTAGCTCGGCTGGTTCAGACCAGTCCAGACCGGTCCGGTCCAACCGAACCGACTGTCACGGTTCATGACTATTCTCCCCCAATTTTGATCCTTTTCAACCCATTTTCATCCCTAAAGGTTCCTCTAATCATTACCTATTTATTTATGCATTCAAATCCATGGAAAACATACAAAATAATACCTCCTCGATCTGCCAAAACTCCTTCATTTTTCCACCGCCGTGTTCAGCCTTCTCCGGCCACCCCCAGCCTTAGCTCAGGTCCCAAGTCGACTCCTATGAATATTTTAATGCATTGGATAAGGGCGGTGCCTCTCATTCTCAATGCTATTCAATACGGTATTCAAGTGTAACCATTCCCAACAGCATAACATAATACAAGGGCCTTTTTCTCCTCAAAGAATAAATGCTCCGATAATTCAACCTGCAAAAAAATCACAGAAATTACTGCTTAATTCCTATTTTAAAAACTGTAAAACTAAAGCTTAAGTTGGGGACCAACCAAATGGAACCAAACAAAACAAGTTGAGAAATCCCATATTGATTGACAAACTTAGAAATATTGGTAAAAAATGTTGTGAAAAATTTTTAAAAGAAAATTGGAAAATAGGTTGTTATACTCCTAGAAAATCTTTTAAAAAGAAAAGATTTGGGTGGAAATCTATAAAAAAAATCAAAAATAAAAAAAAAACAATCAAAATTATTTAAAAATAAAAGATATGTGAAAAAGAAGAAATTTAAGAAAAATACTTCTAAAAATCCTAAAAGGAAATGCAGATGTTGTACCTGTAATGAAAAAGGTCATGTAGCACCTCAATGCCCAAAAAAGGGGAAAAGGGGGAAAAAGATGATTAAAACTCTTGAAAAATAAGAATTAGAAATTCTATACGGAGAAGAAATCTCTGAACATATCAATGATCATTAATTCACGTGATTACAAACATGAAACGAAAATCATGAAAATTATGTCAAATAATTCAATTGAACATATCAATGATCATTAATTCATGTGATTACAAACATGAAACGAAAAATCATGAAGATTATGTCAAAGAATTTAATTGAACATATCAATGATCATTAATTCATGTGATTACAAACATGAAACGAAAAATCATGAAGATTATGTCAAATAATTCAATTGAACATATCAATGATCATTAATTCATGTGATTACAAACATGAAACGAAAATCATGAAGATTGTGTCAAATAATTCAATTGAACATATCAATTATCATTAATTCATGTGATTACAAACATGATAATTATTGATTCCAATCAAATTTCGATTTAAAAAACCTACTTGATTGGATTTATCCTTCTCTTGAGCAATCACCGATTTGCACACGATCGTGTTGATTGGATTTATCATTCTCTCGTCGTGTTGATTGGATTTATCATTCTCTTGAGCAATCACCGATTTGGAGGCGATCGTGCTAATAACGTGTTGTGAAGAATTTAGGAGGGAGTGAATTAGAGAAGGATGTAGAGGAAGAAAATGTTCTTCTTGAATAATGAGAGTGTCCTATACAAGACTAATTAACCCACTTATATATGGTTAGGGTTAATATAAGTACAATTACCTATCTACCCATTGTACCCATTTACATAAATAGACATATCACTTAATACAATTTATAACACTCCCCCTTGGATATTTCATGTAATGGTGTCGCTGGACTACGCATCTATGTGTTGCCTCGTTAAAACCTTGTCAGGTGACAAAAACCCTATAGGATAAAAATAACCGTGGTCGAAGAAAAGAGTGCAATGCGCGTGTAAACGATCACATCGGAATCTTCTGAGGTAGCTGATGTCGTCTCTTCTGGAATACAGGTAGATAGTTTGCCTTTGAGATAAAATGCATTAGAGTTGCTCTACCAAAAACCTTGCCAGGTAAACCCAGTGGGAAAAACCCGTGGTGGAAGGGAAAAGATGTGCAAATGCATATGAGCCAAATTATGGCATCTTCAGGATGCATGGTTAGCGGGGTGATCATACCAAAATGTGCCTCATTAAAACCTAACCAGGTAACAAAACCCAATGGGACAAAATAACTCTCGTCGTAGGACAAAAGAGTACACGATGATCATGTGAGTATACTTCTGGATACTTGGTATACTTCAGGATACTCCCCCTGATCTTGACTCCTTCTGAAAAACTACAGATTAGGTAGATCAGCTAGTCTACGTAAACCAATACCTCGCACATGCTGCTGGAATGTGGCCTTTGGTAATGACTTAGTGAACAAGTCTGCATGATTATCTTGAGATCGTATTGGCTTGATCTCAATCTTCCGATGTTCTTGCTGTTGTTGGTTAAAGAAGAATTTCGGTGCAATATGCTTGGTGTTGTCTTCCTTAATGAAACCGGTCTTCATCTGATCTATGCAGGCAGCATTATCTTCGTAGATAACTGTCGGTTCATTATAGGTGGAATTCAGCCCACATGTACTTCGAATATGCCCAATAATAGCTCTTAACCATATGCATTCACGAACTGCTTCGTGCAGGGCTAAAATCTCTGTACGATTCGAAGACGTAACAACAAGGGTCTGTTTCGTAGACCTCCAAGATATTGATGTGTTCCCAATGGTAAAGACATAACCAGATTGGGGACGTGTCTTGTGTGGGTTTGATAGGTAACCTACATCAGCATACCCAACGAGGCGTGCATCATTTCGAGGACCAAGAGGGTTTGATTCATTCCTCGATGCATATGGATAGAATAAGCCCATCTTCATTGTACCTCTAAGGTATCGAAAGATATCTTTTATGCCATTCCAATGGCGGCGCGTTGGCGTAGAGCTAAATTTAGCTAGCAAATTCACAGCGGATGAAATGTCCTGTCTAGTGAATTGATCCAAGTACAATAGTGCGCCTATTGCACTTAGATATGGCACTTTTGGTGTCAATATGTCTTCGTTGTCATCTGCTGGATGAAACTGGTCCTTTTTAGGATCTAGACTTCAGACGATCATGGGCGTGCTTGAAGGTTTCGCTTTATCCTCATTAAAGCGTCTCAACATCTTCTGGATGTAATTCGATTAATGGACCAAAATTCCATCTGCACGGTGCTCGAGCTACAGGCCGAGACAGAAGTGTGTTCTCCTAAGATCCTCCCTTTAAAATTATAACTTCAGGTGCTTAGCGGTTTCTTGGATCTCTTCAGAAGTACCACTATAGCGAACCCGAAACTTGTTTTCTTAATAAACACGCATGGACACGGTTCATTATTAACATATCCCAATCTGATCAAATATTCACTTAGACAGTTATACTATATCCGTCCGGATTGTTTCAATCCATAAAGTGAACACCTCAAACGAATGGAGAGCGTGTTCCATGGTTTGGAATTATTTGCATCAGATATCTTAAGTCCTTCAGGAACTTTCAAACATATCTCTATTTAGATTCTCTATAGAGATAAACATTAACTACGTTTACAAACTGCATATTCAGTTTTTCTGGAAACTACCAAACTGATAAGGTAGAATAATCATTATGACATTTGTTACGGGAGAATACGTCTCCTCGTAATCAATCTCAGGGTGTTGAGAAAACTGTGCACCATTAAATGAGTTGTACATCTAACATCTTCATCTTTCTCATTACGCTTCCTTATGACTATCCATCTAAATCTCGCAGGTTTAACATGGGGAGGTGTGCGAACTACAGGTCCAAACACCTTCCTTTTTGTCAAGGAATCTAATTTGACTTGGATTGGTTCTTTCTATTTTATCCAGTCTTCTATACGTTGAAATTAATTCATCAACGAAGTAAGGTTCGATTTCATTTCTGGTTATTATTTCGATAGTTACTGCGAATACATATAAATCATCGATGATAATATCATTTTGATTCCCTATCTCACATAAGCATGCATGATTTACCGAGGTCTTTTTATTCTCGTGAGTGGGTTCAAACGTTGAGGCGTCCCCCAACATCGTCTCTTCTAAGACAAACCCATAATCCGGAATTATCTCATGAGATGGATCAGATGATATTGTGAAGGGATTCAATTGTGCCAAATATCCTCTTCTAGGGATAAGAATCCTTCGAACCTATTAGTCTAACTCACTTTTGGGTAGGGACATATGACTGGTTAGTCTCCATGGTCGTACCTCGCCCGTCTGGGACAACACGTCCTACTGGGATGTCTATCCTTGCAGGCAAGTTTGCAGCATGTATATGTGATCTCGCTACTTTAGCTAGATTAGAGTAAGCGTCTGCCATATTATTAGCTACAGTCGGTAAATCTAGAATTCTCCGCACTATGTTCTTATTTTATGTGTTCGGAGATTAAGATGAGATATAGTGGGGACATTCCACGTTAATTCACGTCGTTCTTCAGGAACATTTTATGTTCTTATCTCCCCCTAACGACGAGAAGATTGTCTCATCAAAGTAACTATCCGCAATATTGTGGGAATGAGATCTCCTGTCAAGGGCTCCAAATAGCGTATAATGAAGAGAGATGCATAACCGACATGTATGCCCCTTCTTTGTTGAGGTCCCATATGTGTATGTTGTGGCGGCACAATAGGAACATAAATGCACACCCAGAAATGCGCAAGTACGAAACATCTGGTTCATACCCAGTCACCAGCTGTAACACAGAACATCGTTGGGTGGCATTGACCTCAACCGGGCCAATATTACTACATGCAAAATTGCATTGCCCCCGCTAGAAACTAGAAGCTTGGTGCGCATTACCAAGGTGAATTAGTGTTTCTACAAGACCATTATAGGTGTGAACATGAGGAACCAAATGTTCATCAGCAATCCTAAAGGGCATGCAATACTAATCAAAGTATGTCGATGTAAACTCTCCGGTATTATCGAGTCTTATAGACTATATAAGAGAATCCGGGTGGTGTGACCCTCAATGTAATGATTTGGGCTAAGAGTTTAGCAAACGCAGTATGCGTGTGGACAAAAGTGTAGCATGTGACCACTTTGTCGGTATCTCAACCTGAACCATGAAAGTTTTCAGAATGGTCCGCATGGTGTCAGGACCCACCCCGGTTTCACCCCAAAAACCGAGGTAAATCCTGCTCCCGTCTGACACCCCGACACAACACAAAATTAAACTCACTCTAAACCACCAAAGAACACAGTCAGACGCAGGAGAAACTATACAAAACATTCTGAAGTTAAAGTTTACAGAGCATAGTACTAATACAGAAGAAAGAAAACTGATAAACCAGATACATGCACACGGAAAATTTAAAATACTCCGGGATCCCTCTTGTGACTTCTATGTCTCAGACGCTGCCTCGACGCCGTAACCCCGCTCTAGCTCCACGACCTGGAGGGAAATTAAAACAGAAGGTGTGAGTGGACCAGAACAAAAGAAAAGTTTCCAAAACCATTTTATAAGAAAACCGGGTTTAGCCCTCCGTTTTGAAATCACATGCATAACCCAGTTAGCAAAACAGTTATAAATCACATAAACCTCATCATAAAAGCATTTACAGAAACACTATAACAACAGTTATAAATTCGTATCGTCATAAAACCGTATCATAAAACATAAATACCGAGTCATCATTCTCCGATCAAACCTGCTAGATCTATCCGAGTCTTTAAACTCCCGAGTCTTTAAACTCAATCCAGGCCTCAACAATATCCGAGTCTTTAAACTCCCGAGTCTTTAAACTCCCGAGTCTTTAAACTCAACAGGCTTACGGGGGAAATATCAGTATATCCGAGTCTTTAAACTCCCGAGTCTTTAAACTCAATCCGGGCCCGTCCCCCGTCAAATATAATCCGGGTCTTTAAACCCAATAACCAGATCCAGCAAATCCAATCCAAAACCATTTGAAAACCATTTCTCAATCCATATCCAAACCCGAATCTGAAATCACTGGTCTGATGACCTTTCGACATCCAGAACCGTCATTCCGAACCCAAATCCGAAAATCCACTTTTCAACTTTAAAACCAAATTCCGATTCCAAAAATCCGATTTCAAAACCTAAACCCTTTAATCACCAAATCATGTTTCGAAATCCCTTTATAAACATTTAAACCACTTATCCATTGAAATCCCAAATCCATAACATCCTATTCAGAAACCACACTTTTCCTCGTAAAACGTGTTGAAAACCGAACTTCCTCGAAAAATGTGCAATTATGTAAAATCAACAAAGCATATTCGATAAACATAGAAGCATGATTAAAACCATAAAACAAGTAATTAAAAGCAGTTATGCATGCTCGAGTTTAGAGAAGGGGTCCACTCACGATACCGAGCCCTCAATCGCGTCCCGAACGTCTCGTACGTTCCTCAGCTTCCTCTGGCAACCCCGATCCTGTCACAAGTCACCAAAGTACATCACTAACACGTCTACCAAGACTCTCCTAATTTTCCCCAAAAATCCCCGGGTCCTAAACGTAACGAACCGAAACCCTACACCTTCAACCTTGTAGAACTACTTCGATTCGACGTCCGAACAACCCGAAACCAATTCCATTAGACTCGTCACAACACCTAGACTAAAAACCATGTTGACCGTTTTCCCAACCACCGCCGCACGCGTCCCCACGCGCCGCCCAAAGTGGCTGCGCGTGGCCCTCACGCGCCTGCTACAGTGTCACCAGCAACCTCTGGTCGACCCGGTTTGAAACAGTCACTGCAACTCGAACCGGCGTGGCCAGTTCTCCGCCGTCCGTCCACCAAATCGACTCCTTTCTTCACCCTCTTCTTCGTCTCGTCCTAAGCTATCCATTCCCTTTACTCAAACACCTCAACTCAACCTCTAAGTCCTCGACTCAAACTCGAACAAAACTTGAACCAGTCCCCTGTTCTTCCTCCCGGCTAACCAGATTTTCCCCCGTCACGGTGGCTACTTTAGACGGTTCCTAGGACCTCCCTGAAGCTCACCCAACTCACCAAAACCGTCGACTCGTACTCAAAACCCACGACTCAACGTTTGAACCCAGACTGAAAAATAGAGAACGTCGTGTATTCCCCGTCGTTCTGGACTCAGCCATGCACTCCCCCATCACGGCTGCACACCCAGAAGATACCTGGGATCCTAATGAGTCCCTTAGACCTCACTGGACTCCTCGATTCAACCCCAAAAGCCATGACTTTCGATTTGAAAATCACGGCAAAATAGAGCACTTACACAGGGAGAAGGAATTACCTGTCGTCGACCGCCGCTGTGCTCACCGTCGCACTCCCTGAAATCCACAGAGTCGTCCTTGTTCCCTGTCGAGTCCAATTACACCACACACAGCCACACCACCACCACGATCTCTCACTTCCTCCCTGTTTCCTCTGATTTTCCCGCGAGCTCACACTTAGCACACACACACACACACACTAATTCCCCACCTCCCAACCTTCTCACTGTCTCCCTCTCAATCTCCGATCACTCCTCACTCGTCAATTCCCACAACACACACACAATCACCGTCCAATACTCCCAACTCTCTCCCTCTGTTTCTGTTCTTCTTTCTGGTTCGAACAAGCACGAACACAAGACCCAAATAATTGGACCGTGTTCCCTAGAATCCTCTAGCCCTCCTACACGTGTCACCAATCCCACCATTCCTCTCCCAAGTGGCTCAATCTCAGCCCTCCATTTGTCCCTCTCTGTTGCACAAATCCCAATGTGCAAAAGACCAAACTGCCCTTCCTTTTAAGTCAAATTTACGAGTTTGCCACTACCTTTCTAGACCCGTAACTCACACATCGTAAGTCCGATGAATACGTGTCGCCTGTCATCGAACTCAGGATAACGAGATCTATCTAACGGTCCTAGAACATCATAACTTCCTCGGAGTATAACTTCCGAACATCATAACGAGATCTATCTAACGTGTCGTATGCCCTCAACCTTCCGAACATCATAACTTCCTCCTCGGATGTCGGAATCGAGCGTGCCACCTGTCTACGGCTTCATGACGTCCTAAAATACGTCCTTGTCACCGGTCAAAATCCAATTGACCGCCCGAACTAAAAGTCAACGTTTTACCCGAACTAGGGGCAAAATCGTCATTCTAGGCTAACGACCTTATTGGGACCAACTAACCCCCGATTAAACTCAATAATCTCATCTTAAACACTTCCTTAACCCCAGTTCCCGGGACGGGTCATTACACATGGTGGTTGGAAAGTCCACGAAATTTCCATTGTATTATGTACAAGAAAATGGTGGAGTCTTAACTCATCTTTGCATATAATGGTCTAATATTCGATTTCTGCTAATGAGCAAACTTGGCATAATATTTCATTTAACACAAAGGTGTTTATGAGTAAGAGGATGCCCGTGCAATATATTGAGGATACGGCGCATCATTACTCTGACCTAGGTGTCCCAACCGGTCATGTCATAATGAGCAACTGCTCGTACTAGTTAGCTTCTGGCTAACTTTTGGCTAGCTTCAGGCTAGTTTCTCCAGTGTATACTTCTGGACATACTGATGGGAGGTTATGTAAAGATATTCCACTTTCTTGACATTAGTATTTTCAATGTGATAACCGTTGACTCGAATATCCATAAATCTCGACAATGTTCTTCTGGAACTTTGGAGAATAAAGAATCTTATTGATGGTAATTCAGTACCATTCAACAATGTTCTTTGGTTAGATCTCTCGAGTATAACATTGTCAGCCAGACAATAAACGTCCCCAAAAAATATACATATTTATAGATTTAATTCAATGGGTCACATGCATGAGAATAAGTGTTTAAATTGAATTAAATCTTATTCGAGCGAGAAAAAAAAACACATGTTCCAAATGATATTTATACATGCATTTGAAATCCTTAGAATGGATGATGGGTCATTCATGTCTTGCTTCAGGCAAGAAATTGTCCCTATAGTGGTTAAACTGCTCTTCTAGAGTCTATGTAAGGGACAAATCATTGTATTTAATGCTTTGAGAAAACGCATCCATAAGCAGCAAATAAGAACTTCAAGTTTTAACAAATAGTATGATAAATCAGATTTTAAATGTAAAATCTACTTGTTTTATCATGTCGAGTGAATTCATGAAGGAATCTGCAGGTCCCTTTTTTCTTAACTTTGCCGAAACTACGGGTTCGGTGATTAGTATGGACTATGAGCTCATTTATAAATATCTACTTTATTGATGAACATCTGATTCATTTAAACACATACATTTTCTAAATAAAATAAATATATAAATTTAAAATCATTAAAAAATGTAATTAAATAGCACGTAATAATAGTTTGAATGAATGTTTCTATCATAAGATGATTTCATACGTTAAATAAATATTTTGGGCATAAAGTTTAAATAAATTGACATAATGCTTCGGGCATTAAGATCCATACTTCAAACACATAAGTGAAAAATAAAGAAAAGAAAGAAAAAATAAAATGTTTTCTTTTCTTTTCAGAATGTGATGGTCTGATTCATATGGTTTGGTTCGACTGGACCGTTTGATTAGAATAATTTGGTTCAAATAGACTAGTTCTGTTTGATTAGACCGATTCGATACAGTTAGATCGATTTGATATGATTGGACCGATTTGATCGGAGCCGACTGGGTCGGGCAAATCTAAGTCATGGGCCTTTGGTGTTTGTAGGCCTTCTGGGCCTAGTCCAACCTTCTGTGCTTGAATTAAATTGGTATCGGTCTGAGCTTGGACTGTGTAGCCTTCAAGGCTATGGGCATGGACTCAACTTAATGGCAATTAATTTATGTTAATAGTGATAATTAAGTTGGGGTAGCCTTTAGGGCTTGCATTGCAGTCGTTTAAACTGTTATTCCGTTGGCAATTACCATCGTTATCATCATCAATTACCACAATAATCAATTGCCCAATACATCATCCATTATCATCATAGCTTATCATCATCATATTATTCACATCATTGCCATTGCATCATACATATATTCATATATATCATATATCGTCATATGCATCATGTATATCATCATTATAGTTACATCATATGTATATCATCATATCATAAACATAATTATCATGTCATATGATCATGTATACAATGAGGAAGGATGGACCATCAAAGCTTCTTTTATATTTTCCACTAATTGTGGCACAAAATGAGGAAGGATGGACCAAAGCTTTTTTTATATTTTTCACTAATTGTGACACAAAATGAGGAAGGATGGACCATCATAGCTTCTTTTATATTTTCCACTAATTGTGGCACAAAATGAGGAATGATAGACCTTCAAGGCTTCTTTTATATTTTCCACTAATTGTGACACAAAATGAGGAAGGATATACCATCAAAGCTTTTTTTATATTTTCCACTAATTGTGGCACAAAATGAGGAAGGATGGACTTTCAAGGCTTCTTTTATATTTTCCACTAATTGTGGCACCATCAAAGCTTCTTTTATATATTGTGGCACAAAATGAGGTAGGATGGACCATCATGGCTTCTTTTATATTTTCCACTAATTGTGGAACAAAATGAGGAAGGATGGACCATCAAAGGTTTCTTTTATATTTTCCACTGATTGTGGCACAAAATGAGGAAGGATGGACCTTTAAAACTTCTTTTATATTTTCCACTAATTGCTGCACAAAATGAGGAAGGATGGACTTTCAAAGCTTCTTTTATATTTTCCACTAATTGTGGCACCATCAAAGCTTCTTTTATATATTGTGGCACAAAATAAGGAAGGATGGACCATCATAGCTTCTTTTATATTTTTCACTAATTGTGGCACAAAATGAGGAATGCTGGACCATCATAGCTTCTTTTATATTTTCCACTAATTGTGGTGTTTGCAACCTCATGATGAACCATCAATTCAACAAATAATCATGGTGTTTGCAACCTCATGATGGACACCACATGATGAACCATCAATTCAACAAAAAACATGGTGTTTGTAACCACATGATGAACCATCAATTCAGCAAATATGGAACGGAAAAATCATGAAGATTATGTCAAATAATTCAATTGAACATATCAATGATCATTAATTCATGTGATTACAAACATGAAACGAAAAATCATGAAGATTATGTCTAATAATTCAATTGAACATATCAATGATCATTAATTCATGTGATTACAAACATGGAACGAAAAATCATGAAGATTATGTCTAATAATTCAATTGAACATATCAATGATCATTAATTCATGTGATTACAAACATGGAACGAAAAATCATGAAGATTATGTCAAATAATTCAATTGAACATATCAAATGATCATTAATTCATGTGATTACAAACATGAAACAAAAAATCATGAAGATTATGTCAAATAATTCAATTGAACATATCAATGATCATTAATTCATGTGATTACAAACATGAAACAAAAAATCATGAAGATTATGTCAAATAATTCAATTGAACATATCAATGATCATTAATTCATGTGATTACAAACATGAAGATTATGTCATATAATTCAATTGAACATATCAATGATCATTAATTCATGTGATTACAAACATGAAACGAAAAATCATGAAGATTGTGTCAAATAATTCAATTGAACATATCAATGATCATTAATTCATGTGATTACAAACATAAAACGAAAATCATGAAGATTGTGTCAAATAATTCAATTGAACTTATCAATAATCATTAATTCATATGATTACAAACATGATAATTATTGATTCCAATCAAATTTGGATTTAGAACACCTACATGATTGGATTTATCCTTCTCTTGAGCAATCGCCGATTTGGAGACGATCGTGTTGATTGGATTTATCATTCTCTTGAGCAATCACGATTTGGAGACGATCGTGTTGATTGGATTTATCATTCTCTTGAGAAATCACCGATTTGGAGACGATCGTGTTGATAACGTGTTGTGAAGAATTTAGGAGAGAGTGAATTCGAGATGGAGGTAGAGGAAGAAAATGTTCTTGAATAATGAGAGTGTCCTATACAAGACTAATTAACCCACTTATATATGGTTAGGGTTAATATAAGTACAATTACCTATCTACTCCTTGTACCCATTTACATAAATAGACATATCACTTAATACAATTTACAACAATCACATGGATTATGCCCTTTAATATCTTTCATTTTTCTCACCATGTTGCAGTAAGTTTTTAAAAACCAGAGATGAGAAAGAGTCAGAAAAGCTTGAGAAAGGAGTTCGTGACTCCATACTAGAGATTGTTAAGATACGAGAAGAGAAGGCAATGGCCGGAGAAGAGGACGGCTTTGGGAGTGATTTTCTTGGATTACTTGTAAAGGCTCATCATGATGCCAATGAAAAACAGAGGATTTCAGTAGATGATCTAGTCGATGATTGCAAGACGTTTTACTTCGCAGGACAAGAAACCGTTAATTCTTTGCTTGCTTGGACTGTCTTTCTTCTTGCACACCATACAGATTGGCAAGAGGAAGCAAGAAAGGAGGTCCTTCAATCATTGGGCAAACAAACTCCAACTCATGATGGGGTTGCCAAACTGAAAACAGTAAGAAAGTTAAAAGTTTATAGTCATGATGGCTAGAACTATTTTCTCAGTTAAACTTGAATTCTTATTGTATTTATTTTTCATTTTCATGCAGATGACTATGATTATCAACGAATCTCTAAGGTTATATCCTCCTATTATTGGCCTTGTGAGGAAAGTTGAAAGGGAAGTTAGACTGGGAAATGTGATTGTTCCTGCTAATGTTGAAGTGGTTCCCTCATGTCTATCAATTCACCATGATCCCCAAATCTGGGGACCAGATGTGCACTTATTCAAACCAGAGAGATTCTTGGAAGGGGTTGCGAAAGCAACCAACAACCATGTAGGCGCATTCTTACCCTTTGGAATGGGGCCTCGTACTTGTGTGGGCTTGAACTTTGCAACCACTGAAGCCAAGTTTGCTCTGTCAATGATTCTTCAACGTTACATTTTCACCCTTTCCCCTGGTTATGTCCACTTGCCGTTTCGTTTTCTCACTCTTCGTCCACAACATGGAATCCAGATATTGCTACAGCCTATTTGAACTGTGGAGGCCAGAATCGCCAGTATTTCTTGCACTTGGTGTATCGTGCACCTTGGCATTAATGGCTTTGAATATGCTAGCTTCTAAATAGTTCAACTGATACACTGATTGTCAAGAAATCTTTTCAAATTGAATAAGAAAATCTGATAGGAATTTGTGACACACATGGATTCTTTCTTTCCTAGCAAGGTAAAAAAAGTTACTTTTGGCATGATGAGATTAAAGATGTTGTCACTTAGTAACATCAGAACGCTATATTGTTGAAGGCAGGTGAAATGTTTTTGTGTCTGTGTCTGGTATTTAATTTGATCTTAAAAAAAAACATTTTCAGTTTCAATGCATCATCCATGCATAGTCGAACTCATCTAAACAATGAGACAGAAAACATAAACACGATATGTAAATAGTAAATAATTCCAAATTCAAGATAAGGGTAATTCCATTAGGATAGATTAGAAAAGCAAGACGACTATAGTTTATTCATTCATAAATTATCCCACAATGCAGCTGTGAGTATTAGTAGTTCTTTAGTTACTTGCGCAAGTCTTGGAAATAGGTGGCGGGGTTACTCTCGAAGCTGTCCCTGGAGATTGTGTAATCTCTTTCCGGAGCTTTCATGCTTCCTCCTCCTCCACCTCCTCCTCCTCCTTTAGCTCCACCTTTTCTTCTGTTAGCTCCACCTCCGGTTGCTGCATTGGAAGACTTGCCCCCTGCTTGGCTATTGCTACCATTAGAGCCTTTGCTGCCTCCCATTTTTGTAAGGGTAATGTTATTTGGACTCTCTAGATTGACCACATTTAGTGACCATGTTGATGTGGCAATCAATGAATGGTCTAATATAAATATAGAATAATTTTATTTATTAAAATAATATTATTCATTGATTACCACATCAACATGGTCACTAAATGTTGTCAATTTAGAAGGTCCAAATAACATTATTCTTTATTATTTTGACTGTTTCTTCATTGAAGTTGCAACCTTTGAATGAATGATATGAATATTTTAATGCATTGGATAATGGTGGTGCCTCTCATTCTCAATGCTATTCAATACGGTATTCAAGTGTAACCATTTCCCAACAGTATAACATAATACAAGGGCCTTTTTTCTCCTCAAAGAATAAATGCTCCGATAATTCAACCTGCAAAAAAATCACAGAAATTACTGCTTAATTCCTATTTTAAAAACTGTAAAACTAAAGCTTAAGTTGGGGACCAACCAAATGGAACCAAACAAAACAAGTTGAGAAATCCCATATTGATTGACAAACTTAGAAATATTGGTAAAAAATGTTGTGATAAAATTTTAAAAGAAAATTGGAAAATAGGTTGTTATACTCCTAGAAAATCTTTTAAAAAGAAAAGATTTGGGTGGAAATCTATAAAAAAAATCAAAAATAAAAAAAAACAATCAAAATTATCTAAAAATAAAAGATATGTGAAAAAGAAGAAATTTAAGAAAAATACTTCTAAAAATCCTAAAGGAAATGCAGATGTTTTACCTGTAATGAAAAAGGTCATATAGCACCTCAATGCCAAAAAAGGGGAAAAGGATGATTTAAACTCTTGAAAAATAAGAATTAGAAATTCTATACGGAGAAAAAATCTCTGATATAGAAGAAATTATGTATGAAGTTTCATCTGAAGAAGAAAGTTAAGATGAAGATGAACACGTTTTTATATGAATGTGTTACAAAATTTTGTAGAACAACACAGTTCAGAAGACGAAAATTAAAATGTAACTTTTAGAAATGTAATGGAAGAAATTGTAGCTTTTCTGAAGACCAACTTGAAAACTTAAAAAAAAAAAAACTAAGAATTTAATTAAAAAAGAGGATATTTATAAATTGTCAAAGTTTCAAATGTTTTCTGCTAAAGTATTTGAACAATTTAACGGTAACACCATTGCTAAATATGCTGAAGAAGGTACAACATAAATTCCTCTGTTTAGTAAAGAAAAAAATTAGAAGATGGAAGAAAAAATATCTTAAAATAAAATATGTTCATATTGGATTAATCAAAATCCAAATAACAACTTTGTTTAGATAAGTATTGGATACACCAATACTTGCTGTAGTATTCGATACTAAACTAAGTAATCCACTTCAGGCTATTATTGAAGGAATACAATCCAATTTGGTAAATGAAGTTGTTTGGTTTAGTGTTAAGCCAAATTGTTTCATTTCCATTACAGATGATAATATAGAAAATTCATTCAAAATTAAGATTCAACTTAAAAACTTAAGTATGCATCATTAATCTCAGGATTTGTCAATTCAGTGGACAACAGTCCATGAATTAATAAAATTTCCAAAAACTTCAATATAAATAAATAAAAATCTTATAGAAGTTTTTGAACTAAAACCTTATGAAGCTTAAATCCAGCCAAGGTTAATCAATTGGAGAGTTTTAGAAATGCATAAACCATGGTTTTTTACAAATTTAGTAGGAGAAACTAGTAACAAAACCTAATTTTGACAAGACCCATCCCTATCCCCCTGGGACCACCCAGGGATATGCCCTGCTCCCGTTTGACAATAACTTCAAAATACCGAAATTACCCTTAACGGGCTTAATGTTTTTCGAATTGAAATAAATGAAGTCAAACATACAAGTTTTAGAGTTCAACACTGTCAGACCAGGGATAGTACAAATACAAAATACGAACACAAATGTCAGGTTATAAAACGGTGTTCAACCTACCCAACAGGGTGTATAGGTACGCAACAACGAAATATATGCCTCGGACTATGGGTCCTCCTCCTCTACCTCGTTTGCATGGCCCAGAGGGGTCAATAAAATAATAAAGAGTTTGTGGGCCGAAAATAAACAATGTTTCCAAAACCAGTTTAATAATATAATAATCATTAGGTTTTGCCCCTCCGTTTTCAAACTTACATGCATTGAGTCAAAACATAGATAATCGTAGTAGTATCCCCGATACCTAATGTCAGAACTCGTCCCAATCCCCTCGGGATTAACGAGGGACACTCCTGATCCCATCTGACAAGAGGTGACAGACTAGGGAAAATTTGAACCTTTAGCCCGACTAGCTTCCAGAGTACGCCAAGATCCGGAGGAGGTATGTGATGTCTCGGTCTCTGCTACAGTCCGCACCGTATTCAACCTGAATGGCATTGAAAACAGAAGACTGTGAGTGGACGAAAAGTATTAAGTTCATAAAACACATTTGATAAAAGACCTTTATGCCCTTCACTAAAAAGAATACATGCATAGTAAAACCATTTATCAAACCACATATGTTTCAATAACCAAATCGATAAGGGCCCCTGATGAAAACCAATTACAGAAATTCATAACATAGAAAACATATGTGGGAACTCAGCCCAAATCTATTTATCATTCATAAAACACAATTTCGCAAATCCAAGAAATCATTTTTATCATAATTATCATATAACTAATCCTGTCACGGTATCTAGAGCTACGCGAGTGCTACTCGGGGTCTCAAAGCCCAAGTCTCCCCAAGGTCCACCCAGGTCAATGTCCGTATATCAATGACCCTCCCTGGCGGTTATAATCCATAGCCTTTCCGAGAGTAAGGAACCCAACGGGGGCGACTCCACTCAGTTAGTGCTCCGTGACTACTCCGGAGTCCACCCAGGCAAATGACCCCTTCCCAGAGGAGACAATCCATATATAAAGGATGGTATACGAAAAACCTTTTGAAAACATTCTCAAAACCTTTCAAAGGTTCAAGCCGGTCCCCATAAACCGTTATGAACCATAAATCCATTTATGGGTCCTCGACCCAAAATCACAATCGTAAACCATAACTGGGCCCTAAGCACGATTTTGTAAACCAAATGGGCCACGTGCCCGATACGTAAGTCAATTGGGCCTCGAGCCTGATACGCAAACGAATTGGGCCTCCAGCCCGATACGTAAACCCACTGGGCCTTCGGCCTGATGCCTTGTTAAATCAAATGGACTTCAGGTCCGAGAGTTCGTAAATCAAATTGGTCTCGTGCCCGATCCATATTCCCATGTTCGAAATCGATTCAAGCACCAATTGGGCCTCTGGCCCGAGAACGTAACTAAATGGACTTCGAGTCCGAGGGTTTCCAAAACAAATGGGTCTCGAACCCGAGTTTACCTTTTCAAATCCAAAACCATTTCATGAAATCATTTCCAAAACTACAAGCACGGATAATCAGTACAAAACCGTAAACCTCGATTTACGTGTACGTGCAAGCACGTAAATCGCCTTGAAATGCTTGAAACCATGTAAATCACAATCATCCAAATCATCATCATAGAATCATATCTATAAACCATATAAAACATTTATGCATGCATCACAGTTTAGAAATCAAGGTCCACTCACAGACCGTCTTAAGCTGCCGCCTTGATTTGCGTGATGTAAGCCTCACCGGGCTAATCCTCGTCACCGAGACTCCCAAACCTATCCAAATCAATCTAGAGGGTTACTAACTACCTTATTAACTTCTCATTGAAGTCCCGTAATTTTCTCGAATTTTTAAGTATTTTTAAACTCGATCCTAAACCTTCGGATGTCCAAAACAATATTTAGACGGTGTCCGATCGACACGAAACCAGTCCCAAAATGTTCGTTACATCGAATAGATTAATTCACATGTTGAAGTCAACCCCAACAGACTCCCCATGTGCCATCACGTGCTACCCAAAAGGGTTGCGCGTGAAAAGCCACGCGCCAAACAATGTCATCCCTAACCTTGGTAGCTCGGCTGGTTCAGACCAGTCCAGACCGGTCCGGTCCAACCGAACCGACTGTCACGGTTCACGACTAATCTCCCCCAATTTTGATCCTTTTCAACCCATTTTCATCCCTAAAGGTTCCTCTAATCATTACCTATTTATTTATGCATTCAAATCCATGGAAAACATACAAAATAATACCTCCTCGATCTGCCAAAACTCCTTCATTTTTCCACCGCCGTGTTCAGCCTTCTCCGGCCACCCCCAGCCTTAGCTCAGGTCCCAAGTCGACTCCTATGAATATTTTAATGCATTGGATAATGGTGGTGCCTCTCATTCTCAATGCTATTCAATACGGTATTCAAGTGTAACCATTTCCCAACAGCATAACATAATACAAGGGCCTTTTTCTCCTCAAAGAATAAATGCTCCTATAATTCAACCTGCAAAAAAATCACAGAAATTACTGCTTAATTCCTATTTTAAAAACTGTAAAACTAAAGCTTAAGTTGGGGACCAACCAAATGGAACCAAAAAAAAACAAGTTGAGAAATCCCATATTGATTGACAAACTTAGAAATATTGGTAAAAAATGTTGTGATACAATTTTAAAAGAAAATTGGAAAATGGGTTGTTATACTCCTAGAAAATCTTTTAAAAAGAAAATATTTGGGTGGAAATCTATAAAAAAAATCAAAAATAAAAAAAACAATCAAAATTATTTAAAATTAAAAGATATGTGAAAAAGAAGAAATTTAAGAAAAATACTTCTAAAAATCCTAAAAGGAAATGCAGATGTTGTACCTGTAATGAAAAAGGTCATGTAGCACCTCAATGCCCAAAAAAGGGGAAAAGGGGGAAAAAGATGATTAAAACTCTTGAAAAATAAGAATTAGAAATTCTATACGGAGAAGAAATCTCTGAACATATCAATGATCATTAATTCACGTGATTACAAACATGAAACGAAAATCATGAAAATTATGTCAAATAATTCAATTGAACATATCAATGATCATTAATTCATGTGATTACAAACATGAAACGAAAAATCATGAAGATTATGTCAAAGAATTTAATTGAACATATCAATGATCATTAATTCATGTGATTACAAACATGAAACGAAAAATCATGAAGATTATGTCAAATAATTCAATTGAACATATCAATGATCATTAATTCATGTGATTACAAACATGAAACGAAAATCATGAAGATTGTGTCAAATAATTCAATTGAACATATCAATTATCATTAATTCATGTGATTACAAACATGATAATTATTGATTCCAATCAAATTTCGATTTAAAAAACCTACTTGATTGGATTTATCCTTCTCTTGAGCAATCACCGATTTGGACACGATCGTGTTGATTGGATTTATCATTCTCTCGTCGTGTTGATTGGATTTATCATTCTCTTGAGCAATCACCGATTTGGAGGCGATCATGCTAATAACGTGTTGTGAAGAATTTAGGAGGGAGTGAATTAGAGAAGGATGTAGAGGAAGAAAATGTTCTTCTTGAATAATGAGAGTGTCCTATACAAGACTAATTAACCCACTTATATATGGTTAGAGTTAATATAAGTACAATTACCTATCTACCCATTGTACCCATTTACATAAATAGACATATCACTTAATACAATTTATAACACTCCCCCTTGGATATTTCATGTAATGGTGTCGCTGGACTACGCATCTATGTGTTGCCTCGTTAAAACCTTGTCAGGTGACAAAAACCCTATAGGATAAAAATAACCGTGGTCGAAGAAAAGAGTGCAATGCGCGTGTAAACGATCACATCGGAATCTTCTGAGGTAGCTGATGTCGTCTCTTCTGGAATACAGGTAGATAGTCTGCCTTTGAGATAAAATGCATTAGAGTTGCTCTACCAAAAACCTTGCCAGGTAAACCCAGTGGGAAAAACCCGTGGTCGAAGGGAAAAGATGTGCAAATGCATATGAGCCAAATTATGGCATCTTCAGGATGCATGGTTAGCGGGGTGATCATACCAAAATGTGCCTCATTAAAACCTAACCAGGTAAAAAAACCCAATGGGACAAAATAACTCTCGTCGTAGGACAAAAGAGTACACGATGATCATGTGAGTATACTTCTGGATACTTGGTATACTTCAGGATACTCCCCCTGATCTTGACTCCTCCTGAAAAACTACAGATTAGGGAGATCAGCTAGTCTACGTAAACCAATACCTCGCACATGCTGCTGGAATGTGGCCTTTGGTAATGACTTAGTGAACAAGTCTGCATTATTGTCTTGAGATCGTATTGGCTTGATCTCAATCTTCCGATGTTCTTATTGTTGTTGGTTAAAGAAGAATTTCGGTGCAATATGCTTGGTGTTGTCTTCCTTAATGAAACCGGTCTTCATCTGATCTATGCAGGCAGCATTATCTTCGTAGATAACTGTCGGTTCATTATAGGTGGAATTCAGTCCACATGTACTTCGATTATGCCCAATAATAGCTCTTAACCATATGCATTCACGAACTGCTTCATGCAGGGCTAAAATCTCTGTACGATTCGAAGACGTAACAACAAGGGTCTGTTTCGTAGACCTCCAAGATATTGCTGTGTTCCCAATGGTAAAGACATAACCAGATTGGGGACGTGTCTTGTGTGGGTTTGATAGGTAACCTACATCAGCATACCCAACGAGGCGTGCATCATTTCGAGGACCAAGAGGGTTTGATTCATTCCTCAATGCATATGGATAGAATAAGCCCATCTTCATTGTACCTCTAAGGTATCGAAAGATATCATTTATGCCATTCCAATGGCGGCGTGTTGGCGTAGAGCTAAATTTAGCTAGCAAATTCACAGCGGATGAAATGTCCGGTCTAGTAAATTGATCCAAGTACAATAGTGCGCCTATTGCACTTAGATATGGCACTTTTGGTGTCAATATGTCTTCGTTGTCATCTGCTGGATGAAACTGGTCCTTTTTAGGATCTAGACTTCAGACGATCATGGGCATGCTTGAAGGTTTCGCTTTATCCTCATTAAAGCGTCTCAACATCTTCTGGATGTAATTCGATTGATGGACCAAAATTCCATCTGCACGGTGCTCGAGCTACAGGCCGAGACAGAAGTGTGTTCTCCTAAGATCCTCCATTTCAAATTCTAACTTCAGGTGCTTAGCGGTTTCTTGGATCTCTTCAGGAAAACCAGTAAAAACTTCATGTGAAAACCAATAAGTTTACCAAATACATTTATAAGACATTTATGCCCTCCAATAAAAACGTATGCATGCCACAAAAACCAGTAACCAAAACGTTTGCTCAACCGAGCCCTTAGGGCCTTAGCCCAAAAACCGTTAACCAAAAACCAAGTGTGGGAACTCAGCCCAAAACTGTGGAATACCACCACCATACATATTAAAACCATGTGGGTCACCACCCACGACCATAAATGAACATCAATTCAAAAATCCAAAACCATTTAGGGTCCCCGACACTACATACCATTTCATAACCAATAATCCATTTTTACCACATAACACATATCCAACCAATAAGCCATTTTATTCATTAATCCATATTTTACCATTACCATCACCAGCATCCCAGATGCTTAGCGTCCCAGACGCTTGACGTCCCTGACGTCATATCTCACGGTTTCATAAGCTACGCGTGCTGCCCGGGGTCTCTCCGGGTCCATATATCTGACATCCCTGATGTCTGACGTCCCTGATGTCTGACGTCCCTGACGTCAATCATAGCAATCCTGCTCCCGAGTCATCATACGGTCCGGTTGCTCCGTATAATGACCCCTCGCAGGCAATGCACCGTGACTTCCCCAGTGTCCCAGACATCTGGAGGAGACCATCATATATCCTTGTATCCAGATGGTATATGGAAAAACAGTTTTATTAAATCCTTTTATCACATCATTACCATTGGGCCCTGCCCGAAATTTCCATAAAACCATGTAATTCCATTTAGGGTCCCTGACCCAAAATCACAATTATTAAACATAGGGTCCCTGACCCAAAATCACAATTATTAAACATAGGGTCCCTGACCCAAAATCACAATTATTAAATATAGGGTCCCTGACCCGAAATCACATTTATTATCCAACTGGGCCTCATGCCCGATTTTATGAACCACTGTGCCCACGACCCGATTTGTAAACCAACTGGGCCCGCAGCCCGACTTATAAACCCACTGGGCCCACGGCCCGAGTTCATAAATCAACTGGGCCCCTGGCACGATAACATAACTCAAATGGGTCTCAGCCCGATTTCATACCAACTGGGCCCCTGGCCCGATTTCATTAACCAACTTGGCCCCCGGCCCGATTTTCAAATGGACTCCAAGTCCGAAATTTCCAACATAATTGGGCCTCAAGCCCGAGTTCATATTTCGAATTTCAAAACCATCTCATCATATTATATCCAAGTCATAAATATGGAAAATCCATGTAAAACCGGAAAACCTCGATTTACGTGCAAGCACGTAAATCGCCTCGAAATACGTGAAACCGTACAATTTACCAACAACCAAATCAACATCACACAATCACAACCATAATCCATATAAAACATTTAAGTATGCATAGAATTTATAAAACCAAAGTCCACTCACAGACCGTTTTAACGGTATACCTCGATACGCGTGCCACCGGCCCTCCCGGGCCACACCACTATCACCGGCACTCCCAATCCTGTCCAAATCACATTAGAGGGTCACTAACCTCATCATTAACATCCTATCAAAGTCCCGTAATTTTCCCGAATTTTTACTTATTTTTAAACTTAATTTAAAACCTTCGGATATCCCGAACAATATCGAGACGGTGTCCGATCGACACGAAACCAATTCCAAAATGTCCGTCACATCGAATGGATTAAAAGTCATTTTGACCTCACCTCGAGATTCTTGCCCACGCGCCGTCACGCGCCGCCATGAGTGGCTGCTCGTGAAACTCACGCGCCTGCTACAGTGTCACCAGCCCAACCCGTTTGTCTGGTAAACGGGTCCAATTCACCCGCGACACAACCCGGTTCAATGTCCATCAATTCAGCCTTAATTCCTTCAATTAATCATTCAGTTAGTTTCGTTTTAAGTCCAATTACAAGTCTGTAAA
Organism: Prinsepia uniflora; assembly: GCA_032719365.1. Classification (NCBI taxonomy): domain Eukaryota; kingdom Viridiplantae; phylum Streptophyta; class Magnoliopsida; order Rosales; family Rosaceae; genus Prinsepia; species Prinsepia uniflora. Next base: position 69,272,088 of record CM064871.1, read on the forward strand.
CTCAATTACACAAATCCTTACCCAGATTCCCACGATTCGATGATGAACACCAAGAACACTCTGAACACTGTTCATTCATGGAATTCCGTCAATTGCTGCAGGTTTCATCCAATTGATGCATCCAGAAGCATCAATGGACCATGAGGAACAATTCCCCCACATCAATTGCATCAATCCTGTGCTCAATCGTCACGACTCAAGCTCGAGCACCGTCACTGTTCAACAATGGAGTTCTGTCAACCACAGCCGTTTTCCTTCAATTGATGAACCCAGAAGCATCGTGGGATCATGAGAAGCAGTTTCCCCACCTCAATTTCATCCAACGAAGCCTCCAATTCCACGACTCGAGCTCGGAATTTCAGAGGCCTCCTTCCTTCTGTTCTTCCTTAATTCGACCCCAATTACCTTCGTTCTTGTTGCAGATCGATTCGTATTGATCCCAAAAATCTGAATGTGAGCTCAATTTCGATCCTCACGGCCTAACACTCAGTATTCGAATTTCCCTCCTAAACTCAAAAATCCGAAATTCGAGTCTCCCTTCTCTGTCGATCTCTCGTGTTTACCCAACTCAGTTCAACCTCACAAAACCCTCAGTTTCTCACTCACGAGCTCATCAATGGCAGAGGAATTTAGGTTGGGTAGAAGCTGGGTTTGGTTGTACACGGTTAAGAAAACATAAATGGGATTAATGGAAATTAAAATGATTAATTAATTAATTAATTAATATTAAAACATCATAATTAGGTCTCCCCCAAAACATGGATTCTAGTTTCAAGGGATGAGTGACACTTGTCACTCATCCAGGTGTGTAGGGTCAACGGTCACTATTCATTATTATATTATTATTTTAATCCGAGCCTCGGTTCGTAAATTCGTTTCCTTGACCATAACGTTGTCGTCGAATCTCCGATTTCGGCATGCCGCCTGTCGTTGGATTCGTATCGACGATACCTACGTAACGGTCCTTGGCCCTCGTCCATCGGACCTCCCGATCAAAAAGTCAACATTTGGCCCCAAACATGCCAAATTACCAAAATACCCCTCAACTTCCGAACATCATAACTTTCTCTACGAATGTCGGAATCGAACGTGCCACCTGTCTATGAACTCGTGACGTCCCGAACTACGTCACGGTCATCGGTCAAAGTCCGTTTGACCGCCCGATCAAAAAGTCAACATTTTGCCGACGACCAGTAGCAAAACGGTCATTTTGCACAATTTGTCCGATTCCGCCCTACTAACCACTGTTCAACCTCACTAATCGAGATTAGTCACTAAACTAATCCCGGAATTCGGGACGGGTCGTTACAATCTTCCCTCCTTAATAAATTTCGTCCTCGAAATTCCAACCGCTCTAATCTCAACGTACTTCCCTCCTTAATAAGTTTCGCTCTCGAACTCGACTACCCTGATTCCACAAACACCCCGTGGAAAGTGGAATCGACCACGCCACACGTGTACACCCATACACCAACTACTTAGACAAAACTTGTCTACACCCAAACGTACCACTAGTACTCAAAACGCAACGACTACATTCGACCCCGTCGAATGACTGAAACTACTTGTTTCGAATTTGACACCACTTGTCAAATCAACCCTCTCGTTGACGCAACAACTCGACGGTTCCTTTCCCACTCCCACTAGGAGTCAGCTGACCCCACTCAACAATCTATGTTGACACATCCTGACAAACTGTCACCACACAGTTGTTGTCAGTCAAAAACTGACACTAGACTCACTCGTGGCTACACATGCCACCAACGTACTTAACTTAGTAAACATTTACCGACCTTTCACACGATCTGTGTGTAATTAAACACATCGGAATTACCATGACCCATTGCATAGTAATGTCCGGTCCACAACCAATCCCATGGTATCGGAACCAATCCGACTACCAACACGTTCACCAACACACCTCGGGTATATCCCGTATACCGTAACTAGACATCACAAGTCTACAAGGTATTGTACCTCGAACCATGTACGAAGCACACACATCTACCTAATAACCAGACTACAACCACCTAGGTCATAGCCGAACACGTTCCAATAATGGAGTACGTTTGCCCAATCCAGCATGAGACAAATCGAAACTCCACCCAACATCTAGTTCCAATTCTGAATCTGAATCCGCAATTTCGTAAGAAATCCCGGATCCAAGCCCAGGCATCACATTTTAATTCATATCCAAATCCGAATCCGAAATCATTATTCCGTAAGCTAGCATTTGGAATAATCATTCCGTACCCAAATCTGGAAATATACTTTCAAGTTCCAAAATCGAATCCTGAATCGTCACCCAGAAATTCGATTCCAAATCCCGAAATCTCGTTCACATTTACCAAGACACACCAAAACCGAACCTATCGGTTACCCACTCAATACACTTGATTGACTTCATAGGGAAGCCAATCCAACCTCCACACGTCTAAGGTTGACAAAATTCAACTACCTTGAAAACCTACTCACCCGAGTAGAATACCATACGGGCCCCACTTCGAAAAGAAGTTCAATCCCGTCATTTACGACTCACACACCAAAGTTCGTATCGATCCTTGTCATTCCACCAAGGAAAAACCAAGGATGATCCAAAATGATGACTCCAAAACTCATCCTACGTGGATGCAATAAACTCACTGTACTCACCACGTCATGTAACCCAACATCGTCTGCCACCAAGCAGAAAATGAAAAATCTCGTTTACCTAATTTCGAATACGTAGCTCCTCCTGATGACCTCACAACACACATGGGCCCACCAACCAATACACGCTCAACGTACTGGTAACTACAGTCAATGTCTGCCAGGGCAGAAAGCAAGAAGTCAACCCTAATGACTTCGGAATACCAATCACCCGAAAACGAGCACCACTCTAGTTCCCCAATCACAACTTTCCTCAAAACTAAGGTTCCAATCATGTTGGAAACAGACATGCTCCCAACAAGACGTCAAGTCTAACCGCTAGACTTCCTACCTCCTCAACTCACTTGGACAACCCCGTGTCCACAATCAATCCGTTATTGTTCCGTTCGCACATCCCAACCTTTACAGGTTCAACACTCGGTTTTTCCAAGTTCTCAATTATACCTTTTTAATCCACTCATCACTTGTCATTTTACCCCTGTCAGGACTAATCCCAACACATCACAATCTCAACTGGATCCCATCCAGTCCATCACTCAACCACTACCAAAACTCAAAGACCGAACATATGTTCATCATGACGGAGTCACCCCTCAACTTGTGGCTCATCGTCAACACCATCACCGACACTAGCACCAGCGCTAGTACCAGCACCAACACACTACCAACAACACTAGTATCAGCACACATGCATCCATACTAGCATCAGCACAAAAGTACCAACCCACAAACATTCATACTTGCACACCGTGTGCAAATACGACAACCCTGGATCTCCGTTCATACCGAACGACGATCCCGTACCTCACGACTATGGGTACCACTATTCTGACAATCCACATTAGGAAAATGAACGTTCCCTGAACGTCCCCTGATCCCCAAGTATTATAACCACACTAATTACCCTCGATAGCCAGTCATCTTCATATGACTACCGACTAACTGTCATTGCTATCGAGATCCGCATCCACACATCACACCAATACCCGATCCAACACGGGATTCCATAATTTATCTCAGAACCGTATCCGTAAATCGGATCCCATAGTTCTGCCCAGACTCTCCAGAGCCATCCACATGGTCATCCATGACCTCAACCGCTCGTCGCAGTACAAGTTCTCATCCACTAGCCACAATTAAGGTTTACCTTTTGAATCCATCATATACTAGGGTTCCACAATCACACCCTATGGTTCAACCGAACCCAACCACTTTCCGTAATATAAAATTCACAACCTGACCGACCCCGCGGTCTAGACATCGAATAGACGTCAAATCCAATCCTACCATCCCATCAACGTGGGTTCCACCACTAGGTCATCGGCCAACTCCGATGAACCAACATCCCTCACACTAGAAACCACCACAAGGGTTCACATTTTAAACCATTACTCACATGAGGTTCCCCGAACCTGGCTACACCTAGCAGCACAACAATCCAATATCACATGACCGAACCGATGGTCCCACAATACCGGTTCATCACAATCAACTCCACTTGGGTCGAATCACATTAACGCACGGCGTATCGGGCCAATCACACTCCATCCACTATCCAAACCCAAAAACTATCTATCAGGTTGATAACGAATTGCAGCCCAAAGAGACATCACACCCTCGACCTGCGCGCACAAATAGAGCAACCGTGCTCTGATACCAAGTTAACAGGACCCATCCCAATCCCCCCGGGATTACCGTGGAATGTGCCCTGCTCCCGTCCAACAAGAGGTGTCAGACAAGGGATAACCAAGAGCCACTGCCCAACCGGGCATCCAGAGTGCGCAAGGATCGATGGAGGAGGTGTGCAATGTCCCAGTCTCTGCTGCAATCGCATCCGTGATCAACCTGAAGGGCATTAAAACCAAAATCTGTGAGTGGACAAAAACCAATAAGTTTACCAAATACATTTATAAGACATTTATGCCCTCCAATAAAAACGTATGCATGCCACAAAAACCAGTAACCAAAACGTTTGCTCAACCGAGCCCTTAGGGCCTTAGCCCAAAAACCGTTAACCAAAAACCAAGTGTGGGAACTCAGCCCAAAACTGTGGAATACCACCACCATACATATTAAAACCATGTGGGTCACCACCCACGACCATAAATGAACATCAATTCAAAAATCCAAAACCATTTAGGGTCCCCGACACTACATACCATTTCATAACCAATAATCCATTTTTACAACATAACACATATCCAACCAATAAGCCATTTTATTCATTAATCCATATTTTACCATTACCATCACCAGCATCCCAGATGCTTAGCGTCCCAGACGCTTGACGTCCCTGACGTCATATCTCACGGTTTCATAAGCTACGCGTGCTGCCCGGGGTCTCTCCGGGTCCATATATCTGACGTCCCTGACGTCAATCATAGCAATCCTGCTCCTGAGTCATCATACGGTCCGGTTGCTCCGTATAATGACCCCTCGCAGGCAATGCACCGTGACTTCCCCAGTGTCCCAGACATCTGGAGGAGACCATCATATATCCTTGTATCCAGATGGTATATGGAAAAACAGTTTTATTAAATCCTTTTATCACATCATTACCATTGGGCCCTGCCCGAAATTTCCATAAAACCATGTAATTCCATTTAGGGTCCCTGACCCAAAATCACAATTATTAAACATAGGATCCCTGACCCAAAATCACAATTATTAAACATAGGGTCCCTGACCCAAAATCATAATTATTAAACATAGGGTCCCTGACCCGAAATCACATTTATTATCCAACTGGGCCTCATGCCCGATTTTATGAACCACTGTGCCCACGACCCGATTTGTAAACCAACTGGGCCCGCATCCCGACTTATAAACCCACTGGGCCCACGGCCCGAGTTCATAAATCAACTGGGCCCCTGGCCCGATAACATAACTCAAATGGGTCTCAGCCCGATTTCATACCAACTGGGCCCCTGACCCGATTTCATTAACCAACTTGGCCCCCAGCCCGATTTTCAAATGGACTCCAAGTCCGAAATTTCCAACATAATTGGGCCTCAAGCCCGAGTTCATATTTCCAATTTCAAAACCATCTCATCATATTATATCCAAGTCATAAATATGGAAAATCCATGTAAAACCGGAAAACCTCGATTTACGTGCAAGCACGTAAATCGCCTCGAAATACGTGAAACCGTACAATTTACCAACAACCAAATCAACATCACACAATCACAACCATAATCCATATAAAACATTTAAGTATGCATAGAATTTATAAAACCAAAGTCCACTCACAGACCGTTTTAACGGTATGCCTCGATACGCGTGCCACCGGCCCTCCCGGGCCACACCACTATCACCGGCACTCCCAATCCTGTCCAAATCACATTAGAAGGTCACTAACCTCATCATTAACATCCTATCAAAGTCCCGTAATTTTCCCGAATTTTTACTTATTTTTAAACTTAATTTAAAACCTTCGGATATCCCGAACAATATCGAGACGGTGTCCGATCGACACGAAACCAATTCCAAAATGTCCGTCACATCGAATGGATTAAAAGTCATGAAGATTATGTCAAATAATTCAATTGAACATATCAATGATCATTAATTCATGTGATTACAAACATGAAACGAAAAATCCTGAAGATTATGTCAAATAATTCAATTGAACGTATCAATGATCATTAATTCATGTGATTACAAACATGGAACGAAAAATCATGAAGATTATGTCAAATAATTCAATTGAACATATAAAATGATCATTAATTCATGTGATTACAAACATGAAACAAAAAATCATGAAGATTATGTTAAATAATTCAATTGAACATATCAATGATCATTAATTCATGTGATTACAAACATGAAGATTATGTCATATAATTCAATTGAACATATCAATGATCATTAATTCAGATTATGTCAAATAATTCAATTGAACATATCAATGATCATTAATTCATGTGATTACAAACATAAAACGAAAATCATGAAAATTGTGTCAAATAATTCAATTGAACTTATCAATAATCATTAATTCATATGATTACAAACATGATAATTATTGATTCCAATCAAATTTGGATTTAGAACACCTACTTGATTGGATTTATCCTTCTCTTGAGCAATCGCTGATTTGGAGACGATCGTGTTGATTGGATTTATCATTCTCTTGAGCAATCACGATTTGGAGACGATCGTGTTAATTGGATTTATCATTCTCTTGAGAAATCACCGATTTGGAGACGATCGTGTTGATAACGTGTTGTGAAGAATTTAGGAGGGAGTGAATTAGAGAAGGAGGTAGAGGAAGAAAATGTTCTTGAATAATGAGAGTGTCCTATACAAGACTAATTAACCCACTTATATATGGTTAGGGTTAATATAAGTACAATTACCTATCTACCCCTTGTACCCATTTACATAAATAGACATATCACTTAATACAATTTACAACAATCACATGGATTATGCCCTTTAATATCTTTCATTTTTCTCACCATGTTGCAGTAAGTTTTTAAAAACCAGAGATGAGAAAGAGTCAGAAAAGCTTGAGAAAGGAGTTCGTGACTCCATACTAGAGATTGTTAAGATACGAGAAGAGAAGGCAATGGCCGGAGAAGAGGACGGCTTTGGGAGTGATTTTCTTGGATTACTTGTAAAGGCTCATCATGATGCCAATGAAAAACATAGGATTTCAGTAGATGATCTAGTCGATGATTGCAAGACGTTTTACTTCGCAGGACAAGAAACCGTTAATTCTTTGCTTGCTTGGACTGTCTTTCTTCTTGCACACCATACAGATTGGCAAGAGGAAGCAAGAAAGGAGGTCCTTCAATCATTGGGCAAACAAACTCCAACTCATGATGGGGTTGCCAAACTGAAAACAGTAAGAAAGTTAAAAGTTTATGGTCATGATGGCTAGAACTATTTTCTCAGTTAAACTTGAATTCTTATTGTATTTATTTTTCATTTTCATGCAGATGACTATGATTATCAACGAATCTCTAAGGTTATATCCTCCTATTATTGGCCTTGTGAGGAAAGTTGAAAGGGAAGTTAGACTGGGAAATGTGATTGTTCCTGCTAATGTTGAAGTGGTTCCCTCATGTCTATCAATTCACCATGATCCCCAAATCTGGGGACCAGATGTGCACTTATTCAAACCAGAGAGATTCTTGGAAGGGGTTGCGAAAGCAACCAACAACCATGTAGGCGCATTCTTACCCTTTGGAATGGGGCCTCGTACTTGTGTGGGCTTGAACTTTGCAACCACTGAAGCCAAGTTTGCTCTGTCAATGATTCTTCAACGTTACACTTTCACCCTTTCCCCTGGTTATGTCCACTTGCCGTTTCGTTTTCTCACTCTTCGTCCACAACATGGAATCCAGATATTGCTACAGCCTATTTGAACTGTGGAGGCCAGAATCGCCAGTATTTCTTGCACTTGGTGTATCGTGCACCTTGGCATTAATGGCTTTGAATATGCTAGCTTCTAAATAGTGCAACTGATACACTGATTGTCAAGAAATCTTTTCAAATTGAATAAGAAAATCTGATAGGAATTTGTGACACACATGGATTCTTTCTTTCCTAGCAAGGTAAAAAAAGTTACTTTTGGCATGATGAGATTAAAGATGTTGTCACTTAGTAACATCAGAACGCTATATTGTTGAAGGCAGGTGAAATGTTTTTGTGTCTGTGTCTGGTATTTAATTTGATCTGAAAAAAAAAAAACATTTTCAGTTTCAATGCATCATCCATGCATAGTCGAACTCATCTAAACAATGAGACAGAAAACATAAACACGATATGTAAATAGTAAATAATTCCAAATTCAAGATAAGGGTAATTCCATTAGGATAGATTAGAAAAGCAAGACGACTATAGTTTATTCATTCATAAATTATCCCACAATGCAGCTGTGAGTATTAGTAGTTCTTTAGTTACTTGCGCAAGTCTTGGAAATAGGTGGCGGGGTTACTCTCGAAGCTGTCCCTGGAGATTGTGTAATCTCTTTCCGGAGCTTTCATGCTTCCTCCTCCTCCACCTCCTCCTCCTCCTTTAGCTCCACCTTTTCTTCTGTTAGCTCCACCTCCGGTTGCTGGATTGGAAGACTTGCCCCCTGCTTGGCTATTGCTACCATTAGAGCCTTTGCTGCCTCCCATTTTTGTAAGGGTAATGTTATTTGAACTCTCTAGATTGACCACATTTAGTGACCATGTTGATGTGACAATCAATGAATGGTCTAATATAAATATAGAATAATTTTATTTATTAAAATAATATCATTCATTATTGCCACATCAACATGGTCACTAAATGTTGTCAATTTAGAAGGTCCAAATAACATTATTCTTTATTATTTTGACGGTTTCTTCATTGAAGTTGCAACCTTTGAATGAATGATATGAATATTTTAATGCATTGGATAATGGTGGTGCCTCTCATTCTAATTGCTATTCAATACGGTATTCAAGTGTAACCATTTCCCAACAGCATAACATAATACAAGGGCCTTTTTTCTCCTCAAAGAATAAATGCTCCGATAATTCAACCTGCAAAAAAATCACAGAAATTACTGCTTAATTCCTATTTTAAAAACGGTAAAACTAAAGCTTAAGTTGGGGACCAACCAAATGGAACCAAGCAAAACAAGTTGAGAAATCCCATATTGATTGACAAACTTAGAAATATTGGTAAAAAAATGTTGTGATAAAATTTTAAAAGAAAATTGGAAAATAGGTTGTTATACTCCTAGAAAATCTTTTAAAAAGAAAAGATTTGGGTGGAAATCTATAAAAAAAATCAAAAATAAAAAAAAAACAATCAAAATTATCTAAAAATAAAAGATATGTGAAAAAGAAGAAATTTAAGAAAAATACTTCTAAAAATCCTAAAGGAAATGCAGATGTTTTACCTGTAATGAAAAAGGTCATATAGCACCTCAATGCCAAAAAAGGGGAAAAGGATGATTTAAACTCTTGAAAAATAAGAATTAGAAATTCTATACGGAGAAGAAATCTCTGATATAGAAGAAATTATGTATGAAGTTTCATCTGAAGAAGAAAGTTAAGATGAAGATGAACACGTTTTTATATGAATGTGTTACAAAATTTTGTAGAACAACACAGTTCAGAAGACGAAAATTAAAATGTAACTTTTTGAAATGTAATAGAAGAAATTGTAGCTTTTCTGAAGACCAACTTGAAAACTTAAAAAAAAAACTAAGAATTTAATTAAAAAAGAGGATATTTATAAATTGTCAAAGTTTCAAATGTTTTCTGCTAAAGTATTTGAACAATTTAACGGTAACACCATTGCTAAATATGCTGAAGAAGGTACAACATAAATTCCTCTGTTTAGTAAAGAAAAAAATTAGAAGATGGAAGAAAAAATATCTTAAACTAAAATATGTTCATATTGGATTAATCAAAATCCAAATAACAACTTTGTTTAGATAAGTATTGGATACACCAATACTTGCTGTAGTATTCGATACTAAACTAAGTAATCCACTTCAGGCTATTATTGAAGGAATACAATCCAATTTGGTAAATGAAGTTGTTTGGTTTAGTGTTAAGCCAAATTGTTTCATTTCCATTACAGATGATAATATAGAAAATTCATTCAAAATTAAGATTCAACTTAAAAACTTAAGTATGCATCATTAATCTCAGGATTTGTCAATTCAGTGGACAACAGTCCATGAATTAATAAAATTTCCAAAAACTTCAATATAAATAAATAAAAATCTTATAGAAGTTTTTGAACTAAAACCTTATGAAGCTTAAATCCAGCCAAGGTTAATCAATTGGAGAGTTTTAGAAATGCATAAACCATGGTTATTTACAAATTTAGTAGGAGAAACTAGTAACAAAACCTAATTTTGACAAGACCCATCCCTATCCCCCTGGGACCACCCAGGGATATGCCCTGCTCCCGTTTGACAATAACTTCAAAATACCGAAATTACCCTTAACGGGCTTAATGTTTTTCGAATTGAAATAAATGAAGTCAAACATACAAGTTTTAGAGTTCAACACTGTCATACCAGGGATAGTACAAATACAAAATACGAACACAAATGTCAGGTTACAAAACGGTGCTCAACCTACCCAACAGGGTGTACATGTACGCAACAACGAAATCTATGCCTCGGACTCTAGGTCCTCCTCCTCTACCTCGTTTGCATGGCCCGGAGGGGTCAATAAAATAATAAAGAGTTTGTGGGCCGAAAATAAACAATGTTTCCAAAACCAGTTTAATAATATAATAATCATTAGGTTTTGCCCCTCCGTTTTCAAACTTACATGCATTGAGACAAAACATAGATAATCGTAGTAGTATCCCCGATACCTAATGTCAGAACTCGTCCCAATCCCCCCGGGATTAACGAGGGACACTCCTGATCCCATCTGACAAGAGGTGACAGACTAGGGAAAATTTGAACCTTTAGCCCGACTGGCTTCCAGAGTACGCCAAGATCCGGAGGAGGTATGTGATGTCTCGGTCTCTACTACAGTCCGCACCGTATTCAACCTGAATGGCATTGAAAACAGAAGACTGTGAGTGGACGAAAAGTATTAAGTTCATAAAACACATTTGATAAAAGACCTTTATGCCCTTCACTAAAAAGAATACATGCATAGTAAAACCATTTATCAAACCACATATGTTTCAATAACCAAATCCATAAGGGCCCCTGCTGCAAACCAATTACAGAAATTCATAACATAGTAAACATATGTGGGAACTCAGCCCAAATCTATTTATCATTCATAAAACACAATTTCGCAAATCCAAGAAATCATTTTTATCATAATTATCATATAACTAATCCTGTCACGGTATCTAGACCTACGCGAGTGCTACTCAGGGTCTCAAAGCCCAGGTCTCCCCAAGGTCCACCCAGGTCAATGTCCGTAGATCAATGACCCTCCCTGGGGGTTATAATCCATAGCCTTTCCGAGAGTAAGGAACCCAACGGGGGCGACTCCACTCAGTTAGTGCTTCGTGACTACTCCGGAGTCCACCTAGGCCAACGACCCCTCCCCAGAGGAGACAATTCATATATAAAGGATGGTATACGAAAAACCTTTTGAAAACATTCTCAAAACCTTTCAAAGGTTCAAGCCGGTCCCCATAAATCGTTATGAACCATAAATCCAATTATGGGTCCCCGACCCAAAATCACAATCGTAAACCATAACTGGGCCCTAAGCACGATTTTGTAAACCAAATGGGCCCCGTGCCCGATACGTAAGTCAATTGGGCCTCGAGCCTGATACGCAAACGAATTGGGCCTCCAGCCCGATACGTAAACCCACTGGGCCTTCGGCCTGATGCCTTGTTAAATCAAATGGACATCAGGTCCGAGAGTTCGTAAATCAAATGGGTCTCGTGCCCGATCCATATTCTCAAGTTCGAAATCGATTCAAGAACCAATTGGGCCTCTGGCCCGAGAACGTAACTAAATGGACTTCGAGTCCGAGGGTTTCCAAAACAAATGGGTCTCGAACCCGAGTTTACCTTTCAAATCCAAAACCATTTCATGAAATCATTTCCAAAACTATAAGCATGGATAATCAGTGCAAAACCGTAAACCTCGATTTACGTGTACGTGCAAGCACGTAAATCGCCTTGAAATGCTTGAAACCATGTAAATCACAATCATCCAAATCATCATCATAGAATCATATCTATAAACCATATAAAACATTTATGCATGCATCACAGTTTAGAAATCAAGGTCCACTCACAGACCGTCTTAAGCTGCCGCCTTGATTTGCGTGATGTAAGCCTCACCGGGCTAATCCTCGTCACCGAGACTCCCAAACCTATCCAAATCAATCTAGAGAGTTACTAACTACCTTATTAACCTCTCATTGAAGTCCCGTAATTTTCTCGAATTTTTAAGTATTTTTAAACTCGATCATAAACTTTCGGATGTCCAGGACAATATTTAGACGGTGTCCGATCGACAAGAAACCAGTCCCAAAATGTTCGTTACATCGAATAGATTAATTCACATGTTGAAGTCAACCCCAACAGACTCCCCATGTGCAATCACACGCCACCCAAAGGGGCTGCGCGTGAAAAGCCACGCGCCAAACATTGTCATCCCTAACCTTGGTAGCTCGGTTGGTTCAGACCAGTCCAGACCGGTCCGATCCAATCGAACCGACTGTCACGGTTCACGGCTATTCTCCCCCAATTTTGATCCTTTTCAACCCATTTTCATCCCTAAAGGTTCCTCTAATCATTACCTATTTATTTATGCATTCAAATCCATGGAAAACATACAAAATAATACCTCCTCGATCTGCCAAAACTCCTTCATTTTTCCACCGCCATGTTCAGCCTTCTCCGGCCACCCCCAGCCTTAGCTCAGGTCCCAAGTCGACTCCTTTGACCCTCAGAAACCATTTCCCTTAGTTAGAAACGTCCAACACTAGCTAGAACCATATATGCCATTTTCGAACCAAAAACAGGGCACTGAGAATTTCTTACCTCCCTCGCCGTCGTGGCCTCGCCGTGGCCACCGTCACAGCCATCTTGACAGCAGAACCTTCCTCCCATCACTCATCACGTCCATCTGTCCCTGAAAAACGTCCCACCATTTTGAACCCCGAAACAGGGCTCGGGTTTTGGTTTTCTAGCCACCGCCGCCGTCCACGGCGGTCGTCTTCGCTGCCACCATTCTGTTTCTCTGCTCCCACTCTCCAACTTTTGTTCAGACACCAAGGGTGATGGTTTAGAGGATTTGAGGGTGTTTGTGGAATTGGTTTCACGGTTTATAGCAAGGGTGAAGTATGATCAATGAAGAAGGAGAGGGTGAGGTTTAGGTGGTTTGAACAGATGAATGGACGGTGAGGATGAGGGGTGTGATGGAATGGATGGCTGGGATTGAGAGAGAATGGGTAAGGGAAATTATAAAATAATCCTAAAATCAATATTTTAATCCTAAACCCACCAATCACAATTTAGATCTACTTTTTGGGGTTAAAGACCAATAGGATGAGTGACACTTGTTACTCATCCAAGGGTCCCACACTGAAAAGTCAACCAATCAGATTTCGCCAAGTGTCCCCATCTCGTAATTCGTGCATAATGCAATTGAATTTCTGTGACCCATAACTTTTCCATTCGAAGTCCGATTTCGGTATGCCGCCTGTATACGGATTCGTATCGACCCAAACTACGTAACGGTCCTCAGCCCTCAGCCATCGGACCTCCCAGGTCAAAAATCAACATTTTACCCATGACTAGGGGCAAAACTTTCATTTACACCATTCGGTCGATTTCGCTCGACTAATCACTGATTAACCTTACTAATCCTTGATTAGTCACTAATCTAATCCCGGAATTCTAGACGGGTCGTTACTACTTTCCCTCCTTAAATAATTTCGTCCTCGAAATTCCAACTATCCCGATTCCACAACCACTTCGTGGAAAACAATTCGATCTCACAACACCTATACACTAATACACCCACTAGCCAACACAATACTTGTCTGTATCCAGACATTCCACTAATACTCACGTCGCATCGTCCACACTCGACCGCTTCGAGTGAAAAATGACCACACGTTCCGAGTTGATACCACTTTACAATTCTACCATTTCGCCAACACAAACAACTCGACGGTTCCTTTCTTAATCACCAATCTATCCTGACATCTGCTCCCACTGGGAATCACTAAATCTCACTCACCGATCCCCGTGGACACATCCAACAAACTGTCACCACTTGACAGTCGCTAGTCGAAAATTAACATTTTACTTGCTTGAGATTACTCTAACCACCAACTTACTCAACCTGAGTACACACCAACATCTCACTCAACCTACGTGTAACTGGACCCATTAGATATACCCAGACCCAGTGCACAGTATCCAATGTCCAGTTCAAGTCCTCGACTAATCCAATGGTATCAGGGCTAAAGCCGAAAACTAACACGCTCACCAACGTACTACTGGTATATCCTATATACCGTCACCAGGCACCACCAGTTTGCCTAGTATCGTACCTTGAAGGACGTACAAGGAATGTACGTCCATTTCGAGTCCCATGGTCACATGACCAGCAACACAACGTCTACTCCTAATCACGTAATCCAACACATATCAATCCGACTCACGCCTACCAAGGCGTACTCACTTCGAACTTATCGGTTATCTTCTCAATCGATTAACACATTACATACGATTGATTTCATAGGGAAGCCAATCCCAACATTCACACCTCTAAGGCTGACAAAATCCGACCCCGTCGGAAACCTACTCGCTCGAGTAATACACCATATGGAATTTACCTCGAAAAGAAGTTCAGTCCCATCATTTACATCCTCAAATGTCCAAGGCAAAACGTACACCTCGATTCACTCAACTACAGTTTCACACCGGATTGACTTCGAAAGGAAGTCATCCCAACATTCCCATGTTCATATGTCCAAGTCCACAACATCACAATCCCGATCCGCCTAGGATCCACACAAGCTCACTCAGCTATCAACCCACATGGAATCCGATCATAGGCTCTTACACCCTGTTGACTCCTTCGTCAGTCACATCACTCCTCAACCAATTTTCACATCTAAACCGATCAGTCAACGACAAGACACATCGAGACCGTGGGTTCTCTCCAATTACCTCGTATCGATCCTTGTCATTCCACCTAGAAAAAATCAAAGATGATCCAAGATAATGACATCAAAATCATTCTATGTGAATGCAAACTAAACTCGCTGCACTCACCACTCCATGTAATCCAACATCGTCGGCCACCAAGCAGAAAATGAGAAATCTCATTCACCTAACTCCAAAACACTCAACTCCTCCTGATGACCCAAAATAATCGTGGGTCCACCAACCAATACACGACCAATGTATTAGTGACAACAGACATCATCTGCCATGGCAGAACTTGAGTTGTCACCCCAAATGACTTCGAAATACCCATTTCCAAAGCGAAATCAAACATTCCTCTAATCACCTCAATCGCAACCTCTCTCAATTCTGAAGTTCCAACCATGTCGGAACCAACACACTCGGACATCAATCACGTGTCCGTAACCAATCTAACTCGCTACTCAGTTCGCATATCGACTTATACCGTTTATGTACATCCAAAAGGATGTGGTCCATGACTACTCGATCCTCACGTCTCAATCCCTGCTGGATCTTTTCCAGTCCAACTCTATTAGTGATCCACTGCTGGACCACAAATACCAAACACATGCCCATCTCGACGGAGTCACATCTCGTCTCGTGACTTATTGTCATCACAATCACCAGTACCAGCACCAGCACTAGTAACCAACACACACTATGCAAATTAGACAACCCTGGATCTCCGCTCATACCGAGCGACAACCCCGTACCTCTGCTCGAATTGGAGAAACTTTGCCTCCCTCATACCCAACAACTCTGGGTATACTCACCTTGACATCTCACACGAGAAAAAGAAACGTTCCCAGAACGTCCCCCGATTCTCAACAACCATAACTACAACCACTCTCGGTAGTAGTGCCTGCCACAGACTCGTGTAGACCTAACTACCAGACCCCGCTATCGAGACTCCGCATCCAACAGAATCAACCGTCCGTACTAACTACTCTGTATCCCTACTCTAGGATTCCATCGATAAGTACCAACCTTGGTAACTTGTCCAACCAAACTCTAACCAGTCGTAACTCGACTCAACCAATGTCATCTACCAGGTCATTCATGACCTTAGCTGCACCAACTGTCCAACACAACTAAAGTAGTACGACAACCAACTAGGTCTAACCGATAAGTACAACCCCAGCTGCAGAGTGCAGTCCCATCACTAAAGCTAACATGACTAGACCGACCAACGGGCTTGACTCCGAAAAGTCATCAAAGTCAAACCTCTTGCCAACTCACCTTTCTGAACCATACATCCTACCTTAGGGTTCCACGATCACTACCTAGGGTTCCTCTGAACCTCACTACAGAAGGCAGTATAATCCACAATCTAACCGACCTCGCGGTCCCGACATCGTATAGACGTCAATCCAATCCTACCCTCAGTTCAACTAGGGTTCCTCGAAACCGGCTGCTCCCAGCAGAATAGCCACCTAACTCAACAAAATCTGACCATCTGATGGTCACAACGCCGAACTATCGTCAAAACTGATCCTACGACATCGTGAAAGACGATCCCAACCTAACCGTCACACGATCAAAACTCTAAGGTACCATTACGTTCATCCTTCCGTAGGGTCCCACACTGCCAACCACGATAGAATTATGGCAACTCCGGCAAAAAATTCCAAAACAAAACGAACCATGATTTAATCCTACTAACTATTGTACCAGCATCCTAACTATCAGGTTGACAACGAACTGCAGCCCATAGAGACATCACATCCTCGACCTATGCATAGCCCTTACGATACGCCTCGATAACCTCTCTTTGGAACTTAGAGTAACATGAGAAAACCTGCTCGGATACCACTTTTCATGACCCGTCCCAATCCCCCGGGGATTAACGAGGGACGTTCCTGATCCCATCTAACACGAAGTGTCAGACCAAGAAAAATTTGAACCTTTAGTCCAACCGGCTTCCAGTGTAACGACCCGTCCCGAGTTCCGGGATTGTATTAGTGACTAATGAAGGATTAGTGAGACTAGTTGTTGATTAGGAGCGATTTCTAATGGAAGGTGCAAAATGACCGTTTTGCCCCTAGAGGTGGGCAAAATGTTGACTTTTGACTCAGACGGTCAAACATACTTTGGCCAATGACTATGATGTAGTTCAGGACGTCACGAGTCCGTAGACAGGCAGCACGTCGAAATCAGACGTTCGACGGGAAAGTTATGGTCACGAGAGTAAAATCGGTTAAATTTACGTCCCGGGAATTCAATTGAAATAATAATAAAATATTAAAATGTGATCAATGATTATGGACCCTTGGATGAGTGACAAGTGTCACTCATTCCATGGTTACCCCCCAAATTGTGGATCTATGTCCATTGGTCCATTTAATTAATTAATTATCTCACACACACCTCATTTTCTCTATCTTCCCACCCGTGCATCACCTTCATTTTTCTCCCTAAACAAGCACACAAAAACAATTGCACAAACAGCCTTCAATCTTCATCCTTTGCTTGTGACCCGTGAATGAAAGTTGGAGAGGACTTTGAGACCAAAAAAATGGTGGCCACGGCAAGGACTGTCGTGCACGGTGGCTAGCGTTTCGAAGGTAAAACCGAAAATCTTAATTTTAGTTAAAAAATGGTGGACTTGGTTTTAATGGTTGTTGATCGATTCTAAGCCTAGGGTTATGTTCCTTGAGCTCATTTGAGCTTGTAGGTTCAATTTGGGACGGATTTGGACGTCGGAGGTGGCTGGAATGATGATCTGAATTCTGGCCGAAACTTTGAACTGCCATAACTTTCAGACTAGGTACTTTCTGAAATTTCAGGGTTGATTTTTGGAATTTGTGGCTCGAAGTTTGACGTTTAGGGCATCAATGGAGTTTTCCAGCGAGAAATTCGAGCGAGTCGCCACCAAGTTAACTCGATCGCTGGTGAGTTGACTCGTTGACTTTGATCCGTTGACTTTGATCCGTTGACTTTTTTACCGTTGATGACGACAGTGTTGAATTTGCTGACGTCAGCGTTGACTTTATGGTCAACATTTGACTAGAACTTTGATCCGCGCGTGGGGGCGCATGGGAGCGTATTTTTAGGTGGGACCAGGACCATTCTAAAGGTTTCGACGGTCTGGACCCAATGGCGGTGGTTTTGGGTCGATCAAAGCTCGTTAAGTTGGTCAAATTGAGGGTTAGTAGTAACCTTTTGGGTATTATTTGGACAGGCCAGGATGACCTAGAGAGGTCGGATTAGCCCGAGGAGGCTTATGGCACGCATATCGAGGTGTGAGCTAGGACAGTCTATGAGTGGACTTTATTTTCTAACCTTGATGCATGCATATATGTTTTAAATGCTTTATTATATGATTTGACATGATTGATGTTTCGATACGGTGATTTCTCGATTTTCTAGATTATTATATTATTTTTAGCACGATTTTCAAGAAATTATGAAATTGATGTTTTGGGCGTAGGCCTGGGATTGAAAAATGATGTTTTGACTCAGATTATGAATCAGGGATTGATTTGATGGATTTACCTAATGTTTTTGGATATATTTTATGGATTTACGTGAAAATAGAAACTCGGTTTACAATTGCACAGAATTACGTGAAATCAAGATTTTGGGGCTTGAGACCCAAGGAATTGTGGTTTTTATTGGATTTGTAATTCCATGTTATTACATGATGGTATTGATGGTTTTTGGATTTATGGAATAAATCGGGATATTGGTTTTACCGATTTGAGGAAACTATATTTCGGGGCTGAGACCCTGTGTTGATAATGATTTGAGTTTTAAACGCAACTGTTTTCACTGGTTTTCATGATGGTGATGTGTTGCGGATATTTAGGACTTTCAGATGGAAATATGTTTTTCTCGAAGTGCACCATGTGTTGCGGATATTTAGGGCTTCCGGTTGGGAATATGTTTTCCCCGAAGTGCACCCTAGAGATAACGCTCGCCTTCGGGATGGAATGTGTTCGCCCGAAGAGGTCACGTTGCACGGTCTGTTGTCATGCAGCCTAGGGAGGCTCGACTCAGATGTGCTGGTATTATGTGGAGATCGATCGGTGATATGTTCACGACGATCTGGAATGTCGGATGGTGATGTGTTCATAGCGACATGCTTGGATTTGAGCGGTCCTTGAGCCTATTTGATTTGCACGCGTTGCAGGGATAACGTGACTAATGAGATTGGATATGGAAATAAGTTCCGTGGTTTATTGAGATTTTTGATCTATTGATATTTGTGTCCAAATACTTTATATCATGGATTGATTTGACGAACATGAGTTTCAAGGAAAATGTGGACATGGGAATTTAGAAACATGTTTTGATTTTTATCGGCCCACTGTTCATACTTGATTGATTTCACACTATTACTCAAGTTTTCTTATATGCATGCATGTTTGTGAAACTATTTGGTAAATGTATTTATAAAATTTTGTTTTGTCCACTCACACCTTTTCTGTTTTAATGACCCTCCAGGTCGTGGCGCGATGCTCGAGGCTATTTGAAAGGTGGAGGTATGAGTGGGCACAGGTGCAGTTATCCCTTGTTTGGTAAGTCTTGGAGGGTAGTTTCGGAACCTCAGTTGACTTGTCAGACAGGAGCAAGACCGAGCACGATTATCTATGTCCCTCGGGGACAGGTCCTGTCAAATTGGTATCAGAGCACTAGGTTGCTAATTCTGTTGCCATGTCGTACCTCCGAAACGTAAGCCTCGTACGCAACCTGTTAGTGAGACTAGTATATTAGGGTATATGAGACCTTGTGATAGATCTCAGAATGAAATGTACCCTGGTTTGGGGTCGGATGTTAATTAGTGTACATTGTGCATTACTAACTTTTGAATCCGGATTTATATGGGTCCCATGAATGAATGAACCCAGAGGATAGAAAGGTAGCACAATTGGGTAGATTGGACCTAGGATGAAATGATTCTCAGTAAATTCCTTAAGTGGAATGTGTGTTTCAAAGTCTAGAGTGTGATGGGATATCCCTTAGGCTTTATAAGTGGTATAAGATGTGGTTCACCAGCGGTATTTGCTAGGTGACCGGGTATGCCAAGAATGGCATGGATGATTGAGATAAGATTGGACTCAAGAGGAGTCGAGATATTGATATGGGACTCAAAATGAGTCAGGATTTTGGTTCGAACTCGAGATGAGTCATGGTAATGTATTAGGACTCGGGAGGAGCCGGAAAGGTTGAACATGATTATGGTTTCTGATACGACCGACCCTTGTGATTGCAAAATTTTTGGCACCTGGGATGCCAAGGCTTAGTATAGAATTAGATACTGATGAGTATGGGTTTATGAATTGGTATTGCTTAATCCTAGTTACTGGATTTATGAAAGGCTCGGGTAGTGACCCGTAGTACACAAAGATTTGGACTTAGGAGATAGTCCAGTTCAGTGGAACGCCAGTTGGGTCCACTGGGAGATAAAGTGATAAGGTTAATTGCGCAGTGATGCTCATGATTGTGGGTCGTCTGGTCACATCATAAAGAAATGGCTATATAGATTGATAAAGTGATAAAGGCACTGGTTGGAGTGTAATAGAGCAGAGATTGGCACCTGGATTGACTGTTGATGTGATAGGCGAGGGAAGAGTTGGTAGGGCCAGTGATGGACCGTAAGGGTATGGTCGGATTTGGGACCATGTACCTGAGGATCGATAAATTCTGAGCAGGAGGCCTGAGTCGCCCCTAGAGTGATGACCTAGATGTTTATTACTTGTGGTCATGACGTATGTATTTGGTAGGTCTCAGGCTATCTACTCTTTTGTGTCTCGGAGTTATACATTTGGATGGTTGTGGAGATGTCCGTGATATGGAGAGATCCGTGATTGGTTAAGGTATGGAAGTCGGTGAGCCGACTGAAGTTACAGAAGTGATAGATTTGATGATATCTATGTGGTCACCTTGGTAATTAGATTTGGTGAAATTGGTAAGATATAAGGGAGTAGACCCCTTTTATGTGAGGCTACCCAGGATGACTGACGATACTAGCCTAGTGGCTGAATTGGGTATTCCTGGACTTGGATTGATTTGGACGTAATCCTTGAGATGGATTGGTTAATGACTCATGATACCTCTATCGAGTATGTCGATTAGAGAGCGATATGTGGAGTCTAGGATTACCAGAGGGTATGTTTCAGGGAGACTCGAGGGTGTTACCCTCTAATATGATAATGACCATCAGAATCGATGGATTGTTGGTAAGAGGTAATCAAAATTTACTAGGCACATGTGTGGCACATGTGATTAGTGTAGGAGATGCCCATGGAGGGCTGAGGATGTACGGATTTCTCAATAGATTTCCTGAGAGGTGCAAGTACAGGACTTGATAGATACTAGTTCATTCGGCCGAGTGTCGCCGTGGGGAACCCAGTGTTGTTAAAGAGGAAAAAGAATGATGGTCCGAGCTTACATGTCGATTATTGGAAAACTTTATAAGGTAACGGTATGGGATATGTATCCCTTATCACGAGCTAATGAATTGTGGTTCTGTTGGAAATTTGTGATTATTGGGCCTATTGAGAGTAGCCAACAGGGTGATGACTATCGGCTATGAGTAAAAGAGGAAAAGCTAATGTTTGAATTCGATATGACTAAGGTTAGTCGATGGTGATACCTTTGGATGGGCAAATGAACCGATTATGTTTGTGAGTTGATGAGACAGGTATTCTAGCCATAGTTGGATTGGTTATGATAACATGATGGATGATATGTTGGTGTGCCCACATCTACGGATGGGCATGTGATGTGCATGATGAATGTGTTGAATATCCTAAACGAAACAATTTGTGGTTGGATAAGCGTTAGGTCTGGTCGACCAAAGTAGACTTGTGACATATATGATAGTAATGACCGGGATTAGTGTGAATCCCGAGAGAAACAGATGTATTGGTCGGTGGGAAATAACTAAAGACTATGATAGTGGTTATGAGTTGCTTTGAGATTGGTTGGATACCATCGAGGATTGTAAAGGGGTTCTCTACAATATTACCAGTTGTTGTGACTGATCAGGAAAGAAGTCTGATATGTTTGAAAAGAGGACCATGTTTAGTATGGTTAAAATTGGAGAAGTGATTCTGTTGATGTTGACCTTTCCTGTGGACACATTGATGTGTCACTATGAGATTTGTGATTTGGCGAGGTGTTTTTGGCAGTATATGGCTGGGATTGCCGATGCTAGCTAAACCCTCAGGAGTTTTACTTTCCCCCACATGGTTTGGGATCGACAATAGTGATCTATGGGTCGAGTATGCAGAGGTCATACCTCTAGAAAGGAATTTACGAATATCGTATCGACCATCGGGATTGGTAATTAATGATAAACAGAAAAGCCTATTGTGTGTGAAGGCGATGGTTGGGGTATATTGAGATTACGACCGCATGGTCAGGTTGAGTATCTTTTCGGAGCGGCTAATGAGATAGCTAGTATACTAAGCAGAGAGTTAATATGTTCAATGACTTAAGGATAGGTGAAATCCTTTTATTGATGGAACTCCATAGGATTGGAGTGACAGATGTCTTATCTTGATAACTTAAACTCTTGGGGTCCAATTGCAGGATCATACTTGGTGTATGATGTGGATTAGAGTCAAGATTAAGGACGGATATGACTTGCGACATGGGGTAGATGATTGTACTGGATGCCAGTCACTAGCATGAGATAGGCATTAGGAATGCTTGTGATGGACATTATAACAAAGTGAATAATTGAATTTGGGATATAGATGACCCTAAGGAAGAGGGTAGTGTGATTGGATAAACAAGGGGAATGAATTCCCATCTTATTGGATCCTATGCGGTTATTGGCTTGGTGGCCTGGTGGCATATGCGTGGGGATTTAAGCCATTGTACCATGTCACGAGTGGATGGCATGTGCTTGAGATGATAATATTGACACTTGTGATTCCTAGATTGTGTAGACTCGGACGTGAGCTAGGCTACGTACTCCGAGTAAGGAAATGGTATGGCCGCCCATGGGGCAGGGGTCTAATGAAAATTTTGTTCCGATGTTGACCCAATGATGGGGACTGGTTGTATAGTTTGCATAGGTTTGGTTCTGATTTCTATCCGATTGAACCAGAATGTTATAAGCTTGATTGTGTTTTTGGTTCATATTAGACATATTTCGTCGGGAGAAATATCTTGACACTTACTAACCGAAATTTCGAGGACGAAATTCTTTAAGGGGGATAGGTTGTAACGACCCGTCCTGAATTTCGGGATTATATCAGTGACTAATGAAGGATTATGAGACTAATCGGTGATTAGGAGCGATTTCGAACGGAAGGTGCGAAATGACCGTTTTGCCTTTTGAGGTGGGCAAAATGTTAACTTTTGACTCGGACGGTCAAACGGACTTTGGCTAATAACTGTGACATAGTTCGGGACGTCACGAGTCCGTAGATAGGCAGCACGTCGAAATCAGACGTTCAAAGGGAAAGTTATGGTCACGGGAGAAAAATTTACGTCCCGGAATTCAATTGAAATAATAATAAATTATTTAAATGTGATCAATGATTATGGACCCTAGGATGAGCGACAAGTGCCACTCATCCCATGGTTACTTTTTCCCCCAAATTGTGGATCTATGTCCATTGGTCCATTTAATTAATTAATAACTCACACACACCTCATTTTCTCTATCTTCCCACCCGTGCATCACCTTCATTTTTCTCCCTAAACAAACACACAAAAACAATTGCACAAACAGCCTTCAATCTTCATCCTTTGCTTGTGTCCCGTGAATGAAAGTTAGAGAGGATATTGAGACGAAAAAAATGGTGGCCACGGCAAGGACTGCCGTGCACGGTGGCCGGAGTTTCGAAGGTAAAATCGAAAATCTTAATTTTAGTTCAAAAACGGTGGACTTGGTTTTAATGGTTGTTGATCAATTCTAAGCCTAGGGTTATGTTCCTTGAGCTCCCTAGAGCTTGTAGATTCAATTTGGGACGGATTTGGACGTTGGAGGTGGCCGGAATGATGACCAGAATTCTGGCCGAAACTTTGAACGGCCATAACTTTCAGACCAGGTACTTTCTAAAATTTCTGGGTTGATTTTTGGAATTTTTGGCTCGAGTAGATAGATTTACATAGGTAGAACGTCGAATTTGGTTGAGAAACGAGTGAGATATCGAAGTTTGATGTTTGGGGCATCAATGGAGTTTTCCGGCAAGAAATTTCGGTGAGTCGCCGGCGAGTTGACTCATTAACCGGAGAGTTGACTCGTTGACTTTGATCCGTTGACTTTTTGACCGTTGACTTACTGTTCATGATGACGTCAGCATTGACTTTTTATCAACGTTTGGCTAGAACTTTGACCAGCGCGTGGGGGCGCGTGTGAGCATATTTTTAGGTGGGACCAGAACCATTTTAAAGGTTTCCACGATCAGGATCCAATGGCGGTGGGTTCGGGTCGATCGGAGATCGTTAAGTTGGTCAAATTGAGATTTTTCACCTCGGGAAACGTGTATAGGACACGTTGATTTTTTTGGGAAATTTTAGGATTATTAATATGGACTTGTATAAGTTAATAGTAACCTTTAGGTATGATTTGGACAGGTCAGGATGACCCGGAGAGGTTGGATTAGCCCGAGGAGGCTTATGACACACATATCGAGGTGGCAGTTAGGATAGTCTGTGAGTGGACTTTGTTTTCTAACCGTTATGCATGCATATATGTTTTAAATGCTTTATTATATGATTTAACATAATTGATGTTTTGATACGGTGATTTCTCGATTTTATGGATTATTATATTATTTTGGCACGATTTTTGAGAAATTATGAAATTGATGTTTTAGGCGTAGGCCCGAGATTGAAAAATGATGTTTTGACTCGGATTATGAGTCAGAGATTGATTTGATGGATTTACCTAATGTTTTTCGAATATATTTTATGGATTTACGTGAAAATAGCAACTCAGTTTACGGTTGCACGGAATTACGTGAAATCGAGATATTGGGCTTGAGACCCAATGGAATTGTGATGTTGATTGGATTTGTATTTCCATGTGATTACATGATGGTATTGATGGTTTTTGGATTTATCGAATAAATCGAGACATTGGTTTTACCGATTTGAGGAAACTATATTTTGGGGCTGAGACCCTGTGTTGATAATGATTTGAGTTTTAAACGCAACTGTTTTCACTGGTTTTCATGATGGTGATGTGTTGCGGATATTTAGGGCATTCGGATGGAAATATATTTTTCCCGAAGTGCACCCTGTGTTGCGGATATTTAGGGCTTCTGGTTGGGAATATGTTTTCCCCGGAGTGCACCCTGGAGATAACGTTCGCCTCCGGGATGGAATGTGTTCGCCCGGAGAGGTCACATAGCACGGTCTATTTTCGTGCAGCCGAGGAAGGCTCGACTCAGATGTGCTGGTATTATGTGGAGATCGATCGGTGATGTGTTCACGACGATCTGGAATGTCGGCTGGTGATGTGTTCACAGCGACATGCTCGGATTTGAGCGGTCCTTGAGCCTATTTGATTTGCACGCGTTGCAGGGATAACGTGACTAATGAGATTGGATATGGAAATAAGTCCCGTGGTTTTATTGAGATTTGTGATCTATTGATATTTGTGTCCAGATACTTTATATCATGAATTGATTTGACGAACATGATTTTCAAGGAAAATGTGGACATGGGAATTTAGAAACATGTTTTGATTTTTATCGTTCCACTATTCATACTTGATTGATTTCACACTATTACTCATGTTTTCTGATATGCATGCATGTTTGTGAAACTGAAGGGTAAGAATGTATTTTGGTGAATGTATTTTGGTAAATGTATTTATAAAAGTTTGTTTTGTCTACTGACACCTTTTCTGTTTTAATGACCTTACAGGTCGTGGCGCGATGCTCGAGGCTATTTGAGAGGTGGAGGTATGAGTGGGCACAGGTGCAGTTATCCCTTGTTTGGCAAGTCTTGAAGGGTAATTTCGGGATCTCAGTTAACTTGTCAGTCGGGAGCTGGACTAGGCATGATTATCTATGTCTCTCGGGGATGGGTACTGTCATCCAGAGTAGGTCAGGATCCGGAGGAGGTATGTGATGTCTCAGTCTCTGCTACAGTTCGCACTGTATTCAACCTGAAGTGCATTGAAAACAGAAGACTGTGAGTGGACGAAAAGTATTAAGTTCATAAAACACATTTGATAAAAGACCTTTATGCCCTTCACTAAAAATCATGCATGCATAGTAAAACCATTTATCAAACCACATATGTTTCAATAACCAAATCCATACGTGCCCCTGCCCAAAACTAATTACAAAAATTCATAACATAGTAAACATATGTGGGAACTCAGCCCAAATCCATTTATCATTCATAAAACACAATTTCGCAAATCCAAGAAATCATGTTTATCATAATTATCATATAACCAATCCTATCACGGTATCTAGAGCTACGCGCGTGCTACCCGGGGTCTGAAAGTCCAAGTCTCCCCAAGGTCGACCCAGGTCATTGTTTGTAGATCAATGACCCTCCCTAGGGGTTATAATCCATAGTCTTTCTGAGAGTAAGGAACCCAACAGGGGCGACTCCACTCATCAGTGCTCCGTGACTACTCTGGGGTCCACCCAAGCCAATGACCCTCCCCGTAGGAGACAATCCATATATAAAGGATGGTATACAAAAAACCTTTTGAAAACATTCTCAAAACCTTTCAAGCGTTCATGCCAATCCCTATAAACCTTCATGAACCATAAAAAACCTTTCAAGGGTTCATGCCGGTCCCCACAAACTGTCATGAACCATAAATCCATTTATGCATCCCCGACCCAAAATCACAATCGTAAACCATAATTGGTCCGTAAGCTCGATTTCGTAAACCAAATGGGCCTCGTGCCTTATCCGCAAGTCAATTGAACCTCGAGCCCGATACGCAAACCAATTGGGCCTCCGGCCTGATACGTAAACCAACTGGGCCTCCGGGCCAATGCCTTGTTAAATCAAATGAACTTCAGGTTCGAGAGTTCGTAAATCAAATGGGTCTCGTGCCCGATCCATATTCCCAAGTCCGAAATCGATTCAAGTACCAATTGGGCCTCTGGCCCGAGAACCTAACTAAATGGACTTCGAGTCCGAGGGTTTCCAAAAAAAATGGGTCTCGAACCCGAGTTTACCTTTTCAAATCTAAAACCATTTCATGAAATCATTTCCAAAACTATAATCACAGATAATCAGAGCAAAATTGTAAACCTCGATTTACGTGTAAGCACGTAAATTGCCTCGAAATGCGTGAAACCATGTAAATCACAATCATCCAAATCATCATCGTAGAATCATATCTATAAAACATATAAAACATTTATGCATGCATCACCGTTTAGAAATCAAGGTCCACTCACAAACCGTCCTAAGTTGTCGCCTCGATTTGCATGCCATATGCCTCATCGGGTTAATCGTCGTCACCGGGACTCCCAAACCTATCCAAATCAATTTATAGGGTTACTAACTGCCTTATTAACCTCTCATTGAAGTCCCGTAATTTTCCCGAATTTGTATGTATTTTTAAACTCGATCCTAAACCTTCGGATGTCCCGAACAATATCGAGACGGCGTCTGATCGATACGAAACCAGTCCCAAAATGTTCGTTACATCAAATAGATTAATTCACATGTTGAAGCCATCCCCAACAGACTCCCTACGTGCCTTCACGCACCGCCCAAAGGGGATGCACGTGAAAGCCACACACCAAACAGTGTAATCCCTAATCTTGGCAGCCTGGTGGGTTCAGACCAGTCCAGATCGATCCAATCCAACCGAACCGGCGGTCACGGTTCACATCTATTTCTCCCCCAATTTTGATCCTTTTCAACCCATTTTCATCCCTAAAGGTTCCTCTAATCATTTCCTATTTATTTAAGTTTTCAAATCCATGGAAAACATACAAAATAATACCTTCTCGATCGGCCAAAACTCCTCCATTTTTCCACCGCCATGTTCACCCTTCTCCGGCCACCCCTAGCCTTAGCTTAGGTCCCAAGTCGACTCCTTTGACCCTCAGAAACCATTTTCCTATGTTAGAAACGTCCAACACTAGCTGGAACCATATATGCCATTTTCGAACCAAAAACAAGGCACTGAGAATTTCTTACCTCCCTCGTCATCGTGGCCTCGCCGTGGCCACCGTCACGGCCATCTTGACAGTAAAACATTCCTCCCATCACTCATCACATCCATTTGTCCCTGAAAAATTTCCCACCATTTTGAACTCCGAAACAGGGCTCGGGTTTTGGTTTCCTAGTCACCGTCGCCGTCCACCACGGTCGTCTTCACTGCCACCATTTTGTTTCTCTGCTCCCACTCTCCAGTTTGTATGTGGATTCGGGCCTAGGGCCCAGTTATGTGTTACGATGGTGATTTCGGGTCAGGGACCCACAAATGGTTTTTCTGGTTCATGACGGTTTATGAGAACCGGCATGAACCCTTAAAATGGATTTATGGTTCATGACGATTTATGGGAACCCGCATGAACCCATGAAAGGTTTTATGGTTCATGACGGCTTATGGGGGGCAGGCATGAATCCTTGAAAGATTTAAAGAATGATTTCAAAAGGTTTTTCATATGCCATCCTTTATATATGATTGTCTCCTCCGGGGAGGGTCGTTGGCCTGGGTGGACCCCGGAGTAATCACGGAGCACTGACTGAGTGGAGTCGCCCCCCAGTTGGGTTCCTTACTCTCAGGATGGACATGGTTCGTTTCCTCCAGGGAGGGTCATTGATCTACGGACATTGACCTAGGTGGACCCTAGAGAGACTTGGGTTTGAGACCCCGGTTAGCACACGCGTAGCTCTATATGCCGTGACAGGTTCGGTGATATGAAATATAATGGATAAACATGATTTCAATTGGTTTGGGAAATTGTGCTTTATGATGATAAATGGATTTGGGCTGAGATCCCGCATATGTTTACTATGTTATGGTTTTCAGTAAAAGGTTTTGGGCAGGAGCTCGTGTGACTTGTATTTACGGAACTTGGGAGTGTGACCCTAAATATGGTTGTTTAAACATATGTGATTGGATAAATAGTTTTACTATGCATGCATGCTTTTTAGTGAAGGGTATAAAGGTCTTTATAAAATGTATTTACGAACTTGTTACTTTTTGTCCACTCACAGTCTTTCTGTTTTCAATACCCTTCAGGTTGGATACGGTGCGGACTGTAGCAAAGACCGAGATATCATATACCTCCTCCGGATCCTAGCGTACTCTGATAGCCCAAGAGGGAAAAGGTTGGAAATTTCCCTTGTCTGACACTTCTTTTCAGATAGGATCAGGGGCGTTCCTCATTAATCCCGGGGGAATTGAGGACGGGTCCTGACAGGTGGTATCAGAGCATAGGACTGCTTATCAGAGAAGGGTTGCTCATGTTACTCTGAATTCTAGAGCGTATTTTGCTCGATACTCCGTACGTAGGTCGAGGATGTGATATCTCAATGGGCTACAGTTCGTTATCAACCTGATAGTGGGATGCTGGTACGATAGTTAGTAGGATTGAATCGCGGATCATCTTGGTTCGGCACTAGATGCTGGGGTTGCCATAATTCTGTCGTGGATGGTAGAGTGGGACTCTACGAAAGGATGAACGTAATGGTACTTGAGAGTTTTGATCGTGAGACGGTTAGTTGGGATCGTCTTTCACGATGTCGTAGGATCGACTTGACGACAGTTTGGAATTGTGACCAGCTGCTGGTCGGATTGACGTCTTTACGATGTCAAGACCGCGGAATCGGTCAGATTGTGGATTATAATGCAGTTGATAGTTAACAGTTGGGTTCAGATGACAGGACCCGTCCCGATTATCACCTCGATAACCGCAACGAACCCTGTTCCCGTCTGACAATCAACTCAAAAGACCAAAGTAACCTCAAATGTGACAAACCACATTGTCAGACCAGGGAGAAGTTATAACATAAATAGTCAACAGTCATACAGAGCATAGTAATAGTACGAAAGAAGTACAAAGCCTACTATGAACTAAGTGCGCAACGGGTGACTCTATGCCTCAGCCTCAGCCTCAACGGTAGCCCCAACGCTTGCCCCACGACCTGGAGGGTAATTTAAAACCATAAAACGGTAGCCCCAACGCTTGCCCCCCCCCCCCCCCCCCCCACCACCCACCACCCCCGTTTTTAAAACATGCATGCATAACTAAGTATCTGAATACAACCATATAAACCATTTAATAATAGGGTATGAAAACAAAATCATCATAAAAACATCAAACACAATATATCATCATCCAATCGAACCTGCTGGATCAATCCGAGTCTTTAAACTCAATCCAGGCCTCAATATAATACGAGTCTTTAAACTCCCGAGTCTTTAAACTCAGTCCAGACCTCAATATAATCCGAGTCTTTAAACTCAATAGGCCTACGGGGAAAAATCATAATATCCGAGTCTTTAAACTCCCGAGTCTTTAAACTCAATCCGGGTCTTTAAACCCAATCTGGGCCCGCCCCCGTCATATCATATCCGGGTCTTTAAACCCAATAACCAGATCCAGTAAATCCAATCCAAACCATTTTTAAATCATTTCTAAATCCTCGTCCAAACCCGAATTCAAAATCACTATTCTGAAGTCATGCCGGCGTTCAGAACCGTCATTCCGAATCCAAATCCGGAAATCCCTTTTTCAAGCTTTAAAACCAAATCTCGATTTCCGAAATCCGATTCTAAAACCAAAAATCTTGATTATTGAATCATGTTTCAAAACTCATTTATAGTCTTTGAAAATCAGTTATATATTTAAATCCCAAAATCATAGCATCAGAATCATAATCAAATCATATCTCGTAAAACGTGCTGAAATACGTATAAATCTAAGAAACGCCTAAAACAAACGTGCAATTATGTAGAACATATATAGAATAATCAATAACATAAATCATATTTAAAAACATAGAACAAGTAGATAAAAACAGTTATGTATGCTCGGTTAGAAAATAAAAGTCCACTCACTAGTTCTGAACGAGTCAATCGCGCTCCGTACGCTCCTCGACTGCCTCAGGAATATCCCGACCTGTCAAATACCACAATTCCGAGTCACAAACACTTCATTAAGGCTCACACTAATTTCCCCTAATTTTTCGAAATTTTTAGATGTAATTAAATTAGCACGCGATTTCGGTGATATGAAATATAATGGATAAACATGATTTCAATTGGTTTGGAAAATTGTGTTTTATGATGATAAATGGATTTGGGCTGAGATCCCGCATATATTTATTATGTATGGTTTTCTGTAAATGGTTTTGGGCAGGAGCCCGTGTGACTTGTATTTACGGAATTTGGGGCTGTAACCCTAAATATGGTTGTTTAAACATATGTGATTGGATAAATGGTTTTACTATGCATGCATGCTTTTTAGTGAAGGGTATAAAGGTCTTTATAAAATGTATTTACGAACTTGTTACTTTTTGTCCACTCACAGTCTTTCTGTTTTCAATACCCTTCAGGTTGGATACTGTGCGGACTGTAGCAGAGACCGAGATATCATATACCTCCTCCGGATCCTGGCGTACTCTGATAACCCGAGAGGACAAAGGTTGGAAATTTCCCTTGTCTGACACTTCGTGTCAGACGGGATCAGGGGCGTTCCTCATTAATCCCGGGGGGATTGAGGACGGGTCCTGACATGGCTGCTTTGGGAATTGTGCCCACTAGATGATGGACACATGTCCATCACTGGAAGGCTGTGGAAGTCTCTCCCTCCCCGCCTTCTACGTTTTAAAACATGGTGAACAATAGTTACACAGTGTGAAAAACAGAGACTGTGGACTTCAAACCCCATGATCACCCTCAGCCCTCATCAAGTGCTGCTGCTTTGTGAAGTAAAATGAGAAAGGAAGGTGAGCTGAGGCCAGTGGTGGTCACGTCGGTGCACGACGGCGTCGATAGGTAATTTTCCTGTGAACGTCCTGTTTTGAATTCGAAATGGTGCTTTTTCTTGTAGGGGGTTTTGATCATTTCTATGGATTGAAACATGTTTCTGAGGTTACAAGGAAGATATAGGGACGGGAAGAGAGGTCTGTCGTAGACGGTGGCCTTGAAAACTGTGAAAGCTAAGGTTGAGCTTGAAAATGGCAGATTGTGTTTTGATGGTTTTCACTGAAATTGCTTGATTAGGTGAGCTTCTGGACCTTGTTAGGAATCAATTGGGCTTGGAAGGAAGGCCTGAGATGGCCGGAGTCATGAAAACAGAGAGGAGGAAAATCGAAGGAATGATAGTTTATCGGGGATGTACTTTCTCACCTTGCTTTTCATGTTTTCGGTAGGTAGATCGAATGGTTAGGTTAGGATGAAGCTATTGGGAAAAATGGGATTGAAAAAGATGGAAAAATGAGGGAGAACCATGAACGCCGGTTTGGTTGGGTCGGACTGGTCTGAACCCGGTTTGCCCAAGGTTGAAGACAACCTGTGTCTGGCGCTTGAGGCCCACGAGCAGCCCCTTTGGGCGGCGCATGTGGGCACGTGGCATAGTTCATGTGGAAGTGTTCAACACGACTTTTGATCGTAATGATGTAACGAACATTTTGAGACTGGTTTCGAGTCGATCGGACATCGTTTCGATATGTTTCGAGATGTCCGAAGGTTTAAGGGATAGTTTAAAAATAGTTAAAAATTCGAGAAACTTACGGGGCTTTAGTAGAAGCATTATGAAGTAGTTAGTGACCTTAGTATGTGATATGGACAGGTTTGGGAAGTCCGGTGATAGTGGAATAGCCGAGAACGCCGTATTGCATGCGTATCGAGGCGGCATCGTGAATGGTCTATGAGTGGACTTTGCTTTCTAAATTATGATGCATGAATAAATGTTTTATATTTTTTTCTATATGAGATTCTATGATTATTATGATGATACCTATGATTTATGATTTGCACGTAATTTGAGGAGTTTTACGTAATTGCACGTTTTACGAGATTATGGTTTTATGCTATGATTTGATAATGAGTTCGATGATTTCATTTTGGGATTTGAATTATGATTTGATTTCAATGATTTATAAATGGATTTCGGAAAGTGGTTTTGGGTTGAGGCCCTGTTTATCGTTGTGATTTCAGTTGCTAAGGATTTCGGATTTTGGGTTTAATGTGATTTCGGGATTTCAAATGATGATTTTTTATTTGGTCTTGGAACTTGGATTTCGACGGTTTTATGGATTTTGTATGATTTGGAAAATGACTTTAGGTTTAAAGACCCGTTGCTATTGGTTTTAGGCTTAAAGACCTGTTGCTATGGCTGGATCTAGTTTTGGGTTTAAAGACCCAGTTGATTGATGAAGGGGGAGGGCCCTTGATTGATATGTTTTAAGTTTAAAGACTCGGTTTTGTGATATCCCCTGAGGCCTATTATT
Organism: Prinsepia uniflora; assembly: GCA_032719365.1. NCBI lineage: Eukaryota > Viridiplantae > Streptophyta > Magnoliopsida > Rosales > Rosaceae > Prinsepia > Prinsepia uniflora. Next base: position 69,305,739 of record CM064871.1, read on the forward strand.
TTTGTTTTGAGTTTAAAGACTCGTGAGTTTAAAGACTCGGTTATGTGATATCCCCTGAGGCCTATTGTTTGTGTTTTGAGTTTAAAGACTCGTTGATATCCCGGGAAGGCCAGATATATATGTTTTGAGTTTAAAGACTCGGTGATATGAGATACAGCAGATTGATTGACTTGTGATTTACTATTGATTTTCCCATGGTTTTCAGATATTTTGGGTGGTGGCCCGGATGATTTGGATTTTTGGATTTTTGGGATTAAGTTCCCATACTTGGATTTGATTGATGGTTTTGGGCTGAGGCCTGGATTTCAGAAAAGGAAATGATTTCAGTTTTCATAAATTGTTTTTATTATCGTCGAAATAAAATGGTTTTCTTATGCGGGAAATGAAATGGTTTTTGAATGCATGCATTGGTTTTACATGGACGGTATAAATGTCCTTTCTTATGAAATGTTTTATGAACTTATTATTTCTTTTTGTCCATTCACAGTCTTTTATGTTTTTTGATACCTTCCAGGTTGATGCGGTGTAGGCTGTTGTTAGTGAGACGGAGACATCACACACGCGATCCACAGTGATGATGCGAACTTTGGTTAACTCAAGTTGGTTTTTGGTATGTTGACCTAGGTATCCCTTGTTTGTCTTACGTGTTCCACGAGGGTTAGACAGGTGTTTAGCCTTCGTGTCGCACGTGGGTTAGACGGGAGCATGACTTATCCCTTAATCCCGGGGGATTGGGGGTGGGTCGTGTCATCCACCTAGGTTAATGACTGACAGTTTCAGGATTCTTGGGATACGAATTTGCCTCTGATGGAATTTTCATACAATAACAGTTATCAGGCTAGCATTGGGATGGTACACTATGAGGCATTGTATGATCAGTAGTGCAGAACACCTGTTTGTTGGACAGAAGTAGGTGAACGGGCAGCTTCGACGTCAGATTTGATGGATATAACCCAAGAGAAAGTTCAGCTCATTAAAGAAAGGTTGAAGGCGGCACAGGATCACCAGAAGAGTTATGCCGATAGACGGATCAGACATCTAGAGTTCGAAGTCGGAGATTGGGTATTCTTAAAGTTATCTCCGTGGAAGGGAATTGTGTGATTTGGTCGAAGTGGGAAGTTGAGTCCTCATTAAATTGGACCTTATGAGATTACTGAGAGGATCGGTTCAGTAGCGTACCGGTTATCTTTGCCTCAGGAAATTGCCAAGGTACATGACGTGTTTCACGTGTCGATGCTCCAAAAGTACGTGCGGGAGGAATTGCATGTCTTACCTGAACAACCGTTGGAGTTGAGGACTGATTTGAGTTTTGAGGAAAAACCAATGCAGATTCTAGATCGAAAGGATAAGGTTCTGAGAAACAAGACGATTCCTTTGGTAAAAGTGTTGTGGATGAAGCCACGTGGGAGCTAGAAGATCAAATGAGAGAGCAACATCCGCATCTGTTTAAGTAATTTCGAGGACAAATTTTTTATAAGAGGGGTAGATTGTAATGACCCGAACATTATTTTATTGTAAATTCTATTAATTAAAGCAAAATGACCATTTTGCCCTTAATTAGGAAAAATGTTGACTTTTGACCCCGGCGAGTCAAACATATGAGGACCAATGACCATGACGTGGATCAGGACGTCATGATTTCATAGACAGGCAACACATCGAAATCGGACGTCGAACAGGGAAGTTATGGTCACGGGATCGAAATCGATATAATTAATGTCTCGGATTTGAATTAATTAAATATTAAGTTAATTGGGTAATTAATTAGTGTGGGCCCTTAGATGAGTAACAAGTGGCACTCATCCCATTGGTGGATGTCCCTAAATTGTGGATCTAGGTCTAAATGTGATTAGGTGGGGGTTTAAAATATTTTATTTTCACTCTCATCTCTCTCTCTTCCCTTCCTGTGCATTATCATTTTCATTTTCATCTATCTTCATCATTTTTCATCTTCAAACCCGAACACCCACCTCACCATCATTCCCATCTTCACTCCATTACCTTGTGAGACCATTGAGGGAGTGAGGAGAGACGGAAGAATATCCAAGGACAATTGGGCACAGCGGGGATCACGGCGGAGGTGAGTGAACCCGAAACTCGAAATCGATTTTTGGACCCAGAATTGGAAAATTGGTTTTGAACATTTGTTAAGGGATTCTAACCATTTAAACGTGTTCTTGGTGTTTGTACGACTCGTTTAGGATTGGTTTCGAGGACTATGGTGGCCTGAGACGGCTACAAAGACTAAGGAAAAACCACGGCCACTGTTCATCGATCCAAGGTGAGTTTTAGGCTATTTTTCATGATTTGAATTAGATAAAACGGTTTCTCGGGATTAGACGATCGGTTAGGAAGAAACCTCGCCTAATTTGGTCGAGAAATGGCAAAATGGCAGCCGGCTCGGGTCGCGGGTCTGTGAGACCTGATTTGCAGGACCCGTCAAAGCTAGGGGATGAGATGACGTCAGCGTAATGTTATCTGATGACGTCAATTGTCAGGTTAGACACCTGTCAAATGTGACGTTAGCATGATGTTAGCGTTGACTGACCGTTGACCTGACCATTGACTTTGACCTAACCATTTACCAGCGTTGACCACTCGTGTGGGAGCGCGTGGGCATGAATTTCGAGGTGAGACCTGTGTCATTTTAATAGTTTCGACGACCCGGATCCAATGGTGGTGATTTTGGGTCGATCAGAGATCGTTAAGTTGGTCAAATCGAGGTTTTTCACATCAGGAAAAGTGTTTGGGACACGTTGATTTTTTCGGGAATTTTGGGGGTTTTATCCTATGAACTTATATAGATGGTTAGTGACCTTCGGGTGTGATTTGGACAGGTCCGGATGTTTCGGTGAGTGGACATTGGTTTCTAAATATGATGCATGCATAACTGTTTTATATGTTTTAAATATGTGATTTATGATGGATTTGACTGTGGTATTAAGTATTCACGTATTTGCAAGTATTTCGAGGTTTATGATTTTATACTATGTTTCTACGTGATTGTGGTTTTAATAATGGTTCAATGGTATGATTTCGAATTTGGAAACATGGAACTGGGCTTGAGACCCTTTTAATTTGTACTATCGGGCTTGAGGCCCAGTTGGGTTATGAAATGGAATTTTGAGCCGAGTCCCTTAAATTTGGAAATTGGAATTATAGAAATGGTTTATGAAAGTTTTATTTCGGGTACGAGACCCATTTACTGATTTACGATGGTTTTATGGAAATCCCGGGCATAGGTCGTTTTGAAAGGTTTTGAGATGATTTACAAAATGATTTCCATATACCATCCTTATGTATGGATTGTCTCCTCCGACCATCTCGTAATATCCCAGAGTAGTCACGGTGTGCTACCTGAGAGGGGCTGACCCGAGGCGCAGCTCATGATCAGGAGTACAATTATGGATGATAATCCCCAGGGAGGGTAATTGATCTATGGGTCATCGACCTGGGTGGACCTTGGGAAGACTTGGGACTTGAGACCCCGAGTAGCATGTGTAGCTTGGAAAACCGTGACAATGGTATTGATTAGACATCAGGGATGCCTAGGATTGGTTATATTGTATTTCGGTAAACTTGTTATTTAATATTGATTGGTTTTGGGCTGAATTCCCATATACTTGGTTTTGGGCTAAGTACCCACATGGCTGGATTTATGATGTTAGGTTAAGGCCCTAATGATTTAATTAAGTAAATGGTTTGATTACTGGTTTTCGAATGCATGCATACTTTTTAATGAAGGGCATAAATATCTTCTTATGAATGTGTTTTATAAATTATTTATTTTGTCCACTCACAGTTTTTAATGGTTTTTAATGTTCTTCAGGTTGATCGCGGATGTGGGCTGTAGCAGAGACCGAGACATCACACTCCTCCACTGATCCTGGTGCACTCTAGAAGCTCCGAATGGGCGGAGGTTTTAGGTTAGCCCTTGTCTAGCCCTTCGTGTCATACGTGGGTTAGACGGGAGCATGGCACATCTCTTGTTAATCTCGGGGGGATTGGGATGGGTCGTGTCAAGTTTACTTAAAATGCAAATTTCCAGAAATAATATTTACTTTAGAGATAAAAAATCTCAAGGTAAACAAGAATCTCGCTCAGAATGGCAAAAATATGATTCTAAAGAATATGACGTAAAAAGTATTAAAAGAAAAACAATAGCACTAAAAATGTGCAAGTTCCAGTTTTACCAGGATCAAGTTCTTTAAAAATTAAAGAACCTCAAAATGAAACAAAAGCAGCTCATCTTTATCACCTTAAGGTAGGATAAGATGAAATAATATTTTCACCACATCACGGTAATAAACGATTTACCTCTATGTTAGGAACATTTAATTTTCCAGGCTATAAACCATATAGTTTTTGTACTTTGATTGACACAGGAGCAACAACATGCTTATGTTCCTGCAGAAAAATGGATTCCTATTAAAAACCCAATACAGGTTACAGGAATTCATGGAAATAGTTCATTAATACAATTTAAGGCTAAAAATATAGCAATTTGGTTAAATGATAAAAAATTCATTATACCAAAAAACTTATATTTCCCAAATATGCATGGAGATTTTATTCTTGGAAATAATTTTCTCTCTACATATTTTCCTATAATTGGGAATCATAACTCTGTATCTTTGACTCTAAACAAAAATTTTATTGAAATTCCTTTGCTTCAGCAACATAAATATAAATGTACATTTGGATTTGTGCCAATCCAATATAGTGATCTAATACCAATCCTACAACAAGTAGAAGAAGAAAATTTCTAGTTAGAAACAAATCACTAGATATATAAAATCATTGAAGACAATTTTAGTGGAGATCCATTAAAATTATGATCTAGAAACCCTAGATATTGTTCTTTAAGGTTAAAAGATCCTAATTTCATAATTAAAAACAAACCAATGATTCAAACTATAATGGATATTGATGAATTCAATGTTCATATAAAAGAACTTCTAGAGAAAAAAACTCATAGAAAAAACTATAAGCTTCATTCTATTCCTGCATTTATGGTAAGAAACCACACAAAAATAAAAAGAGGAAAGGCTAGAATTGTAACGCCCCGGACATTCTGAAAATGTAATATTGTAAAATATTGAATAAAATGACGTTTTTATTGTAACACCCCGGACATTCGAGGACTTTAATATTGTAATTTAATGTATCAATTGACGTTTTTACCCTTGCTAATGGTATGGCCAAATTGTTGACTTTTTGATTGGTGGGTCAAATGGACCTTGACCAATGACTGTGACGTAGTTCGGGACGTCACGAGTTCATAGACGGGTGGCACGTCCATTTCGGACGATCAGGGAAAAAGTTATGACTATCGGAAGTTCAGGAGCATTACCGTAATTGTGACGGTTAGGGCGAAAATGTTGACTTTTCGTTTAACAATTAATTTTCACACGACTCCAGGACCGTTAGGTAGGTCTCGACGTCCTGAGTCCGTAGACAGGCGGCACGCCGAAATCGGACTTCGTATGGCTGAGTTACGGGTCTAGGAAGTGAGGGGCATTTTGGTAATTATTGAACCAGGGGCATTTTGGTCTTTTGCCCTGGTTACTGTAGCAACCGCGGGGGAACCATGGACGGCACCACCATGTGCGGTGGTCCAGTGCACAATTGATTATGCCAATATGTGCTGGAAAGTCTGGGCTGTCTTTTGCTTTTGAACGTGGCCTGAACCGTCCAAACCTACACGATCAAATTGTTAATTGAAATTCGAAGCTTTCGGGGGACAAATTTCAGTGGACAAATTGGACACCCACGAGCCTCTGGGACGGCTTGAATTTGTTTAAAACTGATTAGGACATAAGTGAGCATCACCCTGATGCAGAAATAACTGAGAACGGGTTAGGAAAACCAGAGAAACCATTTCGGGCAAAATTGGAGGGAAAATCGGGTTTTAATTTCTGGTGAGTGTTGGACCAAACCAAGGCCTGGTTTAGTCTTCTGGGAGTGTTTGGAACTCAACCACATCGAAATTGAAGGCTAACAGTCACGGTTGAGCTAGGACGGAGGCTGCTGTTTTCAGGGAAGTTGCAGAGCTTGGGACGACAACCTTCAGGTACTTTCAGACACAATTGATTGTTCATTTTGGTTCGTTTTGATCCTGTTATGCTTCCTGTGAAGTTAATTGGACAATGGGTTTGAAACCAGGAAGTTCTGGTGATTGACCCGATTGGTTGATCGCGGGTCGATGGGTCGTTTGGGGATATGTCGAGGTTGATTTTTGTCACAGAACCTAAATTGGATAGTTAATGAACATGTTAGGATCAAATTGGATTGAAATCGAGTAGGAATTGATGGGTATTCAACCGGGTCAAGCCGCGGGTGGCAGGCCCGTATTACAGACAAACGGGTGAAGGAGGTGACACTGTAGCTACAGTGTCAGGCGCGTGACTTTCACGCGCAGCCACTTTGGGCGGCGCGTGAGGGCGCGTTGGACCTTATCTCCGATCACGATCAACATGACTTTTGTTCCTCTCATCATTCTGAACATTTTTGGTGATTTAACCATGTTGATCTGAGATAAGCTTTGATGGGTCAGTTTAGGGCCGGTTACCTCGGGAAACGTGTTGTACGGTTTCCCCGGGCCAGTTTCTATTTCGGACTTTGTGGTTAAACGTTCAAGACTTGTAGTGACCCTTACATGTGATTTGAACTGACAGGAATTGTACGATAATCTCGGTACAGGTCCGTACGCGCAGATTCGCAGCGGAATCGTACAGTGAGTGGGCCCGTTTTCATTAAACCCTTGCATGCTTAAATGTTTTCTGATTTACTTATATGTTCACATGCTGGAATCTATAAATGGTTTGATAATTTTGAGATTTCGGTTATGGCACGTTTCACGGTATTTGGGCATGAGACCCGTTTGATGAAACGTAACGATCGGTTCAGATTTTACCTATGTATACATATATGTTTGCATGAGGATATCAATAAAATGTATTTGGTACTGCACTGTATAGATCCTTCCATATTATATTGACTCCTCCAGATGAGGTACCCCGGAGAGGTCACGGACGTCTAGAACGTCCAGCGTCTATGACGCTAAGCATCGGGGATGCTGTAACCGAACAGGGTTCGGGGATTGAACTCGGAATTGAGACCTGAGTGGCACGCATAGCCTTGTGATTGTGACCTTATTGGACGTCAGGGACGTCAGACATCAGGGATGTCGGATTGGAGTGTATAGTGCAGTGGCTAAAATTATGGTTATGATTTTATTACATGCCTTATGATTCATATTATATTATTTATGATTTTAAATGATGCTGCATGCATGTTTGGAAAACGGAGGGGTAAATTATATGTTTTACTTATCAAATGGTTTTATAAACTTGAGTTCGGTCCACTCACCCTTAATGTTTTTGGTAACCCCTTCAGGTCGGGATACTGAGGTAGAGGAGGAACCTGAGGCTGAGGCATAGATCTACTTCTGCGTACCTGAACCCCTGTTGGGTGGTGTACCCGCAGGTTTACTATAGAGTCGTGCTCGCAACTTGTAATTTTGGATTTCATCCCTTGTCTGACATTCGTTTAATTCGGATTTGATGTATGACTTTAATTTGGTTATTTATGCATTTGATGTTTTGAGGTTAAAATTGGTATGAATTATTGGGTGTCAGACGGGAGCAGGGCACGTCCCCTTGTGGTCCCTGTGGGATCGGGGCGGGTCCTGTCATTTATCCCTATCATTCGTGTGGTCAATTTGTTGACTTTTTGATTGGGAGGTCGAACGGACGTTGAACGATGACCGTGACGCAGTTCGGGATGACACGAGTTCATAGACAGGTGGCACATCCGATTCGGATGCTCGAGGCGAAAGTTATTATGTTCGGAAGTTCAGGGGCATTATCGTAATTTGGACGTTATATGGGAAAAAGTTGACTTTTTGTTTGACAATTGGTTTTCACATGATTCGAAGACCGTTAGGTTCGTCTCGAGGTCCCGAGTACAGCGACAGGCGGCACGCGTGAAACGGACATCGGGTGACCGAGTTACGGGTCACGGAAGTTGGAGAGCATTTTGGTAATTTTTGACCTGAGGGCATTTTGGCCTTCTTACACGGGGTACTGTTCACCACCGTGGAAAACAGAGTGCACGGCCGTGGTGTCTTGTGCGTGCAATTGTTTATGGCCTAGTGGATTGATCAGATGCATTGTTTAAGTTAATTGAGGCAGTGGGGGACATTGGTGAACGGACTGAGGCCACACAGAGCACGGGCTGGGTTAAAGAAATGGACATGGCTTCTGTGTGCGTGGGAGACATTTCAGAGACCTCAGTTGGGTCTCCCACGGGCTGTTTGCCATTTTATCGATTAAACATGTATGGGAATGAAGTGAGGATTCATTTGGCGTCGTTTGTGCATCAGTGTGAAGGCTAAGATTAAGAGAAACAGTGAAGAACCATTTTCGGGTTTTTGGGGGGAAATCTCAGAGTTCAATTCCTACGGGTTTTGGGACCAATTCAGACACACAGAGAGCTTTCTGGGAGCAGTAGAAACATAACCGTGCACGAGATCAAGTGAATTGAGCAAGGATTGCTCAGGAGCTCAGGTACCAGTTCAGAGAAGAATCAGTTGGAGGGAAAAATCGAATTTAATTCCTGAGGCGTGTTGAACGAAACCAAGGGCCGTGTTAGACTTCTGGGGTCACTACGAGCACAACCGTGCAAAAATCAAAGGAGGGGGAGGACTGGTTGGCCGGGAACCTGAGTCTCAGTTTCAGAGGAAAACCAGTGTTGAGGACGACGACTTCCAGGTAACGGCGAGTTAAATTGTTTGTGCCATTGAGTTCGTCTAAGTACCCTTAAGCTACTGGTGAAGTTAATTTGAAAATGGAGCTAGTTTGGGTGAGTTCCAGGCGTCGACTTGTTCGACTGTTCGAGCTTGAGTTGGGTCGATTTAGTGTTAGTCGAGGTTAACCGTTAATGCAGACCTAAAATTAATTGATTAGAGAAGATAATAGGATTGAAAACGGGAAGAATCGATTGAGAATTGAGGGTGAACTAATCGGGTTGAGCCGCGGGTATCAGACCCGTTTATCAGTCTATTCGGGTAAGGACGAAGGTACTGTAGCTTGGCGCGTGGCCTTCACGCGCAGCCACTTTGGGCGGCGCGTGACGGCGCGTGTGATGTTAACTCCGATCATGGTCAACATGAGATTTAATCCTTTCAGTTTAATTAACATTTTATCTTTAGAGTTCGAGTGGATCGGGAGTCATTCGGGATAATTTCTGGAGTCCGGAAGGTTAAGTCTGTAAGTTTAATTTCGCCGAAAAATCCAGAAAATTAGGGAAAAATCATACGAGCTATTTGAGGATGTTTGTAACCCTTCTTGTACGTTTTTACAGGCCCGGACACTTCCGAAGCTACGGAGGAGCGCGCGGGACGCGATTGACGCGTCCTAAAACCGTGAGTGGACTTTTTGATTTCTAAACCGGGCATGCATGACTATTTTACTTATTTATCTTATGGTTTTACATATGATTTTATGATGGTGATATGATATTTCGGTTTTACGTGTTTTCACGCTTTTCGAGATATTTATCGTATTTCACGCATTTCGAGGTTACGGTTTTTGCTTGTGCATGAATGATGTTTTGATGAAGTATCTGGATATGATTATGCATGTTGCGGATTTATGATGTTTTGATTATAAGTGTGAAGTGATTTCGGGAATTGCATATTTTGGAATTTGCATGTGAATTCGGACATAAGTCCTGTTATGACGAGATATGATTTCGGAATGATGTTGGAAAACGCTTTATGATGAATCCTGGTTAATTGTGTTTAAAAAAAACGGTTTTGGGTTTAAAGACCCGGTTGAATGTTGGATCTGGTTTTGGGTTTAAAGACCCAGTTTATTGATGACGGGGGCGGGCCCGAAAATTGGGTTTAAAGACCCGGAATGAGTTTAAAGACTCGTGAGTTTAAAGACTCGGTTATTGTGATACCCCCGAGGCCTATTGATCATGTTTTGAGTTTAAAACTCGTTGATATCTCGGGAAGGCCTGATATTGAGTTTAAAGACTCGGATGGATCCAACAGATTAATTGTGAAGACTCGGATGGATCCAACAGATTAATTGTGAAGACTCGGATGGATCCAACGGATTAATTGTGATTATTGACTTACTTTTTACTGTATTTGTGCAATTGATGTTTCAAAATGACGGTTTCTGGATTCTGGTAATATTAAATTGTTTTACATGTGTTTCAGGAAAAGAGTTTTCAAATGTTATTACGCGATTTTCAAATATTTGATTATGCATGCGTGTTGTAAAACTGGAGGGCGAACCCCCATTTCCTTGAACTGTTTTCTGTAAACCTTTGTTTCGGTCCACTCACACTTTGTTGTTTTAACTACTCTCCAGGTCGTGGTACAAGTTCGGGGGCTAGCGCCGAGGCAGAGGCAGAGGCATAAAGTTTTCCGTTGCGGAGTAGTTAGTTCACAGAGTAGGATTTGTTCTTTAACCTGTTTTGTAATATTATGCTCTGTGAAACTGTGGACTTGACGTCCAGTCGGATGTATTTGTTTAATCTCCCTGGTCTGACAATGGGTGTGATGTAATATTATTTAGTTTTCCGGTCTTTTGGATTCGATTGTCAGACGGGAGCAGGATGCTTCCCGATTATCGAGGCGATAATCGGGGTGGGTCCTGTCAAGAATGGTGATTAATTACAAAAGGTTGAACGAACAACTAGAATTTGATGGGTATTTTATTCTCATAAAACACATCTTAGTTAACCAAACTAATGGTGCAAAAATCTTTAGTAAATTTAATTGTAAATCAGGATTTTTGCAAATCAAATTAACTGAAGAGTCAAAAACTTTATTTGCTTTTAGTACACCGGCCTAGCGGACATTACTAATGGACCGTTCACTAAACATAACACCAAATGTATATGAAAAGTGGATGGATAAAATCTTTAAAGATTATAAAGATTTTTTTTGTAGTATACATTAATGATATTTTTGTGTTCTCTAGGACAAAGGAAGGTCACAAGCGTTATTTACAATTTTGTTGTAAAAACCTTCCAAAATTATGGAATAATCTTTTCCACTAAAAAGACAAAGGTAGAAACGGATTCTATAAATTTTCTAAGAATCACTCTAGATTATTCAGGAATAAAACTTCACGAACATATCATTTCCTGAAGAATTAAAAAATAAAAAACAGTTACAAAGTTTTTTAGGTGTCCTGAAATATGGATGACATTTCATAAAAAAACTTATCACAAAAAGAAGTTCCTCTTTTAGAAAAACTAAAAAATGATCATAAATTTAACTGTACACAAGAAGATTCAAAATTAATTAGAAGTATAAAAAGTGATCTAATAAAGATTCCACAAGTTTATTTTCCTAAAACATGTGATAAACTGATTTTAGAAACAAATGCCTCATATTTATGTAGGAGTTGTGTTCTAAAAGCCATTCCAAAAGAACATTAGAATGATAGAGATTTAACATTAAAAGAAAATTGTATTAAGCCGTTAAAAGTCACCATACCCAAAAGACTTTAAAAAGAAAAATTAATTTGTGGTTATAATTCTGGTAAATTTAAACCAAATGAAGTAAAATACATTACTTTTAAAAATGAACTTTTGAAAATTAAACTTGCCATAAAAAAATTTCAAATTTATTTGGCACAAGAAGTTTTTATTCTTAGAACTAATAACCAAGATGTTCGTGATTTCTTGATTAATAAAAAAGCCATAATCGATGGTCGCAATTTAAAATGGTATCATGTTATTTCCCATCATACTTTTAATGTTGAACATACGAAGGGAACTAACAATTTTATTACAGATTTTCTTAGCAGAAAAGATCACTAAAACAAGTGATTTATATTGTACAAGAAATGGATAAGGGTAAACAACCCTCAACAGACATGGGTAAACAACCCTGAACAACAATCGTGAGGAAAACCCCACTAAAACAAAAAGTTTATGTTGTGTTTGAAGGGTTCCAACTAGGAATCTAAAAAAACTGAGCTATTTGTCGTGCTTAGGTAAACAAATATCGTGGAGCATCTTATCAGGCCTTTGATAGATTTGAAGACGCAACAAGCGCCTTCAATGATTATGTTTATGCATCAAAAAAGATGATAGAAGAATCCAGCGAAGTAAAAAAAAAAACTTTTTTAATCCACGACTAAAAGGACATATTTACGAAGAGATAAATGAAATATGGAAAACCCATATTCAAAAAGAAAATAAAGATTTTCGTAAGCACATGACACAACTTTCTCTCAAACTAGTTGAAGAAACAACCATGTTTGAAAAAAAAAAAAATCATTTCTGAAAAATAAAAAAGAAATTTCTTCTATCAGAACCAAAATCATTTTGATTTAAAAACTTTGCCTCGAAATCATTCAACAAATGAATTGGGATGAAGATTTCAGTTTTGAAAAAATTGATAATTTTCTTCAATCAACATATATAACAGGAACAACTCATTATGATTCATTTTTTGAAAGAATCAAAAGAATTTTCATTTTTGAAAAGAAAGGAAAAAAAAAAAAGCAATCCTACCTGGTCATATTTTCGAACACAAAAAATCAAAACATGACCATCAAGAAAAAATGGAAGACAAATATTCTTGAAACCATGAGAATAACAATTTAACAAATAAAATTCATAAACTTCACTTTGTTCTAAACAATGAACAAGAAGATGGAATTATTGAGACAATTAATGGGGTGTTACTAACAAGGTAATATTCCAAAGTTTTAATTTTCATGAATTTAAAACATTTCTATATTTTATTAAGGTTGTGGTTCATAGAGTAATTAGGAATTTTAAATGGAATAAATATCTCACTTTCTCTATATCTAGCACAATGGGATCGAGAAAAAGAGAAAAATTCTACCAGCTTTATCAAATATGGATGTTGTCTCAAATCATTGAACAGGATGTTTCAAAAGAACTCCTTATTGAATCAAAACAAATAGCAACATCCCTCAATTTCATAACAACTTGGATTGACAACTTAATCCACATTTCTGACATTGCAAAACATTTTGTGAACTCCTGTAACTTGGTAAAAGCCACGGAGAATTTTCATCACATGTCTACAATCCAGCTATGCCTTTTCAGAAGAACAAAAAAAGAAGGCAATGAATTTGATAAGAAAACTAGCCATTCAACGAGTAATGTTAGACGTCCCAATTGAACTTGAAACTGCTACAGAAGAAAAAGAAGTTCATCTACGAAATGAAAATATGATGGTAGTGAGTTTTGATGAGGAAAATGAAATTGAATACGCTAATAACAACAATATGATGGAAGTGTAGTTGCTCATATTCTTATCAAAACCCTGATAAAGATTCCAAATATAGTTGGAAATAGTGTATATAATTATTGCAAACACATACAATAATAATACTTACTACTTTTACCTATACAAATCTATGTCCCTATCTTTTGGCAAAAAACCAAAAGCTCTATCTCTTTATTCCAATAAGGAAGTAAGGTCACAAAAGAAGAAAGAAGAAAAGGACAAACAAAAGAAGAAAGAGACTTCACCCAAAAAAGTTGTGATGAGATACTAACAAAACAAGAGAGAAACTGAAATAGAGCGAGGAAAAATGAAATACGCGGACGATTCTCTCCAAAACAGTGAGGAATCCTTGTTAAATGACCAAAAATTCGAGATCGATTTAACCGATTAACATCCCTAGTTTGATTTTCTGTTTCGATAACCATTTGGATTTTGTTTTCTAATTTTACTTCTTATGTTGAGATGTATGGGGAAATGATGGATAAAGAAGGGTGGAAGAGGAATATGGTAGATAGGAAGAGAGCAAATGTAGAAGGAAAACTCAAAAACTATTTCAAATTTTTGTTTTCATTCTCCATTATTTATTTCTTAATCTCTACATGTCACGACCCGACCTTCTCCAAGCGATGTGGGATTGTTCACCGTTCTTCCAAAACACGGGTCTTACAGTCCACCCTCCTTGGGGCCCAGCGTCCTCGCTAGCACACTTCCGGTCGAGATCCAGCTCTGATACCATTCTATCACGGCCTAACTCATCTAGCACGATATTATTCTCTTTGGACCCATCAATCACTGTTTTATTTCTGGGAACTCACGTGCAACTTCCCAGTAAGTCACCCATCCTAGGATTGCACCAGTTCAAATTCGCTTAACTTTAGAGTTCCAACCAAACTCATATCCAATGAGCTCCCAAAAAGCCTCATGTCAGATAGATACATTCCCACACATATAAGGCGCATCACCTTTCCCTCCCCGAACGATGTGGGATTATTCATCGTTCTTCCAAAACACGGGTCTTACACCACACCACTAGTTTTCGTCAGCCATTCTTCCTCTGACATCTTCAATAGTTCACGAACCCAGAAAATCAAAAGAGAGGGAGAGAGGGAACCAGCGAAGAAATAGAGGATGAATAAAACAAAATCTTGAAAGTCAAAACCTACAAAAAATAGTCTTTGGTTCTTAGGCTTTATCTTGTGTACATATCCTTCTACATATATTCGTAATGTCTTCCACCATATCCTTCTTCAACCCTTGTTCATCTCATTTTTTCTCATATCTAAAGTACAAAATGCATACTGGAAAACAAAAACGAAATAGTTATCAAATTTCCATATAATATCTGTTTTTTTTTTTCGTTTCGGAACTCTTGTATGTTTGTGGGGTAAATATCAGGGGTGACAGATAATGAGAGTTTGAAAACTTTGGTAATAGGTGGCAAGTATGTATTGGTGACATATATAGTGAGGAGATAACTCTTATCATAAATCACAGGTCAAGAGTGGACAGAGGGTAGCTTACATCCCAATGACTCACTTCTGAAGATGATATTTGCCCTTTGGATTGCTAAAAAACAAAGAGCAAGAAAACCTTGAAACTAAGGATTGTTGAGGTGAAAATAAATTCTCAATAGGTTTAAAGAGAGGGAGATGGATTCTTTAGGAGGCCTAGGCCTAGTACTCACTGTTTCAAGCTTTCTGTGTTTGTTCCTTGTGCGAGTTCTCATCAAGATCCTTCGTAAGCTATGGTGGGCTCCGCATCGCGTGCAGAAGCTGATGGCTTTGCAGGGCATCAATGGCCCTTCTTACAGATTCATCCACGGAAACACCAAAGAAATCTCCAACATGAGAAAGGAAGTCATGGGCAAGCCCAAAAGTTTGTCACATGACGTGCTTTCTGTAGTTCATCCTCACATGCACTCATGGACCAAGACATATGGTAACAAACAATTATCCATATCTCGATATTTTTGCTAACTATTGTTTTATGAATTTGTGTCTGAAGCTAAAGTTAATTGGTCATGTTTTGAATGAAACTCCAGGGAAGAATTATCTTCAGTGGCATGGTTCTCAGGCTCAGTTGGTTATTACAGAACCCGAGTTGTGTAAAGAGATACTGAATAACAAAGATAGAGCTTATCCCAAAAAAGAGCCCGAAAACTTGGTGAAGAAGCTATTAGGAGATGGCATTGTGACAACAAACGGAGCTGAAAAATGGGCAAAGTTGCGAAAGCTGTCCAACCATGCTTTCCATGGAGAGAGTTTACAAGTAAGTTTTATCAGTTACTGTTCTTGCTTGCGAAGTTGAAAACCTTTTAATGGTAAGTCGGCTAATATTAGCATGATGATGGTATTGTCTTACAATCTTACTAGAGTATGATTCCCGCAATGGTAACGAGTGCTGAGACAATGCTTGAAAGGTGGAAAGGTTACGAAGGGAAAGAGACAGAGGTGTTTGAAGAGTTCAGGTTGTTTACTTCAGAAGTGATTTCCAGAACCGCGTTTGGCAGCAGTTACATAGAAGGAAAGGAAATTTTTGACAAGTTGATGAAATTATGCTTCCTCATATTCAAAAATGCTCTGACAGTCAGAATTCCTGGCATCAGGTAACTTGCATAGCATTTATGCTTGCTTTCCCTTTTTCTTATGCTCTTATGTTAAATTTATTAATTTGTAAGTCAATATTGCAGTATGTTTTTGAAAACCAGCGATGAGATTGAATCCGAGAAACTTGAGAAAGCAATAAATGGCTCGATATTAGAGATTGTTAAGAAAAGGGAAGAGAAGGCGATGAAAGGAGGAGGGGAAGACAGTTTTGGGAGTGATTTTCTTGGGTTGCTTGTAAAGGCTTATCATGATGGGAATGGAAATCAGAGGATTTCGGTGGATGAAGTAGTTGATGATTGCAAGACATTCTACTTTGCAGGACAAGAAACTGTTAATACTTTGCTTGCTTGGACTGTCTTTCTTCTGGCGCGGCATACATATTGGCAAGAGGAGGCAAGGAAGGAGGTCATGCAGCTATTCGGACAGCAAACTCCGCATCTTGATGGCATTACCAAAATGAAAACAGTATTAAAATAAAAAAACACAATGAATGACTCACACCATGTTCTTAATTAAGTTTCGACTCCTAAATTGTTATCTATTTTTTTCATTTTTCATGCAGGTGAGTATGATCATCAATGAGTCTTTAAGGTTGTATCCCCCAGGGAGTTATCTTATAAGGAAAGTTAATAGAGAAGTTAGACTGGGAAAGCTCGTGGTTCCTTCTAATGTTGAGCTGCTTATCTCAATCGTAGCACTTCATCATGATCCTCAAATTTGGGGAGCAGATGAGCAACTTTTTAAGCCAGAGAGGTTTCAAGGAGGAGTTGCTAAAGCAAGTAACAATAACATAGGTGCATTTGTGCCTTTTGGATTTGGACCTCGAAATTGTGTAGGCATGAATTTTGCTACCACTGAAGCTAAGATTGCTCTGTCAATGATTCTGCAACGTTACAGCTTCACTCTTTCCCCGGGATATGTCCACTCGCCCCTGCATTATCTTACAATTAGGCCACAACATGGAGTTCAGGTAATGCTGTACTCACTCTGAACTGCAAAGACCAGAAATGCAGATGATTGTTACACTTCGCGAATTGTTTCTAAATTAAACTGCAAAAGAAAGTGTACTAATGTGATCATCATCTAGTAATTTGTATGGAATGCACCTTATGCTTGATAAAATGCCTGTATTGAAGAATAATCTCTTCCTGTTAGCCACTTTTTTAAGTATTGATACAACTCATTGAAAAGTTCAATTTCGCCCACAATATAAGCAGAATGAAATCAGAGATAACATCTCAAAGAGAGAGCCAGCGATCCACTGTTTCGAAAAATATGCTGCGTCTTCTTGTTCTCTTTTAATTCACTTGGCTCTCATCAAAGTATTTCACAAAGTAAGGGACTCCAACTCGCATACAGATATTCATGGCTCTGCTAGGATTCAACGGCCCCTCTTACAGACCGTTCCATGGAAACACCAAGGAAATCTCGAGAATGCAAAGGACAATTGTGGGCAGCTGCCTGAATTTGTCAGATAACATAATTTTTTTGCAGTTCAGACTCATGAAAGGACCAAGAAATATCGTCAGTACTTTTTTGCCTACGTTGTGGGAGTCTATACTGTATAGAAATTTTTTTTTGCCTAAGTTGCAGAAAATGTGTCCATACATATCTTTTGTTCCAAGTAAAAAAAGTGTCGATCTTCTATTTGGCACTTGTGTTGATTTCGTATCTACATTTTTAAGCAACAAGACATGTGCCGTAATAAACAATGAAACAAGGTGATTTGATCAAAATAAATTGTTTTTTTTTTGTTGTAAATAATTGGAAGTTAGTGGTGATGATCATGTAAGAGTAGATAGGTCTTTTGTGTATTTAGTTAATTTCCTAATGTATTCTAATATAATAAAATAGAAGATCAATTATCTCTCTACATCCTAAACTCTCTCTCCAACGTACGTATAACCCAGAAATGCACGAAGTGCTCGGGAAAAAAGTTAAAAATTATTCGAGGATTATTGTTCTTCAACCAAGTAGGTTTTTCGTCTACCATAAATCCAATTTATTTTATTATTATCGAACTCTAAAAATATGAATTCTATGATTGAATTGGATTAGTTGTAATTGATTACATGAAATAA